>CM060964.1:354838447-355405947 GCA_030765045.1 Tenodera sinensis | reverse complement strand
GTCCCTGAGGGTTTAGGACATTATAATTTAAATCGTTTTTGGTTGTCTGCATTTTTAATAGCACAATAATTCATTGTGTGCAAAATTGAGTATAACTTCCATGTTAAACTCTAACAATGTAATTCCCTTGCTTTCTGTGTTCAAATGTGTATGAATGATCCTTATTTCAATTGCACCTACCTATAGGTGTGTTTAAACAACTACATAATTGTAGTTCACCAATAAAGAAACATCAAACAATGTCATAAAACATAAATAATACAATAAAAATGAATATAAGTTTTCAGAATAATAGTTTGTAAATTGTGAGGATTGTACGGTAAAAAAAAATTAGTACATGCAGGTGATACGAACCACCTTCACAGCAGACAGATTACTTCGGAGTCTTGCGCCCGTTCCAACTGAGCTACCTAGTAACGTGTGAACCAAACATTCCGTTTAAGATGTAATATTCGCTGGTTCCAGTGAACATTTGTAGAAGTGCAAACGTCAGCTGTCTAATTACGAATATATTAAAAAGCGATGTGATAACATCTATATTAGCACTAATTTCATCGAGTGTTTTACGCGGGTAGAACCTGGTAATGGGGTCGATGATTTCATGTTGGACTTTAAAATGCGGATTGCATAAAACTCGAGAATAAGGGGCAGCTGACTCACCTGGTATACATCGCGTCAGTTAAAATTAAGTGATACTAGCACGGAATTTAACTCATCTGTTTACTTGAAAATTGGCACACTTAATATGAATAAATAAATGACTGTGGAAGCTCAATGTTCTAGCTCAAATAGTTTCTCAGATAATAGAATTAAATACTTTTAAGTAGCGAAAGCAATGAACTTTTAAAAGTAGCTTCAAATTTTTCAGAGAAGCTTACAAGTCATTTTCTGATACTTAAGTGAACTGAAAATAAAATGTTTGACTGAAGTTGATATTATTAATTGTAGAGAAATATATTCTTATTTTTATGAAGCTGTTGGTGTTGAAATTCCTTTTCTTTCCAGCAGAAATTATTTTTGTGGGCAAATGCATATTTGAATCTTTAGATGACACGTTTGAAATTATGTATGCAAATTTACATACAAATCAGAGCAAGTCTGAAATGTAAGGAATAAATTTCATACAAAATATAAATCAGAGAGAGAGAGAGAGAGAGAGAGAGAGAGAGAGAGAGAGAGAGAGAGATAGGTGTCTAGACTACATATTTATATAATATTCAAAATTCGAAAATGTCATTTTCAGCTAAAAATGTAGTCCTAAGTTTCCTAACATACACCACTGCTTGGTTGAACAACAGAACCAGAACGCTCCACTCCCTGCTATGTACGCGCCGCCCGAGAATGTTGGTAAAATGCCCCGTGAAGCAGCAGGAACGGCATATATGAAACCAACGGTACAGACGGCTTCGAGTGTTGTCCCCCCCCCCCCCCGCGACGGAGGACAAGGCTGGCCAAACGCCACCTAGCGCCGAGAACAGCAGTTACCATGCGCAATCATCCGCGCCATCTGCTCGTCACTGCCAACACTACGCGCCTAAAAGATGATAAGGAAATGGAATGAAGGAAATGATGGAAAGGAAACCGTGGTATGAAATAATGCACCCCAGCATTTGCCTAAGTGACACGGGGAAACCATAGAAAAAGCCATGTCAGAGTGCGCGGACGTGGGGATCGAGCCTGTGAGCTCCCGAATGCGGGCCATAAACGTTACCGCCTGAGCCATTCCGCTCGGTATCATAATAGGATAAGCGACGATCACTTGGTAAGTGACCTGAGGCTATACGTCATCATTGGTGGCAAATATGCATAACCTTGTTGAAAATAAGATGTGCCAGAAACTTCACTAAGAGAATTTAAGAGGTAGAACTGGAACTTAAAAATTCAATGCCACAACTGGGATTTGAACCACAGACCTTCCGCTTACCGGGCGGCTGCTCTACCACTGAGCTATTGTGACAAACTGCCAGAGTGGCATTAAATTCTCAAACCAGTTCGTATTCCTCCTGGTAAACCACAAAGGTAGTCTCACATCAGAGACAAATTACCCCAATGGTGACTTACTATTGTAAGTACTTTATATCCCAGGAATAAATAACCTTCAGATGGTAATTATTTGTTGGCATAAATAAATAATAATTACCATCTGAAGGTTATTTAATCCTGGGACATAAAGTACTTACAATAGTAAGTCACCATTGGGGTAATTTGTCTCTGATGTGAGACTACCTTTGTGGTTTACCGGGAGAAATACGAACTGGTTTGAGAATTTAATGCCATTCTGGCAGTTTGTCACAACAGCTCAGTGTTAGAGCAGCCGCCCGGTAAGCGGAAGGTCTGTGGTTCAATCCCAGTTGTGGCATTGAATTTTCAAGTTCCAGTTCTACCTCTTAAACTTTGCCCACACGCGGCTTGTGTGTTTAAAAACACCAACAGTAAGTTTGTTGGCATAAATAAATAATAATTTACTAAGAGAAATTGATGTACAAACGGCACGATATCCACGGTGAATTTTATTAAATATATTTCAGGAGTATAACACTGCATTCAAGCTACCACGAAAGTCGGCAAATATAGCTAGCCCATCTTTTGCGACGTAAATTAGGCTCACGTGGTCACAATGGAATGTCGGAGCGGGTGGAAAGTGGTTCACCCATCCTCCCCTCTTCCGACTGCGGGTGGACATCTCTGGTTCAGAGGATTTGCACGGTTAACCCTTCCCATTATCTGTCATTACCTACTGCATCAGCTATTCCTAGTAAAGGATGAAAAACATGCCGTGATATTTACTAAAAGCTATTTGGAATGCAATATTCTATTTCTCCACTCTATTTCTACTTTCTCCACCGTGACATTCTCAAATAAAAGTCAAGTGTTCCCTCTTTATGATATTAATAGATATATACTTAACACATCCTGCTAACGACCTTGATCATATTACAGAGAAAATAAAGCAAAACTTTCTTAACTTGAGGTTTATTAAAACATTGGCATTGGCACCTAGGCGGCCCGGGTTCGATCCCAGGGACCCGCATGTGGTATTCGTGGTGGACGAAGCGGCGTTAGGGCGGGTTTTCTCCGGGTACTCCGGTTTCCCCCGCCATCTCATTCCACCGGTGCTCCATCTTCATTCCATGTATCATCAGTGTCACCGCCTGCGGTGCCGTAGTAGTAAAAGCGGGCGTTAAACACTACAAACCCCCCATTGGCATTGGTATCGCGTGAGTATCGTACTGTTATACGCAGGTTCGATTCTCATTTCTGTCTCAATTACTAAATCATGAGCATCTCCATATACAGGTTCTTCATTTAAAACCTAACGGAGCACACGGCCTTTCGACTCTCCCGCAACCTTGCTGGATTCCCCCGCTACCGGCTGCCGTTGTGCGAGCGGATAGTCGGTACCGGGCCTCTGAAAATCCACATCGCGTTCAGGAAATCCCTCATTATGATCGGAAAGTTGGAGTTTGGTGTACTGTTAGCGCTAGGCACATAATCGGCCCAATATTCTTCGAGCAGACTGCGGAGAGGTACCGAAATGACATTTTGACCCCATTTTATAAGAAGAGAAATCATATGGGTGTTTCAAGAAGAGTCTGCTGCTGCCCCTACAGCAGAGGAGTCCATGAATAAAATTAGGGAAGTGTTTGAAGATAGAGTGATTAGTGCTGGTGTATGGCCCTCTCGCTCCCCCGTGTGAGATTCTTACTTGTGTGGTAACCTGAAAGACAAACTTTACCAGACAAATCCTCATTCATTGGAAGAACTAAAACAAAATATTAGAAATGAAATTGGAAACATTACAGTGTCCCAACTGAATCAGAATGTGTTCTCCCGATATAATGCTTGTTTAACTGAGGGTGTACATTTCCAGTATGTTCTACAAGGTAAGAGTGCTATACATGCTTTACGCGCGGACTTTATGTAGGAGCAAAACCGGCTGTGGCACACCCAATCGCGCACAGGCGAAATGCCGTGCGCCGGTTAAGTTTTAAATAAAGAACCCTGTATATTGCTTGGAGTGAAATATCCGCGGCATTTCTCTTATTTTACATGCATATTCTCTGAAGGCATTACAAGCATTTTTCATTCGATGGCATTCTCAACGAAAAGTTGACCCTAGCAATGCCAAGGCTAATTCCAGAACTTGAGATTACCAAGGGGGATACTTTGTAACCACCACTGGTAACAAAATGTCTGAGCAATTTTTAAAACAAATTTATTTTAAAATCGGGCATTATATTTTGTCATGTTATAAAGGTAATATTTAGCACTTTTTAACTATTCCTTTTTTACTTTTCCACATGAATCTCATTATACCGTCGGGGCAGTACTTTATGACTGCCCCGACATTATGACATTTCATCGTTTCTCAAAAAGGTCAACAATGAAAGCTTTGAAATTATTACGCAATCGAGTAGTAGAAACAGTGATTGACAACTATTAACTGCATGTCTTTAATCAACAAAAGACAGAATTAAAAAAATTACAGAAGGTGGGCATAAAGTCCCCCTCTGGTAATGCTAGGGTTAAAAACTTTCTTCGCAAGTATCGTTTTGTATAACTTAAGTGTGTTTGTATTCAAATACAAGGGCTTTCCTATATTCTTATTAATGTTTTGGTATTTATAAGTTGAAATTATAATTGCAACACATACAACAGTTTTCCCTCTTTATAATTCTAATTTATTTTCTACCACAATTATTTAATTTCTCGATTATTTCTCTATTTATATTCCTACCAGAATTATTTGTAGGTAAACTAATATTTTCTTTATTAGGATGCTAAAAGCATTACATTCATACTACAACTAAGTACAAAATTTATCCGGCAGCTTCACTATCATAATTCACTGTTTGGCAGTAATTTATTCCAATGAAAATATTCTGCTATTTGTCTTTTTCATGCAAAAGCACACACATCACTGAACTAAGTCCTCAGGCTTTGTCCTTTTCAATCTTCTTGATGCAACACTAATATTGATTTGTTGAAGCACAACAGGGTTTGAATGACTCACTGCCATGGTTCTTATGTCTTCACTGACGGTATACATTTAAGTAATAATTATATAAAGTAATAGAGAGATAGATAATTTCTGTATGTTAAAATCAACGCACAATGGTTAAATTTTGTCATGATAAAAAGTCATTAGCTAGCTTCGTGTTATGGATCAGCAAATAGTAACACAGTGTAGCTAAGGCAATTACAGTTCTAGTAAGATTACTTCAACAAGACCATCAGCTCAAGGTGACCTCAAAATCAGTTATTTTCAGAAATCAGGTATCTCTACTAAGTCTGAAAACTAGATAAGCTAAAGGCATTCTGGGTATTCTGAGTGTTTCATAGGCAAGTGGGAATCCTCAAACATAGAACGTAAAATAGGAGCTTTTGTGGGTATTCAGATTGTAGGCAGGATTTTAGTTGATAAAAGAAGTGTATTTCTAAAATCGTGTCTTTTACTTGGTGCTTCACAATCTTACTGAAGTATTTACTGTGGTCGACTATTGGCAGCCACGAGAGCCTATAGACCGCGATCAGGTTATACAGATTTAGCGATCGCCGCAAGGCTTTAGCATTTCTGCAACTCACGGCACTTTGCCCTTCTGATCGTTATTACGGAAAAAGTTATTTTAAACCATAAAGTATTGATATATCACAAATTGAAAGATATAATACTTCAACTGTTAGAGCTTCTCGTGCTAAGATTCACTCCAAAACAGTCGGAAAATAATTCATCATTGTTAGCCTTCATTAAATGCATCAGTTAGCTTAACTGGTGCTGTCTATTCTTCCACCCAACCACGTGTGTCCCGGAAAAACAATTTAAAAAAAAAAAAAAAAAAAACATCTAGTTCACCACCAGAGCACCGGGCAGTAGATTCGTCGAAGACAGAGATATCGGATGCATCAATATGCACTGTTGTCATAATTTATTGAGTATGAAAACATTGATTTGATAATCGATATTACAATAACGATAACAATCTTGGTTTCCGTTATTGCGGCCACAGAAATAACGAGCTATTAGCGCAGACATTGTTTGAAACAAGTTGAAGGAGACATTGTTGTGTGAAACATTTACTCCCCCCATAACCCCACCCCCGTCGCTCTTTCCCAGTGTCGCGGGGTGTTGGAGCATGCGCTGTGACCGAATCGATGGGGTGCAGCTTTCATAGAAAAAAATATAAAGTAGAGGGAACAAACCCTTGCAGGCAGATGGACATCTCTTAACGGTTTCATTAAAAAGTAATTTGCAAACTTTTTATTGGACCTTCCTGAAAAAAAGTTTCACTCTTAACTCATTTATTATGAATTTGATTCGTTATTTCTTTAAATAAATACAGACCCGTTTGTTAAACTCCTTCAGAATATTTTAATTTATTTCCCTATATTTTCCGATGTGTGTATTTAGATTTGAGTTTTAAATTTAATCTTTTTAATGCATGGAACTCGAGCTTCATGATCTGATGATACTCCATTAGTTTTTGCTAAGACAGTGCAAAACTTATTGTATCTGAATTTACAAACATACTCGTATCTATAGATGAAAAATTCTTTTGGATTATTGTTGGAAAGTTTACTATACGTGTTATGTTGCAAAGAGCTACATTACTCCCTTTGAAGACTAAATTTCAAATAACATTTATCTCACCACGTATGACTAATTTCCTTTTTTGTACAAATAAGAATTTGGTACGTTCGAGTTACTTCCTGAAAATTTTAAAATTGTCTAAGAGAGTTTGGTAAAGGATTGATACGATTAAATTCACTTGACTTTGAGTTAGCTGAACTGCACAGAGTTCGATGTCTTTTTCACTAATAGACTTTGATAAATATAAAACTTTATATATACAAACTCCACCGTTATCTAAATTTTTTCTTGAAAATTCTGTTCCACAGAGTAACCATGCAATGAAATCAGACGAAATTCCTGTTGTGGCAAGTGATGTTCGGAAATACATAATTTTGTATCATTTTGTTTATCTACTTAATTAGTATTAATCGCATCGCACTCACACGCGCGCATTTAAATCACTTTGTGAGATTGGAAACCGTGCATGATCCATCTATTTCTTCAGAGTTAAAGAAACGAACATATACACAGTGTACAATTTGTAAACAAACATCACAAAGTGATTATTATTTATATTTTAAAAGAGAGCCTTTATGGCTGATACGAGTTTCCATTGCCCCACTGAACCCTTGGGGTTCCGCAAGTGCTTCGTCTGCTATTAGTTGTTCATTTTCAGTGGAATGCGTAAACCTGTATTTGTATTAACACGAATTAGATAGAAATATACGTCTTTTAAAATAACTTGTAGTAGATGTATGAAAGTAAATCATAGTGGTTAGAGAAGGTCATATGATTGTAATACAACACATTTTCTTCCGTTACATCGAAAAGTAGAAAACTTTCCACCAAATGCATCTAAAGTAACTTCGTAAACATTAGAAACCAAAATATTGAAAATTCAGTGGTGATTTCAAAAACGTTAAAAACAATAGGTAAAATGTAAATGTTGAAAAGTGCTAGAAAAAAAGCTGAGGTATTATTTGTACTTGTAGTACATTAAAATTAATTTTTACTTTCTCTACTGGTAAGTAGGGGAAGTATTGTATTCCACCCAAAAATTCGAAGTCGAGATTTCACCAGAAATACATGTTTTGAGGCCCCCTGAATCCAAAAAAAGCATTTTTAGAAAAAGGTCCGTGTGTGTGTCTGTGTGTCTGTCAGTCTGTCAGTCTGTGGACAGCATAGCTCAAAAACGAAAAGTCAGTTAAAAACCAAAGTTGGTATTTAAGTTTAATGTCGTTCAAGGATGTGACACGAAGATTTTGAAGAAAATAGCCCCACCCTAAACTACCCTTTACATGGAAAATGTTTCGAATATTTTGATTTTCTTGAAAATGGTTCTAACGATTTTGATTAAAGTGTCATATGTTCGAGATATTTTTATGACAAATGAAATGTATATCTTGAATTTTCTGGCTATAGCCCCTGTAGTCGTATTTACTCTGGACGACTTTTGCATAACTGGTAAACCGTTAGAGATAGACCAAATCATACTATACAAAAAATGTAGATCTTGCTAAAATACACAATTTATGTCTCAATAAATTTTCTTGTAGGGTGAACCATTTCGGAGATATACCTTATTATGTGTGTGAGTTTCGGAAAACTTGGAACTTTCGTGAAATGGGTGATCGTTGTTCATTTTTTATATGTTACGTGTACAAAGAGAACGGAATCTCAAAGCTTTAAAAAATTTGACTATCGCACAAAGCCTACTGTATTCCAATATTCCCCTTGCACCTACAAGGAAATAAGCAGTAAGATAATTTGTACAAATGTTTATCTCAACTAACACGAAGAAGATATAGGAATAAGAGTTTGTAAGAATGGTTAGTACAAGAGTAGAGAAAGTCATGTGAGTGCAACACATCAGACTCTTATATTCACATTACTTCCTCTGTCCACTATTATTGATTTTATATACCTCATACAAACTGTTCTTACTTTTATTATTCGAGTAGAACCTTTTTAAAACTGCCTCTATTTCATACTTCCTGTAGCTACAAGGGGAATAGAGGAAATACAATGGATTCTCAGATGTTTAAAAATGGCGTTATCATACTATAGCACGCACTGTAAAATTAGCAAATTGGTTTTATTC
The DNA here is from genome assembly GCA_030765045.1 of Tenodera sinensis. NCBI lineage: Eukaryota > Metazoa > Arthropoda > Insecta > Mantodea > Mantidae > Tenodera > Tenodera sinensis. Next base: position 355,397,275 of record CM060964.1, on the reverse strand, counting down.
AGCGAACATGAAATCGTGATGTTTGATTTGAAATGTCGCATGGAGGTTTAAAACACTGAATGGCTGTTTTTAGGAAATAGCAGGAAAACGGAACTTAAAAGGAAAATGAAAGTTTAGCGTAACACAAGTAATAGAACTACTGCAAATAGCAAAAGAGCACGTTTCAAAAACTATGAGGCATCAATCTCTATAGGTTATGAAGTATTTTATTATAAACAAATAATAAAAAAATAATAAACTACGTCATAACCTATAGAGGTTGGTGCCTCATAGTTTTTTACTTTCTCTACTGGTAAGTAGGGGAAGTATTGTATTCCACCCAAAAGTTCGATGTCGAGATTTCACCGGAAATATATGCTTTGAGACCCCCTGAATCCAAAAACAGCATTTTTAGAAAAAAGGTCCGTGTGTGTGTCTGTGGACAGCATAACTCAAAAACCAAAAGTAGGTTAAAAACCAAAGTTGGTATTTAAGTTGAATGTCTTTCAAGCCCCACCCTAAACTACCCTTTACATGGAAAATTTTTCGAAAATTTTGATTTTCTTGAAAATGGCTCTAACGATTTTGGTTAAAATGTCATATGTTTGAGACATTTTTATGACAAATGAAATATATATCTTGAATTTTCTGGCTATAGCCCCTATAGTCGTATTTACTCTGGGCGACTTTTGCATAACTGGTAAACCGTAAGAGATAGACCAAATCATACTGTACAAAAAATTACACTAAAATACACAATTTATGTCGGAATAAATTTTCTTGTAGGGTGAACCATTTTGGAGATATTCCTTGTTATGTGTGTGAGTTTTGGAAAACAAATCTTTCGTGAAATGGAACATCGTTGTTCATCTTTTTTATGTTAAGTGTGCAAAGAGAACGAAATCTCAAAGCTTTAAAAGGTTTGACTACCGCACAAAGCCTATTGCATTCTAATATTCCCCTTGTACCTACAAGGAAATAAGCAATAAAATAATTTGTACAAATGTTTATCTTAACTAACACGAAGAAGATATAGGAATAAGAGTTTCTAAGAATGGTTAGTACAAGAGTAGAGAAAATCATGTGAGTGCAACACATCAGATTTTTTAAACATGTTCCTTTGCGAATGACGTAGTTTCTCCCCCTCTGCTTTTTTTGCCTATCACCCTTTAAATCTGAACCGGTTTGTCAATTATTATCGTTATTATTATTATTATTATTATTATTATTATTATTATTATTATTATTATTATTATTATTATTATTATTATTATTATTATTATTATTATTATTATTATTATTATTATTATTATTATTATTATTATTATTATTATTATTATTATTATTATTATTATCGTTATTATTATTATTATCGTTATTATTATTATTATAGTTATTATTATTATTATTATTATTATTATTATTATTATTATTATTATTATTATTATTATTATTATTATTATTATTATTATTATTATTATTATTATTATTATTATTATTATTATTATTATTATTATTATTAACGAGGAATATATCATATGGATTATCTTTGTTTAAGGAATTGTTTAAACATACTTCTTAAAGGCCGTTAATGGTGCTGCAAAGAAATCAATGTTCAAATACGTGCAGAAAAGTATGTGCTGACTTTTTGTGTTTGGATGATAGAATAAAATTAATTATTTATCTTCTTATTTGCTTCTTGCTGACCACACATCAGAGGATTACACACAAAAGAACGTAACTGTGGTGAAGCCATCGCTGGGCCGGTTGGAGCAGGCACAAGTAACTCATAAGAAAAGTTTGCGTCTCTTTCCCCTGCACCCTCGTCCGTCGGAAAACATTTGGAGCCGGCTGTACTATGTTCCAAGACTTTTCGTAATGTCTTGAAAACCGAACTAGCTTTAACTTTAATCTTAGGAAATCCTTTGCAGTGAAAACGGTCAAAGTGATTACGGATTCTCTCAGCCAAAATGATGATATATTTGGTGATGTTAAACATACGCAGTGCAAGGTAACAGTGATGGCGTTATGTTTATCAACTGCGAGAAGTGTTGCTGCTTGGAGTTCACATGTAATTGATAAAATTCTTCATTTAGGCAATGATTTGTTCGTGCAATAAATTTTAAATTATAATGGTATTGTGCCAAGCTCGCCTTACTTGTGTGCTGATAATGTTTGGTTGCAGGATATTATAAGTCATGACGTAAAAGCAACCTGCAGTGCAGTGACAAGTAATTTCGAATTATAAGGGATGATACCAAGAGATTTAGGTAGTGTGCTAACATTTTTTTATGTCCTGGGCATGCAAAGATAATGGAATTTCAGGGTCATTACAGTTCTTAACAGATTTGACTATCGCTTAAGACTACGATGTTTCCTTATTCCCTTTGTACCTACAATGAAATATCAAATAAAATTTTTGCAATTATAATGAAGCAGATAGAGGAATATGCGTTTGTAAAAATAGTTTTGCAATAGTAGAGAAAGTCATATGAGTACAACATCAGATTTTTTTCCATAGCGATGCTGTCGCCCGCCATACAGCTGTTGCTGCAGCGATGTACAACGTTTGCGAAAGAGGGGAAGGTGGGCTTACCTCCTTCTACTATTCGCGAACTTTGCCACTCTTTAACCTTCAGCGGTGCATTGTGTTGCAGTGGCGAGTTGGTTGGTCTAGTTATATCTAGATACGTTGTGTTTGATTTTCGAAATAACTTTAAAATGTTATGTGATTAACATCTGTTCATTAGTGACTTGTTTGGTACTGCTTACGTTTAAGGAGTCTATCCATATTTGGTGAAAAAGTCGTGGTGCATAGCATTAGAAGATACACCAAGTGATCGTCACGTAACCCATTGCGATACACACTTTTAAGGCACCCTGGGACTGAAATTTGAATTTTTTATATTTTTATAGTTATGAAATCAATACTTCGCACATTTAAGGGTGCTTATTTTATAAACTATGGCACACAGCTCCAGCACAATCTGTTTTATAGCCTTGAGGGAATTAATTATTCAATTTATTCACAATGCGAAAACAGCTTAATGTTAAAAATATTTCATCCGCACCAAAAACTAAAATATCACAATAGTTTTATTATTTTATAAACTATAATTGCTCAACAAACACCATGAGTCTCTGGTAGAAAGAAAAAAAAAATTACTTTTAAAGTAATTAATTTCTTTGCTTTGATGGACATTGAAAACACTCTTTTAAACTTTTTAAACCTAAACAAATTTTCAGATTTTGAAACCAAAGACTGAAGTTGAATTCACATAAATGGAGCACATGCTGGAAAAATTCTAGGACCATGGTACAAAATTTAATGTGAATGGAGTAGATAGTATATTAAAAATGTAAGGTCCAGAAAAACCTATTTTTTACACATGCATCAAGATATGAGTCAGATTGCTTGTTTGTCACATCTTCCCTCTTTTGTCTTGTAGTCTCTCTCGCTCGCTATCTCTTCGGATTCATAAATTTTCCCTTGCGGCTAAATGCCGCTTAACCACTTCTTTCCGATGAATTTTGTTGTTTTTGAGCCCTTTTTGGCCCATATTTTGTTCAAATTCTGCCTAATAGTTAAGCAGAAAAGTTTTTTTTTTAATGTAGTGCATATGGTATTTAAAAGCCTGTGCTAGATCTTTAAAAATGGCGGAACCTAAAAATTTCACTGCCAACCGATGACTGAAGGTTTGGGTAACACTTACATGCATAAACGTAAAAATCGTCAATTCGATAATTTTTCGGTCATTTTTCAGCTCCAAGGTCCATTAATATTGGAGAAACTCTGTTCACAAATATATGTAGAACTGTACTCACTCTTATACACACTATTCTTACAAATGTTTATTTCTCTATATTCTTCATTTTAATCGACATAAGCATTTTCAAAAGTTATCTAATTCCTAATTTTCTTGTAGATGCAAGGGGAATTTGGGAATACAGTAGGCTTTAAGTGATGATGAAATGTTTTAAGAGCTGGTTGCTGTGCGATGCGTTTGAAATGTCGTTCTCTTTGTAAGGCTAAGAGACAAAAAAAAAAAAAAAAAAAAAAAAAAAAAAAAAAACAAACAAATAACGTATTCCTATTTGAAAAAGTATAAGTATTGCCAAACGCAAACAAATAATAAATTATTTATTATAACGAAATCCACATTTTTTATTAAGTAAGCTTTTGTCTGTCTGTTACTGTTTACCATTTATGCAAAAAATCATCCAAAACGAAGAAGTGTTCTGAAGACATTCCCAGAAAATTCAAGATATCGCCTGTTTGTGTCCGTCACTGGACACTGACTGCCGTCCCTTCAACTGAAGGAGTGGAGTGGGGTATAGTCAATAATTACGTAAGCGTCTCTAAAGACAAAATGTTGGACATCCCTGTGTTAAAATGGCTTACCCTGTTGAAACTCATGATTACGGTAGTACATTTAAAGGTAAAGGAAAACGAAATGAGAACGAACACAAGAAAAATAAGAAAGTCTAGAAGGGAAGATACCGAGTATATAAATGCGAATGGTAAGAAGATTGATGTGTGCAAAACAGGCAGTTCATGCAGATAAGTAACCCTCATTTTACAACAGGTTATTTACAGGAACGAATTAATTCATTTCAGCAAGAACTTCCAAAAACCTACTTTATCAACGAGGATTAAAATAAGTGAAAAGGAAAAATAGTTCTCAATTTGGTGTTTGCATAACCTAACTTTATTGATTACATAGACATAATCTGACTTTTGTTTAGTGGTGCTGTTATAGTCATTCATACTTTTTTTGTTTAATTTAGATGCAAAAGAGGATGCTTTTGTAACTTTTTTGATGGAGGAAGGAATAAGCTATTAACCAACATTAAAACATGGTCCTCTAAGGATGCCAGAGAAGCTTATTTGTGTGGTCACAGGTATGTCAAAGTATTATTGTCAGAAGGTGACCAAGAAAGCGGGAGGTTTCCGAACAGCATGATCAACAATATATACAGAGTGGAAATTACTGCTTCGGCCAGAATAACCTAGCTAATAGATGTTTCGCTTCGATAGCTTTCAGCATTTTGTAAGAATGTTCTGTTTTTCGGCAATGTAAAACGGAACGCTGAGATAATGGGTTTAGTCCTCGCACACGCCAACAACCTGTGTTGTATCTGACCAGCGTGTGCCTCGAGGCCAGTACTGCCTCAAATGTAAACAAAACACCTGACTGGCGCGCGCTTTGTGGCCAGCACTGCCTCAGTTGTTAAGAAAACAACCGACCGGCGTGTGCTTCGATGTAAACAAAACACCTGACTGGCGCGCGCTTTGTGGCCAGCACTGCCTCAGTTAAGAAAACAACCGACCGGCGTGAGCTTCGATGTAAACAAAACACCTGACTGGCGCGCGCTTTGTGGCCAGCACTGCCTCAGTTGTAAAGAAAACACCCGACCGGCTTGTGCTTCGATGTAAACAAAACACCTGACTGGCGCACGCTTTGTGGCCAGCACTGCCTCATTTGTAAAGAAAACACCCGACCGGCTTGTGCTTCAATGTAAACAAAACAGAGTGCGTTTACCGTACCACTGACGAGGCCACTATCTCGGGCAAATCCCCACGAATCGAAATCCTATGCCTGACAAGTGTGAATGTAACTGAAATAACAAGTAATAATGAAGATTCAATTTTCCATAGTTAAGAAAGCAAAGAAATGAAACAATCGAAACCATGTATTTTAGGGTTAAAACAATGCTGAGAAAGGGATACAGATTTTCCTAATAATGCACATGATTATATTATTATAATGATTATGATCATTATCATTACGAATTAAGACTATATTAATTGACCTCAATACACAAATAAAAGTCTCCTGCTTCATTTCCCTACAACATTTGCGTTCCTTTGTGGATTGCCGGGCTGAATTAAAACTAATGTTCCCCTTGTCACAAATGATAGCTAAAGCTGTCACCCCACCTACCTATGCTTATACCTGGCACCTGAATTTCTCGCCTGCCCTATCCTTCCTTCTCACTTTCAGTAACATCAGGCGATACCTCCCCTTCATTGGAAAATGCCTGCCGTGAGCACAAATTGAGAATATGCAACACAGCGTTGCCACATCTCTCTTAGAAATTAAACTTTGCATGACATTTTAACATTAAATTGCGGCTAAATGCATTCGAATGTAAGTAAAAAGTCATTACGACATTGTTCACACAATATGTCCGGCAATTAGTGAAATAGTATACTATTTATATCCATTCTAGAGCCTAGCTTGCTCCAAAAGTTTGAGAAATTATTTTTACGGCGAAACGGTTCTTTCTTGACAATTGTATTGGACATATTTGTTACACTCATCTTGTAGAATCCCTGGTTAATGTATGGTCGAAGTAATCTTTCGTCCTGTTTATGTCAAATATTCTTAATTAGTATTCATTGCGTTATTTTAGGTTGTACATGCAGAACAAGAACCTTGCATGCCATGAAGGTTTCGCCAGCCTGTTTGGTGTAGGCGTTGGAAGAGTAAGACATTTAACAAATATTCACAGTGCTAGTCTGTCACCAAAACATAACAGAGGAGCGCCATAATAATAGACCACGGGCTAAATAAGATGAACTGGAAAAAAACAAATTGACACTCACATACACTCATTTTCCTATTGTGTTCAACATTATAGTTCAAGAGGACAACAGATACTTGACTTCTGATTTGGATATAATACAAATGTATATATTGTATTTGGAAAAACATTATCCTGAAACATATTTGCAAATAAAGTCTGGTGCTGACCCCAAGCGTTAAGGTGTATAGTAAAGTATGAATACTACGTGCGCATTTCAATTTCCCATTGGGTAGACCAACAACTGATGCATGTGGTTTCTGTGTCAAAATACGTTCTGAAAAATGATGTAGTTAGGAAACGTTTGCAAAATCCTCTGAAAATGCACAAGTTAAAAGTTGAAAACTTTAAGACAACAAGCATATCTTCAGACTCATGAGAGTGCAGATATTCTGATTTCCAGCAGAATATTCCTTTTCCACAACTTGGAGTTGAAGTATTCTACAAGCGACAGCTGTGGCTTCATAATTTTGCAGTTACAGAGTACAGAAGTGGTAAAACTGTGATGTTTGCGTGATCAGAAGGTACAGGAAATAGGGGTGTGAATGAAGTTCTTTCTTGTTTAAATATTTACATTAAAACTATCTTTTGGAAGGCTACGAAGGGTTATGTTTGCTTTCATGTGGACGCATTGGGCACAACCATAATATAACCATGATGCAGTACTTTTCACCCAGGAGTACGTGCACAAATTTGTGAAAGTTACTGAGATGTTCCCAGTCAGGAGTACGTGCACAAATTTGTGAAAGTTACTGAGATGTTCCCAGTCAGGAGTACGTGCACAAATTTGTGAAAGTTACTGAGATGTTCCCAGTCAGGAGTACGTGCACAAATTTGTGAAAGTTACTGAGATGTTCCCAGTCAGGAGTACGTGCACAGATTTGTGAAAGTTACTGAGATGTTCCCAGTCAGGAGTACGTACACAGATTTGTGAAAGTTACTGAGATGTTCCCAGTCAGGAGTACGTACACAGATTTGTGAAAGTTACTGAGATGTTCCCAGTCAGGAGTACGTACACAGATTTGTGAAAGTTACTGAGATGTTCCCAGTCAGGAGTACGTACACAGATTTGTGAAAGTTACTGAGATGTTCCCAGTCAGGAGTACGTACACAGATTTGTGAAAGTTACTGAGATGTTCCCAGTCAGGAGTACGTACACAGATTTGTGAAAGTTACTGAGATGTTCCCAGTCAGGAGTACGTACACAGATTTGTGAAAGTTACTGAGATGTTCCCAGTCAGGAGTACGTACACAGATTTGTGAAAGTTACTGAGATGTTCCCAGTCAGGAGTACGTACACAGATTTGTGAAAGTTACTGAGATGTTCCCAGTCAGGAGTACGTACACAGATTTGTGAAAGTTACTGAGATGTTACCAGTCAGAGGACACTCATTCCTATCTTGTGACCAGCACTTAGCAGTGGTTGAAATATGAAGAAAAGGGTAGATGCAATGGAAACGTCTGAAGGGTGGATAGAACTAATAAAAGTAAAAATTCCCTGTATACTGCTTACAAACAGAGGAAGTTTGTAATTTCCAAACAGGATTTATAGAGTATTTCAAATCCACTATAACAAAAGACAGAGGTTTTGTGTTACGAAGTACAAAATACTTAAGTTTGCTAGCTCTCATGTGAATGATGTTTCTGTTGACACAACAATGAGTGGCATTACGTCACAGTGCTTCCGTATCTTGGAGCCTAATATGAAACCTATAACCCGCCATTGTAAGGCTCACAACGGATCAATTAAAGTCCAACAAAAGAAACTAAGTTTTTCATGAAACACTTACAACCACATGCTTTCAACTCCATTATGTCACGTGATGAGACATTTAATGAAGATGAAGATTATGATGCTACAGAAAAGTAAAAGGAATTTGTAACCGATGCTGAGTATAGAGTTTAGCATCTTCTTAACAATGCAATTTTCTATATTGTCAAATACAGTGTTATCTTTCAATGCAAACTTCATATCTGATCACAGGAACGTTAGAAATACTCTGGTTTTTAAATGCTAGTTTTGTTATGAAGTATAATATTTCAATAAAATGTATTATTTTAAAGAAAATATTGTATTTATTCCAAATGATATCGTGTGTGTTTAAAATACAATACTTCCTCTACTTATGAGTAGAGAAAGTAAAAATCAAGTCCACTCAGTCGGTACACCCATTAACCGTGAGAGAGCAGACTTAGGAAATTCATAACTGCTACAAACACTGACCAGATGAATGTCTATTTCATAGAGTTAAGAAAATTTACGATTTGCTAAAGTATTTCGAGAAAAAAATAGTTTTTTCTTTATCTCCTGAAAAGCTTTACTCCCTGGGCTTGGGACGTTTTTGAAATCACCGTTTCAATTTTCTGAAAATAGCCTGTAAAGTCCTCTTCAGTCGAAAGGAAGTTTCTATAATCTGTTACAACTCGTAAGCGTTCTACCATTGGCAAAGATGCACTACACAATAATATAGATCTCCTTAAAATATTCAATTTATTCGAAATAATATTTTCTGGTACAGACATTTTCGTTATTACTAGTAAGAATTGCTCCAAAAACTTTGTTCTTTCGATTGTCAGTTGTTTTTCGTGATTGCATGGAAGCAATGAGCAATTTTAAGACTAGCATACAGCGCCCACTGCTTAATCAGTTGTCTGTCGCTACTCCCTTTGTATCTATAACAAGATATGTAATGTAGCTATATCTGTAAGGATTTATGTTGATTAAAATGAAGTATAAGAATTGGTAAGATAGGTCTGTATAGTCACTAATACTCGATATGGGGTAGAGAAAGTCATGTGAATGTAATACCGTTGTTTTTGTAAAGGGGAGACAAACACTTTGTGAATTTTGGTTGAAATGGTACGGTAATAGGTATCGAGGGACTTCTAAACTTTTAGTGCTTTAAGATTATTTTACAAAACATTTCAATAAAAGTACTACTACTACCACTACTAGTAGTACTACTAGTAGTGGTAGTAATAATAATTTATAATAATAATAATTTATAATAATAATAATTTATAATAATAATAATTTATAATAATAATAATTTATAATAATAATTTATAATAATAATAATAATAATAATAATTTATAATAATAATAATGATAATAATAATCAAAATAATCAAAATAATCAAAATAATCAAAATAATCAAAATAATCAAAATAATCAAAATAATCAAAATAATCAAAATAATCAAAATAATCAAAATAACCAAAATAACCAAAATAACCAAAATAACCAAAATAATCAAAATAATCAAAATAATCAAACTAATCAAACTAACCCAAATAACCATAACCACCATAATCATCATAATCATCAATCATCATAATAATCATCCATCAATCATCATAATAATCATCCATCAATCAATCATAATAATAATCATCATCAATCAATCATAATAATAATAATCATCAATCAATCATAATAATAATAATAATAATAATAATAATAATAATAATAATAATAATAATAATAATAATAATCAATCAATCATAATAATAATAATAATAATAATAATAATAATCATAATAATAATATCTAATAATAATAATATCTAATAATAATAATAATAATAATAATAATAATAATAAAATAATCAAAATAATCAAACTAACCAAAATAACCCAAATAACCATAATCATAATAATAATAATAATAATAATAATAATAATAATAATAATAATAATAATAATAATAATAATAATAATAATAATAATAATAATAATAATAATAATAATAATAATAATAATAATAATTTATAATAATAATAATTTATAATAATAATAATAATTTATAATAATAATAATAATTTATAATAATAATAATTTATAATAATAATAATTTATAATAATAATAATTTATAATAATAATAATTTATAATAATAATCAAAATAATCAAAATAATCAAAATAATCAAAATAATCAAAATAATCAAAATAATCAAAATAATCAAAATAATCAAAATAATCAAAATCAAAATAATCAAAATAATCAAAATAATCAAAATAATCAAAATAATCAAAATAATCAAAATAATCAAAATAATCAAAATAATCAAAATAATCAAAATAATCAAAATAATCAAAATAATCAAAATAATCAAAATAACCAAAATAATCAAAATAATCAAACTAATCAAACTAACCCAAATAACCATAACCACCATAATCATCATAATCATCAATCATCATAATAATCATCAATCAATCAATCAATCAATCAATCATAATAATCATCATCATCAATCAATCATAATAATCATCATCATCAATCAATCATAATAATAATCATCATCAATCAATCATAATAATAATCATCATCAATCATAATAATAATCATCAATCAATCATAATAATAATAATAATAATAATAATAATAATAATAATAATAATAATATCTAATAATAATAATAATAATAATAATAATAATAATAATAATAATAATAATAATAATAATAATAATAATAATAATAATAATAATAATAATAATAATAATAATAATAATAAAATAATCAAAATAATCAAACTAACCAAAATAACCCAAATAACCATAACCATAACCACCATAATCATCATAATCATAATAATCATCAATCATAATAATAATAATAATAATAATAATAATAATAATAATAATAATTTATAATAATAATAATAATTTATAATAATAATATCTAATAATAATAATAATTTATAATAATAATAATAATAATAATAATTTATAATAATAATAATAATAATTTATAATAATAATAATTTATAATAATAATAATTTATAATAATAATAATAATAATAATTTATAATAATAATAATAATAATAATAATAATTTATAATGATAAAAATAATAATTTATAATAATAACAATAATAATAATGATAATAATACTAAGCAGTGGCAATGTTGCTGTAATGTTTATGTCAGAAAGCGAAGGCTGGAAGCAGTGCGTACGTTTACAGTTTCTGTTTTAATGTAGGTAAGATGCAAATGATGACTTATGTGAAAGGAAGCAGGAGCCATCACGGGGCTCGAAATGGTGGCTGTAGGGTTAGAGAGCGTGACCATCATCGATCCTTTCAACTCGACCGCCCGGCCCGGCCCGTCCTGTTAAGAAGAAGACGAACAGGGTGCTACACGAAATGAACAAAATTGCTTGCGTTCCTGCGGGTCCCCACCCACTGAAATGGAAACAACACCACCACTACCATCAGCTGTCTTGGTTCACAGGCCTGTTGGGAAACGGATAGCAAGCGTGAGGAGCAGGAGCAGGAGAATGTATCTATCCCTTTCATTCATGACACACTCAATTTTTATTCTCTCTCTGTCTCTCTCCCTCTCCCCCTCCCCCTCCCCCTCCCTCTCTCTCTCTCAACTCCTTGCCTAAAAATTCGATACCAAGATATCACCGGATATACGTTTTGGTATTCCCTTAATTCAACAGCAGAAATAAGAAAAAGTCTGTGTGAACAACCTAACTCGAAAAACGAACAGTCGATTAAACACCAAAATTGGCATTCACATATAGCATATCATAAGGATGCAAAACCATGATTTAATACAATTTCTCCACCATAAACAACCCTTTCCATGTTAAATTTTTCGTTAGCTTTCATCTTCTCAAAATACTCGAACGATTTTTAATAAAATACCACAAATACCATCCATTTAAAATATTTACATGAGAAATGAAATTTACATATTAGGGGTTTTTTGGGGGGGGGGGGAGGGGGGAACAACCTATGAAATCTTTTTCATTCTGAATAACCGTTTTTACTTTCTCTACTACGTATAGTGAAGTAGAGGAAGTATTGTATTCCACCCAAAAATTCGATGTCGAGATTTGACCGGAAATATGTTTTGAGGCCCCCTGAATCCAAAAAAAAAAAAAAAAAAGCAATTTTAGAAAGAGGTCTGTGTTGTGCGTGTGCGCGTGGTCTTTCAAGGATGCGACACGAAGATTTTGAAGAAAATAGCCCCACCCTAAACTACCCTTTACATGGAAGTTGTTTCGAAAATTTTTATTTTCTTGAAAATGGCTCTAACGCTTTTGATTAAAATGACATGTGTTTGAGATATTCTTATGACAAATGAAATGTATATCTTGAATTTTCTGGCTCTAGCCCCTGTAGTCGTATTTACTCTGGACGACTTTTGCATAACTGGTAAACCGTTAGAGATAGATCAAATCTTACTATACACAAAATGTAGATCAAAATTTATGTCTAAATAATTTTTTTTTTTTTTTTTTTTTTTTTTTGAAGAATGAACCATTTCGGAGATATGCCTTGTTATTTGTAATTGTCAACCTAAAATCTTGCCTCTGCTTATGAGCGTGGAACGCGGCAGTTTTAGAATTATTCAAAACCTCCCAGTACACGTGACCAGTGGTCTGCTAATATAGGGAAGGAACTGTATACATGGACACAGATAACACATATTTTAACATGGTTCACAAATTATAAAAATCTGGTGTGTTACTTTCACATGACTTTCTCTACTCTTGTACTAGCCATTCTCACAAACTCTTATTCCTATATATTCTTCGTGTTAGTTGAGATAAATGTGTACAAATTATCTTATTGCTTATTTCCTTGTAGGTACAAGCGGAATATTAGAATACAGTAGGCTTTGTGCGATAGTCAAATCTTTTAAAGCTTTGAGATCCCGTTCTCTTTGCACACGTAACCTATAAAAATGAATAACGATGTTCTATTTCACGAAAGATTTGAGTTTTCCGAAACTCACACACATAACAAGGAATATCTCCGAAATGGTTCGCTTTATGACAGTTTATCTGGACATAAATTGTGTATTTTAGCAAGATCTACATTTTTATTGTATGATTTGGCCTATCTCTAACGGTTTACCAGTTACGCAAAAGACGCCCAGAGTAGTTACGACTACAGGGGCTATAGCCAGAAAATTCAGGATATACATTTCATTTGTCAACAAAATATCTCAAACATATGACATTTTAAGTAAAATCGTTTGAGCCATTTTCAAGAAAATCAACATTTTCGAAAAATTTTCCATGTAAAGGGTAGCTTAGGGTGGGACTATTTTCTTCAAAATCTTCGTGTCGCATCCTTGAAAGACATTAAGCTTAAATACCAACTTTGGTTTCTAAGGGACTTTTCGTTTTTGAGTTATGCTGTCCACAGACTGACAGACTGACACACACACGGACGTTTTTCTAAAAATGCTTTTTCTGGATTCAGGGGGTCTCAAAACATATATTTCTGGTGAAACCTCGACATCGAATTTGTGGCTGGAATACAATACTTCCTCTACTTACTATACGTAGTACAGAAAGTAAAAAGGATATTTGTACAGTTGTTTTAACAGACTGCAACAAAACTTCATTTTGTTTATCTACTTAATGAAGTAGTATGAATCGCGCCCATTTTAATACATCAACTTTTTCTTCCGTCATATTAAAAAAACGTATTTGCAGAGCAATTTCACTTATATCAACACGTTATACCAAATGCATGTGAAACATCTTAAACAGTACAGACTAAAATGTTGAAAATTCTGTAGTGATTAAAAAAGAAAAAGTTAAAAACTATAACATGAAAACTGTGTGCTAGAATGCATAAGCTTGCGTGTTTTTTGTTCTTTTTGCATATTAAAATTGATTTTTCTATTCCCATTACTTTCTCTACACACTATCATTCATTTTATGTAGCTCATACGAACTGTTCTTACTTTTATTATTCGAGTTAAACCTTGGTAAAAGTACCTTCATTTCATACTTACTGTAGCTACAAGGGGAATATAGGAAATAGAATAGATTCTCAGATGTTTAAAAATGGCGTTATTATTCTATAGCACTTTTCCCATGACGTCGCGCTGAATAGCGACCACACTTTAAAAAAATAAAATATTGTTAGGTTGAAACACATAACGGATATTTGAAAATGGCGGATATAACAAATAACGTTTTAAAATAAATTGTGAATTACAAAGACACCTAAAGTTTTTGTGTCCAACTTTTGTCTATATCTTACACTTTACCAGTTATGAGGTCATTTCTAATGGAGAGGACTTCAGAGACTATTCTCAGAAAAGACATGCATTAAGTACATTTGTTATGTAAATATATCACACATGTGGCATTTTAATCAAAATAGCTGGAGCGATTTTTTCATAAAGTCAGAAATGTGGAAATTGTTTCCATGTAAAGAGTATTTTGGGAAGGGAGAGAAATTTGTGGTAAATCTTCGTGTCATCTCTTTGAGAGATTAAATTAACTAAGCCCTAGCGCAACAGCCCATGAAGAGCCAAGGCTTGCCTCCCAGCCGATGCGTCCTCCACCTCTGTCCACTACAGGCGTCATTGGTTGGGTGCAGTACTGAAGGGTGGGACGTAGTCAGCGCCACGAGCCCTCCCGGCCACTTATGCGGCCTTCGCGTCCTCGGACCACTACTTCTCCATCAAGTAGCCCCACGGGACCTAACGAGGCTGAGTGCACCCCGTGCCAGGCCTCCCAGAGGGGATAAAATCCCTATACTGGTACCGGGGATCGAACTCGGGTCCTCCGTGCTAGAGGTAAGCGCGCTACCTACTGCACTACGGAGGCGGTTTCTTTGAAAGATACTAAACTTAAATACCAATTTGGTATTGGGACAAAATTTCATTTTTAGTATCTTTATTACATATACTGACTGCAAAAAGGTGACCCATTATCCTGTGTTGCGATATGGGTAAGCAGCCGGGTAAAATACCGGGCGTTGCATGTGGTTTTACGGTTTATCTCTACTACATTTAGATTTAGGTTGCACTTGCCGTATAGCCCTGCGGTTCTTTGGAAACATTTAAAATTACTAATTAATACACTTAAACAAGAGCTAAGTAAAACTCCGGATAAACTTTACAAAATATAAACAAAATAAATAAAAATACAGAGAAAACACAGCACTATTGAACAACCACAAATACCACTGTAGTAAAATGCACGGAGTTACATTTTAAGTTAAACAGAATGCCATTTATACCACTTTTTCACAATTTAAGTAAGACTTATCTTTATAGTCATTGTTTGCAGAAACAAAACATAACCCAGGGGTGTCCAAACTTCTTTCTTAAGAGAACCTTACGCAGTGAGCGACAATGTCTCACTCCACTTCTTAGTCGGAGGTACAGACAGTCAGTATCCCGTTACTGACACAAACTAGCAATTCCATGACAGTTTCTAAGTTATAACTTGAACTTCCTGGGAATGTCCTTAGAGGACCTCTTCATTCTGGATGATTTTTGCATAAATGGTAAACAGCAAGAGACACAAAAGTTTACTAAATAAAAAATGTGAATCTCTTTAAAACACAATTTATGTGAAATACTTCTTTTTTGTTTTGAGTGAACAATTTTCGAGATATTCTTTCTTATTTGTTTGAATTTGCCAATACCTATACTTTTTTCAAACAGGAATGTGTTTCATTCCTTGGCCTTGCAAAGAGAATAGTATTTCAAAGACATCGCATAGCAAGCAGCTCTTAAAACAATTCACTATCGCTTAAATCCTACTGTATTCCCATGTTTCCCTTGCACCTACAAGAAAATTCGCAATAAGGTAATTGCTGAAAATGTTTATCTCAGTCTCTCACTAGTTCATTTTAATCGACATAAGCATTTTCATAAAGTCCCTTTTCTTGTAGGTGCAAGGGAAATATGGAAATATAGTTGGCTTTAAGCGATAGCGATATGTTTTAAGAGCTCGCTGCTATGCGGTGCCTTTGAAATACAGTTTTCTTTGCATGCCAAAGAGATAAAAAACGAATAACATATACATATTTGAAGAAATATAAGTATTGACAAATTCAAACAAGCACTAAAGAATATTGTTCAGTCAATTATGGCTATCCTTGTACTAGAATATTTTAATTTTCCTCAGAGTGGAAGGAGAATTATTCACAAATGCCTGTAGAACGTTTGAAAGTTGAAATATGGCAATTCTTGTGCCTTTTATTTCAAATGGAGACATTATATTCAGTGAGAGACGCAAGCAAAAAGAAAAATACGTTGCTTTCTTCCAAATTACAAGTAATTAGCATGCTAGAAGATTCACTACTTCCATTCGCGTTTTGATTTTTTGTTGTACCCTGAGCGCTTTCATCGGGGCATTTTGTACTAGATGGGAGCGAGTGCGTTATAAAGAGAAATGGGCCCCGGTGGTTCCTTACAAAGAACTGCGCTTTGCCTTTGACTGCGTTCAACGTTGCAACACGTACAAGAGAAAATCTGCTGCCATATACCTACAACGTGCAACAAGATTCTTTACAATGGCTCCGTCCGCATTTAGCCACTGTTCTGCTAAATAAGCAGTTCAAGGGGAAATTGTTGCTTCACAGGATTCCTTGTAGCTATAAGGATAAGTACCTGGGCGACCGAGCTTCCCTCGACGTTTTCCGCCTCTGTTTTTGAGAAATTTTTATTTATTTATTTATTTATTTATTTTTTTGTGGGAGAAGATACTTAGATAAACCTGAAAGGAAAAACGTTAACTAAATAATCATTTTTGTCGCAATTGTTAAGAGTCAAAAAGTACTTAAGTAGAGAAAACACTATGAATGTAATATGCAGCATTTCTATTTCAAACATGCACAAAATTGTATGACTTATTTGCAGAAGAGTGGGTAGAAAGAGATATGAATGTGTTACCTAAAAGTGAGTAGAGAAAACACTGTGAATGTAATATGCAGCATTTCTATTACAAACATACAGAAAATCGCATGGCTTATTTCTAGAACAGTGAGTAGAGAAACAGTTATGAATGCGTTACCCAAAAGTAAGTAGAGAAAACAGTGTGAATGTAATACGTAGCATTTCTATTTCAAATATGCACAAAATTGTATGACTTCTTTGTAGAAGAGTGAGTAGAGAAAGAGTTGTGAATGTATTACCTTAAAGTGAGAGGAGAAAGCAGTGGGAATGTAATACCATTTCTATTTCAAACATATAGAATATGGTATGACTTATTTTAAAAGTGGGGATAAAAATGACTTTTGGTGTAAACATTGTTTTTTTATGGAAAATTGTTTATAGACGAGTGAGTAGAGAAAGAGATGTGAATGTGTTACCCAAAAGTACTTAAGTAGAGAAACCACTGTGAATGTAATATACAGCATCTCTATTTCAAACATACAGAAAATTGTATGACTTATTTGTAGAAGAGAGAGTAGAGAAAGAGATGTGAATGTGTTACCTAAAAGTGCGAGGAGAAAACAGTGTGAATGTAATAGTACTTCTACTTCAAACATACAGAAAATGGTATGACTTATTTTAAAACTGTGGATAAAAATGCTTTTTTTGTGTGTAAAATCACGTTTTTTTATGGAAAAATTGTTTATAGAAGAGTGTGTAGAGAAAGAGATGTGAATGTGTTACCTAAAAGTGAGTAGAGAAGACACTGTGAATATAATATGCATGTATACAAAAATTTAACCAAATCTTAAGAGCGATTTCTGAAATACCGTGAGTATATACAAGAATTGCACTGTAGAAGCAGGAATAAAAAATGTTATTTTTTATGTAAAATCGCGTTGTTTCGGGAATTATACCTATATAGATGAACTTAAAAAGCAAAACCCTATCTGAACACAAAATTTGATCGAAATCGTTAGAGCCGTTTCCAAGTTGCGCTGAATATATATATATATATATATATATATATATATATATATACAAGAATTGTTCGTTTAAATATATAAGGTACAGTACATACGCTAGTGATAGTAAGCTTTTTAAAAAGTGGATCGCTTTCAAATTCCATTCCCTTTTCTTGAGCATGGAAAAAAAAAAAAATAAAACAAAAAAAAAACGAAAAATCTGATGTGTTGCACTCACATGACTTTCTCTACTCTTGTACTAACCATTCTTACAAACTCTTATTCCTATATCTTCTTCGTGTTAGTTGAAATAAGCATTTGTACAAATTATCTTATTGCTTATTTCCTTGTAGGTACAAGGGGAATATTAGAATACAGTAGGCTTTGTGCGATAGTCAAATCTTTTAAAGCTTTGAGATTCCGTTCTCTTTGCACACGTAACATATAAAAAATGAACAACGATGACCCATTTCACGAAAGTTCTAAGTTTTCCGAAACTCACACACATAACAAGGAATATCTCCGAAATGGTTCGCCCTACAAGAAAATTTATTCAGACATAAATTGTGTATTTTAGCAAGATCTACATTTTTTGTATAGTATGATTTGGTCTATCTCTAACGGTTTACCAGTTATGCAAAAGTCGTCCAGAGTAAACACGACTACAGGGGCTATAGCCAGAAAATTCAAAATATACATTTCATTTGTCATCAAAATATCTCAAACATATGACATTTTAATCAAAATCGTTAGAGCCATTTTCAAGAAAATCAAAATTTTCGAAAAATTTTCCATGTAAAGGGTAGTTTAGGGTGGGGCTATTTTCTTCAAAATCTTCGTGTCACATCCTTGAAAAACATTAAACTTAAATACCAACTTTGGTTTTTAACCGACTTTTCGTTTTTGAGTTATGCTGTTCAAGGACTGACAGACTGACACACAGACACACACACGGACCTTTTTCTAAAAATGCTTTTTTTGGATTCAGGGGGCCTCAAAACATGTATTTCCGGTGAAATCTCGGCATCTAATTTTTGTTGGAATACAATACTTCCCCTACTTACCAGTAGAGAAAGTAATAACGACTTACCACTTGAGAAAAGTATAAGGTATTTGCAAATTCAGACCATTGACATTAATTCATAAATGGTTAATGTTCTGTGAAGTACCTTACACTGTAATTTTGTCTAGCTTTTTCCCAGACACTATTCAATTTCTCTTTGCGCGTAGTGTTGCAATAAACAGACGCGAAGCGCCGACCTGGCATGGACACGAGACGAGAGGTAGCGGTTGAAGTTGCCTTACCCACCCCACATTCTCTTGCCGAGTGACAAAGGTTGTTTGGATACAACACGTGCAGTGGTGGCTTCATTCCACCTGCGCGGTGGTAATTTCCACGCTGTTATTTAAGTAGCTTAGCCCCGATAGTCCTTTGTTTTGCGCCGCGTCCGACGTCACACTAAGAATGTGAATATGTGTGAGATTCAAAGAAACCCCATGACAATTGCACACTACTTAACACCATTATCGATATTTCAATGTGTTCCAAAGGTAAAAGGCTACCTAGTGGGGTGGCAGTTAAAGGCGGGGTATAAATGGAACCAAAAATTACACATAAAACTCAACATATAGATATACATATTCACACGTATTGGGTGTTCATTTGTATTTGTTCCTTCGATGGTCGCGCATGACGTCACCGCTGTCTGGCGAGCCTTTAGTTGCAACAAGTATGACTATGTACAGAACGTCCACGTGGAATGTTGCAGGGGTGCTTAGTTCAGCTATCGAGCCTTATGCTTGGCGTTCACGAAGCTTCCGATAGAACGCGCAACATTAACTTCTGGTGGTTTATTGGAAGAATTTCTGACAGCGAAATCGAGAATTAAAGAACATGTGCGTACATATTAGTGCAGTGGCTTGGTAGTCAGTAAAGTTTTAAAAACGTTTAGTGTGGTAGAGTCTCGAAAGATTTCAATGAATATGCGTTACACTGTAAACTTGATGTATTAGATTTCCTTAGGTAGAACCAGGGTTGCCAATATTTAAAAGTAAAATTATCGTACCGGCCACTCAAAATTATAGCTTTGGATTCAAAATTATCGCACATCATAAACCAAATACTACAAAAATAAATGTATCAGCATAACACTTGTGAAAATGTAATAGTAATGATGTTTATGGTATCGACTTACAAAACTGATGGCCTCAAACAGTATTTCAACTTTAGCACTTATGTTTCTCGCACTATTCATCTGAAAGTTCATCATCTTCCTCAAGTGTTGCAGCATTATACAATTTTGTTGTTGAGATAAACTTCAACATCTTCTCGGTGACTTGCAGATTTTCGGATCTATCACATTCTTTCATAAGCTGAGACTACAGAATAAGTCCATTTACCGTATCTAGTGCTAATCTGTTTCTAATTTTGGAAAAAACTCTTTCACAAGAAGTGTTTCTGTGGGTCAATGAAATCACTGATAACGCAAACTCCGCCAGTTCTTTGAAATCAGTATTTCCACCAAGGTGACATGTGTTTAACAGCACTCCAGAAACTGTCAGGTTCAGGCATGTTCTTTATTTCACACGGAATATCACCTATTCCGAGTTTTCTCCATTGATCATCAATTTCCTGAATAGGGTCTTCATTGAGATTACCAGATCTGGGCACACTGGCAACAAGAGGATAAAGGGTAGAAGGATTAGTAGGTTATGAAATAATTGCCTTGCAGGGGTGAAGACAAGCCATGAGGGAAAAAGTGGTGTCGCTATTTGTAATTTCATTTCGCCGGTATCGAAATTATCGTACATCCCCATAATTATCGTAGGGGTTGGCAACCCTGGGTAGAACAGAACCATGCGTGAAACATATTTAAAAGCTTAAGCAATGTTTAGAAAGGGGGTTTTAAAATAAGCATTTGGTCTTCTTCTACATGAGACACGTTTTGAAAGTAAGTCATAATCATAATCATCATCATCATCATCATGATCCTCGTCATCATCTCGTCTCATGGATTAGGAATTTCTCCAGTATCGGCCTCACGGTTCTCTCCATCTCCTGATGGATCTTCCGACACTTCTTGTTCCAATCCTCTGGTACTCATAACACAACTTAAGGAAGCATTTTCCATCCGTTCTTTGTATATGCTGTTTCCACCGGGTTTTATATTCCTCTATTTTTGCATTTATAGGAACAATATTTAATTCGTTTATGTCTTCGTTTTTTATTTTGTCCATAATTGTACATCCCCTAATTGCTCTTAGGAATCTCATTTCAGCTGCATTAATTCTATTCCAATCCTTTTTACTTTCTCTACTACGTATAGCAAGTAAAGGAAGTATTGTATTCCACCCAAAAATTCGATGTCGAGATTTCACTGGAAATATATGTTGTCAGGCCCTTGAATCAAAAAAACTTTGAAGCAAATTGTTCCACCCTGAACTAACCCTCACAGGGAAAATCTTAATTTTCTCAAAAATGACTAACGATTTTGATTAAAATGCCATATGTTTAAGATATTTTTATAAAAAATGCGTAACTGGTAAACCGTAAGAGATAGACTAAATCTTAACTAAAACTACCCCGCGACCCGGCAGCCCTATTCGGGCCAAGGCATACCACCCAGCCGCTGCGTCACCCACCTCTACCCACCACAGACGTCGTGAGTGGAGTGCAGTGTGTGTGTGTGTGTGTGTGTGTGTGTGTGTGTGTGTGTCAGTCTGTGGACAGCATAACTCAAAAACGAAAAGTCGGTTAAGAACCAAAGTTGGTGTTTAAGTTTAATGTCCTTCAAGGATGCGACACGAAAATTTTGAAGAAAATTCCTCCACCCTAAAGTAGCCTTAACATGGAAAAATTTTCGATCATTTTGATTTTCTTGAAAATGGCTCTAATGATTTTGATTAACATGCCATATGTTTGAGATATTTTTATGACAAATGAAATGTATATCTTGAATTTTCTGGCTCTAGTCCATGTAGTCCTGTTTACTCTGAATGACTTTTGCATAACTGGTAAACCGTAAGACATAGACCAAATCCAACTACACAAAAATGTAGACCTTGCTAAAACACACAATTTATGTTCAAATGATTTTTTTTAGAGTTAACCATTTCGGAGATATTCCTTGTTATCTGTGGAAGTTTGGGAGATATTATACTTTTGTCAAATGGAACATCGTTATTCATTTATTATATGTTAACCGTGCAAAGAGAGCGGAATTTGAAAGCTTTAAAAGACTTGATTACCGCTCAAAGCTTACTGTATTCTCATATTCCCCTTGTACCTACAAGGAAATAAGCAATAAGATAATTTCTGCAAATGTTTATCTGACTTAACATGAAGAAGATATAGGAATAAGAGTTAGTAAGAATGGCAGGTACAAGAATACAGAAAGTCATGTGAGTGCAACACATTAGACATTCTAAAGTAAGAACAAATTAGAAACTAAAAACTTCACTTATCTTAGTAATGTTGCACGTTCTTTTTGCACAAACTGACTCGAGTTTCAAGTTGTCTCCAACTCAATTCTCGAGTCAGTTTGTGCAAAAAGAACGTGCAACATTACTGAGATAAGTGAAGTTTTTAGTTTCTAATTTGTTCTTACTTTAGAATCTTGTTGCTTCACTGTTAATAGCTTCAATTTTCCTTATTTAACATCAGACATTGTTTAATCTTGAAATTTAGCAACACGGAGTCAGAAATGGTTGATAACTGGAGAACCATAAGACATGGAAGGGTTGATAGTAGCAGTAAACAAGGACGAGAGTGAACTTCAAAAAGAGCACAGAGGAGTGCAGGAAGTACTCTCAGAAATATGCAAAGCCGATAAAGTGCAAAGAAAACACACTTGTGAAAGGAAAATACCTACACACACTGCAGCATTGTCGAGTGTTTCTCTAACTGTGTTTGTAGCCTACATTCCTTTCAACATTTTAAAATTCAAGCCAATGCCTCGGAAACGGTTAACTCTACAAACACTTCCTTTTGACATAAATTGGTGCTTTAACGATTATTTACATTTTTGTGTAGTAAGACGCAGTGAAATGGTTCCGCGGTAAAGTCTGTGGCTCGCGGTTATGATTCCCGCGGTTAACCTTCTTGACTTGTGGATTTTTTCCGGGTTTTCCCTGGTCACCAGGCAAATGCTGGGAACGATAATTACATACTCAAATTTCCTATCCTATCCTTTCGTTTCATTAATCATTTCATTGAATCTTCATCACGTTGGTCTTTCAGAGTCGCTAGTATCAGCGAAGGGATTAGGTGCAGCTTGGCAGGGATGATATGCGCATAGGAATTATTTCCGTATCTCCTTGTCCGTGGGTTCCGGGTGTTAAAGGGGGCAGCTTCTGGAGGCGTTGAACCCCGCGCCAATGTCCCCCTGAGTTGGCCCCGGTAGACCTAAAGACCTCGAGGTGTCGTCAAACTTGGGAAACCTTAGGGACCTGTCAATATTCCTCATAAAAGGCCATAAGACTATTTCCAACACCCATAGCAGATGCTCGTGTAAAGATCTTTTTACAAGACTGAAAATATTAACCTTACCTAGCATGTTAATGCTTATGTTGCTTTGTAAGTAAGCTCTAGCTTCTTCATTGTTAATTACATTTGATGCCTAAGTGAAAGCTACCTAAATGCAAATGTATATGTGTAGAACAACTTGACAAAAGATGTCATTCATTGATAATTATTAAAGGCTGGAGGGAGGTGCGCTCGCATGCGATGCAGGTTAGCTGGTCACAGAGTATGAATGCCATCAGAAGTACAGCACGGCCATCAAATGTGCAAACAGCTGCCACTAGAAGCAAGTGTCGAAAACAACGTAACGTAGTACTCTGCGAAACGGTGAAGCATTGCCTTGCAAGTGTATGCACATGCAAGAACAAGGTATAGTATAACGCGACTGTTCTGTTTCTTCTCGCAGTGAGCTGCAGACGTGGAATGATAGTGTTCATATAATGCTTGTAAGTTGTGCTGCAGTGAGGCGGTTTTCATGGTCAGGCTGTACTTACTTGCAGTTGTTTACATGCGTGAGCGATATCAGTAAAGTCCATGTGCAGTATACCTATGGAAAAACACACACGCCTCCGGCCTTTACTAATTATATTATAACTAAATTATAATTATATTTCTACTAAACAGTAGAAAGTGGCAGGAAAAGCCTAGTGAAAGTTTAAAACAAAGTTCAATTTATATCTGTAAATATACATTATGTAAGTCTTATAATTGCATGAAAGTTTTGATTGTGTTTCTCCATTACTCTGTTGTTTCTCTTCTGTTTTTGTTTTGTTTCATTTTTTGTGCCTGAGTATGTATTTTATATGCTATTCTGTATATTTATCGACATAATTGTGCATTTCAATTGATATGTTCAATGTTCACCGGCCTCCATGGCTACTTGTGAACTCGCTGAACGCAACCCAATCTAATCAAATCAATATCTGTACCGTTACTCTGGATCTGGCCTCCCGGTGTCTTCTCTCACCTCATCCTACCTCCCGGGGGTGTCCCCTTGGGACATAGGTACAAGCAGCCTCAGGCTTCAGTGCCGAAGCACCTCTGTACATCTCCTATTCCTGTTGTCCTATTGCCTATCTCTTACGGTTTATCTGTTTACTAAAGTCACTCAGAATGAGGACTTGAAATGCTCTTGTCAGAGAATTCAAGATATACCGGGTGGAAGGGAAGACATTACATTAGTTTAAACCAGTGATAGATCTCTATATTTGGAACACATTTTGTATCTTACGTCTTTATCTCTGACCATTTCCTACGGAGATATTTTAGTTTTGTCGAAAACAAGCTGGCAACACTGCAGATTGTGTGGGTATCACTTTCACTAGCTCAGTACATAAACAAACTTCCCAACGGTGCGTCATCAGAACATAAACAGATACCATGCCTTGCCCTATGTTTACATTGCGAATGTAGGCCAATCACAAGCGTTAGCTCCCACAACATCAGGCGAAAGCGAAAGTGCCCGACATGTTTACGCCCACAAACCTGGTCAATTCCCTGACCAAGCTCAACGTAACGTTGTCGACTTACTGCACGTCTGAAAGAGCTGCTCGGAGTATTCCTTCACGTTTTTAAGTGATTAATTATTTCGTAACCCTGTGCAATGTCCCTAATTACTACTAAACTATGTCATAAATAAGTTTACGCATCTCACAAGTATCAAACTGTTATCTTTGCACATTCTTGTGGAATTACGCATCCAATTTGGATCAAAAACCATTTATTTCTTCGAAATCGGCTGATCAAAGAACAAAATGTCATTTGAGTTTTTTGCTTGTAATGCTTCTATGAAGCACATATTAGAAGGAATGTAATGACTTCCCTTCCACCCTGTATATTCTTTTGTAATAGTTTAAACATAGCACATCAATTATAATCGTTAGAGCAATTGAAAAATAACGAAATATAAAGGGCATTTTGGGGTAGGGGACTTTCTTGAAAATCTTCGTGTCACATTGTTGGAAAATGGTGAACTATGTTTCGTATTTAACCTATGTGTGTTGAAAGGCACACAAATATTGGCCTTATTTCTAAAAAAATCTGATGTGTTGCACTCACATGACTTTCTCTACTCTTGCACTAACCATTCTTACAAACTCTTATTCCTATATCTTCTTCGTGTTAGCTGAGACAAACATTTTTACAAATTACCTTATTGGTTATTTCCTTGTAGGTGCAACGGGAATATTAGAGTACAGTAAGCTTTGTGTGATAGTCAAATGTTTTAAAGCTTAGAGATTCCATTCTCTTTGCACACGTAACATAAAAAAATGAACAACGATGTTCCATTTCACGAAAGCTTAAGTTTTCCGAAACTCACACACATAACAAGGAATATCTCAGAAATGGTTCAACCTACAAGAAAATTTATTGAGACATAAATTGTGTATTTTAGCAAGTTCTACATTTTTTGTACAGTATGATTTGGTCTATCTCTAACGGTTTAGCAGTTATGCAAAAGTCGTCCAGAGTAAATACGACTACAGGGGCTATAGCCAGAAAATTCAAGATATACATTTCATTTGTCATCAAAATATCTCAAACATATGACATTTTAATCAAAATCGTTAGAGCCATTTTCAAGAAAATAAAAATTTTCGAAGAATTTTCCATGTAAAGGGTAGTTTAGGGTGGGGCTATTTTCTTCAAAATCTTCGTGTCGCATCCTTGAAAGACATTAAACTTAAATAGCAATTTTGGTTTCTAACCGACTTTTCGTTTTTGAGCTATGCTGTCCACAGACTGACAGACTGACACACAGACACACACACGGACCTTTTTCTAAAAATGCTTGTCTTGGATTCAGGGGGCCTCAAAACATATATTTCTGGTGAAATCTCGACATCGAATTTTCGGGTGGAATACAATACTTCCCGTACTTACCAGTAGAGAAAGTAAAAAAAGGTTTCAACCAAGGGGTCTCAAAACGTGTATTTCCGGTTTAAAACTAGGTATCAAGTTTTTGGGTGTGTTTGCTCTAAGCTATAGGTAAGCAGTGGAGGAAGTAAAGCTTGTAGAAGAGATGCGGAAGTAAAGAGTAGTGGTTGCGGGGGTATGGTGAGGTGAATAGGGTGATGATATAGTACTAGTTAAGGTGGTGATGCGACTGCGCGTTGCCCAAGATTACTGGAGTATCCGCTGGGAAGCTATTGATCTGTACCGGAACAAAAGGCGTATCTTCAACACCGGCACGTTTGTTTGCAATTTTTCGTATAATGTTGTGTTATGTCCTAAGGCTGCATGTAATATCCGGTAACGGTCGATCTCAAGCCCCGTCACGATTCTTTGGTTCACCCTTTAGCTCCGTTTTTTACTTTCTCTACTGGTAAGTAGGGGAAGTATTGTATTCCACCCAAAAATTCGATGTCGAGATTTCACCGGAAATATATGTTTTGAGACCCCCTGAATCCAAAAAAAGCATTTTTAGAAAAAGGTCCGTGTGTGTGTCTGTGTGTCAGTCTGTCAGTCTGTGGACAGCATAGCTCAAAAACGAAAAGTCGGTTAAAAACCAACGTTGGTATTTAAGTTTAATATCTTTCAAGGATGCGACACGAAGATTTTGAAGAAAATAGCCCCACCCTACACTACCCTTTACATGAAAACTTTTTCAAAAATTTTGATTTTCTTGAAAATAGCTCTAACGATTTTAATTAAAATGTCATATGTTTGAGATATTTTGATGACAAATGAAATGTATATCTTGAATTTTCTGGCTATAGCTCCTGTAGTCGTATTTACTCTGGACGACTTTTGCATAACTGGTAAACCGTTAGAGATAAACCAAATAATACTATACAAAAAATGTAGATCTTGCTAAAATACACAATTTATGTCCAAATAAATTTTCTTGTAGGGTGAACCATTTCGGAGATATTCCTTGTTATGTGTGTGAGTTTCGGAAAACTTAGAACTTTCGTGAAAAGGATCATCGTTGTTCATTTTTTTAAATGTTAAGTGGGCAAAGGCAACAGAATCCCAAAGCTTTAAAACATTTGACTATCGCACAAAGCCTACTGTATTCCCCCTTGTACCTACAAGGAAATTAGCAATAAGATAAGTTATACAAATGTTTATCTTAACTAACACGAAGAAGATATAGGCATAAGAGTTTGTAAGAATGGTTAGTACAAGAGTAGAGAAAGTCAAGTGAGTGCAACACATCAGATTTTTCTGTACGGTAACAACAATGGAAATTACGGTGCGAACGATTCACGTTCAAGTCCTTCGAGGGTCAAGTATTTCTTCATCTCCGCCCATAAAGTGGGTATCATCTGCCAGGAACCTGTTATACCAGGTGAGTCAGCTGCCCCTTATTCTCGAGTTTTATGCAATCCTCATTTTATACCCCAACATGAAGACATCGACCCCATTACTAGGTTCTACCTGCGTATTTAACATGGAGGTTAAGCACTCGATGAAATTAGTACTAATATAGATGTTATCACACCGTCTTTTAATATATTCGTAAATATACAGCTGAGGTTTGCACTTCTGCAAATGTTCACTGGAACCAGCGAATATTACATCTTAAACGGAATGTTTAGCTCACACGTTACTAGGTAGCTCAGTTGGAACGGGCGCAAGACTCCGAAGTAATCTCTCTGCTGTGAAGGTGGTTCGTATCACCTGCATGTACTAATTTTTTTTACCGAGCAATCCTCACAATTTACAAACTATTATTCTGAAAACTGTTATATTCATTTTTATTTATGTTTTATGACATTGTTTGATGTTTCTTTATTGGTGAACTACAATTATGTAGTTGTTTAAACACACCTATAGGAGGTGCAATTGAAATAAGGATCATTCATACACTTTTGAACACAGAAAGCAAGGAAATTACATTGTCAGAGCTTAACATGGAAGTTAAACTCAATTTTGCATACAATGAATTATTGTGCTATTAAAATGCAGACAACCAAAAACGATTTAAATTATAATGTCCTAAACCCTCAGGGACTTCATAATTAGATTATTGTGAATTCGGTTTCCAAGTTTTGATGAACATAAAAAATATTTACAATGCTGAGACTCGAACCTGTGTCATTAGGAGTTAGCGCAGATGTCCCGTCACAATCCTATTGAGCTATTTCGAGACTTAACTGAAAGCACGTACCACGTCCAATAGTAGGACTTGTATGCCTGGCGCTATGCCATTGCCACCTCGCGAGTTTACGGGTTTGATTTAGCCTTTTAAGACAGTTTTAATCATTTGCTGGGCATTTTAATATTATTAATTAAATGGCAAAAGCTGTTATGCATATTAATTGAGATGTACGAGGCGTAGTTCACGCAAAAATGTAAATAAACTGTTGTTTAATAATATATCCGTTTTGACTGTACGGGTCCATGATGGATGAGGCGTGTCTAAATTTTTGCCAGCCAACCCCTGCTCTAAGTACAAGAATCCGCCATTTTCTTTTAGCTCACGTTGTTAGTGTACTCATATGATAGGTCCATTTTTTCCGAGCCGTTTACTGAATTACGTTGCTATGCATACTCTAATAAAAAGTTTGTAAAATCGGCTGGAAACCGGAATTCGCTCTCAGTAAACGAGTCGTATGTTTTTGAGGTGTACTTTAGCGAGGAGTACGTTCTGTCCCTTAAAGCACTGTTGCTCTCAATTTTGCGCATTCCTCTCTTTAAGAACGTTAAGCAATACATTTTAGTAAGCGCAAAACTGGACTAAGGCGCACATGCCGTTAGATGGGTGGCCTACCTTCCAAAAAATAAGGCGCGGCTGACTCACCTGGTATATGAAGTGCAGCCTTGCCCTTCCTTTACGATGTTTGCAACAAATTTGTTTGCTATTTAATTACACCTACAGTGCATTTAAAAAGTCCCAGATATTTTCTGTTACAGCTTGATGGAATGTTCCTTAAAAATCTGATGTGTTGCACTCACATGACTTTTTCTACTCTTGTTTTAACCCTTCTTACAAACTCGTATTCCTGTACCTTCTTCGTGTTAGTTGAGACAAACATTTTAGAATTTATTTTATTGCTTATTTCCTTGTAGGTACAAGGGGAATATGGGAATACAGTAGGCTTTGAGCGATCGTCAAATCTTTTAAAACTTTGAGATTCCGTTCTCGTTGCAAGGCTAAAATATAAAAAAAATGAATCACGATGTTCCATTTGACGAAAGTTTAAGTTTTCCAAAACTCACACACATAACAAGGAATATATCTGTAATGATTCACTCTAAGGAAAAAGAAAGAATTATTTGGACATAAATTGTGTGTTTTAACAAGATCTACATTTTTGTATTGTATGATATGGTCTGACCGACTCCGTAGCGCGCTTGCCTCTGGCACTGAGGACCAGGGTTCGATCTTCGGTACCAGTACTGGGATTTGTCCCCTCTGGGAGGTCTGGCACGGGGTGCACTCAGCCTCGTTAGTTCGGAGGGGACCAATTGAGGAGCTACTTGATGGAAAATTAGCGGCCCCACGTCGTGAAGACCGCATAACTGCCCGGGAGGGATCGACACGCTGACCACGTCCTATCCTCTAATACTGCACCCCACCAATGACGCCTATAGTGGGCCGAGGTCGGGGGACGCAGCGGCTGGGCGGTAGGGCTTGGCTCTTCATGGGCTGTTGTGCCGGGGCCTAGTTTATGATTTGGTCCATCTCTTACGGTTTACCAGTTATGCAAAAGTCATCCAGAATAAACAGTACTGCATGGACTATAGCCAGAAAATTCGAAGTATACATTTCGTTTGCCATAAAAACATCTCAATCATATACCATTTTAATCAAAATCGTTAGAGCCATTTTCGATAAAATCAAAATTTTCGAAAAATTTTCCATGTGAACGGTAGTTTAGGGTGGAGGAATTTTCTTCAAAATCTTCGTCTCGCATCCTTGAAAGACAAACGTAAATACCAACTTTGATTTTTAACCTACTTTTCGTTTTTGAGTTATGCTGTCCACAGATGCACACACACACATACACACACACACACACACACACACACACACACACACACACACACACACACACACTGTATTTTTTTCTAAAAATGCTTTTTTTTTTACTCAGGGGACATTACCGGTGAAATCTCGATATCGAACTTTTGGGTTTAATACAATACTTGCTCTACTTGCTATGCGTAGTAGAGACAATAAAAACATCGACACTTCAAACAATCTTAAATATTCCGCGCAACTTGGAAACGGCTCTAACGATTTCGATCAAATTTTGTATTCAGATAGGGTTTTGCTTTTTACGTTTATCTGAATAGGTGTAATTCTTGAAAAAAAAAAAACGCGATTTTACGTCTAACAGTCACAATTGCTCTAAATCTTATTTTTCCATAATTTCTCTACTAATGGACCAATTTCAACAAACAGGCCAGGACATTAAAGGTCTCGTCAAGAGCTTTCAGAGAACCTAAAGAGAGTTTACTTAGATATCTTAGTCTACACGTAACAGTCACAATTAGTCTAAACCCTATTTCGGCCATAATTTCTCTGTTAATCTATTTCAGGACACTAGCTAGCGTTTTAAAGTCCTCTTTCACAGCTATCAGAATACAGTAAGAAAGTTGACCTAGCTACATTACTTTATGTGTTACAGCTCGTCCCATCTATATGTTTGAAATAGAAATACAACGGTTTACATTTTACGGCTGAAATGATGGTGCTTATGAAATATTTATATGTATCTCTATATCTCTTGTATCTCGGAAGTTTCCCTTAGTGCACTGCAGAGCCTTTGTCAGTTGTACAACCCCCACCCTATTGTACAACGTATCCAGGATGCCCTCCATGTTTTACACGCTTCTGGCGTTGACGTGGTGTGTGCATGGATTCCCGGACACGTAGGTTTGCCTGGGAATGAAATGGCAGATTTAGCAGCAAAGACGGCAACTACAGAACCCAGTATTACCATCTCACGTGTTACTTCGGAAGACTTTAGGCTTGAAGTGCGGAGAGCGGTGCTGTCGTCCTGGCACGACGAGTGGTCAACTCTCCGCGGTAATAAGCTTAGAGAAGTGAAAGAACTTCCGATAAACTGGGTAACTTCCTGTCGCACATCTCGTCGCGAGGAGGTTAGTTTGGCTCGATTAAGAATAGGGCACTGCAATTTTTCGCATGGTTACCTATTTAAAAGGGACCCTGCGCCTCTATGTCCGCTGTGTGACAACCTTTTGTCGGTTCGCCACGTGTTGCTAGAGTGTTGCTCTCTAGCGCACCTTCGGGATTCTCTGCAGCTGCCTCCCAGACTTGCAGAGGTCCTAGCGGACGACAAAACAGCGGTTGATAGAGTTTTTAATTTTTTAGCGGAGTGCAATATCAATTTGAGGATTTAAATTTTTTTTGAATTATCTGTTTCTGCTTTTGGACGTATTTATCACCTTGTTTCATATCTGGCTATTGCCACAGCCTTTTGCCTTTGTAAACTTTTCTTGTTGCTAGTATTTTTATTTTTTTGAGTGAAATTTGTATCTGGCTATTGCCATGAATCTTTTAGGGGCGCTGATGACCTAGAAGTTGAGCGCCCTTAAACCAAATCCAATCCAATCCAATCTCGGAAGTGACTTAATATTTGCGACAAAAATGTTTATTTAGTTAACGTTTTGCTTTTCATATTTGTCTCAATAAGTGTCTTTTGCCAAAAAAACAAGATTTCACAGAAGTGGGGGGGGGGGGGGGACGCCGAGCGAAGCTCGGTCACCCAGTACTATATTTTAAAAGACACTTTCATTACAGAAATAACTCACGCCCTACGGTTGTCTTATACCAACTGATGTCGAGGTTTTGTTTTCCTTTCTGTTTAAGGATATCTTTCTGACCGTTTCCTACGTCATTTTCCGATTCTTCAAAAGTTAGTGTACACTGTCATCCCATATTTTCCGTGACCTTTCTCTGGGTCTGTGTTTGTCTAGTCCAGTCGTTCGGGCTTTCCAGACTTGCTTGCTTCTGTTCAAGTGTCCGAACCGTCTATGTTGAGATTCTGCAAAAGTTGAATGTTCAATGTAATTGCTAGTGTCCAGCTTTATCATTGCGTGTCTTGCCAACAACTGCACGTAGATACCTCTGCTCTTTGTATTGTTTTGTTTTTGTTATTCCGTTGTCACCTAAACTTGGCTTCCATACACTAACGCCAAAATATATGTTGATTTGTGAACTGCCATTTTCTTCTCTGACTAAGTTTCATTTTTTCATCTCAAAGATTGTATTGCTGTATGTGATTGTGCAAGTTATCAATAGTTTTATACAATAAAATTTGCTATGGTAACCAAATAAATAGTTGAATTCCCTGAGGTTATTGATGGAGATGTTATTAACACAAAATAACGATGTTTTTAAGTGAAAGTGAGAGAATTTAGATTAATAATGATTGGATAAGGTGACACGAAACGTATGTGCACTTTCCAATCAAATAGATCCACAACTATCTTCTATTTATCAACCTGTTATGAGTAGAATACAAAAGAAGTTCAAAGAACATGGTCTTGTGAAAGATGTCAAAAGATATAATAGATCTGAAAATGTTAAGCGGGTATTTGTTCCGCATCTTTCACATTGCCGATCGTATTTGAACAAGTGATAGAATAGAGAAGATTAAAATGGTAGGGAGAAGTGAAAAGAATGGGAAATGATAGAATAGTAAGAATTGTGCTATAATGGGAATCTAAAGGAAACCGAGGACGGGGAAGACCAAGATAACAATGAAAGGTTGGGGTCCGAAGAAGTATGGCGTCTAGAGGACTAAAC
This sequence comes from Tenodera sinensis, assembly GCA_030765045.1. NCBI lineage: Eukaryota > Metazoa > Arthropoda > Insecta > Mantodea > Mantidae > Tenodera > Tenodera sinensis. The sequence goes on along the minus strand of CM060964.1, from coordinate 355,363,842 downwards.
AAAGATGCACAAGATAGGGACTTGTAGAGAAAAAAGGTTATGAATGGGTCGAAGAAAACCACTGTGTGGTAGAAATTTCCTAAATAAGAAAAGAAAAAAGTTTCAAAATTCCGGCATGATTTCTACTGCAGCTAAATGGAAATTACTTAAAAAGCACCCTCGAACTTGTCAAACACTAGGTGCAGGTTTCAACAGCGACTGTTGGTGACTCCACCAGGGTAGGTACTTCGTCCTCGCCGCCACCACCACTGAAGATGTCTGCTGCAGTTGCAGACGAAACATCTGGGAAGGAACCCAGTAGACCACGGCGCACAAGCCCAGATTACACTCCATGTAGCATTCTATTTTATTCAGTAAATTTATGTATATTTTCAGTTTTGATATTGTTTTGACCACCTGTGTTTACATGTTGCTGCAGGCTAAATGGTAACGTCCGTAGAAGTACATAAGACTGCTTAAGAGTAAGGTATGGCATATGCAGCAGGGCAGTTTTAGGCTAAACTGACACACGATTACAATGCATGTGTGTAGAACAATTGATTTTCTGGACTTTACATTTTTAATACACTATCCGTTCCATGCCCACTGAATTTTGTGCTACGCTTCTAGAATTTTTCCAACATGTGCTCTATTTATGTAATTTAAACTTCGATCTTTGTATTCAAAACCTGAACATTTGTTTAGGTTTAAAAAAATTAAATGCACGAAAAAGTTAAAATATTTTCAACGTCTATTAACGCAAAGAAATGAATTACTTTAAAAAGTTATTTTCGCATTGTGAACAAATTGACAAATTAATTCCCTAAAACCAAAAAACAAATTGTGCTGAAACTGTGTGGTAGTTTATAACAAACATCCTTAAGTATGCAAAGTATTGATTTCATACCTATCAAAATATAGAAAATTCAAATTTCAGTCCTAGGGTTCAAACCCGCGCCACTTGAAGACGTGATTTTTTACTTTCTCTACTAGTAAGTAGAGGAAGTATTGTATTCCACCCAAAAACTCGATGTCGAGATTTCACCGGAAATATGTGTTTTGAGGCCCCCTGAATCCAGAACAAAGCATTTTTAGAAAAAGGTCCGTGTGTTGTGTGTGTGTGTGTGTGTTATTATGTTATTGTAGTGTTTAACGCCCGCTTTTACTACTATGGCACCGCAGGCGGTGACACTGATGATACATGAAGATGGAGCACCGGTGGAATGAGATGACGGGGGAAACCGGAGTACCCGGAGAAAACCCGCCCTGACGCCGCTTCGTCCACCACGAATACCACATGCGGGTCCCTGGGATCGAACCCGGGCCGCCTAGGTGGTAGGCGAGCGCGCTAACCGCTCGGCCACGGCGCCGCCATGTGTGTGTGTGTGTGTGTGTGTGTGTGTGTGTGTGTGTGTGTGTGTATCTCTGTCAGACTGTGGACAGCATAACTCAAAAACGAAAAGTCGGTTGAAAACCAAAGTTGGTATTTAAGTTTAATGTCTTTCAAGGATGCGATACGAAGAAAATTGCTCCACCCAAAACTACACTTTACATGGAACATTTTTTGGAAATTTTGATTTTCTTGAAAATTGCTCTAACGATTTGATTAAAATGACATGTTTAAGATATTTGTATAACAAATGAAATGTATATTTTGAATTTTCTGGCTATAGCCTATATCGTCCTGTTTACTCTGGATGACTTTTGAATAACTCGTAAACCGTAAGAGATGGACAAAGTCTTACTAGAAAAAATGTAGATCTTGCTAAAACACACAATTCATGTCTAAATTTTTTGTAGAGTGAACCATTTCGGAAATATTCCTTGTTATTTGTGTGAGTTTCGGAAAACTAAAAACATTCGTGAAGTGGAACATCGTTGTTCATTTTATATGTTACGTGTGCAAAGAGAACGGGATCGCAAAGCTTTAAAAGATTTGACTATTGCACAAAGACTACTTTATTCGCATATTCCCCTTGCACCTACAAGGAAATAAGCAATAAGATAATTTGTACAAATGTTTGTCTCAACTAAACAAAGGAGATATAGGAATAAGAGTTTGTAAGAATGGTTAGTACAAGAGTAGAGAAAGTCATGTGAGTGCAACACATTTTTATGGCCAAAACCTGCTTCACCGTCAGTGTCTACAATGTTCACACCTGACGCGTTTAATTACATACTTTTGTTGAAATGTTAAATGAAAGGAGGAACACTTAGAAGACAGAGTAGCAAAGATATGTCATAGTGAGGGTTGCTCGTTGGAAGCGGGGGGTTGGAAACAGCCAGAAGCGACACAGTGTTAATGAAGCGATGGCGCGGCGTCATATTACCGCGCAAAAACGATTCAGTCTCCTGAAGCACGAGATGCTTAAAGATTGCTGCAAAAACTAAGCCAAAAATGTAGGTATCGTTATTTTTACTTTCTCTATGGCGTATATACCTACCGGGTGGAAGGGAAGTCATTACATCAATGTAAACTAGTGGTAGATCTCTGTATTTGTATCTTACGTTTTTTGTCTCTGACCATTTCCCACGGAGATATTCTAATTTTGTCGAGAACAAGCTGGCAACACTGCAGATTGTGTGGGTGTCACTTTCCCTAGCTCATTACATAAACACCGTGACGGTGCGTGTTCAAAAAAATTTCATACCCTGCCTTGTCTTTCCGTGTTTACTGTTCGAGTGTAGTCCAATCACAAGCCTTAGCTCCCGAAACATCAGACGAAAGTGAAAGCGCCTGAACTGTTTACATTCACAAACTAGGTCAATTCCCTGACCAACCTCAACGTAACGTTGTCGACTTACCTCACGTCTGAAAGAGCAGCTCAGAGTATTCCTTCACTTCTTTTAAGTGATTAATTATTTCGAAACCAGTGTGAATAAACTCTACTTTGTCGGTAAGAAATAGAGAATACAAACAATATCTTGACCGGAGCCAGATCCTGGCACTCTTCAGCTAACTAGAAGACGGTATTGGTCAGCGACCGGTAAAGTGGCGATTACTATTGCAACCCCTACCAGTTCAGGGGAAGGTCGACGTAGTAACGTCATTAAACTACCCCCTCCCTCAGGACGTGCCAGTCAAACACCTGAACACATCCTTTTTCGCTCAAAAGTAAGAGCAATGTAAAACGTCCTTATATATAGTGTCACAAAGATCACTCCGAACTCGCAGATTAGTAGTTTATAAATGCAATGCAATGAGTAATAATAATAATAATAATAATAATAATAATAATAATAATAATAATAATAATAATAATAATAATAATAATAATAATAATAATAATAATAATAATAATAATAATAATAATAATAATAATAATAATAATAATAATAATAATAATAATAATAATAATAATAATAATAATAATAGTAATATTAATAGTAATAATAATAGTAATAATGACCGCCTCCGTAGCGCAGTGGTAGCGCGCCTGCCTGTGGCGCGGAGGACCCGGGTTCGATCCCCGGTACCGGCATGGGATTTTTCCCCCGCTGGGAGGTCTGGTACGGGGTGCACTCAGCCTCGTTAGGTCCCTGGGGGGCCAATTGAGGAGCTATCCTGATAGAAAGGTAGCGTCCCTAAAAGGTCAAAGTAGTCGCCTTACGGTCGGGGGAGACGGCGTGCTGACCCCCGCCACCCCCAACCTGCACTCCTCCGTGGCCTTGGCTGCGGCTGGAGGACGCAGCGGCCGGGCGATGAGGGTAACCTCTGAATAAGGGGAAGACACCCTAGGGAAATAATAGTAATAATAATAATAATAATAATAATAATAATAATAATAATAATAATAATAATAATAATAATAATAATAATAATAGTAGTAATAATAATAGTAGTAATAATAATAATAGTAATAATAATAATAATAGTGAGTGAGTGAGTGTGTTGGGTTTAAGGGCCCGTCGACAACTTGGTCATTAGGGCCCCATAATAATAGTAATAATAATAATAATAATAATAAATAATAATAAATAATAATAAATAATAATAAATAATAATAAATAATAATAAATAATAATAAATAATAATAAATAATAATAATAATAATAATAATAATAATAATAATAATAATAATAATAATAATAATAATAATAATAATAATAATAATAATAATAATAATAATAATAATAATAATAATAATAATAATAATAATAATAATAATAATAATAATAATAATAATAATAATAATAATAATAATAATAATAATAATAATAATAATAATAATAATAATAATAATAATAATAATAATAATAATAATAATAATAATAAATTGGCACAAACAGTTGCTTCTGCTAGTTACATCAAACCTAAGGAAGAGAATTCCATCACGCCTGTAGTCTAGAAAAACAAATAAATACATCAATATCTCGGAAAAACTTAAAAGTGAATTTTAAGAATAAATATTTATTGATTGCCAAACAATGGACAATGACTACAGTCGTTTGCAAATGTTTTCACAGCAAACATAATGAAGTTTAGGTCAAAATTACAACCGAAAGTTGCAGAAATACAAACTAACGCGTTTCTGAAAAGCAAGTGTTAAGGTCTAATTTGCATAGACATTTTGAAAACTCCATCAGCTTCAAAGTATGCAGGCCTCAGAGCGCCTTCTATACCCACGTGTGTGTGAACAGGTTGTTTCCTTTTCTTTTATTTTTTTAAACTAAAAACAGTGAAATGAAATAAAAGATTTCGCACAGCTGATGAACATCTTTCTTCGCATTATTAAAAATAGCTGCTTGTGATATTTCGTTAGATCTTGCTAGTTTAGCTAAATAAATCCACACATATTAACCTACTTATTTCACTATAGATATTTACAGTGCTGCACTGCATATCAAAGTTACTCCATCTGCTTCCCCCTCCCTCTGAAGCCACCTGCTGTTTTGCGGTACAGTATTCCTAATTACATCAGAGTTCCAATTTTGTTTTGCGGGCTTCTGGTATTGGTGTTAACAACTGATGGATACTGACCCGCAATACACTGCGGTCAGAGAAGTTGCCGCAAGAGCACGGGTATATCTGATTTCCTGTCATCTCATCACTGTCTGTTTCTCCACTTGTTCTCTCAACTTTCATCCTCATCCTCCATTCTGAAGGCCCGAGTTCTAATAAGGCTTCTTGATAGAAATCTCATTGCCTCAGTGCTTAACATGAATATCAGATAGCCATAATGTTTTAAAGTAGCAACTACTCTGTCTGCTTCATTTTAATTAAGATAAACTCTGTGGAAATGTTTCGTTACACATTTCCCTATTGGCTAAAATGGGAATAGGAGAATACAGAAGGCTGATGCGATACTGAGACTTTTTAAGAGCTGGTTACTATGTGAATAGCTTTAACTTTCCACTCCATTCCCATAGCCGGGACATACATAAAACGAGTTACTTCCTATTTGAGAGAAGTATAAGTATCTGAAAATTCTATCTGATAACGGAGAGTATCTCGGAAATGGTTATTCCCACACAAAAAATTTATCTGACATAGATTGTATGCTTAACCAGATCAAATTGTTACTTTCTCTACTGGTAAGTAGGGGAAGTATTGTATTCCACCCAATTCGATGTCGACATTTCACCGGAAATATATGTTTTGAGGCCCCCTGAATCCAACAAAAGCATTTTTAGAAAAAGGTCCGTGTGTGTGTCTGTGTGTCAGTCTGTGTGTCTGTTTGTCAGTCTGTGTGCCTGTGTGCCAGTCAGTCTGTAGACAGCATAACTCAAAAACGAAAAGTCGGTTAAAAACTAAAGTTGGTATTTAGGTTTAATGTCTTTCAAGGATGCGACACGAACATTTTGAAGAAAATCGCCCCACCCTAAACTACCCTTTACATGGAAAATTTTTAAAAAATTTTGATTTTCTTAAAAATGGCTCTAACGATTTTGATTAAAATGTCATATGTTTGAGATATTTTTATGACAAATGAAATGTATATCTTGAATTTTCTGGCTATAGCCCCTGTAGTCGTATTTACTCTGGACGACTTTTGCATATCTGGTAAACCTTTAGAGATAGACCAAATTATACCATACAAAAAATGTAGATCTTGTTAAAATACACAATTTATGTCTCAATACATTTTCTTGTAGGGTGAACCATTTCGGAGATATTCCTTGTTATGTGTGTGAGTTTCGGAAAACTTAGAACTTTCGTGAAATGGATCATCGTTCATTTTTTTATATGTTACGTGTGCAAAGAGAACGGAATCTCAAAGCTTTAAAACATTTGACTATCGCAAAAAGCCTACTGTATTCCATTATTCCCCTTGCACCTACAAGGAAATAAGCAATAAGATAATTTGTACAAATGTTTATTTTAACTAACACGAAGAAGATATAGGAATAAGAGTTTATAAGAATGGTTAGTACAAGAGTAGAGAAAGTCATGTGAGTGCAACACATCAGATTTTTTGAAGTAAGATTTTGTTTATTTCTTACACTTTACCAGTTATGCAAAGGTCATGCATAATGAAAAGAACTTCAGAGATTTACTAGAAAATTCAAGATATACATATAATTTATTATGAAAATATCTTAAATGTATATTACTTTAATCATAATTGTTAGACCCATATTTTTAGAAAAATAAAAATTTGGGAAAAATATTGAAAGTAAACGGTTGCTTGGGGTAGTAGGTCGTTTTGAAAATCTTCATGTCGCATCCTTAGAAGACGCTAAACTTAAATACCAAGTTGGTAATGTGATCGCCTTTTCGTTTTTGAGTTATGCTTTTCGGTCAGACACACACACACACACACACACACACACACACACACACACACACACACACACACACACACAGACAGAGAGAGAGAGAGAGAGAGGGGGGGGGGGAGAGATAAAGAGGATGCACCTTTTTCGATTTTTTTTTTGTTTAATTTAGGGAGTCTTAAACATGTGTTTTTAGTGAAGTGTCCGTATCGAATATTTGAGTGTAAGACAATACTTCCTCCACCTATTGTAAGTAAGTAAAAGAGAAAGTAAAAAAGGTGAAAAAAACTCACAGTAGTGTATAGTGTGATTATATTTTTGCATGTTTTTGATCACTATAAATTTGCAGAATTGAGATATTCGGGGCATAATTTGTTGAAGTCGAGAATGCAATTTCCTATTAGCACAAATGCAAGTCAATCCTCAGAAGCTGACTTCCAAAGACAAATCGACTGATTCTTTTAGAATCATGTCTTCCCTCGCACACTAGGAGCCAGTTTAGCTGACGTGTTGTGACAGACTCTAGCCAGCTGTCATGTCAGCTGAAATTGCGTATTTAAACTGTCTGACTTTTGACTTATGAAAGACAATTTACACGCGCACTAGAATGGATCTATCGGTCTGGGTAGCTGAGTTGATTAGACGCTGGCCTACTGATCCCAAGGTCGCGGGTTCAAATCCGGCCCAGACCGATGGTTTTTAAGTGTGCTCAAAACCGACATCTCCATGTCAGTAGATTTATTGGCATGTAAAACAACTCTTGTGGGACGAAATTCCGGCACACCAGCAACCCTGATGTGTTCCTTGCAATTGATAGCGTCGTTAAATGACAAAATATTTGTTTTGTCTCTGCTGTTGTACTAACCATTCTTACAAACCGTTATCCCTATATCTTCTTCGTGTTAGTTGAGATAAACATTTGCAGAAATTATCTTATTACTTACGCATATTTAATCGTCTGTCGGACACACAAATATGCTGTGTTCTGAATCACCACTCGTATTTGTATTACTACATAAAAATGTAGATCTCGCTAAAACACACAATTTATGTCCAAATAAATTTTGTTGTAGAGTGAACAATTTCGGAGATATTGCTTGTTATTTGTGTCAGTTTTGGAAAACAACTTTCGTCAAATGCAACATTGTTGTTCATTGTTTTATATGTTAACGTTGTAAAGAGAACGGAATCTCAAAGCTTTAAAACATTTCACTATCGCTCAAGGCCTACTGTATTCTCATATTCCCTTTGTACCTACAAGGAAATAAGCTAAAAGCTAAACAAGCTAAAACATAATTTCTGCAAATGTTTCCCAGGGACCCGCATGTGGTATTCGTGGTGGACGAAGCGGCGTCAGGGCGGGTTTTCTCCGGGTACTCCGGTTTCCCCCGCCATCTCATTCCACCGGTGCTCCATCTTCATTCCATGTATCATCAGTGTCACCGCCTGCGGTGCCATAGTAGTAAAAGCGGGCGTTAAACACTACAAACACTGCAAATGTTTCTCTCAACTAACACGAAGAAGGTATACGAATAAGAGTTTGTAAGAATAGAGTAGAGAATGTCATGTGAGTGCAACACATAAGATTTTTTAAATATGAATGAGATATTATTTATAAATATTGTGCGAATTATTTGAAGAGGTGAGTCATGATGCGGGCAAACGCACGAAATCTGCGGTGATAACCTAGTGGCATGAAGCCCGTTAGCAAGGCCGAGAAGCTTCCAAGGTTAATCAGCCGCCATCAGTTGCAGCCGTAACAATATCCTCCCATCAGCTCGACAATACACACACGTCTAAGACAATGCATCTGTTTACACTACGTCGATCATAACAGATAACACTATATATAGATCGCAATTACATTTGCTGCATTATGGCTATCATTTAATACTAAATCGTTAACGTGTGGAAATCAGTAAAATTCACAATTTCATTTTAAAATAGAGCTAAAACAAAGCTCCAATATGACAAATTCACATATATTCGTGTTATGTTAAAAGCAAACTGATGCCCATGATACATATATTTACTTTCTCGACTCCGTACCTACAGTAAATAGATCACCCAAGATCGCACATGAAACACATGTGGAGACTGAATCTAAGAGGATTTTTCCATTCTCTACTAGTAAGTAGAAGTATTCTATTCCACCCAAAAATTAGATGTCGAGATTTCACTGGAAATGTTTTGAGGCCCCATAAATATGAAAAAGCACTTTTAGGTGTGTGTGTGTCTGCATGTGTGTCAGTCTGTGGACAGCATAACAAAAAACGAAAAGTCTACATTTTTTTGCACAGTAAAATTTTGTCTATCTCTTATGGTTTACGAGTTATTGAAAAATCATCCAGAGTAAACAGGACTACACAGGCTATAGCCAGAAAATTCAAAACATACATTTCATTTTTCATACAAATATCTCAAACATATGGCATTTTAATCAAAATCGTTAGCCATTTTCAAGAAAATAAAATTTTTCAAAAAATTTCCCATGTAAAGAGTAGTTTAGGGTAGGGATATTTTCTTAAAAATCTTCGTATCGCATCCTTGAAAGACATTAAACTTAAATACCAACTTTGGTTTTTAACCGACTTTTCGTTTTTGAGTTATGCTGTCCACACACACACACACACACACACACACACACACACACACACACACACACACACACACACACACACACACACACGCACACACGCACGCACGCAACACACACGCAACACACACGCAACACACACACACAACACACACGCAACACACACACAACACACACACAACACACACACAACACACACACAACACACACAACACACACACACAACACACACAACACACACGGACCTTTTTCTAAAAATGCTTGTTTTAGATTCAGGGAGTTTCAAAACATGTATTTCCGGTGAAATCTCGACATCGAATTTTTGGGTGGAATACAATACTTCTACTTACCAGTAGAGAAAGTAAAAATGAACAATGATGTTGCATTTCACGAAAGTTTTGTTTTTCGAAACTGATACAAATAACAAGGAATATCTCCGAAGTGGTTCGCTGTACAAAAAATTTATTTGGACATAAATTGAGTGTTTTAGGAAGATCTGCATAGTAATATTTGGTCTATTTCTTACGGTTTACAAGTTATGCAAAAGCCATCCAGAGTAAACAGAACTACGTAGGCTATAGCCCGAAAATTTCAAAATATACATTTCATTTGTCTCATTAAAAAATTTTCTCATTCATACCTACAAGAAATAGAAACAAATGCCAAAGATAAAAAATGGATTACACTACTTTCCAACCCAGATATAATCCCCCAGAGACCAAGGAAAACAGCTGTTGCAGCCTTCCGACTATTGGCAAATCACGACTGCTTAGCAAGTCATCTCTACAGAATAGGTATCTCAGCCTCACCAATATGTGTCCTATGTAACGATGGATGGATGGATGAATGGAGTTTAGGGGCCCGTCGACAACTAGGTCATTTGGGCCCTAGGTCAGAAAATAAAAAAACTAAAACTCGCCTAAAAACTGAAGTTTAAAATGGCAACTAAAAACGCAGACAGATAAAAACACCAAACGGCACATGAGTGCGCTAAGTTAAAACTTGGTAAAACCATTCATTAAAATGTGGAAAAGATCAAAGCTAAAACACATTAAAACTAAGCACTTAAAACACTAAAACGTAAAACACAAAAACATATGTTAAAAGGCTAAAAAAAATTCACACACTAAAAACACGTTATACTTGCTTTGCGAACCCAATTTGTGCAACGAACCGCAGCGCCTTACAGGCAGACACAGGATCGTCACCCAAAATTGAGGCAAGCGTACACCCCAGGCCAACCGACTGGCGCTCACGAGCGTATTGCGGACAGTCTATAAGGATATGGGCCACAGAAAGTTGGATGTTGCACGTAGGGCAGACAGGCGCAGGGTCGCCACGCAAATGGAACCCATGTGTCGCCCGTGTGTGACCTATCCTCAGGCGGGTGAGGATAACTTCAGCCCGCCTGGAGTCCCTGCAGGATGTCATCCAAGGATCTACACTGTCTTTAATGGTCCGCAATTGAGAGCCAGAGAATTCCTTCCATGATTGCTGCCAGATCGATAAAAGATGTCGACGGAAATGGCGCTGCACATCGACATATGGCACACTGTGTGTGGCAACATCCGGCAAACGGCAAGCAGTTTTAGCAGCCGCATCCGCTTTCTCATTGCCGGGTATACCCACATGGCCTGGGGTCCAGGTAAAAAGCAACTGGTATCCGCGCGAGAGCATTTGCGAAATGAGAGCCTGTATTTTTAAAACGAATGCTGAGGTGCCGATGAACTGGTCCAAGGACTGAATGGCACTCAGAGAGTCTGAACAAATGATAAAATTGCCGGGAGCTGATTTAGAAATAAAAAGTAAACAATAAAATATAGCAAACAGCTCGGCAGTAAAAACCGAACTATGGTCCGGAAGTCGGTACTGGTGCGCCTCGTCGTTACACACGAAACTACATCCCGTAGCTCCACCCACCTGGGACCCATCGGTAAAAACCGGGGTGAAAGTCCGGTGGCGGCCCAAAAGTTCGGTGAACAGATGTCGATACACCGATTGCGGGGTGGAAAGCTTAGCATAGCCTGAGAGCTCCAGGTCGAATTGCGCGCGCCGGAGTTGCCAAGGAGCAGAGCGTCCTAGAGAGAATCGCTCTACAGCAGGCATGCGGAGATCGTGTTTGTCAAGTAGTTCGCGGAACCGAATACCGCTTGGGCGCGATATAGTTGTGTTGCGCAGATAACGGTGAGCAAGGTCGGGACGCAGGACACATTTAAAAGAAGGATGACCCGGATGGGCTGCCAACCTTGCCACATACGAACACAATAAAATCGAACGACGGACCGACAGTGGTGGTTCTCCAGACTCAGCATACAGACACTCAACTCTACTGGTGCGAAACGCCCCAGTAGCAAGACGGATACCAGCATGGTGTACAGTATCTAAAAGACGGAGTTTAGAGGCGGACGCCGCGCCATAGATAAAACTACCGTAGTCTATTTTTGACCGCACCAGAGATCGATACAATCGTAACATAACTGTACGATCACCGCCCCAAGAAACTCCGGATAAAAGGCGGAGTACTCGAAGTGAGCGATCGCAGGAAGCACGTAGTTGGCGAATATGGTACTCCCACGTCAGCTTACTGTCGAAGTGCAGGCCAAGGAACTTGAGGTGCGGGACAAACGGTAGACGTGTGCCACGCAAATAAAAATCAGGAGGAGGGTGTACGCCGCGAACTCGATGGAAGTGGATACACTGAGTTTTCGTAGGTGACAACTGAAAGCCGGAGCGAAGGGCCCAGTCTGCGATTGATGTTATGGTCAGCTGCAGTTGACGTTCAATGTGCTCGAGATTATAAGAGCGATAGTAAATTGCAAAGTCGTCAACATACAGTGACATCGGGATTCCGCTACGAACAACATCAGCGATTCCGTTGATTGCTACGGCGAAGAGCGTGACACTCAGGATGGACCCCTGAGGCACACCATTCTCCTGAATCTTTTCCTGTGACAGGATATTACCAATGCGGACACGAAATTTTCGAAGTCGTAAAAAGTTTAAAATGAACAGCGCTAAGTGACCGCGTAAACCGTAACCGTGTAGAGCACGAAGGATTCCATAGCGCCAGGTGGTGTCGTAGGCCTTCTCTAAATCAAAGAAGACACCCACGACATGCTGCTTCAGCAGAAAGGCATTCTGGATGTAAGCCTCTAAGCGTGTCAGATGGTCGACACTAGAGCGATGGCGACGAAAACCGCACTGAATGTTGGTGAGCAGGTTATGCGTTTCTAGCCACCACACTAAACGAGTGTTAATCATCCGTTCGAAGGTCTTACAAACAACACTCGTTAGGCAAATAGGGCGGTAACTAGAGGGAAGTGTCCTGTCTTTTCCAGGTCGAGGGATAGGGATGACAATACCCACTCGCCAGGAGGACGGAAAGATCTGCTCGTGCCAGATACGATTATAAATACCAAGCAGGAAAGACGAAGCCGAGGGTGGAAGGTGAAGCAGCATTTGTCGATGGATGTCATCTGGACCAGGAGAGGAATCTTTAGCAAGTGACAAAGAGTGCTCTAACTCCGCTACGGTAAAGGGTGCGTTGTACGGTTCAGTACAGTCACTATTAAAAGAAAGGACTATCCGCTCGGCAGATTCCTTGAGAGGTATAAAAGCTCTGTCGTAACTATTCGTTTGGCTAGTAGCAGCAAACGAAGTAGCAAGGGCGTCGGCGATATCCTGTTCGCTGGTGTAATGCGATCCGCCTATGGCAAGGCCGGGAATGATAGTCCGGCGACACTTGCCATACATGCGGCGAACAGCAGTCCACACCCTCTGTACCGGAGTGCGACGGGACAGAGAAGAGACAAAAGTTTCCCACGATGTGCGTTTTGCACAGCGGAGGACAAATCGAGCCCTGGCACGGGAACGCTTAAAAGCTATCAAGTTCTCCTCCGTAGGATGTGAACTGAAGACACGCAGAGCACGCTTCCTTGCTTTAATAGCCAAACTGCATTCCTCGGACCACCAAGGCACAGGAACGTGACGAGGTGTAGTAGAACCACGAGGAATGCTGGAATTCGCTGCGAGCAGGACAGAACAAGTAAAATATTCCACCAGTTCATCGATGGTGGGGAAGACATCGTTGTGAAGGTGAATGAGGGAACGAAATTTCCCCCAGTCAGCCTTGGAAATAATCCAGTGAGGATATCGTGTTGGCACAGGATGGAGAATAGATATGTGAATGCTAATGGGAAAGTGATCACTGCCAAAGAGGTCGCTGAGCACCGACCAATCAAGGAGTGGCACCAGTGACGGGCTACAGAAGCTCACGTCTAAAGCGGAGTAGGTACCGTAGGCAGATGATAAAAAGGTAGGGGCACCAGTGTTTAATAGAAGTAGGCCGGACATGTCACAAACGTCTGCTACAAGGCAACCACGAGCATCGTCAGTGTCGGAGCCCCACAAGGTGTTTTTGGCATTCAGATCGCCTAGAAGAAGAAACGGTGGCGGAATCTGTGCCAAGAGAGCCCGAAGTTCGTTCTCGTGTACGACACTGACCGGTGGCAGATAGACATTACAGATAGAGAAAGAAAGGCTCTGCAGCTGTACACGTACCGCTACAGCTTGGAGCGGCGTGTTTAGTGGTATGCTGGTGGCAGGGATGGTATTCGCCACCAGAATAGCAACACCACCGCTTGCCCGTCGATCAGCTGCAGAATCATGTCTAAAGGCCACAAATCCACGAAGATAGAGTGCGTGATGAGGTTGCAGATGGGTTTCCTGTAGACAGACGATAGATGGACAGCGTTGAGAAATTAGATGCTGTATGTCCGGAACACGTGCCCGGAACCCATTAACATTCCACTGGATTATTTCCATAGTGAAAAAGGATTAATGGCTAGTCTTCATCTTTTTCTTCTTTTTCACCTTGGCTGACTTAGGTCCAACTATGTGGAAGTCGCCGTCCTCTGGCGATTCCTCGGAGGTGTGCGAGGCAGAGGATCCCCTACGACTCGCAGAGCGAGAGCGGGATCTCTGAGAGGACGTGAGACTACTTGCGCGAACTTTATGTCGCGAACGACTTCCATCGATAGGATCCTTACCGCTTCCTAACGGCTTGGAAACTGTGGTCTGCACGGCGGAAGATGTTTTAGACACTGCACTTTTTCGACTAACTGTTGGGGTGCTCTCTGGAAGGTCAGTCTGTGTCGAGGCATTTGCAACGGTGACATGTTGCAAGCCGACAGTAGCAACAGGAGGGCGCCGAGCTGCCGACGAATAAGCTAAGGTGGTGGCAGGCTTCAGTTGTTCGAAACGCCGACGCGCTTCTATAAATGTCAGGCGCTCCTTTACCCGCAACTCCTGAATACTCTTTTCGTCCAAGAACTTAGGACACTGACGAGAGCTAGATGGATGGTTACCCCCACAGTTCACACAGCATGGGTCTCGAGTGCAAGCCGTGTCTTCGTGTGCCGGTAAGCCGCAACGTTCACAAGCTGCAGGATGGTTACACGAGGTCCTAGTATGCCCGAATCTCTGACACTGAAAACAGCGCATAGGATTCGGGACATACGGTCGTACTGCAGCACGCTCGTAGCCACAGTAGATGTACTCTGGCAGCTGAGTGCCCTTAAACGTAAGGAATACTGTACGTAAGGCACACTCTTTCCCATCCTGTTTCCGAGTTAATCGGTATGCTTGGCAGACTCGCTGATCAGAGAGGCAGGTGACAATTTCTTCGTTGGAGAGACCGTCGAGGCTGGAAGTGGTTACTACTCCTCTACACGAGTTGAGGGTCTTATGTGGGGCTACCCGGATAGGGTAGGAGCCCAACAAACTCGCCTTCAACAGCTTCTGCGACTGATCTCCATTCATCACCTCGATCAATAACGTGCCATCTCTAAGTCTGGTTGCGTTTTTAACCGGGCCACAGATCCTATCGACTTCCTTTTTAATATAGAACGGGCTAATGTCCTTCATCGTCTTACCTTCACATTGCAAGGTCAGCACCAAAAAACTGTCAATGAGGGAGGGTTTGCGCGGAGACATGATTATTTGGACCCCCATCCGGAACCGTCGGCGTCAGCCTGCCATCCGGGGGTCAAAGGATAAAAGACACCAAAATCTCCACGGTCTGTGCCGCCATGGAGACCCCTCCATGACTGACCTCAAGGCGTACTTCAGAGGAGCTACCCTCCGATCTCCACTGCTTGTCCGCATGGGTAAACCGTTCACCACGTGACACCCCGGTTTTATGCCCCCACCACAGGAATAACCGCCTGTGGCTCCCCGCTTTAGCACACGCTGCCTCAACGGAGTCAGCGTGGATTCAGGGGACTTCGGGTTGATTACACCGGGGCTCCGTCAGCGGTAACACGTCCGGCCGGTGATACTAACCCGACGGCACACGGCCGTCGGGAGATTAACACCGGCCGTGCCCTCAAGGAGCTACGTGGGTGTACTTGACGTGTGGACGGGCTCCGCACCTAAGGCTACACATGGGGGCAGTGTGAAGGGTCCGCACAACCTTCGCGCCTGAGACCTCCGAAGAGCACACAAGTCGGGGGCCGCGCTGAAAACCGTGGGACAGGACCACGGAGATAGGAAAGATCCCTGCTGGTGAGACAGGAGTTATAAATCTAGGAACTTACAAACTAATAATCAGAATAAACCTAGAAGAGGAAGAGGGTGATGTAAAAAGCAACATAAAACGCTGCACGTGGCACAGTTAATGAAGGTGGAGGGGGTGAAGTGATAGTGAGCAGCTCGGGGCCCCGGGTGCGCCAAACCCGGACCTACCGTGGTAGGTTCCCCTGGGGGAGTTTGATTTCGGAGTCCTCTTCTCCTAGATGAGTCGTCGACCAAGACTAACGAGCCTCATCTACCCGTTGGAATGTTCTTAGCTTCCCCTCACCTCTTGCCTGCCAGTGGTCACAAAGACACACGTAGCAGGCTGTCTGGATCGGGTACTGAGCCCCTCCGCCACGGCAAGGCGACACTCCTTCGGAGGGGCCTATGTAACGATCCAGCAGAAATGAACGAAGACCACTTGAAGACCTGTGAAGCATTAAGATCAGAAGAAACTACAGTTCAAAAGTATTGGAAAGCACGAATGCTAATGGCTTCATTGCCAGATGCAAGGCACTAGAAAACAACAACAACAACATTTCATTTGTCATAAAAATATCTTAAACATGTCATTTTAAACAAAATCGTTGGCCATTTTCGATAAAATCAAAGTTATCGAAAAAATGTTTCATGTAAAGGGTACTTTTAAGGTGGAGGAATGTTCTTCAAAATCTTCGTGTCGCATTGTGGAAAGACATTAAACTTAAATACCAACTTTGGTTTTTAACCGACTTTTCGTTTTTGAGTTATGCTGTCCACAGACTGAAAGACAGACAGACAGAGACAGACAGACAGACAGACAGACAGACAGGCAGAGACAGGCAGAGACAGGCAGAGACAGACAGAGACAGACAGAGACAGACAGAGACAGACAGAGACAGACAGAGACAGACAGAGACAGGCAGAGACAGACAGAGACAGACAGAGACAGACAGAGACAGACAGAGACAGACAGAGACAGACAGAGACAGACAGAGACAGACAGAGACAGACAGAGACAGACAGAGACAGACAGAGACAGACAGAGACAGACAGAGACAGAGACAGACAGAGATAGACAGAGACAGACAGAGACAGACAGAGACAGACAGAGACAGACAGAGACAGACAGAGACAGACAGAGACAGACAGAGACAGACAGAGACAGAGACAGAGACAGAGACAGAGACAGAGACAGACAGAGACAGACAGAGACAGAGACAGACAGAGACAGAGACAGACAGAGACAGACAGAGACAGACAGAGACAGACAGAGACAGACAGAGACAGACAGAGACAGACAGAGACAGACAGAGACAGAGACAGAGACAGACACACACACACACACACATGGACCTTTTTCAAAAAATGCTTTTTTTGAATTCAGGGGCCTCAAAACATATTTCCGGTGAATTCTCGACATCGACTGGGGGTGGATTTCTGTCGTCTTTTGTCACAGAAATTAAATAATTTCTACAAATGTCTATCTCGATTAAGATGAAGTACCTATATAGAACAATCTTTCCTATGAATGTCTGGCTGAAATTTCTCTATTTGATGTAATGCGTTCTTATGAAATGAAAATGCATATCAGTGGCGTGCATTGTGGGAAGGCTAAGTAAGCTGCACCTAGGCTTGTAACGTACAGCCGTCCTTCTTGACGTCCATTAGTGGAACTGCATTCCCGTAGCAGCAGTAGGTGCAGTCACAGTGAATGTGGCGGGCGGTTTATAGGGCCACGTGTTGAGCGTACCCAAGTAGACAATTAAGGTACTGGCTGGCGCATGCGCGGTACTTGCTTATGTATGTACTCGTACAGCAGCCTGTTTGCACTTACTCAGGGCTGTTTCTGTATGTGAATGCGAGTCGCTTGTTGTGTTGTGCATTCTCCGTCTAAAATACTAGAACACAATGGAACCTAAGGCCTGTCTAATTGAAGACAGTGAAAAAATCTGATGTGTTGCACTCACATGACTTTCTCTGTTCTTACAAACTTTTATTTCTATTGGAATACAGACTTCGAGCGATAGTCGAATCTTTTAAAGCTTTCAAATTCCGTTCTCTTTGTACTGTTAACATTTAAAAAAAAAAAAAAAAAAAAAAAAAAAAAGAATAATGATCTTCCATTTGATAGAAGTATGTTCTCCAAAACTGACACAGATAACAATGAGTATCTTCGAAATGGTTCACTCTACAAAAATATTTATTCAGACATAAATTGTGTATTTTAGCAAGATCTACATTGTTGTATAGTAAGATTTGGCCTATCTCTTACGGTTTACCAGTCATGCTAAAGCCATCCAGAGCAAATAGGACTTCATGGGCTATAGCCAGAAAATTCAAGATATAAATTTCATTTGTCACAAACATATCTCAAATATATGCCATTTTAATCAAAATCATTAGAGCCATTTTCAAGAAAATAAACATTTTCGAAAAATTTTCGACGTAAACGGTAATTTGAGGTGGAGAAATTTTCTTCAAAATCTTAGTGTCGCATCCTTGAAAGAGATTAAACTTAAATACCAACTTTGGTTTTTAATTGATATTTTGTTTTTGAGTTATGCTGTCCACAGACAGACACACATACATACACACACAGACCTTTTTCTAAAAATTATTTTTTAGATTCAGGTGGCCTCAAAACATATATTTCCAGTGAAATCTCGACATCGAATTTTTGGGTGGAATACAATACTTCCTCTACTTTACTATACGTAGTAGAGAAAGTAAAAAGCATACATACTAACCGTCAGACCACAGAGGCAGTCACGAGATCTATTAAAAATGAATTGAAGGACTGACCGGTTCTCTGAGATACACAATAGCGGGATGCGTTGCTTGGTTGCTAATAGCTGTGAGCCAGTGGAAGGGATTAAAACTACGATGTAGGGGATGTGACACATTGAGTCAGTTCTCCCCATGTATATTTTAGATGAAGCATTAGATGTCGATAATATATCACAGCTCTATCTACTCTTTGATGTGTTCATGATCAAACTGAAGGTACAAAAACAAAACAAAAAACGTTCATATCCTTCGTTGATGTAAGTGCAGATAGGTCTGCTAATGATCTCTTCGATCATCAGTACAAATAATAAACTCATAATTATGACATCAGAGATAAGCTGATTGCCCGACATACCATGGTGCAGCAGTTATGGCTGTGTAATTAAATGATCTGAGAACAAAGGTACAAGAAATATGACTCAGAACTGTGCTCACTGCTTCAGCCATTAAATCTAGTGTTATCTATCACTATCAGTTATGAACTAATGAGTGTCGCGTTTTCTTTCAAACACTGAGCGAGCCAAGTTCATTTTTCTAGAAAGCTAGTGAACGTATAAATGAGCTTATTGAATACTCTAACAACAAACTTTCTTGGAATGCACGCAAAAATGGAATTTCACTTCCAGAAAGAAAACCTTGAGTTATTAATTGCATTTTTCAAACTATTCTTGACATCTCAGGGCCCAAATAACTTAGTTGTTGACGGGCCCTTAGTCTCCATTCACTCACAATAACTGCTCGGACTGGGAAAATAAACGTTTTGCTCTGGCTGGTGGAACTTGTCTTTCCTTTCACATTTTGAAACATTTTTCCTGCAAGTGTTTTCGTACTAATGTTCTATGCAACATGCTACATACAAAACATTTAGTGACGCCAAACAGCTGGTTTTAAGTGCAAGAGACCAATTCGGTGCATTCTGCTGTCATTAAAAAACAGGATAATGACGTTGAAGATGCACTCGCATGACTTTCTCTACTCTTGTACTTACCATTCTTACAAACTCATTCCTATATCTTCTTCGTGTTAGTTGAGATAAATATTTATAGATATTATCTTATTGCTTATTTCCTTGTAGGTACAAGGGGAATATGGGAACACAGTAGGCTTTGAGCGATAGTCAGATGTTTTAAAGCTCTGAGATTCCGTTCTCTTTGCACGGCTAACATATAAAAAAGAACAACGTTGGTGCATTTGACGAAAGTTTTAAGTTTTCCGAAACTGACACAAATAATAAGGAATATCTTCAAAATGGTTCACTCTACAAAAAATGTATTTGGACATAAATTGTGTGTTTTAGCGAGATCTACATTTTTTTGTACAGTAAGATTTGGTCTATCTCTTACGGTTTACTAGTCATCCAGAATATATAGGACTACATGGGCTATAGTCAGAAAATTCAAGATATGCATTTCATTTATCATAAAAAATCTCAAACATGTGGCATTTTAATCAAAATCGTTAGAGCCATTTTCGAGAAAATAAAAATTTTCGAAAATGTTTCCATGTAAAGGGTAGTTTAAGGTAGAGGAATGTTCTTCAAAATCGTTGTGTATGTATATTAAAACAGAGAAGGTATTCTTGCAAAAGTAACAGGCTCCAGATTTTGGCCATGTGTTTTTGAATGGGCTGTAACTGTTCTGTCCAGTGTATCATAAAGGTAGGCAGGGCATCGGACCTGTGTCTAATCGGCGATGCCCTCCCCCCCCCCTCCGCCCCTCATCCCCCGAGGACTTCGTTTGCTGTGACAAACATTACTCCTGCTTCAGCTGAAAGATCATCTTCGTCTCTTAAAGGACTTAATCCTTTCAAACATCAAGTCAAGGACAAGAAACATTGAGCAAGTTGACCATAATGTCCATTGAAAGTTCAAAATTATGACTTAATAAATTGTTCTACATTTTATAGTGATATGATTACGGAGTTCTGCAGCAAAGAGGAAAGAATGGAGTTTTCATTCAAGAAAATCAGATATGGATGATTTGCTATCACATTTTATATTTAAAGAAATGTGCATGAAATACTACAATATCCACGTAGTCATTTAAGTGTATGATATAAATATAAGCTATTGTTACACAAGTTGACTTCTCAACAAATAGCAGCTTCATTTATGTTCAGTTGAAATTGGTTTCGAACCCAGAGGTCTTAAAAGAGATACTTGTGCCCCCAAACAAACTTCGCCTACCCGATCTCTAAGTCTTGGCTCAGTTGGCTAAAGTGCTGAAGAATCACGGCTGTCGTGCTGCCACATCTCTGGGAAAGAATGTAGTGGGTCCACGTAAATTAAACGGTGACTGGTGTATGTTGATACTTGAGACTTCATTAACACTGTAGCACTGCATTTATATAATCTATCAGTATATTATCAATATATTTACTTTAAAGCATGGTAATATTAATACATTTAAAGAAAACACCATTTTATATACCACTAGAGGTAGAAAATTATCATTTTTACTCAACCACTAGGTATAACACTTAGTAGTTGCGTAAGATTATGTAGAGCTAATTCCGAATAAAAATGACTTAACAGACTATTCCTTTCTCATGCGTATATCTTAAACATTCGGTATTTTAATTAAATTCGTTGGACCATTTTTTAAAAAATCAAAATTTATGAAAATGTTTCCATGTAAAAGGTAATTATAGTTGGGCAGTGTTCCTTTGTCGCATACTTGTTGTTGTAGTGTTTAACGCCCGCTTTTACTACTACGGCACCGCAGGCGGTGACACTGATGATACATGGAATGAAGATGGAGCACCGGTGGAATGAGATGGCGGGGGAAACCGGAGCACCCGGAGAAAACCCGCCCTGACGCCGCTTTGTCCACCACGAATACCACATGCGGGTCCCTGGGATCGAACCCGGGCCACCTAGGTGGTAGGCGAGCGCGCTAACCGCTCGGCCACGGCGCCACCTTGTCGCATACTTGAACGATACTAAACTTAAATATCAAGTTTGATCATATTCATCACAATCTTCGTTGACTTATACTGATCAGAGAGAAGGATAGACACAGGGACCATTTTTAAAATGCTTATTTTCGGTAAAATTTCAGCATTCAATTTTTGGGTGGATTGCAATACTTGCTAGTGTTATTATCATTATTATATTGTTATTTCAGGTTTAAAACTTCGACCATACAACGGTGGATTCCCGATAGTTCAAGATATCCAAGTACCACATAAGCAAAAGAACTGCACTATTGTATGGAGAATTAAACTTTTTGAACTAACAAAATGTTGCAGCATGAGAATGATGTCTATCGCAGCTTTGTTTAATTAATTCGTTTAATCTCAAGCAGCAAGTGCATATTGGTTTAACATATAAAGAAAGTAGCGTTTGAAAGATCCTATAGTTTGAGGTTATTAAAATCTGCTCTCTGGCATCTTATTTTCCTTTATTGCTTTAACCCTTACTTCTTTTTTGCTTTCTTTACTAGATATAGTAAGCAGGGGAAATATTGCGTTACACCCAAAAATTTAATGCCGATATTTCACCAGAAATATATGTTTTGAGGCCCCCTGAGTCCAAAAAGTATTTTTAGAAAACGGTCTATATGTGAGAGAGAAGTGTGTGTGTGTGTGTTTGTGTTTGTGCGTGCGCGCGCGCGCGTATGTGAACGGCAGAACTCAAAAACTCAAAACCAAAGTTGCTATTTAAGTTTAATATCATTCAAGGATGCGACAGGAAGATTTTGAAAAAAAATCCTCCACCCTAAACTACGCTTTACATGGACAATTTTTCGAAAATGGTTATTTTCTCGAAAATGGCTCTAACAAATGTAATTAAAATGACAACATGTTTAAGATATATTTATGGCGAATGAAATGTATATTTTGAATTTTCTGGCTGTAGTCCTGTTTACTCTTGATCACATTTGCATAGCTGGTAAACCGTAAGAGATGGACCAAATCTTACTACAAAAATGTAGATACCTTTAAAACACACAATTTATGTCCAAATAAAGTTTTTTGGTGTGAACCATATACTATACTTAGCTACTCCATGGCTTTAGGGCTGGGATCGCTCTTCGTTTGTTTCTTTATTACAACAACAGTAAATTTGACGCAAAATCTGCAGACACGCTGTGGTACTGGAAAATTGGTGCATACAAATTTAGTCCATGTAACTGTGTATTACATTTTTGCAGTAAGTAATATTTAATATTAACTTCAAAAAAATTATTTGCATCAAAGAAGGGAAACTCCACACATCACTCAACATGTGTTATGTTAGTATGTGCAGCTACTGAAAAAACCCTAACTTATGTAGGTCTGAGTTAATATACTATTTTGAAGTGGAGTAATTGTATTAGATCTGTTAGCATTAACACACAACCGAAAATGTTGATAAATTATGATCACCAGCAATAGTTGTGGCTTAGGTTAATTTCCCCGCAAGATACCATTATGGCCGCCTCCATTTTGAATTGCTCAGTCCCCTGTAGTTTGTCACTGATTGCTGTTTCTGTCATTTTGCTTGTGCTCCTAGTATGCAATTTCACTTGTTTGATTAATTTTCTTCTTCGGCTATATACAGAGTATTTTGATAATGTCTTTTTGGGGGTGAAAAATTAGATGTGGTAATATAAATCCCAAGAACAATGGCGGAACAATGCCACAAATATTTTATTATGGTATTTTATTATTAGAATTAGCATGTGAATAATACTGGAATAACTTAATAACCTTCAAAGCCTATGATCCATTTACCCTTTTTCACCCTTCTTAGGACGCTTTCTTTTACAGGAAAAGTATAGCGATATGTCAACAAACCACGTAATCTTGTCGCTATGGCGCATGCGCAGAGACGGTTGTAATTGAGGCATTGAAATTCGCTGGATTGGCTAGGTTTTACTTCCTTTTTTCCGATTTTCATCTTATTTATTTAATCTACTTCACCCATTTGAGGGTTGCCAAGAGTACTTTACATTAGCATCCTTTTTTTAAAAAGTAAAACTTATATAAAATTAGTTATGACAAATCAATAATAATTAACTTCTAGGAAGTATAAATAAAAGTTATTAATATTTGCGTATTAAAATTAGTTGAACAATAGTATGAATAATGCACATAAATGCTTTACTTTACGGCTTTACGGCTGGGATCGCTTTTCGTTTGTTTCTGCATTACAATAGTAAATGTAACGCAAAATCTGTAGACACACCCTTTGGTTTTTGGAAAATTGGTGGATAAAAATTTAATGCGTCTGTATATTACATTTTTGTAGTATGTAATATGTAAGTATTAACGGTAAGTGTAGGGCGTTTGTACCTGGCCGTCTACATGAAACTAAGTTCTGGCGCATGCGCAGGTCTGTTGCTGGTTGGCTAGTCGAAGCGATGGAGGGGTTATTGCCAACCGAAGATACAAAGCCAGATAAGCCTTGCATGCAACAGCAGTAGCGCCAACGTTGCATAAACGTAACTAGTTCAGCAGTCGTGTATTTATGCGTGTATTAGTAATTTGACTAGTGATATGTTATAATACTAACTGTTATTCAACACCTTAAATACGTACCGCAACGTATGACTGGCATTCGGGTGGAAATACACGTTATGAGCTCCCCTCAGTACAAAATACACGCTATAAACTCCCCTGAATAAAAAAAAAATTCAAAAAAGTATTTCTCTAATACCTATTTAGAGGAAGTATTCCAAACAAACTTTTCGACACCGTTATTTCATTGAAAATACACGTTTTGAGGATTCCTGAATGTAAAAGGTATTTTTAGAAGAAAAGAAAGACGTCCGTGTGTGGATGGGATGAACAATATAACACAAATAAAACGTTGGTTAAATACCGGACTTGGTATATAGTTTTGTATATTCCCAGAATGCGACACGAAGAATTTCAAGAAAATTCCCAGCCTCATTTCAACTTGTGTTTTCTTTGTTTGTTTTTTTTTTGTTGGTTTTTTTTTGTTTGTTTTTTTTTTTCAAAATGTTCATTTTCTCAAAAATATCTTAACAATCTTAATTATGATACCATAAGTTTAAGATATTTTCAGGGCAAGTGAAATGCATATGTTGACTTTTCTGTGAATTGTCTCTGAAATGCTGTTTATTCTGCATGACTTTGTACAATTGGCAAGTTGTAAGAGATGCACAAAATATTACTACAGAAAAAGTTGTGTCTGTTATGTGACACATTTTCATGTATTTCTCTTCATACTCTTCTACATACAATTCATACACTTTTCTATATGGCCGAAATAGAAATGCAACGTATTACGTTCACACGGTTTTTTCACTCACTTTTCCAGTGGTATTTGCGGTTGTTCAACAGTGCTTTTGTATTGTTTTCCCGGTATTTTTATTTATGAATTTAGTTTATTTCTTATTCCTTATAATATTCTGAGAATTTTAATTACATATTAAAAAAGTCTTATGTGTTGTACTCACATAACTTTCTCTACTCTTGTACTAACCATTCTTACAAACTCTTATTCCTATATCTTCTTTCTTGTTAGTTGAGATAAACATTTGTACAAATTATCCTATTACTTATTTCCTTGTAGGTGCAAGGGGAATGTTAGAATACAGTAGGCTTTGTGCGATAGTCAAATGTTTGAGATTCTGTTGTCTTTGCACACTTAACATATAAAAATTGAACAACGATCCATTTCACGAAATTTCTAAGTTTTCCGAAACTCACACACATAACAAGGAATATCTCCGAAATGGTTCACCCTACAAGAAAATTTACTGAGACATAAATTGTGTATTTTAGCAAGATCTACATTTTTTGTATAGTATAATTTAGTCTATCTCTAACGGTTTACCAGTTATGCAAAAGTCGTCCAGAGTAAATACGACTACTGGGGCTATAGCCAGAAAATTCAAGATATGCATTTCATTTGTCATCAAAATATCTCAAACATATGACATTTTAATAAAAATCGTTAGAGCCATTTTCAAGAAAATCAATATTTTTAAAAATTTTCCATGTAAAGGGTAGTTTAGGGTGGGGCTATTTTCTCCAAAATCTTCGTGTCGCATCCTTGAAAGACATTAAGCTTAAATACCAACTTTAGTTTTTAACCGACTTTTCGTTTTTGAGCTATGCTGTCCACAGACTGACAGACTGACACACAGACTGACAGACTGACACACAGACACAGACACAGACACACACACGGACCTGTTTCTAAAAATGCTCTTTTTTGGATTCAGGGGGTCTCAAAACATATATTTCCAGGCTATTGGGCAAGTGCAACCTAAGTCTACAGGTTGTAGGGATAAATCGTCAGACATTAGGCAACATCGCGTATTTTTGTTAGTGAACAGAGAAAGTCTATGTATATAACAAAAGTTATATTCCTCCATCTCAACCAATAATAATATTATAACTTTGTATATTTTCCTGTATCATGTTTTCTGATAGCGGTTTAATGTTTTGGTTGCAGATTGTGCGGATATAGTACTGATAATCTCGCTAGCATGTTACTTGTGTTTCTAACAGATCAGATTCGGGGGCCACAAAGTTAAGGAGTCCGATATCGCCGCAGCTCATTCGAACCCTGCAAATTGCCAATTCCAAGTTTTTCCGTCGGCTGCAGCTTAGACGTATTCAGATCTCTGGGTCGGGTGCGGGTGAGGGTGAGGGGGGATTACTTTCAATGGAACCTCACTTGATTGGGCCGTGCTAGCTAGCTAGGTACGTGCTGCGTTCTGTGCGCGTAGTGCAACAGCTCTGTCGCTTACCTGTAGTATAGTCCAGAGGCGTCCATGCTGTACAGCACAACAGCAGGTGGGTTCAGAGGGAGAGGGAAGTAGACAGAGCGGCTTTCATGTGCAGTGCAGCACTGGAAATATCTAATAGTGAAATGAGTAGATGGTGGATGGATTTATTTTACTAAAGTAGCAAGATCTATGAAAATATCATCAAATTGCAAGACCTTTGATTTGATATCACTGTTTTTAGTTTGGAAAAAAGCTACTCACATATTCACATATGTTCACTTCAATATTGATAGCAAACGATCTGAGGCGTACATATTCTGAAATTGGTAGATTTTTTAAAAAATCCTACAGCAATTACAACTTGGAACTATTATGGGCCCTATTTATTATTATTATTATCATTATCATTATCATTATCATTTCCTAGATGCATTGATGAATTTAATATTAAAAAATCTGATGTGTTGCACTCACATGGCTTTCTCTACTCTTGTACTAACCATTCTTACGAACTCTTATTCCTATATCTTCTTCGTGTTAGTTGAGATAAACATTTGCAGAAATTATCTTATTGCTTATATCCTTGTAGGTACAAGGAGAATATGGGAATACAGTAGGCTTTGAGCGATAGTCACATCTTTTAAAGCTTTGAAATTCCGGTCTCTTTGCACGGTTAACATATAAGACAATGAACAACGATGCTGCATTTGACGAAAGTTTGTTTTCCGAAACTGACACAAATAGCAAGGAATATCTCCGAAATGGTTCACTTCACAAAAGAAATTATTTGGACATAAATTGCGTGTGTTAGCAAGATCTACATTTTTATAGTAAGATTTGGTCTAACGCTTACGGTTTACCAGTTATGCAAAAGTCATTCAGAGTAAACGGGACTACATAGGCTGTAGCCAGAAAATTCAAAACATACATTTCATTTGTCATAAAAATATCTTAAACATATTTCATTTTAAACAAAATCGTTGGCAATTTTCCATAAAATCAAAATTTTTGAAAACTTTTCCATGTAAAGGGTAGTTTAGGGTGGGGGAATTTTCTTCAAAATTTTCTTGTAGCATCTTTGAAAGACATTAAACTTAAATACCAACTTTATTTTTTAACCGACTATTCGTTTTTGAGTTATGCTGTCCCACAGACTGACTCAAATTTTGTTTTTATTCAGGGGGCCTCAAAACATATATTTCCGGCGAAATCTCGGGTGGAATACAATATTTCCTCTACTTACTATACGTAGTAGAGAAAGTAATAACAATAGTAATGACTAGGCTTAGGCACCGGTTGCATGTTCTCGGCATTTAGGTTATGTTAACAGAGAGGTTTTCTACTGCCCCTACCTAACGGGGTAGGTCAGATAAGGGTGGTACTGTCACGCCGCTTTACAAACAGGTTATTGTAGCGGTGTGTCTCCCTCCCCTTCCCTACCTCTACTGTCAACAAACAAAGTAGAAACGGGTACAGTAAAGTAGCTCTCAACCTAACGTCATTTGCAACCGCGACCGAAGGCTAGTAATGACAGTAAAAGCTTCATGAAACAGAAGCAGCGATTCAGTGTTTAGGCACCAATTACTATTATTTATTATTGCTATTATGATTATTTACGTTACATTTACTGACCTATGAATTCCGAGTGATTTTATGATACGTTGTATAATATTTTAAATTGCTAGTTCTTAGTAAAACTTTTAAGCAAAGAAGGCACTTGACGTTAACATATAACTTTAATATTCATAATCCACCTTATACCTGCAATCGCGTATCTTTAACAGAAAGTATATAGAAAAGAACTGATCTGTTACTTTCACATGACTTTTACACCCAGTCTTCAACAAAATATCCTTTCAAACGCTTGTAGAAACTATTTGATTAAATATTTTCTTGTAGGTACAATGTGAGTAGGAGAATACAGTAGGGTTAACAGATAGTCAAGTCTTCAGAACTGGTCGCTTTATGATAGCTTTGAAATTCCATTCTTTGCATGGCTACGAGGTAAAACTTTGAGAAAAGTACAGGGTGTCTATAAATAATTACCCTGATTACAGCAACTTATAACACTATTTGAAGTTATGTTGAAGCGTTTTAAGTTTGTTTATTTAGTTCAAAACTAAGTGTGCATAAACGGATATGTAATTTCGTTTTATTAGAAGTGTTCTTTGAAGACCTACAGCATTTTGCGTGAACAGGATAATCATTTTGGACGCCTTATATAACTACTGGAAAATTCAAGCCAGTAAAAATTATCTTGGAAACGCTTATCTCTACAAAAAACGTTGTTCGAGATAAATTGTGCGCTTTCCTTGATGTATATTTTCTGTGCACAAAGTTTGGCTATCTCTTATGGTTTACCAGTTATGCAAAGATTATTCAGAATGTTCTGAAACTATTGCCGGAAAATTCAAGATATATGTTTAATTTGTAATGAAAATGTCTTAAATGTGGTGCTTTAATCAGAATCTTTGGAACAAAATATGGGAAAATTATCATTTTTTAAAAATCTTTCGATGAAAATATAGGGCCTTTGAGGGTCTTTGTGTCGTATCCTTGAAAGATATTGGACCTAAATACCAACTTTGGTGTCTAACCGAATTTTGGTTTTCGAGTTGTGCTGTTCCTAGACTCACATATGTATGTATAAAAATGAATGTTTATATATTAGTCCGCTATGCATTTCTACATAGCATGACCGATCACTGCGAAATTCAGCACATATATATTTTTTTTCCATAGAGAAGGTTTTTATGTTATCCATTTTACTATGAAGCGTATTATTTTCACACGGTTTTCTCTACTTTTCTCTTACGAAACAATCACACCTCTTTCTCTACTCGCTCTTCGACATACAGTTCACAGTAATTTTCATATGTAGACACGCACACATACACATACACATACACATACACACACACACACACACACACACACACACACACACACACACAAATGAATGTTGGAATATGTGAAGTGCAGAAACTCCAATACCGGTTGATAGTTCACCATGAAAATTAGTGGATCTAAGTGTTTTTTCATGGGTGCTTTTAATGCTATCCATTTCATTATGCAACGTATTACATTCACATGGTTTCTCTACCCGCTCTTCTTTTACAAGCACATTCACGTGTCCTTTTCTAATCCCTCTTGTACAAAAAAATTCATATAATTTACTATATCTTTGAAATAGAAATGCAAAACGTATTACATTCAAACTGTTTTCTCTACTTACTTTTCTCTTATGAAACACAGTTGCACTTCTTTCTCTACTCCTTGTGCAAACATTTCATACAATTTTCTATATGATTGAAATACAAATGCAACGTATTACATTCACAAGGTTTTCCGTCCTTACTTTTATTTCTGTAGTAAAGATTGTATAGCAATAAGTTTCCATAGTGGCTTCTCAGTGAGTTGAGCTCTTTATTTAAGCGTATCATTTTTGAAAATGTCTCCAAAGAAGGAGAGAGTTACTCCGTAAGTGCAACCTAAGTGTAACAGTTGTAGGGATAAACCGTTAAACATGAGAACTGGCGGGTGTTTCATCTAGTACACATTTTTTACTTTCTCTACTGGTAAATAGGGGAAGTATTGTATTCCACCCAAAAATTCGATGTCGAGATTTCACCGGAAATACATGTGAGGCCCCCTGAATTAAAAAAAAAAGAAAAAAAAACATTTTTAGAAAAAGGTCCGTGTGTATGTCTGTGTGTCAGTCTGTCACTCTGTGGACAGCATAACTCAAAAACGAAAAGTCGGTTAAAACCAAAGTTGGTATTAAAGTTTAATGTCTTTCAAGGATGCGACACGAAGATTTTGAAGAAAATAGCCCCACCCTAAACTACCCTTTACATGGAAAATTTTTCGAAAATTTTGATTTTCTTGAAAATGGCTCTAACGATTTTGATTAAAATGTCATATGTTTGAGATATTTTTATGACATATCAAATGTATATCTTGAATTTTCTGGCTATAGCCCCTGTAGTCGTATTTACTCTGGACGAATTTTGCATAACTGGTAAACCGTTAGAGATAGATAAAATCTTGCACTACAAAAAATGTATATCTTGCTAAAATACACAATTTATGTCTCAATAAATTTTCTTGTAGGGTTAGCTATTTCGGAGATATTCCTTGTTATTTGTGCGAGTTTCGGAAAACTTGAAACTTTCGTGAAATGGAACATCGCTGTTCATTTTGTTAACGGAATGTCAAAGCTTTAAAAGATTTGAACTATCGCACAAAGCCTACTGTATTCTAGTATTCCCCTTGCACCTACAAGGAAATACGCAATAAGATAATTTGTACAAATGTTTATTTTAACTAACACGAAGAAGATATAGGAATAAGAGTTTGTAAGAATGGTTAGTACAAAAGTAGAGAAAGTCATATGAGTGCAATACATCCGATTTTTCCAAGATATGTTATAGATAAAATAATAAGAATTCTATGCATATTTATATAGAAGAGAAAGTCGTCTGGATACAATCCATTAGAATGTTTGTTTAACTGGGAGACGTTACCTTCAGTGGTATGTATGTATGTATGCATACGCACACGAACATCTGATAGTTCGATAAAATCTGTTTGGTATTAGCAAGCGTGTCTACTGACTGCAAAAATATTCAGCAATAAACAAGGTATTTGGCGAAACGAGGGTACGCGTGATCGGAATGAAACGCGGTGAAACAAACACCGATAATTAAAACTCGTCCCAGGTCTTCATTGTTGCAGTAACAAAGCGTATGGAGTGAGAGAAATATCCAAAACATCCGCTGTGTAACAATCGCACGAATTTCATGGCCTACAGCACTTCTGTGATTATTAATGATTCATTCATAAGTTTTTTCATCCCCGTTTCCTTTTAGGTTTTCCACTACGTAACTACGTATATTAAGTAGGTTGTATTGTATTGTATTGTATTCCACACAAACATTTAATACCAAGATTACACAGGAAATACATGTTTTGAGGCTCTCCGATTACAAAAACGGCACTTTTAGACACAACCCTCTGTGTATGTGTGTGTGTTTATCCAAATGCCTGTTAATCTTTTAAGGACGCGACACGAAAATTATAAGCAATGCCACAGGGGATTGTCAATTCATCTAGAGAATTTGATTATCACGAGTTGTATTTATTAAGACTATATCACGAATTAAAGCGGGCCTTCCCAACTGAAGTGCCGCTAGAGCCCGGCCGGCATTGGCAGTAGCACCGGTGCTGAGCTGGGCACCGGAGAGGTGGGGGAAGTTGAAGTGGCAGAAGCAGAAGCAGAACCAAGCAGGTATTGTGTAGCGGCAGTTCAAAGTATCCGCGAAGGGGTGAATGTTGCGTTGACAAGGAACAGGTCGTAAAATCATTGACTATGTTGTGAACATAAACACCCTCTATTCTCCACATATATTTTGGTTATTCTTGTGCACACTTACCATTTAGAGAGATTTTTGACATCGTTTTGTAGCAACTAATTTATGAATATTCGGTACAATAGATTAGAAATTCCTAGCACCGCCTCTAAGGCAGCATCCTACTTTTACATTTAAATTCATAATTGAAAATATGTATTCGGGTGCATATGTTGTACCGAACATTGACACAAATTTTAAGGCAGTGCATGAATTTTGGGAAATTCGTATTGGTTATCTGATTACCACCTTTGTGAAATTTAATTAAATAACCACTGTAGTGATTTTACCTGTATTTTAGGATTGCGTCACACTGTAGTTTTAGCAGCTTTGTTTGGGAATTTGATGGTACATTTTCAGTTTAGGTGCCATATCGTTAATTTCTTTGACAAATTAAGCATTGGAGTTTCCCTTTGGTATTAACAACAAAATATAAATCTTCCCATGAAGAATTAAACATTTTGTAACGAAGGAGAAGCTATAATAACTGCTCCGCTATCTGCTATATCCAATTTAACAACACACATGCGTTGAGAAGAGGGAGAGAGAGAGAGACAATTTGTTACTCTTACTGTCTGTCGTACACACGCAGTCGCAGCCGCTACGTGGGGAAGGCACCGGGGCCATTGAGTGCTGCACCAAGTGCTCAAGTTGGAAAGGCCTGAATTAAGGGATGATATAACCTATGAAATGTTATTCAAATGCTGTATTGTAATTACTAAGCTCTTAAAACAAACATGTAGCATTCATTGGCACGGCATACAAGATTATCATATTGATGCTCCAATCCTTTAAGATGTTGGAGTATCTGCTGTTAATTTATTATTTCATTCAATACAAAAGTATTCAAACTGATTCCAAACATATTTCCTTTTGTATTCTGTGTTCTAGGTTTCCCTCTTCGAATCATTTTCATCTATTTCAGCGTTAGATGCTTTATCGAAGCGAGAGAGCCATTTTTTTAAAATTTGAACCTAGCGGCTCTGTTGCATCAAGTCACGTAAGCTGTTGCGCATCTGTTGACAGTGCAGCTAGACTCCCTAACCTGATCAGAACATAAGAAAACCTGAGGTGATAATTAAAATTCTTAAGAGGTCATAATGAAATTTGATAAATTTTCGGGCATTAAGGCTGTCATTGGTTAAAATTTGAATGTGTTATGCAAAGATTGGTTGATTTCAACCAAGTAACGTATGAGTGGAGTAGTCTGTAGCGAGAGGGTTTCATATGCCAGTAATTCTCCCGCCTCTCATCACACCGGATACAATGAAGAAAATACAATCATTTGAAAGGAAATGTCTACGCATCGCATACAAACTTCTACCCAATTTTAAAAACAGCAACATCTACAATTATACAGGAACCATGCCTATTGATCAACATATAGCCAAACTCATGCTCAAATACATAGATAACGCCCATACCAGACCATACAGACGACGATTGATCAATACAGCCCAAAAAATGAAAACCATACGACCAAATCAAAATGAAAAAAATCCGCCATTACTCACTCTTATCCACATCTACGACAAACAACAAGAAGACCAACAACAACAACTACAAGACCTCCTACAATATCTATCAAACATATAAAAAATAAACATAAAAAAAAAACATTAATATATCAAACAAATGACATTAAACAATAAATAAAAACTAACAAGAGCCTGAAGCAGCAACAAAAAGAAAAAGAACTAAGCAAACAGCAAAATCAGCCTTCTTGGGTAGCGACGGCAGCAAGATGTGTGACCTGGGAAAAAAGAAACAAGCATCAAATAAATGAGAAAATGTACCACCCAAACTGATGGATCTCTGCCCCACCAAAAAAGAAAAAATAAAGCTAGGCTGAAGAGGGCACATTCCCTAAGCAGCCCGGGCGTGCTTGCACGCCCAAACTCCATAATTAATTAATTTAATTAATTAATTAATTATAGCAATTATTCAAAGTGGTATTGTTTGGGGCGGCGCCGTGGTCGAGCGGTTAGACCGTTCGCCTACCACCTAGGCGGCCCGGGTTCGATCCCAGGGGTCCGCATGTGATATGTGTGGTGGACGAAGGGACGTCTGGGCGATTTTCTCCGGGATCCCCGCCACTTATTCCACCAATTGCTCCATCATCATCTCTCCATTCATCGTTTTCGCCTGCGTTTCTCTTCCTCACTATCATACCTGGTGCTATGCTGACCATCCGCTTCCAGGTCTTCACTCTGTCTACTCCATAGGTTCCTCTGCTACCCGAAAGGCACTGGCTTGTAAGCCCTATATAAGGGGAAGATAATCACATAAAAAAGTATTTGTTTGGAGTATTCCGCAAAATAATCAACTCATTTATTTAATACTACTTAATATTAATTATGATTTAAAAGTAAACAATTAAAAGGTATAATGTTATTGTAAGTTAAGAATTCTTTTCACAGTTGGCACCAGTAGGCTGCGAGAATAACGCCGGTGCAAAACATCTGAAACTGACTCCATACACATGACCTGCTCTTTTCCGTATTTTTAGACTGCAATTAAAATATCAATACCCTCACTGGAATATTCTCCAACTCTTCTGTCTACCAAGTTTGAACGGCTCGCTATTTGTTATTACTGAGCATGGATATTTCAGATGTAGAAACGTAGGAAAATGTTTAGGTTGGCGGAACCTCAAGGAGGAGATAATATAAACAGAACGATAATACCACGATAAAGAGCTGAAAATCTAGCATGACTGGAATAGTCACGAAAATTCTCTCAACTCAACCTAAGTGTAAAAATTCTTTTTTGTTCCTCAGAAATATTTCTCACATATTTTGATTAAAATACAATTATTCAAGATATTTATATGAAAAATCTGATGTGTTCCAGTCACATGACTTTCTCTAGTCTTGAACTAACCATTCTTACAAACTCTTATTCCTATACCTTCGTGTTAGTTGAGATAAACATTTACGGAAATTATCTTATTGTTTATTTCCCTGTAGTTACAAGGGGAATATGGGAATATAGTACATCTCCGAAATGGTTCGCTCTACAAAAAATGTACTGAGTATTGTGTATTTTAACAAGATCTGCATTTGTTGTATAGTAAGATTTGGTCTATCTCCTATGGTTTACCAGTTATGCAAAAGTCATCCAGAGTAAATAGGACTTCATGGGCTATAGTCAGAAAATTCAAGATATACATTTCATTTGTCATAAAAATATCTCAGACATATGGCATTTTAATCAAAATCGTAAGAGCCATTTTCAACAAAATCAAAATTTTCGTAAAACTTTCCATGTAAAGGGTAGTTTAGGGTGGAGGAATTTTCTTCAAAATCTTCGTGTCACATCCTTGAAAGACATTAAACTTAAATACTTAAACTTAAACTTAACCGACTTTTCGTTTTTCAGTTATGCCGTCCACAGACGGACACACACAGACACAGACACAGACACAGATACAGACACAGATACAGACACAGATACAGACACAGACACACACGCGCGCGCGTGGATCTTTTACTAAAAATGGTTTTTTGGATTCAGGCGGCCTCAAAATATATATTTCCGGTGAAATCTCAACATCGAAGCCTTGGCCCTTCATGGCCAAGGCTCTTCATATTTTAGGTTCCGAATGTGCGGAAAGAATTCAAAGCAATCAGAAGGAAACTGGAATTTTTAATTTTCAAGGATACATTGCCTTAATAGAATACAACACTTCCTCTCATTAGCACTAGATGTAGTAAACATCATTTCAAAGGAATGAGGTAGTTTACACATGGTGTTTGTATTGTTGCAGAGCCTGAAATAGAGAATGAGACAGTGTTTTCAGTCCTGGCCCGCAGAATATCTCAACTTGCACATCATTGGAAGCGTTCCGAAGAGCAACCAGTCATCAGGTAAATGAAATTGGGGATTTTTCACAATACAACTTTATAAACTTAGTAGCCATAGGCGTCGCGAAGGGGGGGCAAGGGAGGGCCGCGGCCCCCCCTTGGAAATGTTGTTGTTGTTGTTTTCTAGTGCCTTGCATCTGGCAATGAAGCCATTAGCATTCGTGCTTTCCAATACTTTTGAACTGTAGTTTCTTCTGATCTTAATGCTTCACAGGTCTTCAAGTGGTCTTCGTTCATTTCTGCTGGATCGTTACACAGGACACATATTGGTGAGGCTGAGATACCTATTCTGTAGAGATGACTTGCCAAGCAGTCATGATTTGTCAATAGTCGGAAGGCTGCAACAGCTGTTTTCCTTGGTCTCTGGGGGATTATATCTGGATTGGAAAGTAGTGTAATCCATTTTTTTATCTTTGGCATTTGTTTCTATTTCTTGTAGGTATGAATGACAAAAATTTTTAATGATCAAGCGTTTTATTGAGGAATATGAGAAATTGAATTTAGACTTTTGTTTTATTGTTGTGCCTTTCTTTGCAAGTGAGTCTGCAGCTTCATTCCCCATGACTCCACAGTGTGCTGGAATCCATTGGAGATGAACAGTCTTATTAACTTTTTGGAGTTGTGTTAACATTTTGTAGCATTCTCTAATTTTTGTTGACTTCTTTGTAGTATTTGAACATATTCCCTGAATTGCAGCTTTAGAATCTGAAAGAATTACTGCCTTGTTAAATTTATTTAAGGGAAGATTTAATAATTGTCGGAGAGCAATGTATATAGCCTCTATTTCTCCATCATAATTTGTTGTGTCTCTGCCAACAGAATGATAAAAGGAAAAATGTGAACATGTAACTCCAGCTCCAGTAAGGTTTTCCTTGGAGGATCCATCAGTATATATGTGCAGCCATTCTTCTGTGGGATACCTAGTATTGATTGTTTCCAGAGCTAGAAGTTTTTGTATTTCTTTTGGTGTGTCTGATTTACTTATTTCCTCTATTAATTCCAAATTGAAGGTAGGTTGCAATAATTCCAATGGATTTTCTCTTATAAGTAGATTTTCTCTGGTGTTAGGAATGTTCAATTTGGATTTAATCTGTGTTACCTTTTCTAGGAAACTACTATGAGTTTTAAGGATTGAAGGGGGGAGGTTCTCTTCAGTCCCCCCCCCCCCTTGGAAATTAATGAACTTAATGTGCTGACTATTAAACTATTATTTTAATTTTTATGTAAAGAACAATTTCTATTTAGCGCAAATTTATACGGTTATCCGCAACAAATACTATAACTTTTGACAACAAAATAATGAATCAATGTTATCTGATTGCAAAATTCTAACATTTGCCCCCCCCCCCCCCCTGGAAAAAAGTCTGCCGACGTTCATGTTAGTAGCTAAAGCTCGACGCTAGACCAGGGTTGGGCGGAATAGTGCGCAACCCGCGTAACATTCTTGTTGGTTCGAGGAGTGGAAGCTCTTCGCTTCTTAAACTCTTGACAGTGGCGGATTGATACGATCAGCGCGTTTGTTTCAAACAGGAAAAAGGGGGTCATACTTTCACTATATGAACTACATCCGACGTACAAACTCTGGTGTAATATCTGTAACAGCAATACGCATTTGCGCCAAGAGATGGTCATCTGAAATTATAAATCTCAGTTTTGATTTTGCTATGTTCATCAGAGAACAACATTGTTCTGTGGAGCAAAATATTGCTGTAACAGAAGTAGCAAATTCTCTCAGGCCAACATATTTTACTTTACGCCGTTCTTTGAATACGCCTGTGCCAAATATGTGCACTATGTTGGCTCTTACATTGATTGTATCTACAGT
The DNA here is from genome assembly GCA_030765045.1 of Tenodera sinensis. Taxonomy (NCBI): domain Eukaryota; kingdom Metazoa; phylum Arthropoda; class Insecta; order Mantodea; family Mantidae; genus Tenodera; species Tenodera sinensis. Next base: position 355,326,418 of record CM060964.1, on the reverse strand, counting down.
AAAAGGGTTAACTAACATTGAAATGCCATTCTCAAGATTCCTGAAATAATTTTTAAGTCTTCAAGAACGGGAATATAATTATTTATCTATGCCAACAAACTTACTGCTGGTGTTTTTAAACACACAAGCCGTGTGTGGGCAATGTTTAAGAGGTGCAATCAGGAATGAAAAATTCAATGCCATAGCCGGGATTTGAACCGCGAATCGGCTGGGGAATTTAATGTCATACTGGCAAGTTGGCCATGGTAGCTTAGTGGTTAGAGCAGCCGCTCTATAAATGGAAGATCCGTGGTTCAAATCCCGGCTATGGTATTGAATTTTTCAATCTTGATTCCACCTTTTATATAGTTAATTAGTTTGTCCTCTGACACAGCACCAAGTGATTTTATACATTTGAAATAATATTTCATAATTTGATTTGTTGGTTAAGAGAGCTGTAACGTGACATTGTATCCTTGTTATGTTTAGATTGTAAACCTTCCAGAAGTTCGGTACGTTGTAAACCTATAATCATAACAAAGAAATAATAATTATAATGACAATAATGATAATGATGATAAGAAGAAGAAGAAGAAGAAGAAGAAGAAGAAGAAGAAGAAGAATAGTTTTTCCGTTGTATGCGGCATGATATCTACAATAAAGCCGTTCAATGTTGGCTGGAAGCAAACCATGTAACATCTTGTAACAAATGAGTTAGACAGTGTTGACACAGACACAGTTCCTCCACTGATACCGGTCGCGAAACGACTGGAAGTGACCCGTGGACTCCTGAAATCAATTTAGGAAGGGAGTGTGTACTGTTGTGTTGCATAGCTACAGGGCGAAAGGCTCACGAATCACTCGGATTCATGAAGCCTCTTTTTCCAACCTCTGCTAAAGGCGATAAAATGTAAAATAGACAGTACAGAAATTTTGAAATAGGCACTAATATAGATATTATCACTACTGATAATGTAGCCCACTTTACCACTTGAAACTATAGTTTTATATAATATAACAGTGTAAAAATATCAACTACCATGTACAAAATTTACTAAATTCCACTATTCTCTTAATGAAGTATAAATTGTATACATTATTTCTTTAAATTTGCACTCTTAAGTTACTATGTTAGTTTATGGCAACTTCTATTTCAGTTAAGTAATTTCTGTTCCTCTTGAATAGATACGTTTTACACTCCCACACTAGTTTGTAATTATTGATAATTGTACGTATTATTGTTATACAGGCTATTGTCGTGTTTGTAGCGAAATAAGTCTTTTAAGTGCAGTATTATATCTTAGTCCATGTGGTAAGTAGAAAACAATGAAGTCACCGTATTAAATGATGGATTCCCCGTCACAAGCCAATACTTTTTAGCTGACCATTTTATTGTTCTAAGTAACCACTATTTTAATGAGACGCAACAATGCAATTTATGACGTTAGGAAAGTAATGCTATCATTACAAATTTCCTCAGGTATGTTGTTAACGTATGTCAGAGTGTGAAATGTTAATTGCAACATTAAGATCGAGATCACGTTTGTAAATAATATTCGTAAATAGCTACCCATAACAAAACAGTGACATTCTGATAGACAAATACCATGATAAAAGTTCTCATTCCAAAAGAAAAGGCCCTTCAACTGCTAAACGGCACACACTATGAAAATGTGCAATTATACGTAGTATAAAGTTAGCATATTTTATTACAGTAAGCATGAAGCATTTATACATAAAAAAGCTACGATTTTAAATAAAGGAACAAAATACACAAATGCCGAGCTCTGGTAATAGCAGAAAATGATATTAAATGACATACTATATTACTTGAGAGGTAGAATTGGAACTGAACCACAGACTCTCCAGCTGTGGCATCGAATTTTTCAGTTCCAGTTCAACCTCTCAAGCATTGCCCACAGACGGTTTGTGTGTTTAAAAACACCAACAGTAAGTTTTTTGACATAAATAAATAATAATTACCTATATATTACCAAAAAACCAAACAATTATAGAATGTTGGAAAATCCTTACCCATCTAACAGCACTTCAAAAGCACCTAGTCTTCCAATGGATACCAGCTCACTGTGGACTGAGTGGTAATGAGAAAGCTGATTTTCTTTGCAAAAAAGGGTACCAGCGGTGTACAAAAATCTATAGTTAATCTACCATTTTATGCAGCTAAAAGATTAGTCAACTCTGAATTCAAAAAAGTTATTGCAAAATATTACTATGAAAAATCAAAGAATAAAAGATGGGAACTACCAAACATTCAAACAGTGATTCCTGAGTATCCTCGAAAAACAGCAGTTGCAACCTTCAGGTTGATTACAGGACATGATTGTCTGGCAAAACATTTAAACAGAATTGGGATATATTCTTCACCACTCTGTCCTCTATGTGATCTGCAAGAGGAAATGGATCGAGACCACCTTCAAATATGCCCGGCCACTTCTAGTGCCCCATCCATCAGTGAAAAATATTGGAGAACAAGAGGATTAATGACTTTATTGTCAGAAATCCAGCATTAGCTAACAACAACATATATTACTCATCGCATATCCTTTGCTTGTCAACTGAAAGTTTGCCACTGTGTGTAACGGAAGGGAGAGACACGTTAACTGAAACAGGTTCAGCTTTTTTACTTCGTCCTCCCTCTACACCTAACTACCATCCGCCGTACGTGTGCTGTAGGCATGTGAACTAGGAAAGCGCGCCACTGTGTAGTTGTGCAGTTGTTCGTCCCATGTTGTTGCATGCTCACCAAGTATATGTGGTTGTTGCAGGGCCAGGAGAAGTCTGCAGTCCACTGTAACTGAAGCGGCAGCCGACGAAGAAGAACCTCACCCAGTGCGACATCGTGGCAGACACAATCGAGTTCACCGCAACTCCACACCCTCTCCCCCCACGACGGGACCTGTCACCACCAAGAAGAATACACCCCGACTCCTGGCCGCACCCCACGACACCTGTTACAGCACGCACGAGGTCTTGCTCATCATCGGCCTCACCTGCGCAGTCAACTTCGCCTTCATCTTCCTCATCATGGCCATGGTCCACATATGTAATAAGAACGGGTCGTCTTCCAGCAGCTGTAAGAGCGCGGGTCTCACCGGGTATGTAGCGAACCCTGGACCGCGGGCATGAAACCTGACCTTTTGACCTTTCGGCAGAGTAGGAATCGTTACGGGGTCGCGTAGCAGTTCGGCTGGACACACTTCTTAGGTGGGGGCGAGTACGCTAACCGTATGTTGGAACGCGCTAATTTCGGGAATCACTGAATGGATTCGTTTGTTGTTTTCACAGGTCTATAGTGTTCCTCCACAAATATGTGGGGGTATTAAAATTTGAGTTTCATTTATTTGCTTTTTGTACATTAAGATAAATGTGTTAGGCATTTTCGTAAACCGATGTTTCCAGTTTTGTTGACAACAATATTAAATTAAGGTTAATTTCTAGGAAAGTTATTATTTTGATGCCAAAATTTAATGATATGCATACATTAGAATGTTATGTATTTGTTCTCGTCTACCCTCTCCGTGTGTTTAAAAGTTATTTGAAAGGTTTAAGGTCCTGCCCTCGGTTAAGTATCTCGCTAAGCTTGGATTAGTTGGATAGTGATCTCCTTTAGTGTGAAGGGGGTGGATCAGAGCTGCAAATGTGTGTATATGTATAATCTGCCTCATGTTCGCAGACTGGATTCGCTCGACGTGCCAGAGGAATGTCTTGCGACTGGACGTCTGATAACCAGATCGGCGTCATGTAACGGTGTCCAGGAGTACATCAACAACCTGCCGCCACCCAGGTCGTCCTCCATGTCGTCTGCTAGCCCTCAGATGCAGGCGTCTTATTCCATGGAGGACCTTCTGTACGCCGGCTAGGCATACGACACTGCGTGTGCTCATCTACAACAATAAAAGAATAACAGCTTGTATTTTTCTACCCCCAAGACTGTGATACTAGACGAATAGTTCATTAGTTTCTGCCAATCGTACCTACGTTATTGTCTGTACGTTGATAAGTAAATAAATTTAATATTTTTATGGCTCGTATTGACATCCCTTAACCCCGTCTCAGCTTCGTATTCCACTTCTTCCACATCCCACCCCGTAACCCTGTAGGTACAGTGCTCTACAAACACTTCTCTATTGTTGATTTGTACAGTTGTTCAAGCAAATTGGGAAAATGCTTTATGAAAAATCTGATGTTACATTCATAAAACTTTTTGTCTATCCTTCTTCTACAAATACCCTTACAAAGGTTGAGTTTTCTACCTGCAGATTTTTTTGTTTGAATGTCAATGGAGTTAGCAATAACATCAAGGAATGGATGACCAATCCAAGCTACTGCAGCATTGTAATCCAACTCGCCTGTCAAATTTCTGCGACTTGCACCAACTTCTGTGGTATAGAAAACCTCTGCCTCATTACCAGCTGTGAGCATGTCAATAATTTGGTTATATCTGTTGTCCCTTAGTTTTATTGAATTCCACTCATTGTTGGACATCATTATTCTCCTTACCAGAAATAAAAACTGAAGCATTCATTGCCCCTCTATCACAAACAATCAGGTAGTCCCAAGAGCAAGATTCTCTCAGTGCAAAGAGCGTGTTTCCTGTCTCCAGCATTGACCTTAGACTTTCTTGAAATTTGCAAGCTTCTTTAGCTGATAACAAGAGAACACTATGCTGCACTTAACAGAACAGTTGCTGTTTCTGGCAGCCGAAAAACCATTCATCCTACATTTTCTAAAAAGAGGCACTTAAGCGCGATTGTCCAGTTGTTTTACCGCCACAAGGTCCTCCTGATAACAACTTCATAAACGCTCTAAAACAACTTCATAAACGCTCTTATGCCTTTTTTTCCAAGATGTGTTACAACCACGATGGAGCTAAATTTCTCCACCTAATTACTCAATTGATCGCTGAATATCTGTAGGCTGATAATCATCTTGTTCCCCCCAAATTCTAGTCCTATTTTCATATTTTCAGCACTACTACTATATCAGGCGTGTCATTAACACCAACACTGCAAGCAAGAATGGAAAGAAGATTATTTTTGTATTTTACACAATAAAAAACATGTAGTTTAATGTGTGTTTATTCATTACGCCATGTACGAGGGAATGTTCAAAAAAGACTGGCACTGAATTTTTTTCCTTCTGTTAAGTGCCTGCTTGCAATATCTGTCCATGCGCCATTGAACTGCACATTCTATATAGCGTTCCACTCTTAGAAGACAGTATGGAGTTAAATGGGACATCTCTGTCTCTATCTAGCGCATACAAGTTGCCATTAGCCGCGTCCTTTTCTACCCTCGCTCTGTTGCCAGATTCCTAATAGCATGGTATAAATATTCATTTGTTATAAATTTCAGATTTGAACACATTATCCTATGCAGAATTTTTTTCTCTATCAGGTTATATCCTTTTCAGAGTCGTTATACATTTCTATAGCCCCAAATGTCTTCAGAAAACGTTTTTTTTTTTTCAATGGAAGTCCGATATTTGCTGTTTCTATACTCATCACGCACTAACTAACAAACTAACTGCTAGAATGCATCTATATTTTTTTCTTAGGTAGAGTAAACCATAGTGCTACTACCTGCCCACTTTGAATTCTGTATGTTTACCCAGTTAAGTGTTATAATTTTTTAAATCAAATATTTTCGGAAAATTTTATATCTGTGCACTGCAAAAGTTAAGCAGTGTGAAACTTTTTTGTTATTGAGTTTACATCAGGGAACCAGCGAGAACAAATGTTGAGGAAGGTTGGAGAAAGTTTTTAAAATAAACCAAAAGGCAGTAACCTCTTTCTTTTATCCAGTAAGGCAAACAAAAGGTATTCATTTATTCAGCGTGTTCTCGCGCCAGGCCTGAACAGAAGATAGTATAAGGAGTGCGGCGAATTGTTCATTCTTTACTGTTTGCAAATATTCCACCCATGCTGAATATAATTTTGTCACTATTCAACAGTGATGAGACCCTACCAAATTTCTCAAGGGCCACTCTTGGTCGGTTCTTACATGATTTGGGGTTCGAATATGAAAGAAGGGGTAACAAGTGCATATTAATAGAAAGAGACGATACCATCATATGGCGACATAAATATCTAAAAGACGTAAAAACATTTAGGGACCAGGGGAAATCAATTGTTTATACAAACGAGTCATTTGTAAATTTAGGTCATAGAGCGACAAAGGCGTGCAGGGATACCAAAGTTAAAAGTGTCCGTCAAGCAGCAATTGAAGGACTAAGTACAGGACTCGGCCACCTCGAGTCGCTCGCGGAGAAAGATTCGCAACTAGTACGTGTTGCAACACAGCGCTCCATTTAACGTGTACTGTCATCTAAGGGTGGAACGCGCTTAAATAGCTAATCACTGAACATTATACAGCGATATCTCTGCCAACGTATTGTTGAGGGTGAATGTGTTTGATAATCGCCTCTAAATATCTATCGTCATGAACACAGAAGTCAGCCAGTAAGGTCATGGTCAACACTTGTGATTACCAGGGGATGGTGTACACTCGCACAGTTCCAAGCCACACCATAGTCACTGCAGAGTACTATAAAATGTCCTGAAGCAATTGGTAAAGGATCACATCTCCAAAAAGTGAAAGAATCTCATTCATCACGACAATGCCAGGCCACGTGTTGCTAATGCTGTTATCGAGTTCCTGGCACAATATCATATATCTACGGTACCCATCCACCTTATAGTCCTGACCTACCTCCACGTGACTTTAACCCGACGGCCAAAAAGGAACTTAAGGGACGTCGGTTCGACAAGACCAAAGCAGTGAAAGCTTTAGAGGCGACCCTGAACAGGTTGTCAAAGAATGGTTTCCTGCACGTTTTCCAGGAGTGGCAAAGGAGGTGGGACTAGTACATTGTATTGGATGGGAAGTATTCTGAGGGGGACAAGTCTGAGCTATTTTTTACAACACATTGTTGTATGAATATTAGTGCTAGTCTTTATTGAGCATCCCTCGTATCTCCTTTTAATATTAGGTCCCATTTTAACAAAAACAAAAGCATATCAATGAATATGGCAAGATCGTTATGTCAGTGTGTTTATATATTTTCTTAAAACATATAAATGCTGGTTCAGATCCCGGCTGTGGCATTTGAGCTTTTTAGTTCCGATTCTAACTCTCATAATTATTACTTATTTACTGTGATATAAGTATCACACTGTACATTATTATTTGTAATACAAAAGTATCATATTACTCGTGCTATCACATTTTCAAACATTATAGCTAATTACGTCATGTAGGGCAAACTCGACAACAGAGGGTTGAAGAATTGAAGCCTAGTTCTCTAATAGACTCAATAAAAAATAAGCCAATCTGCTAGGGCCAGTTACCCTATTTCAAACTTTGATCTCGTGAAAAGCAGATCCAGGTCTAAATTAACAGATATAAATTTAGTTTATGTTCTAAGTTGTTCGACTTTGAAACCCTGCTTAAATAAGTTAGCATCTATGAGAAAACGTGACCGTTGATCTAGAACTAAATGCTTTAAAATACCTGCACAAATGGGGCTCATTTTTACGTTCTCTACTACGTATAGCAGGTAGAGGAAGTATTGTATTCCATCCAAAAAATCGATGTCGAGATTTCAGCGGAATTATACGTTTTAAGGCTCCTTGAATCTAAAAAGAGCACTTTTAGAAAAAGGTCCGTGTATGTGTGTGCGTGTGTGGGGGGGGGTGCCTATGTGCGAACAGAATAACTCAAAAACGAAAAGTCGATTAAAAGCCAAAGTTGTTATTGTTTAACATCTTTTAAGGATGCAACACGAAGATTTTGAAGAAAATTCCTCCACCCTATACTACCCTTTACATGGAAAAGTTTTCGAAAATTCTGATTTTCTTGAAAATGGCTCTAACGATTTTGATTTAAGTGCCATGTGTGGAAGATATTTTTATGGCAAATGGAATGTATATTTTGAATTTTCTGGCTATAGCCTATGTAGTCCTGTTTACTCTGGATGACTTTTGCATTACTGGTAAACCGTAAGAGATAGACCACATCATTATTAATTTTGTATATGTTAGTCGTGCAAAGAGAACGAAATTTGAAAGCTTTAAAATATTAGATTATCGCTCAAAGCCTACTGTGTTACCATATTCTCCTTGCACCTACAAGGGAATAAGCAAAAAGATAATTTCTGCAAATGTTAATATCAACTAACATGAAGAAGATATAGGAATAAGAGTTTGTAAGAATGATTAGTATAAGAGTAGAGAAAGTCATGTGAGTGCAACACATAAGATGTTTAGTATTACAATGTGCCATGTATTTGTACGGGCAAAGAACGGTGTAATGAAGGTGAATGTACAGAACATCCTGTGTCGTTCCGTAATGTGGTGTGGGAGCAGTTGCTACCCTCGCTCTCTTTTCCTTAGTGACACGCTTGGACTAAATGTTACTGGATATACACGGTGTTAGGAGTATATCTGCAGATATGCATTGGTAGTATACGGCAGTGTAATGAACATTAGTATTTACTTAAGCTGCGGACTAATTATTTCAGTGATAATGTTTTCACGTTGGTTAGAACCTACAAGTACGCGTGGCATACACAAGCCGCCCCTGAAGGCGCGCTACAGGTTGCAGGGAGGGGTAAAGTAGCGCGGGCCGCCATGATTCTGCACAATGGGTTGCTGGATATCCCTAATGCGTTTACACCAATAACTCAAACACAGTAGGTACATTTTCGTTCTTAGGTTGGCACTACGTTAAGATTGCACGGCAATTACCCATCGCACTTGCAGATTGCGGACTGATACATGAATATGTACTTGATGTAGTTAAAAATTTTCGCAACATATGTATTAAAAATTAAAATGATGAAACGAAAAGATCTACTAGCACACTTTATATTAAAAATTGTGCTTGTACACATCAATGGAAAATTGTCATAAGTTCATATTTTCAACTACAAGTTGTGAAGGGTTCAAATGGGAAATGTACAGGTCTCCCATATAAACCAAGACCGCACGCACGGTGTTTGTACTCTGGGCAACTGCAGTTGCCTCAGCCGAACTTATGTCGCGCGCGAACGCGCTGCTTTAAGTGTTTATACAATCTTATATGAACTCTCATGGATTATAAAAGATGCTGGAAGTGTCTTCCTTCCTGGGTTACACAGACGTTTTATCTGGTAACCACATTCTGGCTGACGCAAGTGGGTTCTGCCACTGAAATGTCTGATTTCATTCGTAACATAACTGGACTGACTACTCGATAACCTTTATCCCTTCCGTCTCCACGGCGAGTCCCACGTGCGCCGGAAAACATTGGGAAGCGGCTGTTCAGTTGTGTCGCTCCATGTTGACTTAATTGAGTCATGTATAGCAACCTCAAAATCTGTTACACGCACTTTTCAACTATAGAAAAACGACTTATGAGTCATTGCAGGTCTCGTCGCACAACAAATTTACCTCTACCCCTCCGATTTTTATGAAATTTATTTTACACGTTCTATTCGGCGTTTCATTAGACCCGTATTTTTTGTTTGCCCCAGGAAAAATATTTCGGCAGATATTAAATTCTGAATTTCTCGAAAAGTGACGTGCGCCACATAATTTGATCGACTATATCTTCGATTTTAATTGTCTAAATTACACAATCTTTATCGCAAATTAAAATAAAGAAATGCTCTTTCTCTTCATTAGTTAAAGCACTATTTACCCTGTTTTCTTTTTACATTTATTATCGATTGCTTTCTTCAAAATGGTTTTCAGAACTTAACCCAGCAATTAATTTTTTATACAAATATATCCTCGGGTGAGTTGTTAATTATTTCAGCAATTCAGAAATTTTCAGAATGGAACTTCTCTTAACATCATGTCAAAAAATTAATCTTTACAACCTTGTGCCAATTGCCCACACTTAGTATTAGGCCACATCCCGCTGCACTGAGGAGGAACGTTACTAACACGTATTTAATGTTACAGCTGTGAAAATTGTACTCTTAATATTCTCCGTTTTACTATTTATATTAATTTTTGTTAAATTTTTGAAGTCACATTGGCAGAATCTCCATACAAACATTCATTAATCCTGAACAAATAATTAGTGAACAAAGTGTACCAGGAGTAGTTCTCAAAACTTCCCTGAATCAAACACCAAAGTGATGATGGAAACCTTCCTGATACGGTTTCTCCACAAGTTGACGAAGAAGCTCAAATATCTACTTTAAATAGAAGCTTTGTGTCATCAAGCGAATCTCTGATTAAGAAAATGAAACAGTCAAAAACCTTATCTGCTTCAGAAATTACTAAAAATAGAAAGTAATCTTAGAGCGAAAGTATTTAAAAAAATCTGATGTGTTGCACTGACATGACTTTCTCTACTCTTGTACTAACCATTCTTACAAACTCTTATTCCTATATCTTCTTCGTGTTAGTTAAGATAAACATTTGTACAAATTATCTTATTGCTTATTTCCTTGTAGGTACAAGGGGAATGTTAGAATACAGCAGGCTTTGTGCGACAGTCAAATCTTTTAAAACTTTGAGATTCCGTTCTCTTTGCACACTTAACATATAAAAAAATGAACAACGATGACCCATTTCACGAAAGTTCTAAGTTTTCCGACACTCACACACATAACAAGGAATATCTCCGAAATGGTTCACCCTACAAGAAAATTTATTCAGACATAAATTGTGTAGTTTAGCAAGATCTACATTTTTTGTATAGTATGATTTGGTCTATCTCTAACGGTTTACCAGTTATGCAAAAGTCGTCCAGAGTAAATACGACTACATGGGCTATAGCCAGAAAGTTAAAGATATACATTGCATTTGTCATCAAAATATCTCAAACATATGACATTTTAATCAAAATCGTTAGAGCCATTTTCAAGAAAATCAAAATTTTCGAAAAATCTTCCATGTAAAGGGTAGTGTAGGGTGGGGCTATTTCCTTCAAAACCTTCGTGTCGCATCCGTGAAAGACATTAAACTTAAATACCAAGTTTGGTTTTTAACCGACTTTTCGTTTTTGAGTTATGCTGTCCACAGACTGACAGACACACAGACACACAGACAGACACACACGGACCTTTTTCTAAAAATGCTTTTTTTGGATTCAGGGGGCCTCAAAACATTATTTCCGGTGAAATCTTGACATCGAATTTTTGGGTGGAATACAATACTTCCCCTACTTACCAGTAGAGAAAGTAAAAATATAGAAAGCGATTCTACTTCGGAGGAAAAGGAAAGTAAAATTCACGATAGCTCAGAATAGTAAAGAAATTAATTTACTCATTTCATGCTACTCAGGATAGAAATCTAAAAATCCAGTTCTTAACCATTTTAGACATTTCTGTAATGGAAAAAGTAATAGAGTTTTACAATTCTGATAACGGTAGAATTTTTCCGGGGAGGAAGAATTATGTAACAGTTAAAGAAGATGGTGAAAAAGTTCATAAACGGAAACGGTTAATGTTGAGTAATGTAAGAGGAACTTACTACTTATTATAAAGAACAACACCCAATAAGTGTTCCATAGTTGGCAGAGTTAAGACCGGGACAGTGCACACTTCCTGGAGCCCACGGTGCATATACTGTTTACCCTGAAAATGTTATGTTAATGATTGATGGCGCTGATATTAATAAACTGTCTGCAAGTTCAGATTTAGCACTCAGTAATTAGTTATTTGATGAAATGTGCTAAATGTCCAGGAATTAATAAATTAATTAAACACCTTGAGCAAATATTTGATGCAGATGATGTTGAACATATTACTTATAAACAACAGTAGACCATACAAACTTGGAAATATTGCGTCGCTAGTTGAGGACTTTTTGGACAAATTTTCTTCTAAATTTTTAGCCTTATTTCCACATACGTTTATAGCTCAACAGCAATCTTTTTTCCTGAAACAATGGAAAGGGTGATTGGAATCAGGAGAATGCATTGTAAGTGGCGATTTTTCGAAAATTACGCTTTTGTGCCACAAGATTCTGTTCAGGGGGTTCACTGGAATAATATACAGGTCACGATCCACCCTTTTGTTGCATATTACGACCAAAGATAACGATATAGTGAAACACAATTATACAGTAATATCAGTGTCTAAAGCACGACAGTCACCGCCTGCGGTGCCGTAGTAGTAAAAGCGGGCGTTAAACACAACAACAACTAAAGCACGACACAATGGCTGTCCAACTATTCCTAAACTAAGTCCCGGCACAACAGCCCATGAGGAGCCCAGCCTTACCGCCCAGCCGCTGCGTCTCCCATCTTGGGGTGCAGTACTGGAGGATGGGACGTGATCAGCGTCCCGATCCCTCCCGGCCAATTATGCGATCTTCACAACCTGGAGCCGCTATTTTTCCTTCAAGTAGCTCCTCAGTTGGTCCCCACAGGACTAACGAGGCTGAGTGCACCCCGTGTCAGATCTCCCAGAGGGGATAAAGTCCCCATGCTGGGGATTCAACTATTCCAAACAGACTTAATAAAACTTGCCGAAAGGAAATAGCAGAACTTAAAAAAATCTGATGTGGTACACTCACATGACTTTCTCTACTCTTGTACTAACTATTCTTACAAACTCTTATTCCTATATCTTCTTCGAGTTAGTTGAGATAAACATTTGTTCAAATTATCCTATTGCTTATTTTCTTGTAGGTGCAAGGGGAATATAGGAATACAGTGGGCTTTGAGCGATAGTCAAATATTTTAAAGCTTTGAGATTCGGTTCTCTTTGCACGCTTTAACATTTAAGTTTTCCGAAACTGACACAAAACAAGGAATGTCTCCGAAATGGTTCACTCTACAAAAAAATTTAAAGACACATAAATTGTGTATTTTAGCAAGATCTACATTTCTTGTATAGTAAGATTTTGTCTATCTCTTACGGTTTACGAGTTATTCAAAACTCATCCAGACTAAACAGGACTACATAGGCTATAGCCAGAAAATTCAAAATATACATTTCATTTGTCATAAAAATATCTCCAAACATATGGCATTTTAATCAAAATCGTTAGTCATTTTCAAGAAAATCAAAATTTTCGAAAAATTTTCCATGGAAAGGGTAGTTTACGGTGGACTATTTTCTTCAAAATCTTCGTGTCGCATCCTTGAAAGACATTACACTTAAATACTAACTTTGGTTTTTAGCAGAATTTTTGTTTTTGAGTTATGCTGTCTACAGACTGACACACTGACACACACGGACCTTTTTCTAAAAATGCTTTTTTTTATACAGGGGATCTCAAAACATATTTCCGGTGAAATCTCGACATCGAATTTTTGGGTGGAATACAATACTTCCTCTACTTACCAGTAGAGAAAGTAATTATTTACTTTTCAGATGGAGTCAGTGCACAATATAAAAATCTAAAGAATTTTGCAAATTTGTTTCCATGAAGAGAAATTTGGCACTAGCGCTGAATGACACTTTTCGCGACGTCCCATGGAAAGGGTTTGTGCGATTGCATTGGGGGGGGGGGGCGTAAAGGGATTAGCAGCAAAGGCCAGTATCCAGTTTGGTCAGGATTCCATTACAACACCTAACAAACTATTCTATTAGCCTCGGAAAAATATTAAAATCATTCATTGCAGTTTTCTCCCTTCAAGATCAACATAAAGAACACAATGACCACACGAACTCTAGATATGAAACCATAAAAGCAATACGTGGCACGTTAAAGTTGCATTCTGTTGTCACACTATCGAAAACAGAAGTGTTAGTTAAACAGTATTCACCTGAAAATGGAGGGAAAAACTACTAACGCATTGCATTGTGCGGGGCTAAACTTGACTATTCCAAGAGCATGAACTCATCCTGTTTGCAATGAACATCCTGAATATTGTGTCTTCTGTTCGTCGAAGGAAGTAACAGTTATTGTGTTAATGTAAATTAAAGTGTTAACTATCCATCTTCCACCCAAGTATGAGGACCAGTTGATGCGGAATCGTCGCTCCTCCTTTCCGCTATACTACGCGGAATGCTGATTTCTGGTGTCTTCTGCTCCGGCTGCTCTGGCATGTGATCTTAACCTCAGGGTATGCGTGAGTGTTTGCGAATAAAACCAGAACTTCGTTGAAACACTTATTCTCCCAAAATAAGATAGCGTGAGATTTGCCGATCGTTATTAAATTAGTTGAGTCGTTACCGTGTCTTTACTAAGACAGAAGATTGTTAATATTAACTATAATGTGTCCTCACACTTGAGGATCCGGAATACAAGTCCCGTAGCTGAGAAGCTCGCTCGGCGGTCTTGGCGGCACGTGTACTGGCCCGTCGGATTCTGGAGGGCCACTGTACTGCCCCGTCGGGTTCTGGAGGGCAACTGCCTGCTCCGTGCGCTCCCGGTCAGAAGTCACCTCTCTTCCCCTCAAAAACCCCTCCAATTTCATGGCGCGAAAACTCCGCGTCATGACGTTCTCAACGCTCTTCAGCTCTTAATGTCCCTGCGACGGGTTTTGAAGAAGTACCAGAGGCCAGAGGCAGTTCGAGTCGAACGGGTGCGATGGTTGCCCCGTCCGAGTGTCTTGTCCGCAGTACCTAGCCGTCATACGGCTTAACCTGCGCGATGGTTTCGATGATGTCTCTACGGGGATGTGTGTTACTCTAGGAAATTATTATTATTTTTTTTAATTTATTTATTTATTTATTTTTTTTTTTTTTTTGTTCATGGGTGATAAGTTGGAATGATTCAGAGGAAGGGATGTTGGAGTACCGCGTCAGCACCTCCGTTAGTAAAGGTTAAGATGCAAGCTGCCGCACATAGCGGGAGCGGGAAAAGGTAAGGTCCAGGGCATGGCCATTACACGAGGCACTGACCATGACCGTGGGGTTAAGGGTGAAGATAGGGGAGGGACTTGAGAGTAATTTTAATAATTTTAATCATCTGTTTAATGTTGGTTCTGCCGTCTGTTGCGAGCCATGGCAAGGCGCAGTGGTGCTTGTTCTGCTGCTTCCCTCAGTTCCCTGGAGATCTGAGACACTGAGGGTAGCGTCTGTAGGCTAGGAGGGTTGGCCAGCAATGTAGTGAGACTGGCGTGTGTCGCTTCCTGTTGTTTGTGGAGCGAAGTAATAGATGAGTGGAGAGAGTGCAATCGTCGCTGAGCGTCGTTGCTGGAGAGTTGAAGCTGAGGGAGAATGTCCTGGACAGTTGTGTCAATGCTGCGGAGCTGTTGTTGTAGTTCCGGGACTGCGTCGTTGGTGGCCTGGGTGTTGTGTTGTAAGGTTTCAGCGTGTTCTCGGAGTCTGGTGATGAAGTCTTCGTAGGTGGAAGTGAAAATCTGGATGAACTCTGCAAGATGCTTCTCGATCGATGACAGGGTGTTATTAATGGTGTGGTCGTGACGTTGTAGCAGCTCGGCGAGGTTGGAGCCTGTCTCCGTGGCATTACTTTCGGTGATAGCCTCCAAGCGTGATCCAATATTCTGGACCTCTGAGTGGAGGTCCTGAACGGCGTCTCGCAAGAAGCTATCTGCGACGTCTGGTGCTGGGGCTGCTACGTTCTGCATGTGTTGAGGCGATGCGTCAGCGACGACTGGTGGTGATGCTTCTGAAGCATAAGGAGCCGTTCGTGAGTAGGGCCGTGGATCTGCGCTGGTAGGTGCAGGAGTGCGTGTATGCCCGCGCCGGGGATACAAAGGGCACTGTGCCTGTCCCGTATAGTGCCCGAAGCCACCACAGGAGGCACAGTACCGGCGTCGGTGGCGTAGGTCATGCGCTGTGCAAGCGCTCGTGAGGTTCGGGGCGCCACAGTAGTGGCACCGTGGAGTGGCGGCGCAGCGGGTGCTGTCATGACCGTAGGCACAGCAGCGGCGGCAGGGTATCTGGCGTTCCGCTCGGCTTGGCTCTGCGCGTAGGCACCGCCCTAACAAGGGCAGTCCCGTGCTCAGGGCAGATTCGCGGTCGCGTGTGTCTGCGAAGACAAGTCGCATGAGACTTGAAGGTCCTCTTCGAGTGATGATGCGAGTGACCCTCATTGCTGAGGGCCACTCGTGCTGTGCGGCGGAGAGTATGTAGCGTGCTGGGAGGTCTCTAGGAACTCCGTATATAACAACGCTGCGGCCCGGTTGGGGCAACAGTGGCGCTGACTGCGGTGGAAGGTTGGTAGCGGCGTTGTTTCTGCAAACAGGCGCGTTGCCGGAGCTTTCCAGTATCCTGGGCGGGGACGGCGGTGGATCCGTGGCAATGTCTGGGAGCGGCGCTGCCACCGCCGCTTCCACAGCACTGCTATTGCGTGTGGCGGAAGTTGCTGCAGAGAACTCCCTAGATGCGCAGGTCTGTGTATCAGTAGAGGTGGTATCGGCCGATGCTGGAGCAGTCCCGGCAGGAGCCGGTGCTGTGCTGCGCGGTTTCCTCTTTGCCATTGCAAAGAACCGGTTTCTGGCGCGCTCGCAGGTAGATCCTACCTGGTCCGCTGCCAGGTGCAGAGTGACTCGAGTGCCAGGAAATTATTTATGGAAACAGGGGTTTTTATAGGGGCAGGAGGGGTGGTTGGAAGGGACTGGTCCGCGAGCGGGCTCTGCGCGGCTTCTGATTGGTCGTTTCCGGCCAGTCAGGTGACGTGCTAATCCCCTCCAGGGTTCTGGCCGTCAGTCACTCACTGAGAGGTGAGCTGAAACAGGTGTTTTCTCTGTTTTGGATACAGATTGTACTTTCGCCTTTCCCATCTTCAAAGTTAAACCGCCGGACTTAGGATGTCCTTTGGTAGTCTTTTTGATGGTAGTCGGCGTGGCTCTCTCTGGTCGTATTGACCCAGAGTATTTACCAGCGGGTTAGGGTGGTTCTGGAGTTTGTTGTACATTGTTCGAGCGCGGGTTTTAATCACGTCGACAATGTACGGGATACCGGAATGTTCATGAAGGATATGGGCAGGAAATCTCCAGTCGGTATCATAGATCATCCTTAATGCCCTGTTCTGCAGCGTCTGGAGTCTGATGAAGGTGGACTTTGCCACCACTCCCCAGATCTCACATCCGTACAGGACCAGAGGTGGGATGATCGCTCGATACAGCTGGAGCTTCAGGCGTAAGGGCATGGTTTGGGATCTGAGTATGGGATATAGCTGCCGGAGAGCAGCATGGCCTTGTAGTACCTTGCCCCTGACGTGATGTCTATACGTCAGCCGCCGGTCCAGCGTGACTCCGAGATACTTCGCCGTAGTGACCCAGGGGATCCGACGGCGCAGAAGCACGAGGTCTCGCGGGAGCCGGTTGGCTATCGTATTCGCCAGGAGAATAGCAGAGCTTTTCTCCGGGTTAATCGACATACGCTAGTTCTCGCACCATCTACTGATGGCACGGAGATGGGCTTGTACTTGTTGGTAACTGTAGCGCGGATTCTTGTTAGTAGCGAAGATCATGAGATCGTCCGCATACTGACAGATGAGTGTGTTTGGGTGCGTGGGGAGATCGGCCATGTAAGCTGCAAAGAGCGCCGGTGACAGTACACTGCCCTCGGGGACTCCTGCGCCAATGGGCCTCTCTCTAGAGAATGATCCCTCCACCTTCACCCGGAAGCTACGTTCCTGTAGGAAACTAGCCACCAAGTAAATGTATGGAGGGGGGATTTCGTGCTGTATGAGCTTGTAGACAAGCCCCTCATGCCAGGTGGTAGAAAATGCCTTTTCCACGTCAAGCAACACTGCCACCGTTTTAGCCCGCTGCCGAGAGTTCGGTTGCCGAGTCTTCGAATGCCGAGTCTTCGGTTTCCGAGTCTTCGCTTGCCGAGTCTTCGGTTGCCGAGTCTTCAGTTGCCGAGTCTTCGGTTGCCGAGCCTTCGGTTGCCGAGCCTTCGGTAGCCCGGTCTTCGGTTACCGAGTCTGCGGTTGCCGAGTCTTCGGTTGCCGAGTCTTCGGTTGCCCGGTCTTCGGTTGCCGAGTCTTCGGTTGCCGAGTCTTCGGTTGCCGAGTCTTCGGTTGCCGAGTCTTGGGTTGCCGAGTCTTGGGTTGTCGAGTCTTGGGTTGTCGAATCCTCGGTGACGAGGTTCCGGGGTTCGAATTTTCGACGTCGAATTCTTGGTCTGGGATTTCCGGTGTGGGGTCCTCGGTGTGGAGTTTTCGGGTGTTGAGGTTTCGGTGTTGGGTCCTCCGTTTCCTTTTTTCGGGTGTCGAGCCCTCGGGTGTCGAGGTTTTGGGTATCGAGGTTTTGGGTGTCGAGGTTTCCAGTGTCGAGATTACGGGTGTCGAGATTACGGGTGTCGAGATTTCGGGTGTCGAGGTTTCGAGTGTCGAGGTTTCGGGTGTCGAATTTTCCATGTCGAATTTTCCATGTCGAATATTCCATGTCGAGTTTTCGATCAGGAATTTTCGATGAGGAATCTTCGATGTAGAATTCTCGAGGTCGAATTTTTGAGGTCGAATTTTTGGTGTCGAATTTTTGATGTCGAATTTTCGATGTCGAATTTTCGACGTCGAATATTCGACGTCGGATTTTCGACGTCGAATTTTGGACGTCGAATTTTCGATTATGTGTATTCGGGTGTCGAGTTTTCGTTTCGGGTCTTCGTATGTGGGTCTTCGTGTGCCGAGTCTTCGGTTGTCGAGTCTTCGGCTCGAGTCTTCGGTTGTCGAGTCTTCGGTTGTCGAGTCTTCGGTTGTCGAGTCTTCGGTTGTCGAGTGTTCGGTTGACGAGTCTTCGGTTGCCGAGTCTTCGGTTACCGAGCCTTCGGTCGCCGAGCCTTCGGTCGCCGAGCCTTCGGTCGCCGAGCCTTCGGTCGCCGAGCCTTCGGTCGCCGAGCCTTCGGTCGCCGAGCCTTCGGTCGCCGAGCCTTCGGTCGCCGAGCCTTCGGCCGCCGAGCCTTCGGTTGCCGAGTCTTCGGTTGCCGAGTCTTCGGTTGCCGAGTCCTCGGTTGCCGAGTCTTCGGTTGCCCAGTCTTCTGTTGTCGTGTTCTCGGTTGTCGAGTCTTCGGTTGTCGAGTCTTCGGTTGTCGAGTCTTCGGTTGTCGAGTCTTCGGTTGTCGAGTCCTCGGTTGTCGAGTCCTCGGTTGTCGAGCCTTCGGTAGTCGAGCCTTCGGTTGTCGAGCCTTCGTTTGTCGAGCCTTCGGTTGTCCAGCCTTCGGTAGTGGAGCTTTCGGTTGTCGAGCCTTGGGTTGTCGAGTCTTCGGTTGCCAAGTCTTCGGTTGCCGAGTATCGGTTGCCGAGTCTTCGGTCTCCGAGTCTTCGGTTGCCGAGTCTTCGTTTGCCGAGTCTTCGGTTGCCGAGTCTTCGGTTGCCGATTCTTCGGTTGCCGATTCTTCGGTTGCCGAGTCTTCGGTTGCCGAGTCTTCGGTTGCCGAGTCTTCGGTTGCCGCGCCTTCGGATGCCGCGCCTTCGGTCGCCGAGGCTTCGGTCGCCGTGCCTTAGGTCGCTGAGCCTTCGGTCGCCGAGCCTTCGGTCGCCGAGCCTTCGGTCGCCGAGCCTTCGGTCGCCGAGCCTTCGGTCGCCGAGCCTTCGGTCGCCGAGCCTTCGGTTGCCGAGTCTTTGGTTGCCGAGTCTTCGGTTGCCGAGGCTTCGGTTGACCAGTCTTCGGTTGCCGAGGCTTCGGTTGCCGAGGCTTCGGTTGACCAGTCTTCGGTTGCCGCGCCTTCGGATGCCGCGCCTTCGGTCGCCGAGCCTTCGGTCGCCGTGCCTTCGGTCGCTGAGCCTTCGGTCGCCGAGCCTTCGGTCGCCGAGCCTTCGGTCGCCGAGCCTTCGGTCACCGAGCCTTCGGTTGCCGAGTCTTTGGTTGCCGAGTCTTAGGTTGCCGAGGCTTCGGTTGCCGAGTCTTCGGATGCCGAGTCTTCGGTTGCCGAGTCTTCGGTTGCCGAGTCTTCGGTTGCCGAGGCTTCGGTGGCCGAGTTTTCGGTTGCCGAGTCTTCGGTTGCCGAGTCTTCGGTTGCCGAGTCTTCGGTTGCCGAGTCTTCGGATGCCGAGTCTTCGGTTACCGAGTCTTCGGTTTCCGAGTCTTCGGTTGCCGAGTCTTCGGTTGCCGAGTCTTCGGTTGCCGAGTCTTCGGTGGCCGAGTCTTCGGTTGCCGAGTCTTCGGTTGCCGAGTCTTCGGTTGCCGAGTCTTCGGTTGCCGAGTCTTCTGATGCCGAGTCTTCGGTTGCCGAGTCTTCGGCTGCCGAGTCTTCGGTTGCCGAGTCTTCGGTTGCCGAGGCTTCGGTTGCCGAGTCTTCGGTTGCCGAGTCTTCGGTTGCCGAGTCTTCGGTTGCCGAGTCTTCGGTTTCCGAGTCTTGGGTTGTCGAATCCTCGGTGACGAGGTTCCGGGGTTCGAATTTTCGACATCGAAGTCTTGGTCTGGGATTTCCGGTGTCGGGTCCTCGGTGTGGAGTTTTCGGGTGTTGAGGTTTCGGTGTTGGGTCCTCCGTTTCCTTTTTTCGGGTGTCGAGGTTTTGGGTATCGAGGTTTTGGGTGTCGAGGTTTCCGGTGTCGAGATTATGGGTGTCGAGATTACTGGTGTCGAGATTTCGGGTGTCGAGGTTTCGAGTGTCGAGGTTTCGGGTGTCGAGGTTTCGGGTGTCGAATTTTCCATGTCGAATTTTCCATGTCGAGTTTTCGATCAGGAATTTTCGATGAGGAATTTTCGATGTTGTATTCTCGAGGTCGAATTTTTGAGGTCGAATATTTGGTGTCGAATTTTCGATTTGGTGTATTCGGGTGTCGAGGTTTCGTTTCGGGTCTTCGTATGTGGGTCTTCGTGTGCCGAGTCTTCGGTTGCCGAGTCTTCGGATGCCGAGTCTTCGGTTGCCGAGTCTTCTGTTGCCGAGTCTTCGGTTGCCGAGTCTTCGGTTGCCGAGTCTTCGGTGGCCGAGTCTTCGGTTGCCGAGTCTTCGGTTGCCGAGTCTTCGGTTGCCGAGTCTTCGGTTGCCGAGCCTTCGGTTGCCGAGCCTTCGGTTGCCCGGTCTTCGGTTACCGAGTCTGCGGTTACCGAGCCTTCGGTTGCCGAGTCTTCGGTTGCCGATACTTCGGTTGCCGAGTCTTCGGTTGCCGAGTCTTCGGTTGCCGAGTCTTCGGTTGCCGAGTCTTCGGTTGCCGAGTCTTCGGTTGCCGAGTCTAGGGTTGCCGAGTCTTGGGTTGCCGAGTCTTGGGTTGTCGAATCCTCGGTGACGAGGTTCCGGGGTTCGAATTTTCGACGTCGAATTCTTGGTCTGGGATTTCCGGTAGGGGTCCTCGGTGTGGAGTTTTCGGGTGTTGAGGTTTCGGTGTTGGGTCCTCCGTTTCCTTTTTTCGGGTGTCGAGCCCTCGGGTGCCGAGGTTTTGGGTATCGAGGTTTTGGGTGTCGAGGTTTCCAGTGTCGAGATTACGGGTGTCGAGATTACGGGTGTCGAGATTTCGGGTGTCGAGGTTTCGAGTGTCGAGGTTTCGGGTGTCGAATTTTCCATGTCGAATTTTCCATGTCGAATATTCCATGTCGAGTTTTCGATCAGGAATTTTCGATGAGGAATTTTCGATGTAGAATTCTCGAGGTCGAATTTTTGAGGTCGAATTTTTGGTGTCGAATTTTTGATGTCGAATTTTCGATGTCGAATTTTCGACGTCGAATATTCGACGTCGGATTTTCGACGTCGAATTTTCGATTATGTGTATTCGGGTGTCGAGTTTTCGTTTCGGGTCTTCGTATGTGGGTCTTCGTGTGCCGAGTCTTCGGTTGTCGAGTCTTCGGCTCGAGTCTTCGGTTGTCGAGTCTTCGGTTGTCGAGTCTTCGGTTGTCGAGTCTTCGGTTGTCGAGTGTTCGGTTGACGAGTCTTCGGTTGCCGAGTCTTCGGTTGCCGAGCCTTCGGTCGCCGAGCCTTCGGTCGCCGAGCCTTCGGTCGCCGAGCCTTCGGTCGCCGAGCCTTCGGTCGCCGAGCCTTCGGTCGCCGAGCCTTCGGTCGCCGAGCCTTCGGCCGCCGAGCCTTCGGTTGCCGAGTCTTCGGTTGCCGAGTCTTCGGTTGCCGAGTCCTCGGTTGTCGAGTCTTCGGTTGCCCAGTCTTCTGTTGTCGTGTCTTCGGTTGTCGAGTCTTCGGTTGTCGAGTCTTCGGTTGTCGAGTCTTCGGTTGTCGAGTCCTCGGTTGTCGAGTCCTCGGTTGTCGAGCCTTCGGTAGTCGAGCCTTCGGTTGTCGAGCCTTCGTTAGTCGAGCCTTCGGTTGTCCAGCCTTCGGTAGTGGAGCTTTCGGTTGTCGAGCCTTGGGTTGTCGAGTCTTCGGTTGCCAAGTCTTCGGTTGCCGAGTATCGGTTGCCGAGTCTTCGGTCTCCGAGTCTTCGGTTGCCGAGTCTTCGTTTGCCGAGTCTTCAGTTGCTGAGTCTTCGGTTGCCGATTCTTCGGTTGCCGAGTCTTCGGTTGCCGAGTCTTCGGTTGCCGAGTCTTCGGTTGCCGCGCCTTCGGATGCCGCGCCTTCGGTCGCCGAGCCTTCGGTCGCCGTGCCTTCGGTCGCCGAGCCTTCGGTCGCCGAGCCTTCGGTCGCCGAGCCTTCGGTCGCCGAGCCTTCGGTCGCCGAGCCTTCGGTTGCCGAGTCTTTGGTTGCCGAGTCTTCGGTTGCCGAGGCTTCGGTTGACCAGTCTTCGGTTGCCGAGTCTTCGGTTGCCGAGGCTTCGGTTGACCAGTCTTCGGTTGCCGCGCCTTCGGATGCCGCGCCTTCGGTCGCCGAGCCTTCGGTCGCCGTGCCTTCGGTCGCTGAGCCTTCGGTCGCCGAGCCTTCGGTCGCCGAGCCTTCGGTCGCCGAGCCTTCGGTCGCCGAGCCTTCGGTTGCCGAGTCTTTGTTTGCCGAGTCTTAGGTTGCCGAGGCTTCGGTTGCCGAGTCTTCGGATGCCAAGTCTTCGGTTGCCGAGTCTTCGGTTGCCGAGTCTTCGGTTGCCGAGTCTTCGGTTGCCGAGTCTTCGGTGGCCGAGTTTTCGGTTACCGAGTCTTCGGTTGCCGAGTCTTCGGTTGCCGGGTCTTCGGATGCCGAGTCTTCGGTTGCCGAGTCTTCGGTTGCCTAGTCTTCGGTTGCCGAGTCTTCGGTTGCCGAGTCTTCGGTTGCCGAGTCTTCGGTTGCCGAGTCTTCGGTGGCCGAGTCTTCGGTTGCCGAGTCTTCGGTTGCCGAGTCTTCGGTTGCCGAGTCTTCGGTTGCCGAGTCTTCGGATGCCGAGTCTTCGGTTGCCGAGTCTTCGGTTGCCGAGTCTTCGGTTGCCGAGTCTTCGGTTGCCGAGGCTTCGGTTGCCGAGTCTTCGGTTGCCGAGTCTTCGGTTGCCGAGTCTTCGGTTGCCGAGTCTTCGGTTGCCGAGTCTTCGGTTGCCGAGTCTTCGGTTGCCGAGTCTTCGGTTTCCGAGTCTTGGGTTGTCGAATCCTCGGTGACGAGGTTCCGGGGTTCGAATTTTCGACATCGAAGTCTTGGTCTGGGATTTCCGGTGTCGGGTCCTCGGTGTGGAGTTTTCGGGTGTTGAGGTTTCGGTGTTGGGTCCTCCGTTTCCTTTTTTCGGGTGTCGAGGTTTTGGGTATCGAGGTTTTGGGTGTCGAGGTTTCCGGTGTCGAGATTATGGGTGTGAGATTACTGGTGTCGAGATTTCGGGTGTCGAGGTTTCGAGTGTCGAGGTTTCGGGTGTCGAGGTTTCGGGTGTCGAATTTTCCATGTCGAATTTTCCATGTCGAGTTTTCGATCAGGAATTTTCGATGAGGAATTTTCGATGTTGAATTCTCGAGGTCGAATTTTTGAGGTCGAATATTTGGTGTCGAATTTTTGATGTCGAATTTTCGACGTCGAATTTTCGATTTGGTGTATTCGGGTGTCGAGGTTTTGTTTCGGGTCTTCGTATGTGGGTCTTCGTGTGCCGAGTCTTCGGTTGCCGAGTCTTCGGATGCCGAGTCTTCGGTTGCCGAGTCTTCTGTTGCCGAGTCTTCGGTTGCCGAGTCTTCGGTTGCCGAGTCTTCGGTTGCCGAGTCTTCGGATGCCGAGTCTTCGGTTGCCGAGTCTTCGGTTGCCGAGTCTTCGGTTGCCGAGTCTTCGGTTGCCGAGGCTTCGGTTGCCGAGTCTTCGGTTGCCGAGTCTTCGGTTGCCGAGTCTTCGGTTGCCGAGTCTTCGGTTGCCGAGTCTTCGGTTGCCGAGTCTTCGGTTTCCGAGTCTTGGGTTGTCGAATCCTCGGTGACGAGGTTCCGGGGTTCGAATTTTCGACATCGAAGTCTTGGTCTGGGATTTCCGGTGTCGGGTCCTCGGTGTGGAGTTTTCGGGTGTTGAGGTTTCGGTGTTGGGTCCTCCGTTTCCTTTTTTCGGGTGTCGAGGTTTTGGGTATCGAGGTTTTGGGTGTCGAGGTTTCCGGTGTCGAGATTATGGGTGTGAGATTACTGGTGTCGAGATTTCGGGTGTCGAGGTTTCGAGTGTCGAGGTTTCGGGTGTCGAGGTTTCGGGTGTCGAATTTTCCATGTCGAATTTTCCATGTCGAGTTTTCGATCAGGAATTTTCGATGAGGAATTTTCGATGTTGAATTCTCGAGGTCGAATTTTTGAGGTCGAATATTTGGTGTCGAATTTTTGATGTCGAATTTTCGACGTCGAATTTTCGATTTGGTGTATTCGGGTGTCGAGGTTTTGTTTCGGGTCTTCGTATGTGGGTCTTCGTGTGCCGAGTCTTCGGTTGCCGAGTCTTCGGATGCCGAGTCTTCGGTTGCCGAGTCTTCTGTTGCCGAGTCTTCGGTTGCCGAGTCTTCGGTTGCCGAGTCTTCGGTTGCCGAGTCTTCGGTTGCCGAGTCTTCGGTTGCCGAGTCTTCGGTTGCCGAGTCTTCGGTTTCCGAGTCTTGGGTTGTCGAATCCTCGGTGACGAGGTTCCGGGGTTCGAATTTTCGACATCGAAGTCTTGGTCTGGGATTTCCGGTGTCGGGTCCTCGGTGTGGAGTTTTCGGGTGTCGAGGTTTCGGTGTTGGGTCCTCCGTTTCCTTTTTTCGGGTGTCGGGGTTTTGGGTATCGAGGTTTTGGGTGTCGAGGTTTCCGGTGTCGAGATTACGGGTGTCGAGATTACTGGTGTCGAGATTTCGGGTGTCGAGGTTTCGAGTGTCGAGGTTTCGGGTGTCGAGCTTTCGGGTGTCGTATTTTCCATGTCGAGTTTTCGATCAGGAATTTTCGATGAGGAATTTTCGATGCTGAATTCTCGAGGTCGAATTTTTGAGGTCGAATCGTTGGTGTCGAATTTTTGATGTCGAATTTTCGATGTCGAATTTTCGACGTCTAATTTTCGAATTGGTGTATTCGGGTGTCGAGGTTTCGTTTCGGGTCTTCGTATGTGGGTCTTCGTGTGCCGAGTCTTCGGTTGTCGAGTCTTGGGGCTCGAGTCTTCGGTTGTCGAGTCTTCGGTTGTCGAGTCTTCGGTTGTCAAGTCTTCGGTTGTCGAGTCTTCGGTTGACGAGTCTTCGGTTGCCGAGTCTTCGGTTGCCGAGCCTTCGGTTGCCGAGCCTTCGGTTGCCGCGCCTTCGGATGCCGCGCCTTCGGTTGCCGAGTCTTCGGTTGCCGAGTCTTCGGTTGCCGAGTCTTGGGTTGTCGAGTCTTGGGTTGTCGAATCCTCGGTGACGAGGTTCCGGGGTTCGAATTTTCGACGTCAAATTCTTGGTCTGGTATTTCCGGTATGGGGTCCTCGGTATGGAGTTTTCGGGTGTTGAGCTTTTTGTGTTGAATCCTCCGTTTCCTTTTTTCGGGTGTCGAGCCCTCGGGTGTCGAGGTTTTGGGTATCGAGGTTTTGGGTGTCGAGGTTTCCGGTGTCGAGATTACGGGTGTCGAGATTACGGGTGTCGAGATTTCGGGTGTCGAGGTTTCGAGTGTAGAGGTTTCGGGTGTCGAATTTTCCATGTCGAATTTTCCATGTCGAGTTTTCGATCAGGAATTTTTGATGAGGAATTTTCGATGTTGAATTCTCGAGGTCGAATGTTTGAGGTCAAATTTTTGGTGTCGAATTTTTGATGTCGAATTTTCGATGTCGAATTTTCTATGTCGAATTTTCGATGTCGAATTTTCGATGTCGAATTTTCGATGTCGAATTTTCGACGTCGGATTTTCGACGTCGAATTTTAGATTTGGTGTATTCGGGTGTCGAGGTTTCGTTTCGGGTCTTCGTATGTGGGTCTTCGTGTGCCGAGTCTTTGGTTGTCGAGTCTTCGGACGCCGAGCCTTCGGTCGCCGAGCCTTCGGTCGCCGAGCCTTCGGTCGCCGAGCCTTCGGTCGCCGAGTCTTCGGTTGCCGAGTCTTAGGTTGCCGTGTCTTCGGTTGCCGAGTTTTCGGTCGCCGAGCCTTCGGTCGCCGAGCCTTCGGAAGCCGAGTCTTCGGTCGCCGAGCCTTCGGTCGCCGAACCCTCGGTCGCCGAGCCTTCGGTCGCCGAGCCTTCGGTCGCCGAGCCTTCGGTCGCCGAGCGTTCGGTCGCCTGAGCCTTCGGTCGCCGAGTCTTCGGTCGCCGAGCCTTCGGTCGCCGAGCCTTCGGTCGCCGAGCCTTCGGTCGCCGAGCCTTCGGTCGCCGAGCCTTCGGTCGCCGAGCCTTCGGTCGCCGAGTCTTCGGCTGCGGAGTCTTCGGTTGCCGAGTCTTCGGTTGCTAGTCTTCGGTTGCCGAGTCTTCGGTTGCCGAGTCTTCGGTTGCCGAGTCTTCGGTTGCCGAGTCTTCGGTTGCCGAGTCTTCGGTTTCCGAGTCTTGGGTTGTCGAATCCTCGGTGACGAGGTTCCGGGGTTCGAATTTTCGACATCGAAGTCTTGGTCTGGGATTTCCGGTGTCGGGTCCTCGGTGTGGAGTTTTCGGGTGTTGAGGTTTCGGTGTTGGGTCCTCCGTTTCCTTTTTTCGGGTATCGAGCCCTCGGGCGTCGAGGTTTTGGGTATCGAGGTTTTGGGTGTCGAGGTTTCCGGTGTCGAGATTACGGGTGTCGAGATTACTGATGTCGAGATTTCGGGTGTCGAGGTTTCGAGTGTCCAGGTTTCGGGTGTCGAGGTTTCGGGTGTCGAATTTTCCATGTCGAATTTTCCATGTCGAGTTTTCGATCAGGAATTTTCGATGAGGACTTTTCGATGTTGAATTCTCGAGGTCGAAATTTTGAGCTCGAATTTTTGGTGTCGAATTTTTGATGTCGAATTTTCGATGTCGAATTTTCGATGTCGAATTTTCGATGTCGAACTTTCGACGTCGAATTTTCGATTTGGTGTATTCGGGTGTCGAGGTTTCGTTTCGGGTCTTCGTATGTGGGTCTTCGTGAGCCGAGTCTTCGGGCTCGAGTCTTCGGTTGTCGAGTCTTCGGTGTTCGAGTCTTCCGTTGTCGAGTCTTCGGTTGTCGAGTCTTCGGTTGTCGAGTCTTCGGTTGAAGAGTCTTCGGTTGCCGAGTCTTCGGTTGCCGAGTCTTCGGTTGCTGAGTCTTCGGTTGCCAAGTCTTCGGTTGCCGAGTCTTCGGTTGTCAAGCCTTCGGTTGTCGAGCCTTCGGTTGTCGAGCCTTCGGTTGTTGAGCCTTCGGATGCCGAGCCTTCGGTTGCCGCGCCTTCGGATGCCGCGCCTTCGGTTGCCGAGTCTTTGGTTGCCGAGTCTTAGGTTGCCGTGTCTTCGGTTGCCGATTTTCGGTCGCCGAGCTTTCGGTTGTCGAGCCTTCGGTTGTCCAGCCTTCGGTAGAGGAGCCTTCGGTTGTCGAGCCTTGGGTTGTCGAGTCTTCGGTTGCCAAGTCTTCGGTTGCCGAGTATCGGTTGCCGAGTCTTCGGTTGCCGAGTCTTCGTTTGCCGAGTCTTCGGTTGCCGAGTCTTCGTTTGCCGAGTCTTCGGTTGCCGAGTCTTCGGTTGCCGAGTCTTCGGTAGCCGAGTCTTCGGTTGCCGAGTCTTCGGTGGTCGAGTCTTCGGTCGCCGAGTCTTCGGTCGCCGAGCCTTCGGATGCCGAGCCTTCGGTCGCCGAGCCTTCGGTCGCCGAGCCTTCGGTCGCCGAGCCTTCGGTCGCCGAGCCTTCGGTCGCCGAGCCTTCGGTCGCCGAGCCTTCGGTCGCCGAGCCTTCGGTCGCCAAGCCTTCGGTCGCCGAGCCTTCGGTCGCCGAGCCTTCGGTCGCCGAGTCTTCGGTCGCCGAGCCTTCGGTCGCCGAGCCTTCGGTCGCCGAGCCTTCGGTCGCCGAGTCTTCGGTTGCCGAGTCTTCGGTTGCCGAGTCTTCGGTTGCCGAGTTTTCGGTTGCCGAGTCTTCGGTTCCCGAGTCTTGGGTTGTCGAATCCTCGGTGACGAGGGTCCGGGGTTCGAATTTTCGACATCGAAGTCTTGGTCTGGGATTTCCGGTGTGGGGTCCTCGGTGTGGAGTTTTCGGGTGTTGAGGTTTCGGTGTTGGGTCCTCCGTTTCTTTTTTTCGGGTGTCGAGCCCCCGGGTGTCGAGGTTTTGGGTATCGAGGTTTTGGGTGTCGAGGTTTCCGGTGTCGAGATTACGGGTGTCGAGATTACGGGTGTCGAGATTTCGGGTGTCGAGGTTTCGAGTGTCGAGGTTTCGGGTGTCGAGGTTTCGGGTGTCGAATTTTCCATGTCGAATTTTCCATGTCGAATATTCCATGTCGAGTTTTCGATCAGGAATTTTCGATGAGGAATTTTCGATGTTGAATTCTCGAGGTCGAATTTTTGAGGTCGAATTTTTGGTGTCGAATTATTGATGTCGAATTTTCGATGTCGAATTTTCGATGTCGAATTTTCGATGTCGAATTTTCGACGTCGAATATTCGACGTCGAATTTTCGACGTCGAATTTTCGATTATGTGTATTCGGGTGTCAAGTTTTCGTTTCGGGTCTTCGTATGTGGGTCTTCGTGTGCCGAGTCTTCGGTTGTCGAGTCTTCGGCTGGAGTCTTCGGTTGTCGAGTCGTCGGTTGCCGAGTCTTCGGTTGCCGAGTCTTCGGTTGCCGAGTCTTCGGTTCCCGAGGCTTCGGTTGCTGAGTCTTCGGTTGCCGAGTCTTCGGTTGCCGAGTCTTCGGTTCCCGAGTCTTCGTTTGCCGAGTATCGGTTGCCGAGTCTTCGGTTGCCGAGTCTTCGGTTGCCGAGTCTTCGGTTGCCGAGTCTTCGGTTGCCGAGTCTTCGGTTGCCGAGTCTTCGGTGGTCGAGTCTTCGGTCGCCGAGTCTTCGGTCGCCGAGCCTTCGGTTGCCGAGCCTTCGGTCGCCGAGCCTTCGGTCGCCGAGCCTTCGGTCGCCGAGCCTTCGGTCGCCGACCCTTCGGTCGCCGAGCCTTCGGTAGCCAAGCCTTCGGTCGCCGAGCCTTCGGTCGCCGAGCCATCGGTCGCCGAGCCTTCGGTCGCCGAGCCTTCATTCGCCGAGCCTTCGGTCGCCGAGTCTTCGGTTGCCGAGTCTTCGGTTGCCGAGTCTTCGGTTGCCGAGTCTTCGGTTGCCGAGTCTTCGGTTGCCGAGTCTTCGGTTGCCGAGTCTTCGGTTGCCGAGTCTTCGGTTGCCGAGTCTTCGGTTGCCGAGTCTTGGGTTGTCGAGTCTTGGGTTGTCGAATCCTCGGTGACGAGGTTCCGGGGTTCGAATCTTCGACGTCGAATTCTTGGTCTGGTATTTCCGGTGTGGGGTCCTCGGTATGGAGTTTTCGGGTGTTGAGCTTTCGGTGTTGAATCCTCCGTTTCCTTTTTTCGGGTGTCGAGCCCTCGGGTGTTGAGGTTTTGGGTATCGAGGTTTTGGGTGTCGAGGTTTCCGGTGTCGAGATTACGGGTGTCGAGATTACGGGTGTCGAGATTTCGGGTGTCGAGGTTTCGAGTGTCGAGGTTTCGGGTGTCGAATTTTCCATGTCGAATTTTCCATGTCGAATTTTCCATGTCGAGTTTTCGATCAGGAATTTTTGATGAGGAATTTTCGATGTTGTATTCTCGAGGTCGAATGTTTGAGGTCTAATTTTTGGTGTCGAATTTTTGATGTCGAATTTTCGAAGTCGAATTTTAGATTTTGGTGTATTCGGGTGTCGAGGTTTCGTTTCGGGTCTTCGTATGTGGGTCTTCGTGTGCCGAGTCTTAGGTTGCCGTGTCTTCGGTTGCCGAGTTTTCGGTCGCCGAGCCTTCGGAAGCCGAGTGTTCGGTCGCCGAGCCTTCGGTCGCCGAGCCTTCGGTCGCCGAGCCTTCGGTCGCCGAGCCTTCGGTCGCCGAGCCTTCGGTCGCCGAGCCTTCGGTCGCCGAGCCTTCGGTCGCCGAGCCTTCGGTCGCCGAGTCTTCGGTCGCCGAGCCTTCGGTCGCCGAGCCTTCGGTCGCCGAGCCTTCGGTCGCCGAGCCTTCGGTCGCCGAGCCTTCGGTCGCCGAGCCTTCGGTCGCCGAGTCTTCGGTCGCCGAGTCTTCGGTTGCCGAGTCTTCGGTTGCCGAGTCTTCGGTTGCCGAGTCTTCGGTTGCCGAGTCTTCGGTTTCCGAGTCTTGGGTTGTCGAATCCTCGGTGACGAGGTTCCGGGGTTCGAATTTTCGACATCGAAGTCTTGGTCTGGGATTTCCGGTGTCGGGTCCTCGGTGAGGAGTTTTCGGGTGTTGAGGTTTCGGTGTTGGGTCCTCCGTTTCCTTTTTTCGGGTGTCGAGCCCTCGGGTGTCGAGGTTTTGGGTATCGAGGTTTTGGGTGTCGAGGTTTCCGGTGTAGAGATTACGGGTGTCGAGATTACGGGTGTCGAGATTTCGGGTGTCGAGGTTTCGAGTGTCGAGGTTTCGGCTGTCGAATTTTCCATGTCGAATTTTCCATGTCGAATTTTCCATGTCGAATTTTCCATGTCGAATTTTCCATGTCGAATTTTCCATGTCGAATTTTCCATGTCGAGTTTTCGATCAGGAATTTTCGATGAGGAGTTTTCGATGTTGAATTCTCGAGGTCGAATTTTTGAGGTCGAATTTTTGGTGTCGAATTTTTGATGTCGAATTTTCGATGTCGAATTTTCGATGTCGAACTTTCGACGTCGAATTTTCGATTTGGTGTATTCGGGTGTCGAGGTTTCGTTTCGGGTCTTCGTATGTGGGTCTTCGTGTGCCGAGTCTTCGGGCTCGAGTCTTCGGTTGTCGAGTCTTCGGTGTTCGAGTCTTCCGTTGTCGAGTCTTCGGTTGTCGAGTCTTCGGTTGACGAGTCTTCGGTTGCCGAGTCTTCGGTTGCCGAGTCTTCGGTTGCCGAGTCTTCGGTTGCCAAGTCTTCGGTTGCCGAGTCTTCGGTTGTCGAGCCTTCGGTTGTCGAGTGTTCGGTTGTCGAGCCTTCCGTTTCAGAGCCTTCGGTTGTCGCGCCTTCGGATGCCGCGCCTTCGGTCGCCGAGCCTTCGGTCGCCGAGCCTTCGGTTGCCGAGTCTTCGGTTGCTGAGTCTTCGGTCGCCGAGCCTTCGGTCGCCGAGCCTTCGGTCGCCAAGTCTTCGGTTGCCGAGTCTTCGGTTGCCGAGTCTTCGGCTGCCGACTCTTCGGTTGCCCAGTCTTCTGTTGTCGTGTCTTCGGTTGTCGAGTCTTCGGTTGTCGAGTCTTCGGTTGTCGAGTCGTCGGCTGTCGAGTCTTCGGTTTTCGAGTCCTCGGTTGTCGAGTCCTCGGTTGTCGAGCCTTCGGTAGTCGAGCCTTCGGTTGTCGAGCCTTCGGTTGTCGAGCCTTCGGTTGTCCAGCCTTCGGTAGTGGAGCCTTCGGTTGTCGAGCCTTGGGTTGTCGAGTTTTCGGTTGCCAAGTCTTCGGTTGCCGAGTCTTCGGTTGCCGAGTCTTCGGTCGCCGAGCCTTCGGTCGCCGAGCCTTCGTTCGCCGAGCCTTCGGTCGCCGAGCCTTCGGTCGCCGAGCCTTCGGTCGCCGAGCCTTCGGTCGCCGAGCCTTCGGTCGCCGAGCCTTCGGTCGCCGAGCCTTCGGTCGCCGAGCCTTCGGTCGCCGAGCCTTCGGTTGCCGAGTCTTCGGTCGCCGAGCCTTCGGTCGCCGAGCCTTCGGTTGCCGAGTCTTCGGTTGCCGAGTATTCGGTTGCCGAGTATTCGGTTGCCGAGTCTTCGGTCGCCGAGTCTTCGGTTGCCGAGTCTTCGGTTGCCGAGTCTTCGGTTGCCGAGTCTTCGGTTGCCGAGTCTTCGGTTGTCGAGTCTTGGGTTGTGGAATCCTCGGTGACGAGGTTCCGGGGTTCGAATTTTCGACGTCGAATTCTTGGTCTGGTATTTCCGGTGTGGGGTCCTCGGTATGGAGTTTTCGGGTGTTGAGGTTTCGGTGTTGAATCCTCCGTTTCCTTTTTTCGGGTGTCGAGCCCTCGGGTGTCGAGGTTTTGGGTATCGAGGTTTTGGGTGTCGAGGTTTCCGGTGTCGAGATTACGGGTGTCGAGATTACGGGTGTCGAGATTTCGGGTGTCGAGGTTTCGAGTGTCGAGGTTTCGCGTGTCGAATTTTCCATGTCGAATTTTCCATGTCGAATTTTCCATGTCGAGTTTTCGATCAGGAATTTTTGATGAGGAATTTTCGATGTTGAATTCTCGAGGTCGAATGTTTGAGGTCTAATTTTTGGTGTCGAATTTTTGATGTCGAATTTTCGATGTCGAATTTTCGACGTCGAATTTTAGATTTGGTGTATTCGGGTGTCGAGGTTTCGTTTCGGGTCTTCGTATGTGGGTCTTCGTGTGCCGAGTCTTCGGTTGTCGAGTCTTCGGACGCCGAGTCTTCGGTCGCCGAGCCTTCGGTCGCCGAGCCTTCGGTCGCCGAGTCTTCGGTTGCCGAGTCTTAGGTTGCCGTGATTTCGGTTGCCGAGTTTTCGGTCGCCGAGCCTTCGGTCGCCGAGCCCTCGGAAGCTGAGTCTTCGGTCGCCGAGCCTTCGGTCGCCGAGCCTTCGGTCGCCGAGCCTTCGGTCGCCGAGCCTTCGGTCGCCGAGCCTTCGGTCGCCGAGCCTTCGGTCGCCGAGCCTTCGGCCGCCGAGCCTTCGGTTGCCGAGTCTTCGGTTGCCGAGTCTTCGTTTGCCGAGTCCTCGGTTGCCGAGTCTTCGGTTGCCCAGTATTCTGCTGTCGTGTCTTCGGTTGTCGAGTCTTCGGTTGTCGAGTCTTCGGTTGTCGAGTCTTCGGTTGCCGAGTCCTTGGTTGTCGAGTCCTCGGTTTTCGAGCCTTCGGTAGTCGAGCCTTCGGTTGTCGAGCCTTCGGTTGTCCAGCCTTCGGTTGTCCAGCCTTCGGTAGTGGAGCCTTCGGTTTTCGAGCCTTGGGTTGTCGAGTCTTCGGTTGCCAACTCTTCGGTTGCCGAGTATCGGTTGCCGAGTCGTCGGTCTCCGAGACTTCGGTTGCCGAGTCTTCGTTTGACGAGTCTTCGGTTGCCGAGTCTTCGGATGCCGATTCTTCGGTTGCCGAGTCTTCGGTTGCCGAGTCTTCGGTTGCCGAGTCTTCGGTTGCCGAGGCTTCGGTTGACCAGTCTTCGGTTGCCGCGCCTTCGGATGCCGCGCCTTCGGTCGCCGAGCCTTCGGATTCCGTGCCTTCGGTCGCTGAGCCTTCGGTCGCCGAGCCTTCGGTCGCCGAGCCTTCGGTCGCCGAGCCTTCGGTCGCCGAGCCTTCGGTTGCCGAGTCTTTGGTTGCCGAGTCTTCGGTTGCCGAGGCTTCGGTTGACCAGTCTTCGGTTGCCGAGTCTTCGGTTGCCGAGTCTTCGGTTGCCGAGTCTTCGGTTGCCGAGTCTTCGGTTGCCGAGTCTTCGGTTGCCGAGTCTTCGGTGTCCGAGTTTTCGGTGGCCGAGTTTTCGGTTGCCGAGTCTTCGGTTGCCGAGTCTTCGGTTGCCGAGTCTTCGGTTGCCGAGTCTTCGGTTGCCGAGTCTTCGGTTGCCGAGGCTTCGGTTGCCGAGTCTGCGGTTGCCGAGTCTTCGGTTGCCGAGTCTTCGGTTTCCGAGTCTTCGGTTTCCGAGTCTTGGGTTGTCGAATCCTCGGTGACGAGGTTCCGGGGTTCGAATTTTCGACATCGAAGTCTTGGTCTGGGATTTACGGTGTCGGGTCCTCGGTGTGGACTTTTCGGGTGTTGAGGTTTCGGTGTTGGGTCCTCCGTTTCCTTTTTTCGGGTGTCGAGGTTTTGGGTATCGATGTTTTGGGTGTCGAGGTTTCCGGTGTCGAGATTACGGGTGTCGAGATTACTGGTGTCGAGATTTCGGGTGTCGAGGTTTCGAGTGTCCAGGTTTCGGGTGTCGAGGTTTCGGGTGTCGAATTTTCCATGTCGAATTTTCCATGTCGAGTTTTCGATCAGGAATTTTCGATGAGGAATTTTCGATGTTGAATTCTCGAGGTCGAATTTTTGAGGTCGAATCTTTGGTGTCGAATTTTTGATGTCGAATTTTCGACGTCGAATTTTCGATTTGGTGTATTGGGGTGTCGAGGTTTCGTTTCGGGTCTTCGTATGTGGGTCTTCGTGTGCCGAGTCTTCGGTTGTCGAGTCTTGGGGCTCGAGTCTTCGGTTGTCGAGTCTTCGGTTGTCGAGTCTTCCGTTGTCGAGTCTTCGGTTGTCAAGTCTTCGTTTGTCGAGTCTTCGGTTGACGAGTCTTCGGTTGCCGAGTCTTCGGTTGCCGAGTCTTCGGTTGCCGAGTCTTCGGTTGCCGAGTCTTCGGTTGCCAAGTCTTCGGTTGCCGAGTCTTCGGTTGTCGAGCCTTCGGTTGTCGAGCCTTTGGTTGTCGAGCCTTCGGTTGTCGAGCCTTCGGTTGCCGAGCCTTCGGTTGCCGCGCCTTCGGATGCCGCGCTTTCGGTGTCCGAGTCTTCGGTTGCCGAGTCTTCGGTTGCCGAGTCTTCGGTTGTCGAGTCTTCGGTTGTCGAGCCTTCGGTTGTCGAGCCTTCGGGCGCCGAGCCTTCGGTCGCCGCGTCTTCGGTTGCCCAGTCTTCGGTTGCCGAGTCTGCGGTTGCCGAGTCTTCGGTTGTCGAGTCTTCGGTTGTCGAGTCCTCGGTTGTCGAGTCTTCGGTTGTCGAGCCTTCGGTTGCCGAGTCTTCGGTTGCCGAGTCTTCGGTTGCCGAGTCTTCGGTTGCCGAGTCTTCGGTTGCCGAGTCTTGGGTTGTCGAATCCTCGGTGACGAGGTTCCGGGGTTCGAATTTTCGACATCGAAGTCTTGGTCTGGGATTTCCGGTGTGGGGTCCTCGGTGTGGAGTTTTCGGGTGTTGAGGTTTCGGTGTTGGGTCCTCCGTTTCCTTTTTTCGGGTGTCGAGCCCTCGGGTGTCGAGGTTTTGGGTATCGAGGTTTTGGGTGTCGAGGTTTCCGGTGTAGAGATTACGGGTGTCGAGATTACGGGTGTCGAGATTTCGGGTGTCGAGGTTTCGAGTGTCGAGGTTTCGGCTGTCGAATTTTCCATGTCGAATTTTCCATGTCGAATTTTCCATGTCGAGTTTTCGATCAGGAATTTTCGATGAGGAATTTTCGATGTTGAATTCTCGAGGTCGAATTTTTGAGGTCGAATTTTTGGTGTCGAAATTTTGATGTTGAATTTTCGATGTCGAATTTTCGACGTCGGATTTTCGACGTCGAATTTTCGATTTGGTGTATTCGGGTGTCGAGGTTTTGGGTATCGAGGTTTTGGGTGTCGAGGTTTCCGGTGTCGAGATTACGGGTGTCGAGATTACGGGAGTCGAGATTTCGGGTGTCGAGGTTTCGAGTGTCGAGTTTTCGGGTGTCGAATTTTCCATGTCGAATTTTCCATGTCGAGTTTTCGATCAGGAATTTTCGATGAGGAATTTTCAATGTTGAATTCTCGAGGTCGAATTTTTGAGGTCGAATTTTTGGTGTCGAATTTTTGGTGTCGAATTTTTGATGTCGAATTTTCGACGTCGAATTTTCGATTTGGTGTATTCGGGTGTCGAGGTTTCGTTTCGGGTCTTCGTATGTGGGTCTTCGTGTGCCGAGTCTTCGGTTGTCGAGTCTTGGGGCTCGAGTCTTCGGTTGTCGAGTCTTCGGTTGTCGAGTCTTCCGTTGTCGAGTCTTCGGTTGTCAAGTCTTCGTTTGTCGATTCTTCGGTTGACGAGTCTTCGGTTGCCGAGTCTTCGTTTGCCGAGTCTTCGGTTGCCGAGTCTTCGGATGCCGATTCTTCGGTTGCCGAGTCTTCGGTTGCCGAGTCTTCGGTTGCCGAGTCTTCGTTTGCCGAGCCTTCGGTTGTCGAGCCTTCGGTTGCCGAGCCTTCGGTTGCCGCGCCTTCGGATGCCGTGCCTTCGGTCGCCGAGCCTTCGGTCGCCGAGCCCTCGGTCGCCGAGCCTTCCGTCGCCGAGCCTTCGTTCGCCGAGCCTTCGGTCGCCGAGCCTTCGGTCGCCGAGTCTTCGGTTGCCGAGTCTTCGGTTGCCGAGTCTTCGGTTGCCGAGTCTTCGGTTGCCGAGTCTTCGGTTGCCGAGTCTTCGGTTGCCAAGTCTTCGGTTGCTTAGTCTTCGGTTGCCGAGCCTTCGGTTGCCGAGCCTTCGGTTGTCGAGCCTTCGGTTGTCGAGCCTTCGGTTGTCGAGCCTTCGGTTGTCGAGTCTTCGGTTGTCGAGCCTTCGGTTGCCGAGCCCTCGGTCGCCGAGCCTTCCGTCGCCGAGCCTTCGTTCGCCGAGCCTTCGGTCGCCGAGTCTTCGGTTGCCGAGTCTTCGGTTGCCGAGTCTTCGGTTGCCGAGTCTTCGGTTGCCGAGTCTTGGGTTGTCGAATCCTCGGTGACGAGGTTCCGGGGTTCGAATTTTCGACATCGAAGTCTTGGTCTGGGATTTCCGGTGTCGGGTCCTCGGTGTGGAGTCTTCGGGTGTTGAGGTTTCGGTGTTGGGTCCTCCGTTTCCTTTTTTCGGGTGTCGAGCCCTTGGGTGTCGAGGTTTTGGGTATCGAGGTTTTGGGTGTCGAGGTTTCCGGTTTTGAGATTACGGGTGTCGAGATTACGGGTGTCGAGATTTCGGGTGTCGAGGTTTCGAGTGTCGAGTCTTCGGTTGTCGAGTCTTCGGTTGACGAGTCTTCGGTTGCCGAGTCTTCGGTTGCCGAGCCTTCGGTCGCCGAGCCTTCGGTCGCCGAGCCTCTGGTCGCCGAGCCTTCGGTTGCCGAGTCTTCGGCTGCCGAGTCTTCGGTTGACCAGTCTTCGGTTGCCGAGTCTTCGGTTGCCGAGTCTTCGGTTGCCGAGTCTTCGGTTGCCGAGTCTTCGGTTGCCGAGTCTTCGGTTGCCGAGTTTTCGGTCGCCGAGGCTTCGGTCGCCGAGTCTTCGGTTGCCGAGCCTTCGGTCGCCGAGCCTTCGGGCGCCGCGCCTTCGGTCGCCGAGCCTTCGGTCGCCGAGCCTTCGGTCGCCGAGTCTTCGGTTAACGAGTCTTCGGTTGCCGAGTCTTCGGTTGCCGAGTATTCGGTTGCCGAGTCTTCGGTTGCCGACGCTTCGGTTGCCGAGTCTTCGGTCGCCGAGCCTTCGGTAGCCGAGTCTTTGGTTGCCACGTCTTCGGTTGCCGAGTCTTCGGCTGCCGAGTCTTCGGTTGACCAGTCTTCGGTTGCCGAGTCTTCGGTTGCCGAGCCTTCGGTGGCCGAGTTTTCGGTTGCCCAGGCTTCGGTCGCCGAGTCTTCGGTTGCCGAGTCTTCGGTTGCCGAGTCTTCGGTTGCCGAGTTTTCGGTCGCCGAGGCTTCGGTCGCCGAGCCTTCGGTTGCCGAGTCTTCGGTTGCCGAGTCTTCGGTTGCCGAGTCTTTTGTTGCCGAGTCTTCGGTTGCCGAGTCTTCGGTTGCCGAGTCTTCGGTTGCCGAGTCTTCGGTTGCCGAGTCTTCGGTTGCCGAGCCTTCGGTTGCCGAGCCTTCGGTTGTCGAGCCTTCGGTTGTCGAGTCTTCGGTTGTCGAGCCTTCGGTTGTCGAGCCTTCGGTTGTCGAGCCTTCGGTTGCCGAGCCTTCGGTTGCCGCGCCTTCGGATGCCGTGCCTTCGGTCGCCGAGCCTTCGGTCGCCGAGTCTTCAGTTGCCGAGTCTTCGGTTGCCGAGTCTTCGGTTGCCGAGTCTTCGGTTGCCGAGTCTTCGGTTGCCGAGTCTTTTGTTGTCGAGCCTTCGGTTGTCGAGTCTTCGGTTGTCGAGCCTTCGGTTGTCGAGCCTTCGGTTGTCGAGCCTTCGGTTGCCGAGCCTTCGGTTGCCGCGCCTTCGGATGCCGTGCCTTCGGTCGCCGAGCCTTCGGTCGCCGAGTCTTCAGTTGCCGAGTCTTCGGTTGCCGAGTCTTCGGTTGCCGAGTCTTCGGTTGCCGAGTCTTGGGTTGTCGAATCCTCGGTGACGAGGTTCCGGGGTTCGAATTTTCGACATCGAAGTCTTGGTCTGGGATTTCCGGTGTCGGGTCCTCGGTGTGGAGTCTTCGGGTGTTGAGGTTTCGGTGTTGGGT
The DNA here is from genome assembly GCA_030765045.1 of Tenodera sinensis. NCBI lineage: Eukaryota > Metazoa > Arthropoda > Insecta > Mantodea > Mantidae > Tenodera > Tenodera sinensis. Next base: position 355,288,360 of record CM060964.1, on the reverse strand, counting down.
CCTCCGTTTCCTTTTTTCGGGTGTCGAGCCCTCGGGTGTCGAGGTTTTGGGTATCGAGGTTTTGGGTGTCGAGGTTTCCGGTGTCGAGATTACGGGTGTCGAGATTACGGATGTCGAGATTTCGGGTGTCGAGGTTTCGAGTGTCGAGTCTTCGGTTGTCGAGTCTTCGGTTGCCGAGTCTTCGGTTGCCGAGTCTTCGGTTGCCGAGTCTTCGGTTGCCGAGTCTTCGGTTGCCGAGTCTTCGGTTGCCGAGTTTTCGGTCGCCGAGGCTTCGGTCGCCGAGTCTTCGGTTGCCGAGCCTTCGGTCGCCGAGCCTTCGGTCGCCGCGCCTTCGGTCGCCGAGCCTTCGGTCGCCGAGCCTTCGGTTGCCGAGTCTTCGGTTGCCGAGTCTTCGGTTGCCGAGTCTTCGGTTGCCGAGTCTTCGGTTGCCGAGTATTCGGTTGCCGAGTCTTCGGTTGCCGACGCTTCGGTTGCCGAGTCTTCGGTCGCCGAGCCTTCGGTAGCCGAGTCTTTGGTTGCCGCGTCTTCGGTTGCCGAGTCTTTGGCTGCCGAGTCTTCGGTTGACCAGTCTTCGGTTCCCGAGTCTTCGGTTGCCGAGTCTTCGGTGGCCGAGTTTTCGGTTGCCCAGGCTTCGGTCGCCGAGTCTTCGGTCGCCGAGCCTTCGGTCGCCGAGTCTTCGGTCGCCGAGCCTTCGGTCGCCGAGCCTTCGGTCGCCGAGCCTTTGGTCGCCGAGTCTTCGGTTGCCGAGTCTTCGGTTGCCGAGTCCTCGGTTGCCGAGTCTTCGGTTGCCGATTCTTCGGTTGCCGAGTCTTCGGTTGCCGAGTCTTCGGTTGCCGAGTCTTCGGTTGCCGAGTCTTCGGTTGCCGAGCCTTCGGTTGCCGAGCCTTCGGTTGTCGAGCCTTCGGTTGTCGAGCCTTCGGTTGTCGAGCCTTCGGTTGTCGAGCCTTCGGTTGCCGAGCCTTCGGTTGCCGCGCCTTCGGATGCCGTGCCTTCGGTCGCCGAGCCTTCGGTCGCCGAGCCCTCGGTCGCCGAGCCTTCCGTCGCCGAGCCTTCGTTCGCCGAGCCTTCGGTCGCCGAGCCTTCGGTCGCCGAGCCTTCGGTCGCCGAGTCTTCGGTTGCTAAGTCTTCGGTTGCCGAGTCTTCGGTTGCCGAGTGTTCGGGCTCGAGTCTTCGGTTGTCGAGTCTTCGGTTGTCGAGTCTTCGGTTGTCGAGTCTTCGGTTGTCGAGTCTTCGGTTGACGAGTCTCCGGTTGCCGAGTCTTCGGTTGCCGAGTCTTCGGTTGCCGAGTCTTCGGTTGCCGAGTTTTCGGTCGCCGAGGCTTCGGTCGCCGAGCCTTCGGTCGCCGAGCCTTCGGTCGCCGAGTCTTCGGTTGCCGAGTCTTCGGTTGCCGAGTCTTCGGTTGCCGAGTCTTCGGTTGCCGAGTCTTCGGTTGCCGAGTCTCCGGTTGCCGAGTCTTCGGTTGCCGAGTCTTCGGTTGCCGAGTTTTCGGTCGCCGAGCCTTCGGTCGCCGAGTCTTCGGTCGCCGAGTCTTCGGTTGCCGAGTCTTCCATTGCCGAGTCTTCGGTTGCCGAGTCTTCGGTTGCCGAGTCTTCGGTTGCCGAGCCTTCGGTTGTCGAGCCTTCGGTTGTCGAGCCTTCGGTTGTCGAGCCTTCGGTTGTCGAGCCTTCGGTTGTCGAGCCTTCGGTCGCCGAGCCTTCGGTCGCCGAGCCTTCGGTCGCCGAGCCTTCGGTCGCCGAGCCTTCGGTCGCCGAGTCTTCGGTCGCCGAGTCTTCGTTCGCCGAGCCTTCGGTCGCCGAGCCTTCGGTCGCCGAGCCTTCGGTCGCCGAGCCTTCGGTCGCCGAGCCTTCGGTCGCCGAGCCTTCGGTCGCCGAGCCTTCGGTCGCCGAGCCTTCGGTCGCCGAGTCTTCGGTTGCCGAGTCTTCGGGCTCGAGTCTTCGGTTGTCGAGTCTTCGGTTGTCGAGTCTTCGGTTGTCGAGTCTTCGGTTGTCGAGTCTTCGGTTGCCGAGTCTTCGGTTGCCGAGTCTTAGGTTGCCGAGTTTTCGGTCGCCGAGGCTTCGGTCGCCGAGCCTTCGGTCGCCGAGCCTTCGGTCGCCGAGTCTTCGGTTGCCGTGTCTTCGGTTGCCGAGTCTTCCATTGCCGAGTCTTCGGTTGTCGAGCCTTCGGTTGTCGAGTCTTCGGTTGTCGAGCCTTCGGTTGTCGAGCCTTCGGTTGTCGAGCCTTCGGTTGCCGAGCCTTCGGTTGCCGCGCCTTCGGATGCCGTGCCTTCGGTCGCCGAGCCTTCGGTCGCCGAGTCTTCAGTTGCCGAGTCTTCGGTTGCCGAGTCTTCGGTTGCCGAGTCTTCGGTTGCCGAGTCTTGGGTTGTCGAATCCTCGGTGACGAGGTTCCGGGGTTCGAATTTTCGACATCGAAGTCTTGGTCTGGGATTTCCGGTGTCGGGTCCTCGGTGTGGAGTCTTCGGGTGTTGAGGTTTCGGTGTTGGGTCCTCCGTTTCCTTTTTTCGGGTGTCGAGCCCTCGGGTGTCGAGGTTTTGGGTATCGAGGTTTTGGGTGTCGAGGTTTCCGGTGTCGAGATTACGGGTGTCGAGATTACGGGTGTCGAGATTTCGGGTGTCGAGGTTTCGAGTGTCGAGTCTTCGGTTGTCGAGTCTTCGGTTGCCGAGTCTTCGGTTGCCGAGTCTTCGGTTGCCGAGTCTTCGGTTGCCGAGTCTTCGGTTGCCGAGTTTTCGGTCGCCGAGGCTTCGGTCGCCGAGTCTTCGGTTGCCGAGCCTTCGGTCGCCGAGCCTTCGGTCGCCGCGCCTTCGGTCGCCGAGCCTTCGGTCGCCGTGCCTTCGGTCGCCGAGCCTTCGGTCGCCGAGTCTTCAGTTGCCGAGTCTTCGGTTGCCGAGTCTTCGGTTGCCGAGTCTTCGGTTGCCGAGTCTTGGGTTGTCGAATCCTCGGTGACGAGGTTCCGGGGTTCGAATTTTCGACATCGAAGTCTTGGTCTGGGATTTCCGGTGTCGGGTCCTCGGTGTGGAGTCTTCGGGTGTTGAGGTTTCGGTGTTGGGTCCTCCGTTTCCTTTTTTCGGGTGTCGAGCCCTCGGGTGTCGAGGTTTTGGGTATCGAGGTTTTGGGTGTCGAGGTTTCCGGTGTCGAGATTACGGGTGTCGAGATTACGGATGTCGAGATTTCGGGTGTCGAGGTTTCGAGTGTCGAGTCTTCGGTTGTCGAGTCTTCGGTTGCCGAGTCTTCGGTTGCCGAGTCTTCGGTTGCCGAGTCTTCGGTTGCCGAGTCTTCGGTTGCCGAGTCTTCGGTTGCCGAGTTTTCGGTCGCCGAGGCTTCGGTCGCCGAGTCTTCGGTTGCCGAGCCTTCGGTCGCCGAGCCTTCGGTCGCCGCGCCTTCGGTCGCCGAGCCTTCGGTCGCCGAGCCTTCGGTTGCCGAGTCTTCGGTTGCCGAGTCTTCGGTTGCCGAGTCTTCGGTTGCCGAGTCTTCGGTTGCCGAGTATTCGGTTGCCGAGTCTTCGGTTGCCGACGCTTCGGTTGCCGAGTCTTCGGTCGCCGAGCCTTCGGTAGCCGAGTCTTTGGTTGCCGCGTCTTCGGTTGCCGAGTCTTTGGCTGCCGAGTCTTCGGTTGACCAGTCTTCGGTTCCCGAGTCTTCGGTTGCCGAGTCTTCGGTGGCCGAGTTTTCGGTTGCCCAGGCTTCGGTCGCCGAGTCTTCGGTCGCCGAGCCTTCGGTCGCCGAGTCTTCGGTCGCCGAGCCTTCGGTCGCCGAGCCTTCGGTCGCCGAGCCTTTGGTCGCCGAGTCTTCGGTTGCCGAGTCTTCGGTTGCCGAGTCCTCGGTTGCCGAGTCTTCGGTTGCCGATTCTTCGGTTGCCGAGTCTTCGGTTGCCGAGTCTTCGGTTGCCGAGTCTTCGGTTGCCGAGTCTTCGGTTGCCGAGCCTTCGGTTGCCGAGCCTTCGGTTGTCGAGCCTTCGGTTGTCGAGCCTTCGGTTGTCGAGCCTTCGGTTGTCGAGCCTTCGGTTGTCGAGCCTTCGGTTGCCGAGCCTTCGGTTGCCGCGCCTTCGGATGCCGTGCCTTCGGTCGCCGAGCCTTCGGTCGCCGAGCCCTCGGTCGCCGAGCCTTCCGTCGCCGAGCCTTCGTTCGCCGAGCCTTCGGTCGCCGAGCCTTCGGTCGCCGAGCCTTCGGTCGCCGAGTCTTCGGTTGCTAAGTCTTCGGTTGCCGAGTCTTCGGTTGCCGAGTGTTCGGGCTCGAGTCTTCGGTTGTCGAGTCTTCGGTTGTCGAGTCTTCGGTTGTCGAGTCTTCGGTTGTCGAGTCTTCGGTTGACGAGTCTCCGGTTGCCGAGTCTTCGGTTGCCGAGTCTTCGGTTGCCGAGTCTTCGGTTGCCGAGTTTTCGGTCGCCGAGGCTTCGGTCGCCGAGCCTTCGGTCGCCGAGCCTTCGGTCGCCGAGTCTTCGGTTGCCGAGTCTTCGGTTGCCGAGTCTTCGGTTGCCGAGTCTTCGGTTGCCGAGTCTTCGGTTGCCGAGTCTCCGGTTGCCGAGTCTTCGGTTGCCGAGTCTTCGGTTGCCGAGTTTTCGGTCGCCGAGCCTTCGGTCGCCGAGTCTTCGGTCGCCGAGTCTTCGGTTGCCGAGTCTTCCATTGCCGAGTCTTCGGTTGCCGAGTCTTCGGTTGCCGAGTCTTCGGTTGCCGAGCCTTCGGTTGTCGAGCCTTCGGTTGTCGAGCCTTCGGTTGTCGAGCCTTCGGTTGTCGAGCCTTCGGTTGTCGAGCCTTCGGTCGCCGAGCCTTCGGTCGCCGAGCCTTCGGTCGCCGAGCCTTCGGTCGCCGAGTCTTCGGTCGCCGAGTCTTCGTTCGCCGAGCCTTCGGTCGCCGAGCCTTCGGTCGCCGAGCCTTCGGTCGCCGAGCCTTCGGTCGCCGAGCCTTCGGTCGCCGAGCCTTCGGTCGCCGAGCCTTCGGTCGCCGAGCCTTCGGTCGCCGAGTCTTCGGTTGCCGAGTCTTCGGGCTCGAGTCTTCGGTTGTCGAGTCTTCGGTTGTCGAGTCTTCGGTTGTCGAGTCTTCGGTTGTCGAGTCTTCGGTTGCCGAGTCTTCGGTTGCCGAGTCTTAGGTTGCCGAGTTTTCGGTCGCCGAGGCTTCGGTCGCCGAGCCTTCGGTCGCCGAGCCTTCGGTCGCCGAGTCTTCGGTTGCCGTGTCTTCGGTTGCCGAGTCTTCCATTGCCGAGTCTTCGGTTGTCGAGCCTTCGGTTGTCGAGTCTTCGGTTGTCGAGCCTTCGGTTGTCGAGCCTTCGGTTGTCGAGCCTTCGGTTGCCGAGCCTTCGGTTGCCGCGCCTTCGGATGCCGTGCCTTCGGTCGCCGAGCCTTCGGTCGCCGAGTCTTCAGTTGCCGAGTCTTCGGTTGCCGAGTCTTCGGTTGCCGAGTCTTCGGTTGCCGAGTCTTGGGTTGTCGAATCCTCGGTGACGAGGTTCCGGGGTTCGAATTTTCGACATCGAAGTCTTGGTCTGGGATTTCCGGTGTCGGGTCCTCGGTGTGGAGTCTTCGGGTGTTGAGGTTTCGGTGTTGGGTCCTCCGTTTCCTTTTTTCGGGTGTCGAGCCCTCGGGTGTCGAGGTTTTGGGTATCGAGGTTTTGGGTGTCGAGGTTTCCGGTGTCGAGATTACGGGTGTCGAGATTACGGGTGTCGAGATTTCGGGTGTCGAGGTTTCGAGTGTCGAGTCTTCGGTTGTCGAGTCTTCGGTTGCCGAGTCTTCGGTTGCCGAGTCTTCGGTTGCCGAGTCTTCGGTTGCCGAGTCTTCGGTTGCCGAGTTTTCGGTCGCCGAGGCTTCGGTCGCCGAGTCTTCGGTTGCCGAGCCTTCGGTCGCCGAGCCTTCGGTCGCCGCGCCTTCGGTCGCCGAGCCTTCGGTCGCCGAGCCTTCGGTTGCCGAGTCTTCGGTTGCCGAGTCTTCGGTTGCCGAGTCTTCGGTTGCCGAGTCTTCGGTTGCCGAGTATTCGGTTGCCGAGTCTTCGGTTGCCGACGCTTCGGTTGCCGAGTCTTCGGTCGCCGAGCCTTCGGTAGCCGAGTCTTTGGTTGCCGCGTCTTCGGTTGCCGAGTCTTTGGCTGCCGAGTCTTCGGTTGACCAGTCTTCGGTTCCCGAGTCTTCGGTTGCCGAGTCTTCGGTGGCCGAGTTTTCGGTTGCCCAGGCTTCGGTCGCCGAGCCTTCGGTCGCCGAGTCTTCGGTCGCCGAGCCTTCGGTCGCCGAGTCTTCGGTCGCCGAGCCTTCGGTCGCCGAGCCTTCGGTCGCCGAGCCTTTGGTCGCCGAGTCTTCGGTTGCCGAGTCTTCGGTTGCCGAGTCCTCGGTTGCCGAGTCTTCTGTTGCCGATTCTTCGGTTGCCGAGTCTTCGGTTGCCGAGTCTTCGGTTGCCGAGTCTTCGGATGCCGAGCCTTCGGTTGCCGAGCCTTCGGTTGTCGAGCCTTCGGTTGTCGAGCCTTCGGTTGTCGAGCCTTCGGTTGTCGAGCCTTCGGTTGTCGAGCCTTCGGTTGCCGAGCCTTCGGTTGCCGCGCCTTCGGATGCCGTGCCTTCGGTCGCCGAGCCTTCGGTCGCCGAGCCCTCGGTCGCCGAGCCTTCCGTCGCCGAGCCTTCGTTCGCCGAGCCTTCGGTCGCCGAGCCTTCGGTCGCCGAGTCTTCGGTTGCTAAGTCTTCGGTTGCCGAGTCTTCGGTTGCCGAGTGTTCGGGCTCGAGTCTTCGGTTGTCGAGTCTTCGGTTGTCGAGTCTTCGGTTGTCGAGTCTTCGGTTGTCGTGTCTTCGGTTGACGAGTCTCCGGTTGCCGAGTCTTCGGTTGCCGAGTCTTCGGTTGCCGAGTCTTCGGTTGCCGAGTTTTCGGTCGCCGAGGCTTCGGTCGCCGAGCCTTCGGTCGCCGAGCCTTCGGTCGCCGAGTCTTCGGTTGCCGAGTCTTCGGTTGCCGAGTCTTCGGTTGCCGAGTCTTCGGTTGCCGAGTCTTCGGTTGCCGAGTCTCCGGTTGCCGAGTCTTCGGTTGCCGAGTCTTCGGTTGCCGAGTTTTCGGTCGCCGAGCCTTCGGTCGCCGAGTCTTCGGTCGCCGAGTCTTCGGTTGCCGAGTCTTCCGTTGCCGAGTCTTCGGTTGCCGAGTCTTCGGTTGCCGAGTCTTCGGTTGCCGAGCCTTCGGTTGTCGAGCCTTCGGTTGTCGAGCCTTCGGTTGTCGAGCCTTCGGTTGTCGAGCCTTCGGTTGTCGAGCCTTCGGTCGCCGAGCCTTGTGTCGCCGAGCCTTCGGTCGCCGAGCCTTCGGTCGCCGAGCCTTCGGTCGCCGAGTCTTCGGTCGCCGAGTCTTCGTTCGCCGAGCCGTCGGTCGCCGAGCCTTCGGTCGCCGAGCCTTCGGTCGCCGAGCCTTCGGTCGCCGAGCCTTCGGTCGCCGAGCCTTCGGTCGCCGAGCCTTTGGTCGCCGAGCCTTCGGTCGCCGAGTCTTCGGTTGCCGAGTCTTCGGGCTCGAGTCTTCGGTTGTCGAGTCTTCGGTTGTCGAGTCTTCGGTTGTCGAGTCTTCGGTTGTCGAGTCTTCGGTTGCCGAGTCTTAGGTTGCCGAGTTTTCGGTCGCCGAGGCTTCGGTCGCCGAGCCTTCGGTCGCCGAGCCTTCGGTCGCCGAGTCTTCGGTTGCCGTGTCTTCGGTTGCCGAGTCTTCCATTGCCGAGTCTTCGGTTGCCGAGTCTTCGGTTGCCGAGTCTTCGGTTGCCGAGTCTTCGGTTGCCGAGTCTTCGGTTGCCGAGTCTTTGGTTGCCGAGTCTTTGGTTGCCGAGTCTTCGGCGGCCGAGCCTTCGTTCGCCGAGCCTTCGGTCGCCGAGCCTTCGGTCGCCGAGCATTCGGTCGCCGAGCCTTCGGTCGCCGAGCCTTCGGTCGCCGAGCCTTCGGTCACCGAGCCTTCGGTCGCCGAGTCTTCGGTCGCCGAGTCTTCGTTCGCCGAGCCTTCGGTCGCCGAGCCTTCGGTCGCCGAGCCTTCGGTCGCCGAGCCTTCGGTCGCCGAGCCTTCGGTCGCCGAGCCTTCGGTCGCCGAGCCTTCGGTCGCCGAGCCTTCGGTCGCCGAGCCTTCGGTCGCCGAGTCTTCGGTTGCCAAGTCTTCGGTTGCCGAGTCTTCGGTTGCCGAGTCTTCGGGCTCGAGTCTTCGGTTGTCGAGTCTTCGGTTGTCGAGTCTTCGGTTGTCGAGTCTTCGGTTGTCGAGTCTTCGGTTGTCGAGTCTTCGGTTGACGAGTCTTCGGTTGACGAGTCTTCGGTTGCCGAGTCTTCGGTTGCCGAGTCTTCGGTTGCCGAGTTTTCGGTCGCCGAGGCTTCGGTCGCCGAGCCTTCGGTCGCCGACTCTTCGGTTGCCGAGTCTTCGGTTGCCGAGTCTTCCATTGCCGAGTCTTCGGTTGCCGAGTCTTCCATTGCCGAGTCTTCGGTTGCCGAGTCTTCGGTTGCCGAGTCTTCGGCTGCCGAGTCTTCGGTTGCCGAGTCTTGGGTTGTCGAATCCTCGGTGACGAGGTTCCGGGGTTCGAATTTTCGACATCGAAGTCTTGGTCTGGGATTTCCGGTGTCGGGTCCTCGGTGTGGAGTCTTCGGGTGTTGAGGTTTCGGTGTTGGGTCCTCCGTTTCCTTTTTTCGGGTGTCGAGCCCTCGGGTCTCGAGGTTTTGGGTATCGAGGTTTTGGGTGTCGAGGTTTCCGGTGTCGAGATTACGGGTGTCGAGATTTCGGGTGTCGAGGTTTCGAGTGTCGAGTTTTCGGGTGTCGAATTTTCCATGTCGAATTTTCCATGTGGAGTTTTCGATCAGGAATTTTCGATGAGGAATTTTCGATGTTGAATTCTCGAGGTCGAACTTTTGAGGTCGAATTTTTGGTGTCGAATTTTTGATGTCGAATTTTCGATGTCGAATGTTCGATGTCGAATTTTCGACGTCGAATATTCGTCGTCAAATTTTCGTTTAGGTGCATTCGGGTCTCGAGGTTTCGTTTCGGGTCTTCGTATGTGGGTCTTCGTGTGCCGAGTCTTCGGTTGTCGAGTCATCGGTTGTCGAGTCTTTGGTTGTCGAGTATTCGGTTGTCGAGTCTTCGGACGCCGAGCCTTCGGTCGCCGAGCCTTCGGTCGCCGAGCCTTCGGTCGCCGAGTCTTCGGTCGCCGAGCCTTCGGTTGCCGAGTCTTCGGTTGCCGAGTCTTCGGATGTCGAGTCTTCGGTTGCCGGGTCTTCGGTTGCCGAGTCTTCGGTTGCCCAGTCTTCTGTTGTCGTGTCTTCGCTTGTCGAGTCTTCGGTTGTCGAGTCTTCGGTTGTCGAGTCCTCGGTTGTCGAGCCTTCGGTAGTCGAGCATTCGGTAGTCGAGCCTTCGGTTGTCGAGCCTTCGGTTGTCGAGCCTTCGGTTGTCCAGCCTTTGGTAGTCGAGCCTTCGGTTGTCGAGCCTTGGGTTGTCGAGTCTTCGGTTGCCGAGACTTCGGTTGCCGAGTCTTTGGTTGCCGAGTCTTCGGTTGCCGAGCCTTCGTTCGCCGAGCCTTCGTTCGCCGAGCCTTCGGTCGCCGAGCCTTCGGTCGCCGAGCCTTCGGTCGCCGAGCCTTCGGTCACCGAGCCTTCGGTCGCCGAGTCTTCGGTCGCCGAGTCTTCGTTCGCCGAGCCTTCGGTCGCCGAGCCTTCGGTCGCCGAGCCTTCGGTCGCCGAGTCTTCGGTTGCCGAGTCTTCGGTTGCCGAGTCTTCGGTTGCCGAGTCTTCGGTTGCCGAGTCTTCGGTTGCCGAGTCTTCGGTTGCCGAGTCTTGGGTTGCCGAGTCTCAGGTTGCCGAGTCTTCGGTGACGAGGTTCCGGGGTTCGAATTTTCGACGTCGAATTCTTGGTCTGGGATTTCCGGTGTGGGGTCCTCGGTATGGAGTTTTCGGGTGTTGAGCTTTCGGTGTTGAATCCTCCGTTTCCTTTTTTCGGGTGTTGAGCCCTCGGGTGTCGAGGTTTCCGGTGTGGAGATTACGGGTGTCGAGATTACGGGTGTCGAGATTTCGGGTGTCGAGGTTTCGAGTGTCGAGTTTTCGGGTGTCGAATTTTCCATGTCGAATTTTCCATGTGGAGTTTTCGATCAGGAATTTTCGATGAGGAATTTTCGATGTTGAATTCTCGAGGTCGAACTTTTGAGGTCGAATTTTTGGTGTCAAATTTTTGATGTCGAATTTTCGATGTCGAATGTTCGATGTCGAATTTTCGACGTCGAATATTCGACGTCAAATTTTCGTTTAGGTGCATTCGGGTCTCGAGGTTTCATTTCGGGTCTTCGTATGTGGGTCTTCGTGTGCCGAGTCTTCGGTTGTCGAGTCATCGGTTGTCGAGTCTTTGGTTGTCGAGTCTTCGGTTGCCGAGTCTTCGGTTGCCCAGTCTTCTGTTGTCGTGTCTTAGGTTGCCGAGTTTTCGGTCGCCGAGGCTTCGGTCGCCGAGCCTTCGGTCGCCCAGTCGTCGGTTGCCGAGTCTTCCATTGCCGAGTCTTCCATTGCCGAGTCTTCGGTTGCCGAGTCTTCGGTCGCCGAGTCTTCGGTTGCCGAGTCTTCGGTTGCCGAGTCTTCCATTGCCGAGTCTTCGGTTGCCGAGTCTTCGGTTGCCGAGTCTTCGGTTGCCGAGCCTTCGGTTGCCGAGCCTTCGGTTGTCGAGCCTTCGGTTGTCCAGCCTTCGGTTGTCGAGCCTTCGGTTGCCGAGCCTTCGGTTGCCGCGCCTTCGGATGCCGTGCCTTCGGTCGCCGAGCCTTCGGTCGCCGAGCCCTCGGTCGCCGAGCCTTCCGTCGCCGAGCCTTCGGTCGCCGAGCATTCGGCCGCCGAGCCTTCGGTCGCCGAGCCTTCGGTCGCCGAGCCTTCGGTCGCCGAGCCTTCGGTCGCCGAGTCTTCGGTCGCCGAGTCTTCGTTCGCCGAGCCTTCGGTCGCCGAGTCTTCGGTTGCCGAGTCTTCGGTTGCCGACTCTTCCATTGCCGAGTCTTCGGTTGCCGAGTCTTCGGGCTCGAGTCTTCGGTTGTCGAGTCTTCGGTTGTCGAGTCTTCGGTTGTCGAGTCTTCGGTTGTCGAGTCTTCGGTTGTCGAGTCTTCGGTTGACGAGTCTTCGGTTGCCGAGTCTTCGGTTGCCGAGTCTTAGGTTGCCGAGTTTTCGGTCGCCGAGGCTTCGGTCGCCGAGCCTTCGGTCGCCGAGTCTTCGGTTGCCGAGCCTTCGGTCGCCGAGTCTTCGGTCGCCGAGTCTTCCATTGCCGAGTCTTCGGTTGCCGAGTCTTCGGTTGACGAGTCTTCGGTTGCCGAGTCTTTGGTTGCCGAGTCTTCGGTTGCCGAGTCTTCGGTCGCCGAGTCTTCGATTGCCGAGTCATCGGTTGCCGAGTCTTCGGTTGCCGAGTCTTCGGTTGCCGAGTCTTCGGTTGCCGAGTCTTCGGTTGCCGAGTCTTCGGTTGCCGAGTCTTCGGTTGCCGAGTCTTGGGTTGTCGAATCCTCGGTGACGAGGTTCCGGGGTTCGAATTTTCGACATCGAAGTCTTGGTCTGGGATTTCCGGTGTCGGGTCCTCGGTGTGGAGTCTTCGGGTGTTGAGGTTTCGGTGTTGGGTCCTCCGTTTCCTTTTTTCGGGTGTCGAGCCCTCGGGTGTCGAGGTTTTGGGTATCGAGGTTTTGGGTGTCGAGGTTTCCGGTGTCGAGATTACGGGTGTCGAGATTACGGGTGTCGAGATTTCGGGTGTCGAGGTTTCGAGTGTCGAGGTTTCGGGTGTCGAGGTTTCGGGTGTCGAATTTTCCATGTCGAATTTTCCATGTCGAGTTTTCGATCAGGAATTTTCGATGAGGAATTTTCGATGCTGAATTCTCGAGGTCGAATTTTTCGAGGTCGAATTTTTGGTGTCGAATTTTTGATGTCGAATTTTCGATGTCGAATGTTCGATGTCGAATTTTCGACGTCGTATATTCGACGTCAAATTTCCGTTTAGGTGCATTCGGGTCTCGAGATTTCGTTTCGGGTCTTCGTATGTGGGTCTTCGTGTGCCGAGTCTTCGGTTGTCGAGTCATCGGTTGTCGAGTCTTTGGTTGTCGAGTCTTTGGTTGTCGAGTCTTCGGTTGCCGAGTCTTCGGTTGCCAAGTCTTCGGTTGCCGAGTCTTCGGTTGCCAAGACTTCGGTTGCCGAGTCTTCGGTTGCCGAGTCTTCGGTTGCCGAGTCTTCGGTTGCCGAGTCTTCGGTTGCCGAGTCTTCGGTTGCCGAGTCTTCGGTTGCCGAGTCTTGGGTTGCCGAGTCTCAGGTTGCCGAGTCTTCGGTGACGAGGTTCCGGGGTTCGAATTTTCGACGTCGAATTCTTGGTCTGGGATTTCCGGTGTGGGGTCCTCGGTATGGAGTTTTCGGGTGTTGACCTTTCGGTGTTGAATCCTCCGTTTCCTTTTTTCGGGTGTTGAGCCCTCGGGTGTCGAGGTTTCCGGTGTGGAGATTACGGGTGTCGAGATTTCGAGTGTCGAGTTTTCGGGTGTCGAATTTTCCATGTCGAATTTTCCATGTGGAGTTTTCGATCAGGAATTTTCGATGAGGAATTTTCGATGTTGAATTCTCGAGGTCGAACTTTTGAGGTCGAATTTTTGGTGTCGAATTTTTGATGTCGAATTTTCGATGTCGAATGTTCGATGTCGAATTTTCGACGTCGAATATTCGACGTCAAATTTCCGTTTAGGTGCATTCGGGTCTCGAGGTTTCGTTTCGGGTCTTCGTATGTGGGTCTTCGTGTGCCGAGTCTTCGGTTGTCGAGTCATCGGTTGTCGAGTCTTTGGTTGTCGAGTCTTTGGTTGTCGAGTCTTCGGACGCCGAGCCTTCGGTCGCCGAGCCTTCGGTCGCCGATCCTTCGGTCGCCGAGTCTTCGGTCGCCGAGCCTTCGGTTGCCGAGTCTTCGGTTGCCGAGTCTTCGGATGTCGAGTCTTCGGTTGCCGGGTCTTCGGTTGCCGAGTCTTCGGTTGCCCAGTCTTCTGTTGTCGTGTCTTCGCTTGTCGAGTCTTCGGTTGTCGAGTCTTCGGTTGTCGAGTCCTCGGTTGTCGAGCCTTCGGTAGTCGAGCATTCGGTAGTCGAGCCTTCGGTTGTCGAGCCTTCGGTTGTCGAGCCTTTGGTTGTCCAGCCTTTGGTAGTCGAGCCTTCGGTTGTCGAGCCTTGGGTTGTCGAGTCTTCGGTTGCCGAGACTTCGGTCGCCGAGCCTTCGGTCGCCGAGCCTTCGGTCGCGGAGCCTTCGGTCGCCGAGCCTTCGGTCCCCGAGCCTTCGGTCGCCGAGTCTTCGGTCGCCGAGTCTTCGTTCGCCGAGCCTTCGGTCGCCGAGCCTTCGGTCGCCGAGCCTTCGGTCGCCGAGTCTTCGGTTGCCGAGTCTTCGGTTGCCGAGTCTTCGGTTGCCGAGTCTTCGGTTGCCGAGTCTTCGGTTGCCGAGTCTTCGGTTGCCGAGTCTTGGGTTGCCGAGTCTCAGGTTGCCGAGTCTTCGGTGACGAGGTTCCGGGGTTCGAATTTTCGACGTCGAATTCTTGGTCTGGGATTTCCGGTGTGGGGTCCTCGGTATGGAGTTTTCGGGTGTTGAGCTTTCGGTGTTGAATCCTCCGTTTCCTTTTTTCGGGTGTTGAGCCCTCGGGTGTCGAGGTTTCCGGTGTGGAGATTACGGGTGTCGAGATTACGCGTGTCGAGATTAAGGGTGTCGAGGTTTCGAGTGTCGAGTTTTCGGGTGTCGAATTTTCCATGTCGAATTTTCCATGTGGAGTTTTCGATCAGGAATTTTCGATGAGGAATTTTCGATGTTGAATTCTCGAGGTCGAACTTTTGAGGTCGAATTTTTGGTGTCGAATTTTTGATGTCGAATTTTCGATGTCGAATGTTCGATGTCGAATTTTCGACGTCAAATATTCGACGTCAAATTTTCGTTTAGGTGCATTCGGGTCTCGAGGTTTCGTTTCGGGTCTTCGTATGTGGGTCTTCGTGTGCCGAGTCTTCGGTTGTCGAGTCATCGGTTGTCGAGTCTTTGGTTGTCGAGTCTTCGGTTGTCGAGTCTTCGGACGCCGAGCCTTCGGTCACCGAGCCTTCGGTCGCCGATACTTCGGTCGCCGAGTCTTCGGTCGCCGAGCCTTCGGTTGCCGAGTCTTCGGTTGCCGAGTCTTCGGATGTCGAGTCTTCGGTTGCCGGGTCTTCGGTTGCCGAGTCTTCGGTTGCCCAGTCTTCTGTTGTCGTGTCTTCGGTTGTCGAGTCTTCGGTTGTCGAGTCTTCGGTTGTCGAGTCCTCGGTTGTCGAGCCTTCGGTAGTCGAGCCTTCGGTAGTCGAGCCTTCGGTTGTCGAGCCTTCGGTTGTCGAGCCTTCGGTTGTCCAGCCTTTGGTAGTCGAGCCTTCGGTTGTCGAGCCTTGGGTTGTCGAGTCTTCGGTTGCCGAGACTTCGGTTGCCGAGTCTTCGGTTGCCGAGTCTTCGGTTGCCGAGTCTTCGGTTGCCGAGTCTTCGGTTGCCGAGTCATCGGTTGCCGAGTCTTCGGTTGCCGAGTCTTTGGTTGCCGAGTCTTCGGTTGCCGAGTCTTCGGTTGCCGAGTCTTCGGTTGCCGAGTCTTCGGTGGCCGAGTCTTCGTTGGCCGAGTCTTCGGTCGCCGAGCCTTCGGTCGCCGAGCCTTCGGTCGCCGAGCCTTCGGTCGCCGAGCCTTCGGTCGCCGAGCCTTCGGTCGCCGAGCCTTCGGTCGCCGAGCCTTCGGTCGCCGAGCGTTCGGTCGCCGAGCCTTCGGTCGCCGAGTCTTCGGTTGCCGAGTCTTCGGTTGCCGAGTCTTCCATTGCCGAGTCTTCGGTCGCCGAGCCTTCGGTCGCCGAGTCTTCGGTCGCCGAGCCTTCGGTCGCCGAGCCTTCGGTTGCCGAGTCTTCGGTTGCCGAGTCTTCGGATGTCGAGTCTTCGGTTGCCGAGTCTTCGGTTGCCCAGTCTTCTGTTGTCGTGTCTTCGGTTGTCGAGTCTTCGGTTGTTGAGTCTTCGGTTGTCGAGTCCTCGGTTGTCGAGTCCTCGGTTGTCGAGCCTTCGGTAGTCGAGCCTTCGGTAGTCGAGCCTTCGGTTATCGAGCCTTCGGTTATCGAGTCTTCGGTTGTCGAGTCTTCGGTTGCCGAGACTTCGGTTGCCGAGTCTTCGGTTGCCGAGTCTTCGGTTGCCGAGTCATCGGGGGCCGAGTCTTGGGTTGCCGAGTCTTCGGTTGCCGAGTCTTCGGTTGCCGAGTCTTCGGTTGCCGAATCTTCGGTTGCCGAGTCTTCGGTGGCCGAGTCTTCGGTGGCCGAGTCTTCGTTGGCCGAGTCTTCGGTCGCCGAACCTTCGGTCGCCGAACCTTTGGTCGCCGAACCTTCGGTCGCCGAGCCTTCGGTCGCCGAGCCTTCGGTGGCCGAGCCTTCGGTCGCCGAGCGTTCGGTCGCCGAGTCTTCTGTCGCCGAGCCTTCGGTCGCCGAGCCTTCGGTCGCCGAGTCTTCGGTTGCCGAGTCTTCGGTTGCCGAGTCTTCGGTTGCCGAGTCTTCGGTACCCGAGTCTTTGGTTGCCGAGTCTTCGGTTGCCGAGTCTTCTGTTGCCGAGTCTTCGGTTGCCGAGTCTTCGGTTGCCGAGTCTTCGGTTGCCGAGTCTTCGGTTGCCGAGTCTTCGGTTGCCGAGTCTTCGGTTGCCGAGTCTTCGGTTGCCGAGCCTTTGGTCGCCGAGCCTTCGGTGGCCGAGTCTTTGGTGGCCGAGTCTTCGGTCGCCGAGCCATCGGTAGCCGAGCCTTCGGTCGCCGAGTCTTCGGTCGCCGAGTCTTCGGCTGCCGAGTCTTCGGCTGCCGAGTCTTCGGTTGCCGAGTCTTCGGTTGCCGAGTCTTCGGTTGCCGAGTCTTCGGTTGCCGACGCTTTGGTTGTCGAGTCTTTGGTTGTCGAGTCTTCGGACGCCGAGCCTTCGGTCGCCGAGCCTTCGGTCGCCGATCCTTCGGTCGCCGAGTCTTCGGTCGCCGAGCCTTCGGTTGCCGAGTCTTCGGTTGCCGAGTCTTCGGATGTCGAGTCTTCGGTTGCCGGGTCTTCGGTTGCCGAGTCTTCGGTTGCCCAGTCTTCTGTTGTCGTGTCTTCGCTTGTCGAGTCTTCGGTTGTCGAGTCTTCGGTTGTCGAGTCCTCGGTTGTCGAGCCTTCGGTAGTCGAGCATTCGGTAGTCGAGCCTTCGGTTGTCGAGCCTTCGGTTGTCGAGCCTTTGGTTGTCCAGCCTTTGGTAGTCGAGCCTTCGGTTTAGAGCCTTGGGTTGTCGAGTCTTCGGTTGCCGAGACTTCGGTTGCCGAGTCTTTGGTTGCCGAGTCTTCGGTTGCCGAGCCTTCGTTCGCCGAGCCTTCGGTCGCCGAGAATTCGGTCGCCGAGCCTTCGGTCGCCGAGCCTTCGGTCGCCGAGCCTTCGGTCGCCGAGCCTTCGGTCCCCGAGCCTTCGGTCGCCGAGTCTTCGGTCGCCGAGTCTTCGTTCGCCGAGCCTTCGGTCGCCGAGCCTTCGGTCGCCGAGCCTTCGGTCGCCGAGTCTTCGGTTGCCGAGTCTTCGGTTGCCGAGTCTTCGGTTGCCGAGTCTTCGGTTGCCGAGTCTTCGGTTGCCGAGTCTTCGGTTGCCGAGTCTTGGGTTGCCGAGTCTCAGGTTGCCGAGTCTTCGGTGACGAGGTTCCGGGGTTCGAATTTTCGACGTCGAATTCTTGGTCTGGGATTTCCGGTGTGGGGTCCTCGGTATGGAGTTTTCGGGTGTTGAGCTTTCGGTGTTGAATCCTCCGTTTCCTTTTTTCGGGTGTTGAGCCCTCGGGTGTCGAGGTTTCCGGTGTGGAGATTACGGGTGTCGAGATTACGCGTGTCGAGATTTCGGGTGTCGAGGTTTCGAGTGTCGAGTTTTCGGGTGTCGAATTTTCCATGTCGAATTTTCCATGTGGAGTTTTCGATCAGGAATTTTCGATGAGGAATTTTCGATGTTGAATTCTCGAGGTCGAACTTTTGAGGTCGAATTTTTGGTGTCGAATTTTTGATGTCGAATTTTCGATGTCGAATGTTCGATGTCGAATTTTCGACGTCAAATATTCGACGTCAAATTTTCGTTTAGGTGCATTCGGGTCTCGAGGTTTCGTTTCGGGTCTTCGTATGTGGGTCTTCGTGTGCCGAGTCTTCGGTTGTCGAGTCATCGGTTGTCGAGTCTTTGGTTGTCGAGTCTTCGGTTGTCGAGTCTTCGGACGCCGAGCCTTCGGTCACCGAGCCTTCGGTCGCCGATACTTCGGTCGCCGAGTCTTCGGTCGCCGAGCCTTCGGTTGCCGAGTCTTCGGTTGCCGAGTCTTCGGATGTCGAGTCTTCGGTTGCCGGGTCTTCGGTTGCCGAGTCTTCGGTTGCCCAGTCTTCTGTTGTCGTGTCTTCGGTTGTCGAGTCTTCGGTTGTCGAGTCCTCGGTTGTCGAGCCTTCGGTAGTCGAGCCTTCGGTAGTCGAGCCTTCGGTTGTCGAGCCTTCGGTTGTCGAGCCTTCGGTTGTCCAGCCTTTGGTAGTCGAGCCTTCGGTTGTCGAGCCTTGGGTTGTCGAGTCTTCGGTTGCCGAGACTTCGGTTGCCGAGTCTTCGGTTGCCGAGTCTTCGGTTGCCGAGTCTTCGGTTGCCGAGTCTTCGGTTGCCGAGTCATCGGTGGCCGAGTCTTCGGTTGCCGAGTCTTTGGTTGCCGAGTCTTCGGTTGCCGAGTCTTCGGTTGCCGAGTCTTCGGTTGCCGAGTCTTCGGTGGCCGAGTCTTCGTTGGCCGAGTCTTCGGTCGCCGAGCCTTCGGTCGCCGAGCCTTCGGTCGCCGAGCCTTCGGTCGCCGAGCCTTCGGTCGCCGAGCCTTCGGTCGCCGAGCCTTCGGTCGCCGAGCGTTCGGTCGCCGAGCCTTCGGTCGCCGAGTCTTCGGTTGCCGAGTCTTCGGTTGCCGAGTCTTCCATTGCCGAGTCTTCGGTCGCCGAGCCTTCGGTCGCCGAGTCTTCGGTCGCCGAGCCTTCGGTCGCCGAGCCTTCGGTTGCCGAGTCTTCGGTTGCCGAGTCTTCGGATGTCGAGTCTTCGGTTGCCGAGTCTTCGGTTGCCCAGTCTTCTGTTGTCGTGTCTTCGGTTGTCGAGTCTTCGGTTGTTGAGTCTTCGGTTGTCGAGTCCTCGGTTGTCGAGTCCTCGGTTGTCGAGCCTTCGGTAGTCGAGCCTTCGGTAGTCGAGCCTTCGGTTATCGAGTCTTCGGTTGTCGAGTCTTCGGTTGCCGAGACTTCGGTTGCCGAGTCTTCGGTTGCCGAGTCTTCGGTTGCCGAGTCATCGGGGGCCGAGTCTTGGGTTGCCGAGTCTTCGGTTGCCGAGTCTTCGGTTGCCGAGTCTTCGGTTGCCGAGTCTTCGGTTGCCGAGTCTTCGGTGGCCGAGTCTTCGGTGGCCGAGTCTTCGTTGGCCGAGTCTTCGGTCGCCGAACCTTCGGTCGCCGAACCTTTGGTCGCCGAACCTTCGGTCGCCGAGCCTTCGGTCGCCGAGCCTTCGGTGGCCGAGCCTTCGGTCGCCGAGCGTTCGGTCGCCGAGTCTTCTGTCGCCGAGCCTTCGGTCGCCGAGCCTTCGGTCGCCGAGTCTTCGGTTGCCGAGTCTTCGGTTGCCGAGTCTTCGGTTGCCGAGTCTTCGGTTGCCGAGTCTTCGGTACCCGAGTCTTTGGTTGCCGAGTCTTCGGTTGCCGAGTCTTCTGTTGCCGAGTCTTCGGTTGCCGAGTCTTCGGTTGCCGAGTCTTCGGTTGCCGAGTCTTCGGTTGCCGAGTCTTCGGTTGCCGAGTCTTCGGTTGCCGAGTCTTCGGTTGCCGAGCCTTTGGTCGCCGAGCCTTCGGTGGCCGAGTCTTCGGTGGCCGAGTCTTCGGTCGCCGAGCCATCGGTAGCCGAGCCTTCGGTCGCCGAGTCTTCGGTCGCCGAGTCTTCGGCTGCCGAGTCTTCGGCTGCCGAGTCTTCGGTTGCCGAGTCTTCGGTTGCCGAGTCTTCGGTTGCCGAGTCTTCGGTTGCCGACGCTTCGGTTGCCGAGTCTTCGGTTGTCGAGCCTTCGGTTGTCGAGCCTTCGGTCGCCGAGCCTTCGGTCGCCGAGCCTTCTCTCGCCGAGCCTTCGATCGCCGAGCCTTCGATCGCCGAGCCTTCGGTCGCCGAGCCTTCGGTCACCGAGCCTTAGGTCGCCGAGCCTTCGGTTCCGAGCCTTCGGTCGCCGAGTCTTCGGTCGCCGAGTCTTCGGTTGCCGAGTCTTCGGTTGCCGAGTCTTCGGTTGTCGAGTCTTCGGTTGTCGAGCCTTCGGTTGTCGAGCCTTCGGTTGTCGAGCCTTCGGTTGTCGAGCCTTCGGTTGTCGAGCCTTCGGTTGTCGAGCCTTCGGTTGTCGAACCTTCGGTTGACGAGCCTTCGGTTGTCGAGCCTTCGGTTGTCGAGCCCTGGGTTGTCGAGTCTTCGGTCGCCGAGTCTTTGGTCGCCGAATCTTCGGTAGCCGAGTCTTCGGTGGCCGAGTCTTCGGTCGCCGAGCCTTCGGTCGCCGAGCCTTCGGTCGCCGAGTTTTCGGTCGCCGAGTCTTCGGCTGCCGAGTCTTTGGTTGCCGAGTCTTGGGTTGTCGAATCCTCGGTGACGAGGTTCCGGGGTTCGAATTTTCGACATCGAAGTCTTGGTCTGGGATTTCCGGTGTGGGGTCCTCGGTGTGGAATTTTCGGGTGTTGAGGTTACGGTGTTGGGTCCTCCGTTTCCTTTATTCGGGTGTCGAGCCCTCGGGTGTCGAGGTTTTGGGTATCGAGGTTTTGGGTGTCGAGGTTTCCGGTGTCGAGACTACGGGTGTCGAGATTACATGTGTCGAGATTTCGGGTGTCGAGATTTCGAGTGTCGAGGTTTCGGGTGTCGAGGTTTCGGGTGTCGAATTTTCCATGTGGAATTTTCCATGTCGAGTTTTCGATCAGGTATTTTGGATGAGGAATTTTCGATGTTAAATTCTCGAGGTCGAATTTTTGAGGTCGAATTTTTGGTGTCGAATTTTCGATGTCGAATTTTCGACGTCGAAGTTTCGATTTGGTGTATTCGGTTGTCGAGTCTTCGGTTGCCGAGTCTTCGGTTGTCGAGCCTTCGGTTGTCGAGCCTTCGGTCGCCAAGCCTTCGGTCGCCGAGTCTTCGGTGGCCGAGTCTTCGGTTGTCGAGCCTTCGGTTGTCGAGCCTTCGGTTGTCGAGCCTTGGGTTGCCGAGTCTTCGGTTGCCGAGTCTTCGGTTGCCGAGTCTTCGGTTGCCGAGTCTTCGGTTGCCGAGTCTTCGGTTGCCGAGTCTTCGGTTGTCGAGTCTTCGGTAGTCGAGCCTTCGGTTTTCGAGCCTTCGGTTGTCGAGCCTTCGGTTGTCGAGCCTTGGGTGATCGAGACTTCGGTTGCCGAACCTTCGGTCGCCGAGCCTTCGGTCGCCGAGCCTTCGGTCGCCGAGCCTTCGGTCGCCCAGCCTTAGCTCGCCGAGCCTTCGGTTCCGAGCCTTCGGTCGCTGAGCCCTCGGTCGCCGAGTTTTCGGTTGTCGAGCCTTCGGTTGTCAGCCTTCGGTTGTCGAGCCTTCGGTTGTCGAGCCTTCGGTTGTCGAGCCTTCGGTTGTCGAGCCTTGGGTTGTCGAGTCTTCGGTTGCCGAGCCTTCGGCCGCCGAGCCTTCGGTCGCCGAGCCTTCGGTCGCCGAGCCTTCGGACGCCGAGCCTTCGATCGCCGAGCCTTCGGTCGCCGAGCCTTAGGTCGCCGAGCCTTCGGTCGCCGAGCCTTCGGTCGCCGAGCCTTCGGTCGCCGAGCTTTCGGTCGCCGACCCTTCGGTCGCCGAGCCTTTGGTCACCGAATTTTCGGTTGCCGAGTCTTCGGCTCCCGAGTCTTCTGTTGCCGAGTCTTCGGTTGCCGAGTCTTCGGTTGCCGAGTCTTCGGTTGCCGAGTCTTCGGTTGTCGAGTCTTCGGTTGTCGAGTATTCGGTTGTCGAGTCTTCGGTTGCCGAGTCTTCGGTTGCCGAGTCTGCGGTGGCCGAGCCTTCGGTCGCCGAGCTTTCGGTCGCCGAGCCTTCGGTCGCCGAACCTTCGGTCGCCGAGCCTTCGGTCGCCGAGTCTTCGGTCGCCGAGTCTTCGGTCGCCGAGTCTTCGGTTGCCGAGTCTTCGGTTTCCGAGTCTTCGGTTGCCGAGTCTTCGGTTGCCGAGTCTTCGGTTGCCGAGTCTTCGGTGGCCGAGTCTTCGGTGGCCGAGTCTTCGGTGGCCGAGTCTTCGGTCACCGCGCCTTCGGTCGCCGAGTCTTCGGTGGCCGAGTCTTCGGTCGCCGAGTCTTCGGTCGCCGAGTCTTCGGTGGCCGAGTCTTCGGTTGCCGAATCTTCGGTAGCCGCACCTTCGGTCGCCGAGCCTTCGGTCGCCGAGTCTTCGGTCGCCGAGTCTTCGGCTGCCGAGTCTTCGGTTGCCGAGTCTTCGGTTGTCGAGTCTTCGGTAGTCGAGCCTGCGGTTGTCGAGCCTTAGGTTGTCGAGCCTTCGGTTGTGGAGCCTTCGGTTGTCGAGCCTTGGGTTGTCGAGTCTTCGGTTGCCGAGCCGTCGGTCGCCGAGCCTTCGGTCGCCGAGCCTTCGGTCGCCGAGCCTTCAGACCTCGAGCCTTCGATCGCCGAGCCTTCGGTCGCCGAGCCTTAGGTCGCCGAGCCTTCGGTCGCCGAGCCTTTGGCCGCCGAATCTTCGGTAGCCGAGTCTTCGGTTGCCGAGTCTTCGGTAGCCGAGTCTTCGGCTGCCGAGTCTTCGGTGGCCGAGTCTTCGGTTGCCGAGTCTTCGGTTGCCGAGTCTATGGTTGCCGAGTCTTCGGTTGTCGAGTCTTCGGTTGTCGAGTCTTCGGTTGCCGAGTCTTCGGTTGCCGAGTCTTCGGTTGCCGAGTCTTCGGTTGCCGAGTCTTCGGTGGCCGAGCTTTCGGTCGCCGAGCCTTCGGTCGCCGAGCCTTTGGTCGCCGAATCTTCGGTCGCCGCGCCTTCGGTCGCCGAGTCTTCGGTGGCCGAGCCTTCGTTTGCCGAGCCTTCGGTTGTCGAGCCTTCGGTTGCCGAGTCATCGGTTGCCGAGTCTTCGGTTGCCGAGTCTTCGGTTGTCGAGTCTTCGGTACTCGAGTCCTTGGTTGTCGAGTCCTCGGTTGTCGAGCCTTCGGTCGCCGAGCCTTCGGACGCCGAGCCTTCGATCGCCGAGCCTTCGGTCGCCGAGCCTTCGGTTGCCGAGCCTTAGGTCGCCGAGCCTTCAGTCGCCGAGCCTTCGGTCGCCGAGCTTTCGGTCGCCGAGCCTTCGGTCGCCGAGCCATTGGTCGCCGACTCTTCGGTAGCCGAGTCTTCGGCTGCCGAGTCTTCGGTTGCCGAGTCTTCGGTTGCCGAGTCTTCGGTTGCCGAGTCTTCGGTTGTCGAGTCTTCGGTACTCGAGTCCTCGGTTGTCGAGCCCTCGGTAGTCGAGCCTTCGGTTGTCGAGCCTTCGGTTGTCGAGCCTTCGGTTGTCGAGCCTTCGGTTGTCGAGCCTTGGGTTGTCGAGTCTTCGGTTGCCGAGTCTTCGGTTGCCGAGTCTTCGGTTGCGGACTCTTCGGTTGCCGAGTCTTCGGCTGCCGAGTCTTCGGTTGCCGAGTCTTCGGTGGCCGATTCTTCGGTCGCCATGTCTTCGGTCGCCGAGTCTTCGTTCGCCGAGCTTTCGGTTGCCGAGCCTTCGGTCGCCGAGCCTTTGGTCGCCGAATCTTCGGTAGCCGAGTCTTCGGCTGCCGAGCCTTCGGTTGCCGAGTCTTCCGTTGCCGAGTCTTCGGTTGCCGAGTCTTCGGTTGTCGAGTCTTCGGTTGTCGAGTCTTCGGTTGTCGAGTCTTCGGTTGCCGAGTCTTCGGTTGCCGAGTCTGCGGTGGCCGAGCCTTCGGTCGCCGGCCTTCGGTCGCCGAGCTTTCGGTCGCCGAGCCTTTGGTCGCCGAGCCTTCGGTCGCCGAGTCTTCGGTCGCCGAGTCTTCGGTTTCCGAATCTTCGGTTGCCGAGTCTTCGGTTGCCGAGTCTTCGGTGGCCGAGTCTTCGATGACGGAGTCTTCGGTGGCCGAGTCTTCGGTGGCCGAGTCTTCGGTGGCCGAGTCTTCGGTGGCCGAGTCTTCGGTCGCCGAGCCTTCGGTCGCCGAGCCTTCGGTCGCCGAGCCTTCGGTCGCCGAGTCTTCGGTCGCCGAGTCTTCGGCTGCCGAGTCTTTGGTTGCCGAGTCTTGGGTTGTCGAATCCTCGGTGACGAGGTTCCGGGGTTCGAATTTTGGACATCGAAGTCTTGGTCTGGGATTTCCGGTGTGGAGTCCTCGGTGTGGAGTTTTCGGGTGTTTAGGTTTCGGTGTTGGGTCCTCCGTTTCCTTTCTTCGGGTGTCGAGCCCTCGGGTGTCGAGGTTTTGGGTATCGAGGTTTTGGGTGTCGAGGTTTCCGGTGTCGAGACTACGGGTGTCCAGATTACGGGTGTCGAGATTTCGGGTGTCGAGGTTTCGAGTGTCGAGGCTTCGGGTGTCGAGGTTTCGGGTGTCGAATTTTCCATGTCGAATTTTCCATGTCGAATTTTCCATGTCGAGTTTTCGATCAGGAATTTTCGATGAGGAATTTTCGAAGTTAAATTCTCGAGGTCGAATTTTTGAGGTCGAACTTTTGGTGTCGAATTTTTGATGTCGAATTTTCGACGTCGAATTTTCGACGTCGAATTTTCGACGTCGAATTTTCGATTTGGTGTATTCGGGTGTCGAGATTTCGTTTCGGGTCTTCGTATGTGGGTCTTCGTGTGCCGAGTCTTCGGTTGTCGATTCTTCGGGCTCGAGTCTTCGGTTGTCGAGTCTTCGGTTGTCGAGTCTTCGGTTGTCGAGTCTTCGGTTGTCGAGCCTTCGGTTGTCGAGCCTTCGGTTGCCGAGCCTTCGGTTGCCGCGCCTTCGGATGCCGCGCCTTCGGTGGCCGAGTCTTCGGTTGCCGAGTCTTCGATTGCCGAGTCTTCGGTTGTCGAGTCTTCGGCTGTCGAGTCTTCGGTTTTCGAGTCCTCGGTTGTCGAGTCTTCGGTTGTCGAGCCTTCGGTTGTCGAGCCTTAGGTCGCCGAGCCTTCGGTCGCCGAGCCTTCGGTCGCCGAGCCTTCGGTCGCCGTGCCTTCGGTCGCCGATTCTTTGGTCGCCGAGCCTTCGGTCGCCGAGCCTTCGGTCGCCGAGCCTTCGGTCGCCGAGCCTTCGGTCGCCGAGCCTTCGGTCGCCGAGTCATGGGTCCCCGAGTCTTCGGTCGCCGAGTCTTCGGTCGCCGAGCCTTCGGTCGCCGAGTCTTCTGTCGCCGAGTCTTCGGTTGCCGAGCCTTCGGTTGCCGCGCCTTCGGATCCCGCGCCTTCGGTCGCCGAGCCTTCGGTCGCCGAGCATTCGGTCGCCCAGTCTTCGGTCGCCGAGTCTTCGGTTGCCGAGTCTTCGGTTGCCGAATCTTCGGTTGCCGAGTCTTCGGTTGCCGAGTCTTCGGTTGCCGAGTCTTCGGTTGCCGAGTATTCGGTTGACGAGTCTTCGGATGCCGAGTCTTCGGTTGCCGAGTCTTCGGTTGCCGAGTCTTCGGTTGCCGAGTCTTCGGTTGACGAGTCTTCGGCTGCCGAGTCTTCGGTTGCCGAGTCTTCGGTTGCCGAGTCTTCGGTTGCCGAGTCTTCGGTTTCCGAGTCTACGGTTGCCGAGTCTTCGGTTGCCGAGTCTTCGGTTGTCGAGTCTTGGGTTGTCGAGTCTTGGGTTGTCGAATCCTCGGTGACGAGGTTACGGGGTTCGAATTTTTACGTCGAATTCTTGGTCTGGTATTTCCGGTGTGGGGTCCTCGGTATGGAGTTTTCGGGTGTTGAGCTTTCGGTGTTGAATCCTCCGTTTCCTTTTTTCGGGTGTCGAGCCCTCGGGTGTCGAGATTACGGGTGTCGAGATTACGGGTGTCGAGATTTCGGGTGTCGAGATTTCGGGTGTCGAGGTTTCGAGTGTCGAGGTTTCGAGTGTCGAGGTTTCGGGTGTCGAATTTTCCATGTCAAATTTTCCATGTCGAGTTTTCGATCAGGAATTTTCGATGAGGAATTTTCGATGTTGAATTCTTGAGGTCGAATTTTCGATGTAGAATTTTCGATTTGGTGTATTCGGGTGTCAAGGTTTCGTTTCGGGTCTTCGTATGTGGGTCTTCGTGTGCCGAGTCTTCGGTTGTCGAGTCTTCGGTTGTCGAGTCTTCGGTTGTCGAGTCTTCGGTTGCCGAGTCTTCGGTTGCCTAGTCTTCGGTTGCCGAGTCTTCGGTTGCCGAGTCTTCGGTGGCCGAGTCTTCAGTCGCCGAGTCTTCGGTCGCCGAGTCTTCGGTGGCCGAGTCTTCGGTTGCCGAGTCTTCGGTAGCCGCCCCTTCGGTCGCCGAGCCTTCGGTCGCCGAGTCTTCGGTCGCCGAGTCTTCGGCTGCCGAGTCTTCGGTTGCCGAGTCTTCGGTTGCCGAGTCTTCGGTTGTCGAGTCTTCGGTAGTCGAGCCTTCGGTTGTCGAGCCTTAGGTTGTCGAGCCTTCGGTTGTGGAGCCTTCGGTTGTCGAGCCTTCGGTTGTCGAGCCTTGGGTTGTCGAGTCTTCGGTTGCCGAGCCTTCAGACCTCGAGCCTTCGATCGCCGAGCCTTCGGTCGCCGAGCCTTCGGTCGCCGAGCCTTCAGACCTCGAGCCTTCGATCGCCGAGCCTTCGGTCGCCGAGCCTTAGGTCGCCGAGCCTTTGGCCGCCGAATCTTCGGTAGCCGAGTCTTCGGTTGCCGAGTCTTCGGTAGCCGAGTCTTCGGCTGCCGAGTCTTCGGTTGCCGAGCCTTCGGTCGCCGAGCCTTCGGTCACCGAATCTTCGGTCGCCGCGCCTTCGGTCGCCGAGTCTTCGGTGGCCGAGCCTTCGTTTGCCGAGCCATCGGTTGTCGAGCCTTCGGTTGCCGAGTCTTCGGTTGCCGAGTCTTCGGTTGCCGAGTCTTCGGTTGCCGAGTCTTCGGTTGTCGAGTCTTCGGTGCTCGAGTCCTTGGTTGTCGAGTCCTCGGTTGTCGAGCCTTCGGTCGCCGAGCCTTCGGACGCCGAGCCTTCGATCGCCGAGCCTTCGGTCGCCGAGCCTTCGGTTGCCGAGCCTTAGGTCGCCGAGCCTTCTGTCGCCGAGCCTTCGGTCGCCGAGCTTTCGGTCGCCGAGCCTTCGGTCGCCGAGCCATTGGTCGCCGACTCTTCGGTAGCCGAGTCTTCGGCTGCCGAGTCTTCGGTTGCCGAGTCTTCGGTTGCCGAGTCTTCGGTTGCCGAGTCTTCGGTTGTCGAGTCTTCGGTACTCGAGTCCTCGGTTGTCGAGCCCTCGGTAGTCGAGCCTTCGGTTGTCGAGCCTTCGGTTGTCGAGCCTTCGGTTGTCGAGCCTTCGGTTGTCGAGCCTTGGGTTGTCGAGTCTTCGGTTGCCGAGTCTTCGGTGGCCGATTCTTCGGTCGCCATGTCTTCAGTCGCCGAGTCTTCGTTCGCCGAGCTTTCGGTTGCCGAGCCTTCGGTCGCCGAGCCTTTGGTCGCCGAATCTTCGGTAGCCGAGTCTTCGGCTGCCGAGCCTTCGGTTGCCGAGTCTTCCGTTGCCGAGTCTTCGGTTGCCGAGTCTTCGGTTGCCGAGTCTTCGGTTGCCGAGTCTTCGGTTGCCGAGTCTTCGGTTGCCGAGTCTTCGGTTGCCGAGTCTTCGGTTGCCGAGTCTTGGGTTGCCGAGTCTCAGGTTGCCGAGTCTTCGGTGACGAGGTTCCGGGGTTCGAATTTTCGACGTCGAATTCTTGGTCTGGGATTTCCGGTGTGGGGTCCTCGGTATGGAGTTTTCGGGTGTTGACCTTTCGGTGTTGAATCCTCCGTTTCCTTTTTTCGGGTGTTGAGCCCTCGGGTGTCGAGTTTTCCGGTGTGGAGATTACGGGTGTCGAGATTACGGGTGTCGAGATTTCGGGTGTCGAGGTTTCGAGTGTCGAGTTTTCGGGTGTCGAACTTTCCATGTCGAATTTTCCATGTGGAGTTTTCGATCAGGAATTTTCGATGAGGAATTTTCGATGTTGAATTCTCGAGGTCGAACTTTTGAGGTCGAATTTTTGGTGTCGAATTTTTGATGTCGAATTTTCGATGTCGAATGTTCGATGTCAAATTTTCGACGTCGAATATTCGACGTCAAATTTTCGTTTAGGTGCATTCGGGTCTCGAGGTTTCGTTTCGGGTCTTCGTATGTGGGTCTTCGTGTGCCGAGTCTTCGGTTGTCGAGTCATCGGTTGTCGAGTCTTTGGTTGTCGAGTCTTTGGTTGTCGAGTCTTCGGACGCCGAGCCTTCGGTCGCCGAGCCTTCGGTCGCCGAGCCTTCGGTCGCCGAGTCTTCGGTCGCCGAGCCTTCGGTTGCCGAGTCTTCGGTTGCCGAGTCTTCGGATGTCGAGTCTTCGGTTGCCGGGTCTTCGGTTGCCGAGTCTTCGGTTGCCCAGTCTTCTGTTGTCGTGTCTTCGCTTGTCGAGTCTTCGGTTGTCGAGTCTTCGGTTGTCGAGTCCTCGGTTGTCGAGCCTTCGGTAGTCGAGCATTCGGTAGTCGAGCCTTCGGTTGTCGAGCCTTCGGTTGTCGAGCCTTCGGTTGTCCAGCCTTTGGTAGTCGAGCCTTCGGTTGTCGAGCCTTGGGTTGTCGAGTCTTCGGTTGCCGAGACTTCGGTTGCCGAGTCTTTGGTTGCCGAGTCTTCGGTTGCCGAGCCTTCGTTCGCCGAGCCTTCGGTCGCCGAGCCTTCGGTCGCCGAGCCTTCGGTCGCCGAGCCTTCGGTCGGCGAGCCTTCGGTCGCCGAGCCTTCGGTCGCCGAGTCTTCGGTCGCCGAGTCTTCGTTCGCCGAGCCTTCGGTCGCCGAGCCTTCGGTCGCCGAGCCTTCGGTCGCCGAGTCTTCGGTTGCCGAGTCTTCGGTTGCCGAGTCTTCGGTTGCCGAGTCTTCGGTTGCCGAGTCTTCGGTTGCCGAGTCTTCGGTTGCCGAGTCTTGGGTTGCCGAGTCTCAGGTTGCCGAGTCTTCGGTGACGAGGTTCCGGGGTTCGAATTTTCGACGTCGAATTCTTGGTCTGGGATTTCCGGTGTGGGGTCCTCGGTATGGAGTTTTCGGGTGTTGAGCTTTCGGTGTTGAATCCTCCGTTTCTTTTTTTCGGGTGTTGAGCCCTCGGGTGTCGAGGTTTCCGGTGTGGAGATTACGGGTGTCGAGATTACGGGTGTCGAGATTTCGGGTGTCGAGGTTTCGAGTGTCGAGTTTTCGGGTGTCGAATTTTCCATGTCGAATTTTCCATGTGGAGTTTTCGATCAGGAATTTTCGATGAGGAATTTTCGATGTTGAATTCTCGAGGTCGAACTTTTGAGGTCGAATTTTTGGTGTCGAATTTTTGATGTCGAATTTTCGATGTCGAATGTTCGATGTCGAATTTTCGACGTCAAATATTCGACGTCAAATTTTCGTTTAGGTGCATTCGGGTCTCGAGGTTTCGTTTCGGGTCTTCGTATGTGGGTCTTCGTGTGCCGAGTCTTCGGTTGTCGAGTCATCGGTTGTCGAGTCTTTGGTTGTCGAGTCTTCGGTTGTCGAGTCTTCGGACGCCGAGCCTTCGGTCACCGAGCCTTCGGTCGCCGATACTTCGGTCGCCGAGTCTTCGGTCGCCGAGCCTTCGGTTGCCGAGTCTTCGGGTCCCGAGTCTTCGGATGTCGAGTCTTCGGTTGCCGGGTCTTTGGTTGCCGAGTCTTCGGTTGCCCAGTCTTCTGTTGTCGTGTCTTCGGTTGTCGAGTCTTCGGTTGTCGAGTCTTCGGTTGTCGAGTCCTCGGTTGTCGAGCCTTCGGTAGTCGAGCCTTCGGTAGTCGAGCCTTCGGTTGTCGAGCCTTCGGTTGTCGAGCCTTCGGTTGTCCAGCCTTTGGTAGTCGAGCCTTCGGTTGTCGAGCCTTGGGTTGTCGAGTCTTCGGTTGCCGAGACTTCGGTTGCCGAGTCTTCGGTTGCCGAGTCTTCGGTTGCCGAGTCTTCGGTTGCCGAGTCTTCGGTTGCCGAGTCTTCGGTTGCCGAGTCTTCGGTGGCCGAGTCTTCGTTGGCCGAGTCTTCGGTCGCCGAGCCTTCGGTCGCCGAGCCTTCGGTCACCGAGCCTTCGGTCGCCGAGCGTTCGGTCGCCGAGCCTTCGGTCGCCGAGTCTTCGGTCGCCGAGTCTTCGGTCGCCGAGCCTTCGGTCGCCGAGCCTTCGGTCGCCGAGTCTTCGGTTGCCGAGTCTTCGGTTGCCGAGTCTTCCATTGCCGAGTTTTCGGTCGCCGAGCCTTCGGTCGCCGAGCCTTCGGTCGCCGAGCCTTCGGTTGCCGAGTCTTCGGTTGCCGAGTCTTCGGATGTCGAGTCTTCGGTTGCCGAGTCTTCGGTTGCCCAGTCTTCTGTTGTCGTGTCTTCGGTTGTCGAGTCTTCGGTTGTCGAGTCTTCGGTTGTCGAGTCCTCGGTTGTCGAGTCCTCGGTTGTCGAGCCTTCGGTAGTCGAGCCTTCGGTAGTCGAGCCTTCGGTTATCGAGTCTTCGGTTGTCGAGTCTTCGGTTGCCGAGACTTCGGTTGCCGAGTCTTCGGTTGCCGAGTCTTCGGTTGCCGAGTCATCGGGGGCCGAGTCTTGGGTTGCCGAGTCTTCGGTTGCCGAGTCTTCGGTTGCCGAGTCATCGGTTGCCGAGTCTTCGGTGGCCGAGTCTTCGGTGGCCGAGTCTTCGTTGGCCGAGTCTTCGGTCGCCGAACCTTCGGTCGCCGAACCTTCGGTCGCCGAGCCTTCGGTCGCCGAGCCTTCGGTGGCCGAGTCTGCGGTGGCCGAGCCTTAGGTCGCCGGCCTTCGGTCGCCGAGCTTTCGGTCGCCGAGCCTTTGGTCGCCGAGCCTTCGGTCGCCGAGTCTTCGGTCGCCGAGTCTTCGGTTTCCGAATCTTCGGTTGCCGAGTCTTCGGTTGCCGAGTCTTCGGTGGCCGAGTCTTCGATGACGGAGTCTTCGGTGGCCGAGTCTTCGGTGGCCGAGTCTTCGGTGGCCGAGTCTTCGGTGGCCGAGTCTTCGGTCGCCGAGCCTTCGGTCGCCGAGCCTTCGGTCGCCGAGCCTTCGGTCGCCGAGTCTTCGGTCGCCGAGTCTTCGGCTGCCGAGTCTTTGGTTGCCGAGTCTTGGGTTGTCGAATCCTCGGTGACGAGGTTCCGGGGTTCGAATTTTGGACATCGAAGTCTTGGTCTGGGATTTCCGGTGTGGAGTCCTCGGTGTGGAGTTTTCGGGTGTTTAGGTTTCGGTGTTGGGTCCTCCGTTTCCTTTCTTCGGGTGTCGAGCCCTCGGGTGTCGAGGTTTTGGGTATCGAGGTTTTGGGTGTCGAGGTTTCCGGTGTCGAGACTACGGGTGTCCAGATTACGGGTGTCGAGATTTCGGGTGTCGAGGTTTCGAGTGTCGAGGTTTCGGGTGTCGAGGTTTCGGGTGTCGAATTTTCCATGTCGAATTTTCCATGTCGAATTTTCCATGTCGAGTTTTCGATCAGGAATTTTCGATGAGATATTTTCGAAGTTAAATTCTCGAGGTCGAATTTTTGAGGTCGAATTTTTGGTGTCGAATTTTTGATGTCGAATTTTCGACGTCGAATTTTCGACGTCGAATTTTCGATTTGGTGTATTCGGGTGTCGAGATTTCGTTTCGGGTCTTCGTATGTGGGTCTTCGTGTGCCGAGTCTTCGGTTGTCGATTCTTCGGGCTCGAGTCTTCGGTTGTCGAGTCTTCGGTTGTCGAGTCTTCGGTTGTCGAGCCTTCGGTTGTCGAGCCTTCGGTTGCCGAGCCTTCGGTTGCCGCGCCTTCGGATGCCGCGCCTTCGGTTGCCGAGTCTTCGGTTGCCGAGTCTTCGATTGCCGAGTCTTCGGTTGTCGAGTCTTCGGTTGTCGAGTCTTCGGTTTTCGAGTCCTCGGTTGTCGAGTCTTCGGTTGTCGAGCCTTCGGTTGTCGAGCCTTAGGTCGCCGAGCCTTCGGTCGCCGAGCCTTCGGTCGCCGAGCCTTCGGTCGCCGTGCCTTCGGTCGCCGAGTCTTTGGTCGCCGAGCCTTCGGTCGCCGAGCCTTCGGTCGCCGAGCCTTCGGTCGCCGAGCCTTCGGTCGCCGAGCCTTCGGTCGCCGAGTCATGGGTCCCCGAGTCTTCGGTCGCCGAGTCTTCGGTCGCCGAGCCTTCGGTCGCCGAGTCTTCTGTCGCCGAGTCTTCGGTTGCCGAGCCTTCGGTTGCCGCGCCTTCGGATCCCGCGCCTTCGGTCGCCGAGCCTTCGGTCGCCGAGCATTCGGTCGCCCAGTCTTCGGTCGCCGAGTCTTCGGTTGCCGAGTCTTCGGTTGCCGAATCTTCGGTTGCCGAGTCTTCGGTTGCCGAGTCTTCGGTTGCCGAGTATTCGGTTGACGAGTCTTCGGATGCCGAGTCTTCGGTTGCCGAGTCTTCGGTTGCCGAGTCTTCGGTTGCCGAGTCTTCGGTTGACGAGTCTTCGGCTGCCGAGTCTTCGGTTGCCGAGTCTTCGGTTGCCGAGTCTTCGGTTGCCGAGTCTTCGGTTTCCGAGTCTACGGTTGCCGAGTCTTCGGTTGCCGAGTCTTCGGTTGTCGAGTCTTGGGTTGTCGAGTCTTGGGTTGTCGAATCCTCGGTGACGAGGTTACGGGGTTCGAATTTTTACGTCGAATTCTTGGTCTGGTATTTCCGGTGTGGGGTCCTCGGTATGGAGTTTTCGGGTGTTGAGCTTTCGGTGTTGAATCCTCCGTTTCCTTTTTTCGGGTGTCGAGCCCTCGGGTGTCGAGATTACGGGTATCGAGATTACGGGTGTCGAGATTTCGGGTGTCGAGATTTCGGGTGTCGAGGTTTCGAGTGTCCAGGTTTCGAGTGTCGAGGTTTCGGGTGTCGAATTTTCCATGTCAAATTTTCCATGTCGAGTTTTCGATCAGGAATTTTCGATGAGGAATTTTCGATGTTGAATTCTTGAGGTCGAATTTTTGATGTGGAATTTTCGATGTAGAATTTTCGATTTGGTGTATTCGGGTGTCAAGGTTTCGTTTCGGGTCTTCGTATGTGGGTCTTCGTGTGCCGAGTCTTCGGTTGTCGAGTCTTCGGTTGTCGAGTCTTCGGTTGCCGAGTCTTCGGTTGCCTAGTCTTCGGTTGCCGAGTCTTCGGTTGCCGAGTCTTCGGTGGCCGAGTCTTCGGTCGCCGAGTCTTCGGTCGCCGAGTCTTCGGTGGCCGAGTCTTCGGTTGCCGAGTCTTCGGTAGCCGCGCCTTCGGTCGCCGAGCCTTCGGTCGCCGAGTCTTCGGTCGCCGAGTCTTCGGCTGCCGAGTCTTCGGTTGCCGAGTCTTCGGTTGCCGAGTCTTCGGTTGTCGAGTCTTCGGTAGTCGAGCCTTCGGTTGTCGAGCCTTAGGTTGTCGAGCCTTCGGTTGTGGAGCCTTCGGTTGTCGAGCCTTCGGTTGTCGAGCCTTGGGTTGTCGAGTCTTCGGTTGCCGAGCCGTCGGTCGCCGAGCCTTCAGACCTCGAGCCTTCGATCGCCGAGCCTTCGGTCGCCGAGCCTTCGGTCGCCGAGCCTTCAGACCTCGAGCCTTCGATCGCCGAGCCTTCGGTCGCCGAGCCTTAGGTCGCCGAGCCTTTGGCCGCCGAATCTTCGGTAGCCGAGTCTTCGGTTGCCGAGTCTTCGGTAGCCGAGTCTTCGGCTGCCGAGTCTTCGGTTGCCGAGCCTTCGGTCGCCGAGCCTTCGGTCACCGAATCTTCGGTCGCCGCGCCTTCGGTCGCCGAGTCTTCGGTGGCCGAGCCTTCGTTTGCCGAGCCTTCGGTTGTCGAGCCTTCGGTTGCCGAGTCTTCGGTTGCCGAGTCTTCGGTTGCCGAGTCTTCGGTTGCCGAGTCTTCGGTTGTCGAGTCTTCGGTGCTCGAGTCCTTGGTTGTCGAGTCCTCGGTTGTCGAGCCTTCGGTCGCCGAGCCTTCGGACGCCGAGCCTTCGATCGCCGAGCCTTCGGTCGCCGAGCCTTCGGTTGCCGAGCCTTAGGTCGCCGAGCCTTAGGTCGCCGAGCCTTCGGTCGCCGAGCTTTCGGTCGCCGAGCCTTCGGTCGCCGAGCCATTGGTCGCCGACTCTTCGGTAGCCGAGTCTTCGGCTGCCGAGTCTTCGGTTGCCGAGTCTTCGGTTGCCGAGTCTTCGGTTGCCGAGTCTTCGGTTGCCGAGTCTTCGGTTGTCGAGTCTTCGGTACTCGAGTCCTCGGTTGTCGAGCCCTCGGTTGTCGAGCCTTCGGTTGTCGAGCCTTCGGTTGTCGAGCCTTCGGTTGTCGAGCCTTGGGTTGTCGAGTCTTCGGTTGCCGAGTCTTCGGTGGCCGATTCTTCGGTCGCCATGTCTTCAGTCGCCGAGTCTTCGTTCGCCGAGCTTTCGGTTGCCGAGCCTTCGGTCGCCGAGCCTTTGGTCGCCGAGTCTTCGGTAGCCGAGTCTTCGGCTGCCGAGCCTTCGGTTGCCGAGTCTTCCGTTGCCGAGTCTTCGGTTGCCGAGTCTTCGGTTGCCGAGTCTTCGGTTGCCGAGTCTTCGGTTGCCGAGTCTTCGGTTGCCGAGTCTTCGGTTGCCGAGTCTTCGGTTGCCGAGTCTTGGGTTGCCGAGTCTCAGGTTGCCGAGTCTTCGGTGACGAGGTTCCGGGGTTCGAATTTTCGACGTCGAATTCTTGGTCTGGGATTTCCGGTGTGGGGTCCTCGGTATGGAGTTTTCGGGTGTTGACCTTTCGGTGTTGAATCCTCCGTTTCCTTTTTTCGGGTGTTGAGCCCTCGGGTGTCGAGTTTTCCGGTGTGGAGATTACGGGTGTCGAGATTACGGGTGTCGAGATTTCGGGTGTCGAGGTTTCGAGTGTCGAGTTTTCGGGTGTCGAATTTTCCATGTCGAATTTTCCATGTGGAGTTTTCGATCAGGAATTTTCGATGAGGAATTTTCGATGTTGAATTCTCGAGGTCGAACTTTTGAGGTCGAATTTTTGGTGTCGAATTTTTGATGTCGAATTTTCGACGTCGAATGTTCGATGTCGAATGTTCGATGTCGAATTTTCGACGTCGAATATTCGACGTCAAATTTTCGTTTAGGTGCATTCGGGTCTCGAGGTTTCGTTTCGGGTCTTCGTATGTGGGTCTTCGTGCGCCGAGTCTTCGGTTGTCGAGTCATCGGTTGTCGAGTCTTTGGTTGTCGAGTCTTTGGTTGTCGAGTCTTCGGACACCGAGCCTTCGGTCGCCGAGCCTTCGGTCGCCGAGCCTTCGGTCGCCGAGTCTTCGGTCGCCGAGTCTTCGGTTGCCGAGTCTTCGGTTGCCGAGTCTTCGGATGTCGAGTCTTCGGTTGCCGGGTCTTCGGTTGCCGAGTCTTCGGTTGCCCAGTCTTCTGTTGTCGTGTCTTCGCTTGTCGAGTCTTCGGTTGTCGAGTCTTCGGTTGTCGAGTCCTCGGTTGTCGAGCCTTCGGTAGTCGAGCATTCGGTAGTCGAGCCTTCGGTTGTCGAGCCTTCGGTTGTCGAACCTTCGGTTGTCCAGCCTTTGGTAGTCGAGCCTTCGGTTGTCGAGCCTTGGGTTGTCGAGTCTTCGGTTGCCGAGACTTCGGTTGCCGAGTCTTTGGTTGCCGAGTCTTCGGTTGCCGAGCCTTCGTTCGCCGAGCCTTCGGTCGCCGAGCCTTCGGTCGCCGAGCATTCGGTCGCCGAGCCTTCGGTCGCCGAGCCTTCGGTCGCCGAGCCTTCGGTCGCCGAGCCTTCGGTCACCGAGCCTTCGGTCGCCGAGTCTTCGGTCGCCGTGTCTTCGTTCGCCGAGCCTTCGGTCGCCGAGCCTTCGGTCGCCGAGCCTTCGGTCGCCGAGTCTTCGGTTGCCGAGTCTTCGGTTGCCGAGTCTTCGGTTGCCGAGTCTTCGGTTGCCGAGTCTTCGGTTGCCGAGTCTTCGGTTGCCGAGTCTTCGGTTGCCGAGTCTTCGGTTGTCGAGTCTTCGGTAGTCGAGCCTTCGGTTTTCGAGCCTTCGGTTGTCGAGCCTTCGGTTGTCGAGCCTTCGGTTGTCGAGCCTTGGGTGATCGAGACTTCGGTTGCCGAACCTTCGGTCGCCGAGCCTTCGGTCGCCGAGCCTTCGGTCGCCCAGCCTTAGCTCGCCGAGCCTTCGGTTCCGAGCCTTCGGTCGCTGAGCCCTCGGTCGCCGAGCTTTCGGTCGCCGAGTTTTCGGTTGCCGAGTCTTCGGTTTTCGAGTCTTCGGTAGTCGAGCCTTCGGTTGTCGAGCCTTCGGTTGTCGAGCCTTCGGTTGTCGAGCCTTCGGTTGTCGAGCCTTCGGTGTTCGAGCCTTCGGTTGTCGAGCCTTGGGTTGTCGAGTCTTCGGTTGCCGAGCCTTCGGTCGCCGAGCCTTCGGTCGCCGAGCCTTCGGTCGCCGAGTCTTCGGTGGCCGAGTCTTCGGTCGCCGAGCCTTCGGTTGTCGAGCCTTCGGTTGTCGAGCCTTCGGTTGTCGAGCCTTCGGTTGTCGAGCCTTGGGTTGCCGAGTCTTCGGTTGCCGAGTCTTCGGTTGCCGAGTCTTCGGTAGCCGAGTCTTCGGTTGCCGAGTCTTCGGTTGCCGAGTCTTCGGTTGTCGAGTCTTCGGTAGTCGAGCCTTCGGTTTTCGAGCCTTCGGTTGTCGAGCCTTCGGTTGTCGAGCCTTCGGTTGTCGAGCCTTGGGTGATCGAGACTTCGGTTGCCGAACCTTCGGTCGCCGAGCCTTCGGTCGCCGAGCCTTCGGTCGCCCAGCCTTAGCTCGCCGAGCCTTCGGTTCCGAGCCTTCGGTCGCTGAGCCCTCGGTCGCCGAGCTTTCGGTCGCCGAGTTTTCGGTTGCCGAGTCTTCGGTTTTCGAGTCTTCGGTAGTCGAGCCTTCGGTTGTCGAGCCTTCGGTTGTCGAACCTTCGGTTGTCGAGCCTTCGGTTGTCGAGCCTTCGGTTGTCGAGCCTTCGGTTGTCGAGCCTTGGGTTGTCGAGTCTTCGGTTGCCGAGCCTTCGGTCGCCGAGCCTTCGGTCGCCGAGCCTTCGGTCGCCGAGCCTTCGGACGCCGAGCCTTCGATCGCCGAGCCTTCGGTCGCCGAGCCTTAGGTCGCCGAGCCTTCGGTCGCCGAGCCTTCGGTCGCCGAGCCTTCGGTCGCCGATTCTTCGGTCGCCGAGTCTTCGTTCGCCGAGTCTTCGGTCGCCGAGCCTTCGTTCGCCGAGCCTTCGGTCGCCGAGCCTTCGGACGCCGAGCCTTCGATCGCCGAGCCTTCGGTCGCCGAGCCTTAGGTCGCCGAGCCTTCGGTCGCCGAGCCTTCGGTCGCCGAGCCTTCGGTCGCCGATTCTTCGGTCGCCGAGTCTTCGTTCGCCGAGTCTTCGGTCGCCGAGTCTTCGTTCGCCGAGCCTTCGGTCGCCGAGCCTTCGGTCGCCGAGCCTTCGGTCGCCGAGCCTTCGGTTGCCCAGCCTTAGCTCGCCGAGCCTTCGGTTCCGAGCCTTCGGTCGCTGAGCCCTCGGTCGCCGAGCTTTCGGTCGCCGAGTTTTCGGTTGCCGAGTCTTCGGTTTTCGAGTCTTCGGTAGTCGAGCCTTCGGTTGTCGAGCCTTCGGTTGTCGAGCCTTCGGTTGTCGAGCCTTCGGTTGTCGAGCCTTGGGTTGTCGAGTCTTCGGTTGCCGAGCCTTCGGTCGCCGAGCCTTCGGTCGCCGAGCCTTCGGTCGCCGAGCCTTCGGTCGCCGAGCCTTCGGACGCCGAGCCTTCGATCGCCGAGCCTTCGGTCGCCGAGCCTTAGGTCGCCGAGCCTTCGGTCGCCGAGCCTTCGGTCGCCGAGCCTTCGGTCGCCGATTCTTCGGTCGCCGAGTCTTCGTTCGCCGAGTCTTCGGTCGCCGAGCCTTCGTTCGCCGAGCCTTCGGTCGCCGAGCCTTCGGTTGCCGAGCCTTCGGTTGTCGAGACTTCGGTTGTCGAGCCTTGGGTTGTCGAGTCTTCGGTTGCCGAGCCTTCGGTCGCCGAGCCTTCGGTCGCCGAGCCTTCGGTCGCCGAGCCTTCGGTCGCCGAGCCTTCGGTCGCCGAGCCTTAGGACGCCGAGCCTTCGATCGCCGAGCCTTCGGTCGCCGAGCCTTCAGTCGCCGATTCTTAGGTCGTCGAGCCTTCGGTTCCGAGCCTTCGGTCGCCGAGCCTGCGGTCGCCGAGCTTTCGGTCGCCGAGCCTTCGGTCGCCGAGCCTTTGGTCGCCGAATCTTCGGTAGCCGTGTCTTCGGTTGCCGAGTCTTCCGTTGCCGAGTCTTCGGTTGCCGAGTCTTAGGTTGCCGAGTCTTCGGTTGTCGAGTCTTCGGTTGTCGAGTCTTCGGTTGCCGAGTCTTCGGTTGCCGAGTCTGCGGTGGCCGAGCCTTCGGTCGCCGGCCTTCGGTCGCCGAGCTTTCGGTCGCCGAGCCTTCGTTCGCCGAGCCTTCGGTCGCCGAGCCTTCCGTCGCCGAGTCTTCGGTCGCCGAGTCTTCGGTTGCCGAGTCTTCGGTTGCCGAGTCTTCGGTTTCCGAGTCTTCGTTGCCGAGTCTTCGGTGGCCGAGTCTTCGTTGACGGAGTCTTCGGTGGCCGAGTCTTCGGTGGCCGAGTCTTCGGTGGCCGAGTCTTCGGTCGCCGAGTCTTCGGTCGCCGAGCCTTCGGTCGCCGAGTCTTCGGTCGCCGAGTCTTCGGCTGCCGAGTCTTTGGTTGCCGAGTCTTGGGTTGTCGAATCCTTGGTGACGAGGTTCCGGGGTTCGAATTTTCGACATGGAAGTCTTGGTCTGGGATTTCCGGTGTGGGGTCCTCGGTGTGGAGTTTTCGGGTGTTGAGGTTTCGGTGTTGGGTCCTTCGTTTCCTTTCTTCGAGTGTCGAGCCCTCGGGTGTCGAGGTTTTGGGTATCGAGGTTTTGGGTGTCGAGGTTTCCAGTGTCGAGACTACGGGTGTCGAGAATACGGGTGTCGAGATTTCGGGTGTCGAGGTTTCGAGTGTCGAGGTTTCGGGTGTCGAATTTTCCATGTCGAATTTTCCATGTCGAATTTTCCATGTCGAGTTTTCGATCAGGAATTTTCGATGTTAAATTCTCGAGGTCGAATTTTTGAGGTCGAATTTTTGGTGTTGAATTTTTGATGTCGAATTTTCGATGTCGAATTTTCGACGTCGAATTTTCGACGTCGAATTTTCGATTTGGTCTATTCGGGTGTCGAGGTTTCGTTTCGGGTCTTCGTATGTGGGTCTTCGTGTGCCGAGTCTTCGGTTGTCGAGTCTTCGGTTGTCGAGTCTTCGGTTGTCGAGTCTTCGGTTGACGAGTCTTCGGTTGCCGAGTCTTGGGTTGCCGAGTCTTCGTTTGCCGAGTCTTCGGTTGCCGAGTCTTCGGTTGCCGAGTCTTCGGTTGCCGAGTCTTCGGTTGCCGAGTCTTCGGTTGTCGAGTCTTCGGTAGTCGAGCCTTCGGTTGTCGCGCCTTCGGTTGTCGAGCCTTCGGTTGTCGAGCCTTCGGTTGTCGAGCCTTCGGTTGTCGAGCCTTCGGTTGTCGAGCCTTGGGTTGTCGAGTCTTCGGTTGCCGAGCCGTCGGTCGCCGAGCCTTCGGTCGCCGAGCCTTCGGTCGCCGAGCCTTCGGTCGCCGAGCCTTC
Organism: Tenodera sinensis; assembly: GCA_030765045.1. Taxonomy (NCBI): domain Eukaryota; kingdom Metazoa; phylum Arthropoda; class Insecta; order Mantodea; family Mantidae; genus Tenodera; species Tenodera sinensis. The sequence continues at coordinate 355,249,968 of CM060964.1, read as the reverse complement.
GGTCGCCGAGCCTTCGGACGCCGAGCCTTCGATCGCCGAGCCTTCGGTCGCCGAGCCTTCGGTTGCCGAGCCTTAGGTCGCCGAGCCTTCGGTCGCCGAGCCTTCGGTCGCCGAGCCTTCGGTCGCCGAGCTTTCGGTCGCCGAGCTTTCGGTCGCCCAGCCATTGGTCGCCGACTCTTCGGTAGCCGAGTCTTCGGCTGCCGAGTCTTCGGTTGCCGAGTCTTAGGTTGCCGAGTCTTCGGTTGCCGAGTCTTCGGTTGTCGAGTCTTCGGTACTCGAGCCCTCGGTTGTCGAGTCCTCGGTAGTCGAGCCTTCGGTTGTCGAGCCTTCGGTTGTCGAGCCTTCGGTTGTCGAGCCTTCGGTTGTCGAGCCTTGGGTTGTCGAGTCTTCGGTTGCCGAGTCTTCGGTTGCCGAGTCTTCGGTTGCGGACTCTTCGGTTGCCGAGTCTTCGGTTGCCGAGTCTTCGGTTGCCGAGTCTTCGGTTGCCGAGTCTTCGGTGGCCGATTCTTCGGTCGCCATGTCTTCGGTCGCTGAGTCTTCGTTCGCCGAGTCTTCGGTCGCCGAGCCTTCGATCGCCGAGCCTTCGGTTGCCGAGTCTTCGGTCGCCGAGTCTTCGGCTGCCGAGTCTTCGGCTGCCCAGTCTTCGGTTGCCGAGTTTTCGGTTGCCGAGTCTTCGGTTGCCGAGTCTTCGGTTGTCGAGTCTTCGGTTGTCGAGCCTTCGGTTGTCGAGCCTTCGGTTGTCGAGCCTTCGGTTGTCGAGCCTTCGGTTGTCGAGCCTTCGGTTGTCGAGCCTTGGGTTGTCGAGTCTTCGTTTGCCGAGCCTTCGGTCGCCGAGCCTTCGGTCGCCGAGCCTTCTCTCGCCGAGCCTTCGATCGCCGAGCCTTCGATCGCCGAGCCTTCGGTCGCCGAGCCTTCGGTCACCGAGCCTTAGGTCGCCGAGCCTTCGGTTCCGAGCCTTCGGTCGCCGAGTCTTCGGTCGCCAAGTCTTCGGTTGCCGAGTCTTCGGTTGCCGAGTCTTCGGTTGCCGAGTCTTCGGTTGCCGAGTCTTCGGTTGTCGAGTCTTCGGTTGTCGAGCCTTCGGTTGTCGAGCCTTCGGTTGTCGAGCCTTCGGTTGTCGAGCCTTCGGTTGTCGAGCCTTCGGTTGTCGAGCCTTCGGTTAACGAGCCTTCGGTTGTCGAGCCTTCGGTTGTCGAGCCTTCGGTTGTCGAGCCCTGGGTTGTCGAGTCTTCGGTCGCCGAGTCTTTGGTCGCCGAATCTTCGGTAGCCGAGTCTTCGGTGGCCGAGTCTTCGGTCGCCGAGCCTTCGGTCGCCGAGCCTTCGGTCGCCGAGTTTTCGGTCGCCGAGTCTTCGGCTGCTGAGTCTTTGGTTGCCGAGTCTTGGGTTGTCGAATCCTCGGTGACGAGGTTCCGGGGTTCGAATTTTCGACATCGAAGTCTTGGTCTGGGATTTCCGGTGTGGGGTCCTCGGTGTGGAATTTTCGGGTGTTGAGGTTACGGTGTTGGGTCCTCCGTTTCCTTTATTCGGGTGTCGAGCCCTCGGGTGTCGAGGTTTTGGGTATCGACGTTTTGGGTGTCGAGGTTTCCGGTGTCGAGACTACGGGTGTCGAGATTACATGTGTCGAGATTTCGGGTGTCGAGATTTCGAGTGTCGAGGTTTCGGGTGTCGAGGTTTCGGGTGTCGAATTTTCCATGTGGAATTTTCCATGTCGAGATTTCGATCAGGTATTTTCGATGAGGAATTTTCGATGTTAAATTCTCGAGGTCGAATTTTTGAGGTCGAATTTTTGGTGTCGAATTTTCGATGTCGAATTTTCGACGTCGAAGTTTCGATTTGGTGTATTCGGGTGTCGAGGTTTCGTTTCGGGTCTTCGTATGTGGGTCTTCGTGTGCCGAGTCTTCGGTTGTCGAGCCTTCGGTTGTCGAGCCTTCGGTCGCCAAGCCTTCGGTCGCCGAGTCTTCGGTGGCCGAGTCTTCGGTCGCCGAGCCTTCGGTTGTCGAGCCTTCGGTTGTCGAGCCTTCGGTTGTCGAGCCTTCGGTTGTCGAGCCTTGGGTTGCCGAGTCTTCGGTTGCCGAGTCTTCGGTTGCCGAGTCTTCGGTTGCCGAGTCTTCGGTTGCCAAGTCTTCGGTTGCCGAGTCTTCGGTTGTCGAGTCTTCGGTAGTCGAGCCTTCGGTTTTCGAGCCTTCGGTTGTCGAGCCTTCGGTTGTCGAGCCTTCGGTTGTCGAGCCTTGGGTGATCGAGACTTCGGTTGCCGAACCTTCGGTCGCCGAGCCTTCGGTCGCCGAGCCTTCGGTCGCCGAGCCTTCGGTCGCCGAGCCTTCGGTCGCCCAGCCTTAGCTCGCCGAGCCTTCGGTTCCGAGCCTTCGGTCGCTGAGCCGTCGGTCGCCGAGCTTTCGGTCGCCGAGTTTTCGGTTGCCGAGTCTTCGGTTTTCGAGTCTTCGGTAGTCGAGCCTTCGGTTGTCGAGCCTTCGGTTGTCGAGCCTTCGGTTGTCGAGCCTTCGGTTGTCGAGCCTTCGGTTGTCGAGCCTTCGGTTGTCGAGCCTTGGGTTGTCGAGTCTTCGGTTGCCGAGCCTTCGGTCGCCGAGCCTTCGGTCGCCGAGCCTTCGGACGCCGAGCCTTCGATCGCCGAGCCTTCGGTCGCCGAGCCTTAGGTCGCCGAGCCTTCGGTCGCCGAGCCTTCGGTCACCGAGCTTTCGGTCGCCGACCCTTCGGTCGCCGAGCCTTTGGTCACCGAATTTTCGGTTGCCGAGACTTCGGCTCCCGAGTCTTCTGTTGCCGAGTCTTCGGTTGCCGAGTCTTCGGTTGCCGAGTCTTCGGTTGCCGAGTCTTCGGTTGTCGAGTCTTCGGTTGTCGAGTATTCGGTTGTCGAGTCTTCGGTTGCTGAGTCTTCGGTGGCCGAGTCTGCGGTGGCCGAGCCTTCGGTCGCCGAGCCTTCGGTCGCCGAGCTTTCGGTCGCCGAGCCTTCGGTCGCCGAACCTTCGGTCACCGAGCCTTCGGGCGCCGAGTCTTCGGTCGCCGAGTCTTCGGTCGCCGAGTCTTCGGTTGCCGAGTCTTCGGTTTCCGAGTCTTCGGTTGCCGAGTCTTCGGTTGCCGAGTCTTCGGTGGCCGAGTCTTCGGTGGCCGAGTCTTCGGTGGCCGAGTCTTCGGTCGCCGCGCCTTCGGTCGCCGAGTCTTCGGTGGCCGAGTCTTCGGTCGCCGAGTCTTCGGTCGCCGAGTCTTCGGTGGCCGAGTCTTCGGTTGCCGAGTCTTCGGTAGCCGCGCCTTCGGTCGCCGAGCCTTCGGTCGCCGAGTCTTCGGTCGCCGAGTCTTCGGCTGCCGAGTCTTCGGTTGCCGAGTCTTCGGTTGCCGAGTCTTCGGTTGTCGAGTCTTCGGTAGTCGAGCCTTCGGTTGTCGAGCCTTAGGTTGTCGAGCCTTCGGTTGTGGAGCCTTCGGTTGTCGAGCCTTCGGTTGTCGAGCCTTGGGTTGTCGAGTCTTCGGTTGCCGAGCCGTCGGTCGCCGAGCCTTCGGTCGCCGAGCCTTTGGTCGCCGAGCCTTCAGACCTCGAGCCTTCGATCGCCGAGCCTTCGGTCGCCGAGCCTTCGGTCGCCGAGCCTTAGGTCGCCGAGCCTTCGGTCGCCGAGCCTTTGGCCGCCGAATCTTCGGTAGCCGAGTCTTCGGTTGCCGAGTCTTCGGTAGCCGAGTCTTCGGCTGCCGAGTCTTCGGTTGCCGAGTCTTCGGTTGCCGAGTCTTCGGTTGCCGAGTCTTCGGTTGCCGAGTCTATGGTTGCCGAGTCTTCGGTTGTCGAGTCTTCGGTTGTCGAGTCTTCGGTTGCCGAGTCTTCGGTTGCCGAGTCTTCGGTTGCCGAGTCTTCGATTGCCGAGTCTTCGGTGGCCTAGCTTTCGGTCGCCGAGCCTTCGGTCGCCGAGCCTTTGGTCGCCGAATCTTCGGTCGCCGCGCCTTCGGTCGCCGAGTCTTCGGTGGCCGAGCCTTCGTTTGCCGAGCCTTCGGTTGTCGAGCCTTCGGTTGCCGAGTCTTCGGTTGCCGAGTCTTCGGTTGCCGAGTCATCGGTTGCCGAGTCTTCGGTTGTCGAGTCTTCGGTACTCGAGTCCTTGGTTGTCGAGTCCTCGGTTGTATAGCCTTCGGTCGCCGAGCCTTCGGACGCCGAGCCTTCGATCGCCGAGCCTTCGGTCGCCGAGCCTTCGGTTGCCGAGCCTTAGGTCGCCGAGCCTTCGGTCGCCGAGCCTTCGGTCGCCGAGCTTTCGGTCGCCGAGCCTTCGGTCGCCGAGCCATTGGTCGCCGACTCTTCGGTAGCCGAGTCTTCGGCTGCCGAGTCTTCGGTTGCCGAGTCTTCGGTTGCCGAGTCTTCGGTTGCCGAGTCTTCGGTTGTCGAGTCTTCGGTACTCGAGTCCTCGGTTGTCGAGCCCTCGGTAGTCGAGCCTTCGGTTGTCGAGCCTTCGGTTGTCGAGCCTTCGGTTGTCGAGCCTTCGGATGTCGAGCCTTGGGTTGTCGAGTCTTCGGTTGCCGAGTCTTCGGTTGCCGAGTCTTCGGTTGCGGACTCTTCGGTTGCCGAGTCTTCGGTTGCCGAGTCTTCGGTTGCCGAGTCTTCGGTTGCCGAGTCTTCGGTGGCCGATTCTTCGGTCGCCATGTCTTCGGTCGCCGAGTCTTCGTTCGCCGAGCTTTCGGTTGCCGAGCCTTCGGTCGCCGAGCCTTTGGTCGCCGAATCTTCGGTAGCCGAGTCTTCGGCTGCCGAGCCTTCGGTTGCCGAGTCTTCCGTTGCCGAGTCTTCGGTTGCCGAGTCTTCGGTTGCCGAGTCTTCGGTTGTCGAGTCTTCGGTTGTCGAGTCTTCGGTTGCCGAGTCTTCGGTTGCCGAGTCTGCGGTGGCCGAGCCTTCGGTCGCCGGCCTTCGGTCGCCGAGCTTTCGGTCGCCGAGCCTTTGGTCGCCGAGCCTTCGGTCGCCGAGTCTTCGGTCGCCGAGTCTTCGGTTTCCGAATCTTCGGTTGCCGAGTCTTCGGTTGCCGAGTCTTCGGTGGCCGAGTCTTCGATGACGGAGTCTTCGGTGGCCGAGTCTTCGGTGGCCGAGTCTTCGGTGGCCGAGTCTTCGGTGGCCGAGTCTTCGGTCGCCGAGCCTTCGGTCGCCGAGCCTTCGGTCGCCGAGCCTTCGGTCGCCGAGTCTTCGGTCGCCGAGTCTTCGGCTGCCGAGTCTTTGGTTGCCGAGTCTTGGGTTGTCGAATCCTCGGTGACGAGGTTCCGGGGTTCGAATTTTGGACATCGAAGTCTTGGTCTGGGATTTCCGGTGTGGGGTCCTCGGTGTGGAGTTTTCGGGTGTTTAGGTTTCGGTGTTGGGTCCTCCGTTTCCTTTCTTCGGGTGTCGAGCCCTCGGGTGTCGAGGTTTTGGGTATCGAGGTTTTGGGTGTCGAGGTTTCCGGTGTCGAGACTACGGGTGTCCAGATTACGGGTGTCGAGATTTCGGGTGTCGAGGTTTCGAGTGTCGAGGTTTGGGGTGTCGAGGTTTCGGGTGTCGAATTTTCCATGTCGAATTTTCCATGTCGAGTTTTCGATCAGGAATTTTCGATGAGGAATTTTCGAAGTTAAATTCTCGAGGTCGAATTTTTGAGGTCGAATTTTCGAAGTTAAATTCTCGAGGTCGAATTTTTGAGGTCGAATTTTTGGTGTCGAATTTTCGATTTGGTGTATTCGGGTGTCGAGATTTCGTTTCGGGTCTTCGTATGTGGGTCTTCGTGTGCCGAGTCTTCGGTTGTCGATTCTTCGGGCTCGAGTCTTCGGTTGTCGAGTCTTCGGTTGTCGAGTCTTCGGTTGTCGAGTCTTCGGTTGTCGAGCCTTCGGTTGTCGAGCCTTCGGTTGCCGAGCCTTCGGTTGCCGCGCCTTCGGATGCCGCGCCTTCGGTTGCCGAGTCTTCGGTTGCCGAGTCTTCGATTGCCGAGTCTTCGGTTGTCGAGTCTTCGGTTGTCGAGTCTTCGGTTTTCGAGTCCTCGGTTGTCGAGTCTTCGGTTGTCGAGCCTTCGGTTGTCGAGCCTTAGGTCGCCGAGCCTTCGGTCGCCGAGCCTTCGGTCGCCGAGCCTTCGGTCGCCGTGCCTTCGGTCGCCGAGTCTTGGGTCGCCGAGCCTTCGGTCGCCGAGCCTTCGGTCGCCGAGCCTTCGGTCGCCGAGCCTTCGGTCGCCGAGCCTTCGGTCGCCGAGCCTTCGGTCGCCGAGTCATGGGTCCCCGAGTCTTCGGTCGCCGAGTCTTCGGTCGCCGAGTCTTCGGTCGCCGAGCCTTCGGTCGCCGAGTCTTCTGTCGCCGAGTCTTCGGTTGCCGAGCCTTCGGTTGCCGCGCCTTCGGATCCCGCGCCTTCGGTCGCCGAGCCTTCGGTCGCCGAGCCTTCGGTCGCCCAGTCTTCGGTCGCCGAGTCTTCGGTTGCCGAGTCTTCGGTTGCCGAATCTTCGGTTGCCGAGTCTTCGGTTGCCGAGTCTTCGGTTGCCGAGTCTTCGGTTGCCGAGTATTCGGTTGACGAGTCTTCGGATGCCGAGTCTTCGGTTGCCGAGTCTTCGGTTGCCGAGTCTTCGGTTGCCGAGTCTTCGGTTGACGAGTCTTCGGCTGCCGAGTCTTCGGTTGCCGAGTCTTCGGTTGCCGAGTCTTCGGTTGCCGAGTCTTCGGTTTCCGAGTCTACGGTTGCCGAGTCTTCGGTTGCCGAGTCTTCGGTTGTCGAGTCTTGGGTTGTCGAATCCTCGGTGACGAGGTTACGGGGTTCGAATTTTTACGTCGAATTCTTGGTCTGGTATTTCCGGTGTGGGGTCCTCGGTATGGAGTTTTCGGGTGTTGAGCTTTCGGTGTTGAATCCTCCGTTTCCTTTTTTCGGGTGTCGAGCCCTCGGGTGTCGAGATTACGGGTGTCGAGATTACGGGTGTCGAGATTTCGGGTGTCGAGATTTCGGGTGTCGAGGTTTCGAGTGTCGAGGTTTCGAGTGTCGAGGTTTCGGGTGTCGAATTTTCCATGTCAAATTTTCCATGTCGAGTTTTCGATCAGGAATTTTCGATGAGGAATTTTCGATGTTGAATTCTTGAGGTCGAATTTTTGATGTGGAATTTTCGATGTCGAATTTTCGATTTGGTGTATTCGGGTGTCAAGGTTTCGTTTCGGGTCTTCGTATGTGGGTCTTCGTGTGCCGAGTCTTCGGTTGTCGAGTCTTCGGTTGTCGAGTCTTCGGTTGTCGAGTCTTCGGTTGCCGAGTCTTCGGTTGCCGAGTCTTCGGTTGCCGAGTCTTCGGTTGCCGAGTCTTCGGTGGCCGAGTCTTCGGTCGCCGAGTCTTCGGTGGCCGAGTCTTCGGTTGCCGAGTCTTCGGTAGCCGCGCCTTCGGTCGCCGAGCCTTCGGTCGCCGAGTCTTCGGTCGCCGAGTCTTCGGCTGCCGAGTCTTCGGTAGTCGAGCCTTCGGTTGTCGAGCCTTAGGTTGTCGAGCCTTCGGTTGTGGAGCCTTCGGTTGTCGAGCCTTCGGTTGTCGAGCCTTGGGTTGTCGAGTCTTCGGTTGCCGAGCCGTCGGTCGCCGAGCCTTCGGTCGCCGAGCCTTCGGTCGCCGAGCCTTCAGACCTCGAGCCTTCGATCGCCGAGCCTTCGGTCGCCGAGCCTTAGGTCGCCGAGCCTTCGGTCGCCGAGCCTTTGGCCGCCGAATCTTCGGTAGCCGAGTCTTCGGTTGCCGAGTCTTCGGTAGCCGAGTCTTCGGCTGCCGAGTCTTCGGTTGCCGAGTCACCGGTTGCCGAGTCTTCGGTTGCCGAGTCTCCGGTTGCCGAGTCTATGGTTGCCGAGTCTTCGGTTGTCGAGTCTTCGGTTGTCGAGTCTTCGGTTGCCGAGTCTTCGGTTGCCGAGTCTTCGGTTGCCGAGTCTTCGGTTGCCGAGTCTTCGGTGGCCGAGCTTTCGGTCGCCGAGCCTTCGGTCGCCGAGCCTTTGGTCGCCGAGCCTTCGGTCGCCGAGCCTTTGGTCGCCGAATCTTCGGTCGCCGCGCCTTCGGTCGCCGAGTCTTCGGTGGCCGAGCCTTCGTTTGCCGAGCCTTCGGTTGTCGAGCCTTCGGTTGCCGAGTCTTCGGTTGCCGAGTCTTCGGTTGCCGAGTCTTCGGTTGTCGAGTCTTCGGTACTCGAGTCCTTGGTTGTCGAGTCCTCGGTTGTCGAGCCTTCGGTCGCCGAGCCTTCGGACGCCGAGCCTTCGATCGCCGAGCCTTCGGTCGCCGAGCCTTCGGTTGCCGAGCCTTAGGTCGCCGAGCCTTCGGTCGCCGAGCCTTCGGACGCCGAACTTTCGGTCGCCGAGCCTTCGGTCGCCGAGCCATTGGTCGCCGACTCTTCGGTAGCCGAGTCTTCGGCTGCCGAGTCTTCGGTTGCCGAGTCTTCGGTTGCCGAGTCTTCGGTTGCCGAGTCTTCGGTTGTCGAGTCTTCGGTACTCGAGTCCTCGGTTGTCGAGCCCTCGGTAGTCGAGCCTTCGGTTGTCGAGCCTTCGGTTGTCGAGCCTTCGGTTGCCGAGTCTTCGGTTGCCGAGTCTTCGGTTGCGGACTCTTCGGTTGCCGAGTCTTCGGTTGCCGAGTCTTCGGTGGCCGATTCTTCGGTCGCCATGTCTTCAGTCGCCGAGTCTTCGTTCGCCGAGCTTTCGGTTGCCGAGCCTTCGGTCGCCGAGCCTTTGGTCGCCAAATCTTCGGTAGCCGAGTCTTCGGCTGCCGAGCCTTCGGTTGCCGAGTCTTCCGTTGCCGAGTCTTCGGTTGCCGAGTCTTCGGTTGCCGAGTCTTCGGTTGTCGAGTCTTCGGTTGTCGAGTCTTCGGTCGCCGAGTCTTCGGTCGCCGAGCCTTCGGTCGCCGAGTCTTCTGTCGCCGAGTCTTCGGTTGCCGAGCCTTCGGTTGCCGCGCCTTCGGATCCCGCGCCTTCGGTCGCCGAGCCTTCGGTCGCCGAGCCTTCGGTCGCCCAGTCTTCGGTCGCCGAGTCTTCGGTTGCCGAGTCTTCGGTTGCCGAATCTTCGGTTGCCGAGTCTTCGGTTGCCGAGTCTTCGGTTGCCGAGTCTTCGGTTGCCGAGTATTCGGTTGACGAGTCTTCGGATGCCGAGTCTTCGGTTGCCAAGTCTTCGGTTGCCGAGTCTTCGGTTGCCGAGTCTTCGGTTGACGAGTCTTCGGCTGCCGAGTCTTCGGTTGCCGAGTCTTCGGTTGCCGAGTCTTCGGTTGCCGAGTCTTCGGTTTCCGAGTCTACGGTTGCCGAGTCTTCGGTTGCCGAGTCTTCGGTTGTCGAGTCTTGGGTTGTCGAGTCTTGGGTTGTCGAATCCTCGGTGACGAGGTTACGGGGTTCGAATTTTTACGTCGAATTCTTGGTCTGGTATTTCCGGTGTGGGGTCCTCGGTATGGAGTTTTCGGGTGTTGAGCTTTCGGTGTTGAATCCTCCGTTTCCTTTTTTCGGGTGTCGAGCCCTCGGGTGTCGAGATTACGGGTGTCGAGATTACGGGTGTCGAGATTTCGGGTGTCGAGGTTTCGAGTGTCGAGGTTTCGAGTGTCGAGGTTTCGGGTGTCGAATTTTCCATGTCAAATTTTCCATGTCGGGTTTTCGATCAGGAATTTTCGATGAGGAATTTTCGATGTTGAATTCTTGAGGTCGAATTTTTGATGTGGAATTTTCGATGTCGAATTTTCGATTTGGTGTATTCGGGTGTCAAGGTTTCGTTTCGGGTCTTCGTATGTGGGTCTTCGTGTGCCGAGTCTTCGGTTGTCGAGTCTTCGGTTGTCGAGTCTTCGGTTGTCGAGTCTTCGGTTGCCGAGTCTTCGGTTGCCGAGTCTTCGGTTGCCGAGTCTTCGGTTGCCGAGTCTTCGGTGGCCGAGTCTTCGGTCGCCGAGTCTTCGGTCGCCGAGTCTTCGGTGGCCGAGTCTTCGGTTGCCGAGTCTTCGGTAGCCGCGCCTTCGGTCGCCGAGCCTTCGGTCGCCGAGTCTTCGGTCGCCGAGTCTTCGGCTGCCGAGTCTTCGGTAGTCGAGCCTTCGGTTGTCGAGCCTTAGGTTGTCGAGCCTTCGGTTGTGGAGCCTTCGGTTGTCGAGCCTTCGGTTGTCGAGCCTTGGGTTGTCGAGTCTTCGGTTGCCGAGCCGTCGGTCGCCGAGCCTTCGGTCGCCGAGCCTTCGGTCGCCGAGCCTTCAGACCTCGAGCCTTCGATCGCCGAGCCTTCGGTCGCCGAGCCTTAGGTCGCCGAGCCTTCGGTCGCCGAGCCTTTGGCCGCCGAATCTTCGGTAGCCGAGTCTTCGGTTGCCGAGTCTTCGGCTGCCGAGTCTTCGGTTGCCGAGTCACCGGTTGCCGAGTCTTCGGTTGCCGAGTCTCCGGTTGCCGAGTCTATGGTTGCCGAGTCTTCGGTTGTCGAGTCTTCGGTTGTCGAGTCTTCGGTTGCCGAGTCTTCGGTTGCCGAGTCTTCGGTTGCCGAGTCTTCGGTTGCCGAGTCTTCGGTGGCCGAGCTTTCGGTCGCCGAGCCTTCGGTCGCCGAGCCTTTGGTCGCCGAGCCTTCGGTCGCCGAGCCTTTGGTCGCCGAATCTTCGGTCGCCGCGCCTTCGGTCGCCGAGTCTTCGGTGGCCGAGCCTTCGTTTGCCGAGCCTTCGGTTGTCGAGCCTTCGGTTGCCGAGTCTTCGGTTGCCGAGTCTTCGGTTGCCGAGTCTTCGGTTGTCGAGTCTTCGGTACTCGAGTCCTTGGTTGTCGAGTCCTCGGTTGTCGAGCCTTCGGTCGCCGAGCCTTCGGACGCCGAGCCTTCGATCGCCGAGCCTTCGGTCGCCGAGCCTTCGGTTGCCGAGCCTTAGGTCGCCGAGCCTTCGGTCGCCGAGCCTTCGGACGCCGAGCTTTCGGTCGCCGAGCCTTCGGTCGCCGAGCCATTGGTCGCCGACTCTTCGGTAGCCGAGTCTTCGGCTGCCGAGTCTTCGGTTGCCGAGTCTTCGGTTGCCGAGTCTTCGGTTGCCGAGTCTTCGGTTGTCGAGTCTTCGGTACTCGAGTCCTCGGTTGTCGAGCCCTCGGTAGTCGAGCCTTCGGTTGTCGAGCCTTCGGTTGTCGAGCCTTCGGTTGCCGAGTCTTCGGTTGCCGAGTCTTCGGTTGCGGACTCTTCGGTTGCCGAGTCTTCGGTTGCCGAGTCTTCGGTGGCCGATTCTTCGGTCGCCATGTCTTCAGTCGCCGAGTCTTCGTTCGCCGAGCTTTCGGTTGCCGAGCCTTCGGTCGCCGAGCCTTTGGTCGCCAAATCTTCGGTAGCCGAGTCTTCGGCTGCCGAGCCTTCGGTTGCCGAGTCTTCCGTTGCCGAGTCTTCGGTTGCCGAGTCTTCGGTTGCCGAGTCTTCGGTTGTCGAGTCTTCGGTTGTCGAGTCTTCGGTTGCCGAGTCTTCGGTTGCCGAGTCTGCGGTGGCCGAGCCTTCGGTCGCCGGCCTTCGGTCGCCGAGCTTTCGGTCGCCGAGCCTTTGGTCGCCGAGCCTTCGGTCGCCGAGTCTTCGGTCGCCGAGTCTTCGGTTTCCGAATCTTCTGTTGCCGAGTCTTCGGTTGCCGAGTCTTCGGTGGCCGAGTCTTCGATGACGGAGTCTTCGGTGGCCGAGTCTTCGGTGGCCGAGTCTTCGGTGGCCGAGTCTTCGGTCGCCGAGCCTTCGGTCGCCGAGCCTTCGGTCGCCGAGCCTTCGGTCGCCGAGTCTTCGGTCGCCGAGTCTTCGGCTGCCGAGTCTTTGGTTGCCGAGTCTTGGGTTGTCGAATCCTCGGTGACGAGGTTCCGGGGTTCGAATTTTGGACATCGAAGTCTTGGTCTGGGATTTCCGGTGTGGGGTCCTCGGTGTGGAGTTTTCGGGTGTTTAGGTTTCGGTGTTGGGTCCTCCGTTTCCTTTCTTCGGGTGTCGAGCCCTCGGGTGTCGAGGTTTTGGGTATCGAGGTTTTGGGTGTCGAGGTTTCCGGTGTCGAGACTACGGGTGTCCAGATTACGGGTGTCGAGATTTCGGGTGTCGAGGTTTCGAGTGTCGAGGTTTCGGGTGTCGAATTTTCCATGTCGACTTTTCGATGTCGAATTTTCCATGTCGAGTTTTCGATCAGGAATTTTCGATGAGGAATTTTCGAAGTTAAATTCTCGAGGTCGAATTTTTGAGGTCGAATTTTTGGTGTCGAATTTTCGATTTGGTGTATTCGGGTGTCGAGATTTCGTTTCGGGTCTTCGTATGTGGGTCTTCGTGTGCCGAGTCTTCGGTTGTCGATTCTTCGGGCTCGAGTCTTCGGTTGTCGAGTCTTCGGTTGCCGAATCTTCGGTTGTCGAGTCTTCGGTTGTCGAGCCTTCGGTTGTCGAGCCTTCGGTTGCCGAGCCTTCGGTTGACGAGTCTTCGGTTGCCGAGTCTTCGGTTGCCGAGTCTTCGGTTGCCGAGTCTTCGGTTGACGAGTCTTCGGCTGCCGAGTCTTCGGTTGCCGAGTCTTCGGTTGCCGAGTCTTCGGTTGCCGAGTCTTCGGTTTCCGAGTCTACGGTTGCCGAGTCTTCGGTTGCCGAGTCTTCGGTTGTCGAGTCTTGGGTTGTCGAGTCTTGGGTTGTCGAATCCTCGGTGACGAGGTTACGGGGTTCGAATTTTCGACGTCGAATTCTTGGTCTGGTATTTCCGGTGTGGGGTCCTCGGTATGGAGTTTTCGGGTGTTGAGCTTTCGGTGTTGAATCCTCCGTTTCCTTTTTTCGGGTGTCGAGCCCTCGGGTGTCGAGATTACGGGTGTCGAGATTTCGGGTGTCGAGGTTTCGAGTGTCGAGGTTTCGAGTGTCGAGGTTTCGGGTGTCGAATTTTCCATGTCAAATTTTCCATGTCGAGTTTTCGATCAGGAATTTTCGATGAGGAATTTTCGATGTTGAATTCTTGAGGTCGAATTTTTGATGTGGAATTTTCGATGTCGAATTTTCGATTTGGTGTATTCGGGTGTCAAGGTTTCGTTTCGGGTCTTCGTATGTGGGTCTTATTGTGCCGAGTCTTCGGTTGTCGAGTCTTCGGTTGTCGAGCCTTCGGACGCCGAGCCTTCGGTCGCCGAGCCTTCGGTCGCCGAGCCTTCGGTCGCCGAGCCTTCGGTCGCCGAGCCTTCGGTCGCCGAGTCTTCGGTTGCCGAGTCTTCGGTTGCCGAGTCTTCGGTTGCCGAGTCTTCGGTTGCCGAGTCTTCGGTTGCCGAGTCTTCGGTTTCCGAGTCTTCGGTTGCCGAGTTTTCGGTTGCCGAGTCTTCGGTTGCCGAGTCTTCGGATGCCGAGCCTTCGGTTGTCGAGCCTTCGGTTGTCGAGCCTCCGGTTGTCGAGCCTTCGGTTGCCGAGCCTTCGGTTGCCGCGCCTTCGGATGCCGCGCCTTCGGTTGCCGATTCTTGGATTGCCGAGTCTTCGGTTGTCGAGTCTTCGGTTGTCGAGTCCTCGGTTATCGAGTCTTCGGTTGTCGAGCCTTCGGTTGTCGAGCCTTCGATCGCCGAGCCTTCGGTCGCCGAGCCTTAGGTCGCCGAGCCTTCGGTTCCGAGCTTTCGGTCGCCGAGTCTTCGGACGCCGAGCTTTCGGTTGCCGAGCCTTCAGTCGCCGAATCTTCGGTAGCCGAGTCTTCGGTTGCCGAGTCTTCCGTTGCCGAGTCTTCGGTTGCCGAGTCTTCGGTTGCCGAGTCTTCGGTTGTCGAGTCTTCGATTGTCGAGTCTTCGTTTGTCGAGTCTTCGGTTGCCGAGTCTTCGGTTGCCGAGTCTGCGGTGGCCGAGCCTTCGGTCGCCGGCCTTCGGTCGCCGAGCTTTCGGTCGCCGAGCCTCCGGTCGCCGAGCCTCCGGTCGCCGAGCCTTCGGTCGCCGAGTCTTCGGTCGCCGAGTCTTCGGTTGCCGAGTCTTCGGTTGACAAGTCTTCGGTTGCCGAGTCTTCGGTTGCCGAGACTTCGGTTGCCGCGCCTTCGGATGCCGCGCCTTCTGTTGCCGAGTCTTCGGTTGCCGAGTCTTCGGTTGCCGAGTCTTCGATTGCCGAGTCTTCGGTCGTCGAGCCTTCGGTCGTCGAGCCTTCGGTCGCCGAGCCTTCGGTCGCCGAGCCTTCGGTCGCCGAGCCTTCGGTCGCCGAGCCTTCGGTCGCCGTGCCTTCGGTCGCCGAGTCTTTGGTCGCCGAGCCTTCGGTCGCCGAGCCTTCGGTCGCCGAGCCTTCGGTCGCCGAGTCATCGGTCCCCGAGTCTTCTGTCGCCGAGTCTTCGGTCGCCGAGCCTTCGGTCGCCGAGTCTTCGGTTGCCGAGTCTTCGGTTGCCGAGTCTTCGGTTGCCGAGTCTTCGGTTGCGGAGTCTTCGGTTGCCAAGTATTCGGTTGCCGAGTCTTCGTTCGCCGAGTCTTCGGTTGTCGAGCCTTCGGTTGTCGAGCCTTCGGTTATGGAGCCTTCGTTTGTCGAGCCTTCGATTGTCGAGCCTTCGGTTGTCAAGGCTTCGGTTGACGAGCCTTCGGTTGTCGAGCCTTCGGTTGTCGAGCCTTGGGTTGTCGAGTCTTCGGTTGCCGAGTCTTCGGTTGCCGAGTCTTCGGTTGCCGAGTCTACGGTTGCCGAGTCTTCGGTTGCCGAGTCTTCGATTGCCGAGTCTTCGGTTGTCGAGTCCTCGGTTGTCGAGTCTTCGGTTGTCGAGCCTTCGGTTGTCGAGCCTTAGCTCGCCGAGCCTTCGGTCGCCGAGCCTTCGGTCGCCGAGCCTTCGGTCACCGAGCCTTCGGTCGCCGAGCCTTCGGTCGCCGAGCCTTCGGTCGCCGAGCCTTCGGTCGCCGAGCCTTCGGTCGCCGAGTCATGGGTCCCCGAGTCTTCGGTCGCCGAGTCTTCGGTCGCCGAGTCTTCGGTCGCCGAGCCTTCGGTCGCCGAGTCTTCTGTCGCCGAGTCTTCGGTTGCCGAGCCTTCGGTTGCCGCGCCTTCGGATCCCGCGCCTTCGGTCGCAGAGCCTTCGGTCGCCGAGCCTTCGGTCGCCCAGTCTTCGGTCGCCGAGTCTTCGGTTGCCGAGTCTTCGGTTGCCGAATCTTCGGTTGCCGAGTCTTCGGTTGCCGAGTCTTCGGTTGCCGAGTATTCGGTTGACGAGTCTTCGGATGCCGAGTCTTCGGTTGCCGAGTCTTCGGTTGCCGAGTCTTCGGTTGCCGAGTCTTCGGTTGACGAGTCTTCGGTTGCCGAGTCTTCGGTTGCCGAGTCTTCGGTTGCCGAGTCTTCGGTTGCCGAGTCTTCGGTTGCCGAGTCTACGGTTGCCGAGTCTTCGGTTGCCGAGTCTTCGGTTGTCGAGTCTTGGGTTGTCGAGTCTTGGGTTGTCGAATCCTCGGTGACGAGGTTACGGGGTTCGAATTTTCGACGTCGAATTCTTGGTCTGGTATTTCCGGTGTGGGGTCCTCGGTATGGAGTTTTCGGGTGTTGAGCTTTCGGTGTTGAATCCTCCGTTTCCTTTTTTCGGGTGTCGAGCCCTCGGGTGTCGAGATTACGGGTGTCGAGATTACGGGTGTCGAGATTTCGGGTGTCGAGATTTCGGGTGTCGAGGTTTCGAGTGTCGAGGTTTCGAGTGTCGAGGTTTCGGGTGTCGAATTTTCCATGTCAAATTTTCCATGTCGAGTTTTCGATCAGGAATTTTCGATGAGGAATTTTCGATGTTGAATTCTTGAGGTCGAATTTTTGATGTGGAATTTTCGATGTCGAATTTTCGATTTGGTGTATTCGGGTGTCAAGGTTTCGTTTCGGGTCTTCGTATGTGGGTCTTATTGTGCCGAGTCTTCGGTTGTCGAGTCTTCGGTTGTCGAGCCTTCGGACGCCGAGCCTTCGGTCGCCGAGCCTTCGGTCGCCGAGCCTTCGGTCGCCGAGCCTTCGGTCGCCGAGCCTTCGGTCGCCGAGTCTTCGGTTGCCGAGTCTTCGGTTGCCGAGTCTTCGGTTGCCGAGTCTTCGGTTTCCGAGTCTTCGGTTGCCGAGTTTTCGGTTGCCGAGTCTTCGGTTGCCGAGTCTTCGGATGCCGAGCCTTCGGTTGTCGAGCCTTCGGTTGTCGAGCCTCCGGTTGTCGAGCCTTCGGTTGCCGAGCCTTCGGTTGCCGCGCCTTCGGATGCCGCGCCTTCGGTTGCCGATTCTTGGATTGCCGAGTCTTCGGTTGTCGAGTCTTCGGTTGTCGAGTCCTCGGTTATCGAGTCTTCGGTTGTCGAGCCTTCGGTTGTCGAGCCTTCGATCGCCGAGCCTTCGGTCGCCGAGCCTTCGGTCGCCGAGCCTTAGGTCGCCGAGCCTTCGGTTCCGAGCCTTCGGTCGCCGAGTCTTCGGACGCCGAGCTTTCGGTTGCCGAGCCTTCAGTCGCCAAATCTTCGGTAGCCGAGTCTTCGGTTGCCGAGTCTTCCGTTGCCGAGTCTTCGGTTGCCGAGTCTTCGGTTGCCGAGTCTTCGGTTGTCGAGTCTTCGATTGTCGAGTCTTCGTTTGTCGAGTCTTCGGTTGCCGAGTCTTCGGTTGCCGAGTCTGCGGTGGCCGAGCCTTCGGTCGCCGGCCTTCGGTCGCCGAGCTTTCGGTCGCCGAGCCTCCGGTCGCCGAGCCTCCGGTCGCCGAGCCTTCGGTCGCCGAGTCTTCGGTTGCCGAGTCTTCGGTTGACAAGTCTTCGGTTGCCGAGTCTTCGGTTGCCGATACTTCGGTTGCCGCGCCTTCGGATGCCGCGCCTTCTGTTGCCGAGTCTTCGGTTGCCGAGTCTTCGGTTGCCGAGTCTTCGATTGCCGAGTCTTCGGTTGTCGAGCCTTCGGTCGTCGAGCCCTCGGTCGCCGAGCCTTCGGTCGCCGAGCCTTCGGTCGCCGAGCCTTCGGTCGCCGAGCCTTCGGTCGCCGTGCCTTCGGTCGCCGAGTCTTTGGTCGCCGAGCCTTCGGTCGCCGAGCCTTCGGTCGCCGAGCCTTCGGTCGCCGAGTCATCGGTCCCCGAGTCTTCTGTCGCCGAGTCTTCGGTCGCCGAGCCTTCGGTCGCCGAGTCTTCGGTTGCCGAGTCTTCGGTTGCCGAGTCTTCGGTTGCCGAGTCTTCGGTTGCGGAGTCTTCGGTTGCCGAGTATTCGGTTGCCGAGTCTTCGTTCGCCGAGTCTTCGGTTGTCGAGCCTTCGGTTGTCGAGCCATCGGTTATGGAGCCTTCGTTTGTCGAGCCTTCGATTGTCGAGCCTTCGGTTGTCAAGGCTTCGGTTGACGAGCCTTCGGTTGTCGAGCCTTCGGTTGTCGAGCCTTGGGTTGTCGAGTCTTCGGTTGCCGAGTCTTCGGTTGCCGAGTCTTCGGTTGCCGAGTCTACGGTTGCCGAGTCTTCGGTTGCCGAGTCTTCGATTGCCGAGTCTTCGGTTGTCGAGTCTTCGGTTGTCGAGTCCTCGGTTGTCGAGTCTTCGGTTGTCGAGCCTTCGGTTGTCGAGCCTTAGCTCGCCGAGCCTTCGGTCGCCGAGCCTTCGGTCGCCGAGCCTTCGGTCGCCGAGCCTTCGGTCGCCGAGCCTTCGGTCGCCGAGCCTTCGGTCGCCGAGCCTTCGGTCGCCGAGCCTTCGGTCGCCGAGTCATGGGTCCCCGAGTCTTCGGTCGCCGAGTCTTCGGTCGCCGAGTCTTCGGTCGCCGAGCCTTCGGTCGCCGAGTCTTCTGTCGCCGAGTCTTCGGTTGCCGAGCCTTCGGTTGCCGCGCCTTCGGATCCCGCGCCTTCGGTCGCAGAGCCTTCGGTCGCCGAGCCTTCGGTCGCCCAGTCTTCGGTCGCCGAGTCTTCGGTTGCCGAGTCTTCGGTTGCCGAATCTTCGGTTGCCGAGTCTTCGGTTGCCGAGTCTTCGGTTGCCGAGTATTCGGTTGACGAGTCTTCGGATGCCGAGTCTTCGGTTGCCGAGTCTTCGGTTGCCGAGTCTTCGGTTGCCGAGTCTTCGGTTGACGAGTCTTCGGTTGCCGAGTCTTCGGTTGCCGAGTCTTCGGTTGCCGAGTCTTCGGTTGCCGAGTCTTCGGTTGCCGAGTCTACGGTTGCCGAGTCTTCGGTTGCCGAGTCTTCGGTTGTCGAGTCTTGGGTTGTCGAGTCTTGGGTTGTCGAATCCTCGGTGACGAGGTTACGGGGTTCGAACTTTCGACGTCGAATTCTTGGTCTGGTATTTCCGGTGTGGGGTCCTCGGTATGGAGTTTTCGGGTGTTGAGCTTTCGGTGTTGAATCCTCCGTTTCCTTTTTTCGGGTGTCGAGCCCTCGGGTGTCGAGATTACGGGTGTCGAGATTACGGGTGTCGAGATTTCGGGTGTCGAGATTTCGGGTGTCGAGGTTTCGAGTGTCGAGGTTTCGAGTGTCGAGGTTTCGGGTGTCGAATTTTCCATGTCAAATTTTCCATGTCGAGTTTTCGATCAGGAATTTTCGATGAGGAATTTTCGATGTTGAATTCTTGAGGTCGAATTTTTGATGTGGAATTTTCGATGTCGAATTTTCGATTTGGTGTATTCGGGTGTCAAGGTTTCGTTTCGGGTCTTCGTATGTGGGTCTTCGTGTGCCGAGCCTTCGGTTGTCGAGTCTTCGGTTGTCGAGTCTTCGGACGCCGAGCCTTCGGTCGCCGAGCCTTCGGTCGCCGAGCCTTCGGTCGCCGAGCCTTCGGTCGCCGAGCCTTCGGTCGCCGAGTCTTCGGTCGCCGAGTCTTCGGTTGCCGAGTCTTCGGTTGCCGAGTCTTCGGTTGCCGAGTCTTCGGTTGCCGAGTCTTCGGTTGCCGAGTCTTCGGTTGCCGAGTCTTCGGTTTCCGAGTCTTCGGTTGCCGAGTTTTCGGTTGCCGAGTCTTCGGTTGCCGAGTCTTCGGTTGCCGAGCCTTCGGTTGTCGAGCCTTCGGTTGTCGAGCCTTCGGTTGTCGAGCTTCCGGTTGTCGAGCCTTCGGTTGTGGAGCCTTCGGTTGCCGAGCCTTCGGTTGCCGCGCCTTTGGATGCCGCGCCTTCGGTTGCCGAGTCTTCGGTTGCCGAGTCTTCGGTTGCCGATTCTTGGATTGCCGAGACTTCGGTTGTCGAGTCTTCGGTTGTCGAGTCCTCGGTTATCGAGTCTTCGGTTGTCGAGCCTTCGGTTGTCGAGCCTTCGATCGCCGAGCCTTCGGTCGCCGAGCCTTCGGTCGCCAAGCCTTCGGTCGCCGAGCTTTCGGTTGCCGAGCCTTCGGTCGCCGAATCTTCGGTAGCCGAGTCTTCGGTTGCCGAGTCTTCCGTTGCCGAGTCTTCGGTTGCCGAGTCTTCGGTTGCCGAGTCTTCGGTTGCCGAGTCTTCGGTTGCCGAGTCTACGGTTGCCGAGTCTTCGGTTGCCGAGTCTTCGGTTGCCGAGTCTTCGGTTGCCGAGTCTGCGGTGGCCGAGCCTTCGGTC
This sequence comes from Tenodera sinensis, assembly GCA_030765045.1. Lineage (NCBI taxonomy): Eukaryota > Metazoa > Arthropoda > Insecta > Mantodea > Mantidae > Tenodera > Tenodera sinensis. Next base: position 355,230,754 of record CM060964.1, on the reverse strand, counting down.
GCGGGCCTTCGGTCGCCGAGCTTTCGGTCGCCGAGCCTCCGGTCGCCGAGCCTTCGGTCGCCGAGTCTTCGGTCGCCGAGTCTTCGGTTGCCGAGTCTTCGGTTGACGAGTCTTCGGTTGCCGAGTCTTCGGTTGCCGAGTCTTCGGTTGCCGAGTCTTCGATTGCCGAGTCTTCGGTTGTCGAGCCTTCGGTCGTCGAGCCTTCTGTCGCCGAGCCTTCGGTCGCCGAGCCTTCGGTAGCCGAGCCTTCGGTCGCCGAGCCTTCGGTCGCCGTGCCTTCGGTCGCCGAGTCTTTGGTCGCCGAGCCTTCGGTCGCCGAGCCTTCGGTCGCCGAGCCTTCGGTCGCCGAGTCATCGGTCCCCGAGTCTTCTGTCGCCGAGTCTTCGGTCGCCGAGCCTTCGGTCGCCGAGGCTTCGGTTGCCGAGTCTTCGGTTGCCGAGTCTTCGGTTGCGGAGTCTTCGGTTGCCGAGTATTCGGTTGCCGAGTCTTCGTTCGCCGAGTCTTCGGTTGTCGAGCCTTCGGTTGTCGAGCCTTCGGTTATGGAGCCTCCGGGTTCGAGCCTTCGGTTGTCGAGCCATCGGTTGTCGAGGCTTCGGTTGACGAGCCTTCGGTTGTCGAGCCTTCGGTTGTCGAGCCTTCGGTTGTCGAGCCTTGGGTTGTCGAGTCTTCGGTTGCCGAGCCTTCGGTCGCCGAGCCTTCGGTCGCCGAGCCTTCGGTCGCCGAGCCTTCGGTCGCCGAGCCTTCGGTCGCCGAGCCTTCGGTCGCCGAGCCTTCGGTCGCCGAGCCTTCGGACGCCGAGGCTTCGATCGCCGAGCCTTCGGTCGCCGAGCCTTCGGTCGCCGAGCCTTAGGTCGCCGCGCCTTCGGTTCCGAGCCTTCGGTCGCCGAGCCTTCGGTCGCCGAGCTTTCGGTTGCCGAGCCTTCGGTCGCCGAGCCTTTGGTCGCCGAATCTTCGGTAGCCGAGTCTTCAGCTGCCGAGCCTTCGGTTGCCGAGTCTTCCGTTGCCGAGTCTTCGGTTGCCGAGTCTTCCGTTGCCGAGTCTTCGGTTGTCGAGTCTTCGGTTGTCGAGTCTTTGGTTGTCGAGTCTTCGGTTGCCGAGTCTTCGGTTGCCGAGTCTTCGGTGGCCGAGCCTTCGGTCGCCGGCCTTCGGTCGCCGAGCTTTCGGTCGCCGAGCCTTCGGTCGCCGAGCCTTCGGACGCCGAGTCTTCGGTCGCCGAGTCTTCGGTTTCCGAATCTTCGGTTGCCGAGTCTTCGGTTGCCGAGTCTTCGGTTGCCGAGCCTTCGGTTGCCGAGCCTTCGGTTGTCGAGCCTTCGGTTGTCGAGCCTTCGGTTGTCGAGCCTTCGGTTGTCGAGCCTTCGGTTGTCGAGCCTTCGGTTGCCGAGCCTTCGGTTGCCGCGCCTTCGGATGCCGCGCCTTCGGTTGCCGAGTCTTCGGTTGCCGAGTCTTCGATTGCCGAGTCTTCGGTTGTCGAGTCTTCGGTTGTCGAGTCCTCGGTTGTCGAGTCTTCGGTTGTCGAGCCTTCGGTTGTCGAGCCTTAGGTCAACGAGCCTTCGGTCGCTGAGCCTTCGGTCGCCGAGCCTTCGGTCGCCGAGCCTTCGGTCGCCGTGCCTTCGGTCGCCGAGTCTTTGGTCGCCGAGCCTTCGGTCGCCGAGCCTTCGGTCGCCGAGCCTTCGGTCGCCGAGCCTTCGGTCGCCGAGCCTTCGGTCGCCGAGCCTTCGGTCGCCGAGCCTTCGGTCGCCGAGCCTTCGGTCGCCGAGTCATCGGTCCCCGAGTCTTCGGTCGCCGAGTCTTCGGTCGCCGAACCTTCGGTCGCCGAGTCTTCTGTCGCCGAGTCTTCGGTTGCCGAGCCTTCGGTTGCCGCGCCTTCGGATCCCGCGCCTTCGGTCGCCGAGCCTTCTGTCCTCCAGTCTTCGGTCGCCGAGTCTTCGGTTCCCGAGTCTTCGGTTGCCAAGTATTCGGTTGACGAGTCTTCGGTTGCCGAGTCTTCGGTTGCCGAGTCTTCGGTTGCCGAGTCTTCGGTTGACGAGTCTTCGGTTGCCGAGTCTTCGGTTGCCGAGTCTTCGGTTGCCGAGTCTTCGGTTGCCGAGTCTTCGGTTGCCGAGTCTACGGTTGCCGAGTCTTCGGTTGCCGAGTCTTCGGTTGTCGAGTCTTGGGTTGTCGAGTCTTGGGTTGTCGATACCTCGGTGACGAGGTTACGGGGTTCGAATTTTCGACGTCGAATTCTTGGTCTGGTATTTCCGGTGTGGGGTCCTCGGTATGGAGTTTTCGGGTGTTGAGCTTTCGGTGTTGAATCCTCCGTTTCCTTTTTTCGGGTGTCGAGCCCTCGGGTGTCGAGATTACGGGTGTCGAGATTACGGGTGTCGCGATTTCGGGTGTCGAGATTTCGCGTGTCGAGGTTTCGAGTGTCGAGGTTTCGGGTGTCGAATTTTCCATGTCAAATTTTCCATGTCGAGTTTTCGATCACGAATTTTCGATGAGGAATTTTCGATGTTGAATTCTTGAGGTCGAATTTTTGATGTGGAATTTTCGATGTCGAATTTTCGATTTGGTGTATTCGGGTGTCAAGGTTTCGTTTCGGGTCTTCGTATGTGGGTCTTCGTGTGCCGAGTCTTCGGTTGTCGAGTCTTCGGTTGTCGAGTCTTCGGTTGCCGAGTCTTCGGTCGCCGAGCCTTCGGTCGCCGAGCCTTCGGTCGCCGAGCCTTCGGTCGCCGAGTCATCGGTCCCCGAGTCTTCGGTCGCCGAGTCTTCGGTTGCCGAGCCTTCGGTTGCCGCGCCTTCGGATCCCGCGCCTTCGGTCGCCGAGCCTTCGGACGCCGAGCCTTCGATCGCCGAGCCTTCGGTCGCCGAGCCTTCGGTCGCCGAGCCTTAGGTCGCCGAGCGTTCGGTCGCCGAGCCTTCGGTCGCCGAGCTTTCGGTTGCCGAGCCTTCGGTCGCCGAGCTTTCGGTTGCCGAGCCTTCGGTCGCCGAGCCTTTGGTCGCCGAATCTTCGGTAGCCGAGTCTTCGGCTGCCGAGCCTTCGGTTGCCGAGTCTTCCGTTGCCGAGTCTTCGGTTGCCGAGTCTTCGGTTGCCGAGCCTTCGGTTGCCGCGCCTTCGGATCCCGCGCCTTCGGTCGCAGAGCCTTCGGTCGCCGAGCCTTCGGTCGCCCAGGCTTCGGTCGCCGAGTCTTCGGTTGCCGAGTCTTCAGTTGCCGAATCTTCGGTTGCCGAGTCTTCGGTTGCCGAGTCTTCGGTTGCCGAGTATTCGGTTGACGAGTCTTCGGATGCCGAGTCTTCGGTTGCCGAGTCTTCGGTTGCCGAGTCTTCGGTTGCCGAGTCTTCGGTTGACGAGTCTTCGGTTGCCGAGTCTTCGGTTGCCGAGTCTTCGGTTGCCGAGTCTTCGGTTGCCGAGTCTTCGGTTGCCGAGTCTACGGTTGCCGAGTCTTCGGTTGCCGAGTCTTCGGTTGTCGAGTCTTGGGTTGTCGAGTCTTGGGTTGTCGAATCCTCGGTGACGAGGTTACGGGGTTCGAATTTTCGACGTCGAATTCTTGGTCTGGTATTTCCGGTGTGGGGTCCTCGGTATGGAGTTTTCGGGTGTTGAGCTTTCGGTGTTGAATCCTCCGTTTCCTTTTTTCGGGTGTCGAGCCCTCGGGTGTCGAGATTACGGGTGTCGAGATTACGGGTGTCGAGATTTCGGGTGTCGAGATTTCGGGTGTCGAGGTTTCGAGTGTCGAGGTTTCGAGTGTCGAGGTTTCGGGTGTCGAATTTTCCATGTCAAATTTTCCATGTCGAGTTTTCGATCAGGAATTTTCGATGAGGAATTTTCGATGTTGAATTCTTGAGGTCGAATTTTTGATGTGGAATTTTCGATGTCGAATTTTCGATTTGGTGTATTCGGGTGTCAAGGTTTCGTTTCGGGTCTTCGTATGTGGGTCTTCGTGTGCCGAGCCTTCGGTTGTCGAGTCTTCGATTGTCGAGTCTTCGGACGCCGAGCCTTCGGTCGCCGAGCCTTCGGTCGCCGAGCCTTCGGTCGCCGAGCCTTCGGTCGCCGAGTCTTCGGTCGCCGAGTCTTCGGTTGCCGAGTCTTCGGTTGCCGAGTCTTCGGTTGCCGAGTCTTCGGTTGCCGAGTCTTCGGTTGCCGAGTCTTCGGTTGCCGAGTCTTCGGTTGCCGAGTCTTCGGTTTCCGAGTCTTCGGTTGCCGAGGTTTCGGTTGCCGAGTCTTCGGTTGCCGAGTCTTCGGTTGCCGAGCCTTCGGTTGTCGAGCCTTCGGTTGTCGAGCCTTCGGTTGTCGAGCTTCCGGTTGTCGAGCCTTCGGTTGTGGAGCCTTCGGTTGCCGAGCCTTCGGTTGCCGCGCCTTTGGATGCCGCGCCTTCGGTTGCCGAGTCTTCGGTTGCCGAGTCTTCGGTTGCCGATTCTTGGATTGCCGAGACTTCGGTTGTCGAGTCTTCGGTTGTCGAGTCCTCGGTTATCGAGTCTTCGGTTGTCGAGCCTTCGGTTGTCGAGCCTTCGATCGCCGAGCCTTCGGTCGCCGAGCCTTCGGTCGCCGAGCCTTCGGTCGCCGAGCTTTCGGTTGCCGAGCCTTCGGTCGCCGAATCTTCGGTAGCCGAGTCTTCGGTTGCCGAGTCTTCCGTTGCCGAGTCTTCGGTTGCTGAGTCTTCGGTTGCCGAGTCTTCGGTTGCCGAGTCTTCGGTTGTCGAGTCTTCGGTTGTCGAGTCTTCGTTTGTCGAGTCTTCGGTTGCCGAGTCTTCGGTTGCCGAGTCTGCAGTGGCCGAGCCTTCGGTCGCCGGCCTTCGGTCGCCGAGCTTTCGGTCGCCGAGCCTCCGGTCGCCGAGCCTTCGGTCGCCGAGCCTTCGGTCGCCGAGTCATCGGTCCCCGAGTCTTCGGTCGCCGAGTCTTCGGTTGCCGAGCCTTCGGTTGCCGCGCCTTCGGATCCCGCGCCTTCGGTCGCCGAGCCTTCGGACGCCGAGCCTTCGATCGCCGAGCCTTCGGTCGCCGAGCCTTCGGTCGCCGAGCCTTAGGTCGCCGAGCGTTCGGTCGCCGAGCCTTCGGTCGCCGAGCTTTCGGTTGCCGAGCCTTCGGTCGCCGAGCTTTCGGTTGCCGAGCCTTCGGTCGCCGAGCCTTTGGTCGCCGAATCTTCGGTAGCCGAGTCTTCGGCTGCCGAGCCTTCGGTTGCCGAGTCTTCCGTTGCCGAGTCTTCGGTTGCCGAGTCTTCGGTTGTCGAGTCTTCGGTTGTCAAGTCTTCGGTTGTCGAGTCTTCGGTTGCCGAGTCTTCGGTTGCCGAGTCTGCGGTGGCCGAGCCTTCGGACGCCGGACTTCGGTCGCCGAGCTTTCGGTCGCCGAGCCTTCGGTCACCGAGCCTTCGGTCGCCGAGTCTTCGGTTTCCGAGTCTTCGGTTGCCGAGTCTTCGGTTGCCGAGTCTTCGGTGGCCGAGTCTTTGGTGACGGAGTCTTCGGTGGCCGAGTCTTCGGTGGCCGAGTCTTCGGTGGCCGAGTCTTCGGTGGCCGAGTCTTCGGTGGCCGAGTCTTCGGTCGCCGAGCCTTCGGTCGCCGAGCCTTCGGTCGCCGAGCCTTCGGTCGCCGAGCCTACGGTCGCCGAGTCTTCGGTCGCCGAGTCTTCGGCTGCCGAGTCTTTGGTTGCCGAGTCTTGGGTTGTCGAATCCTCGGTGACGAGGTTCCGGGGTTCGAAATTTGGACATCGAAGTCTTGGTCTGGGATTTCCGGTGTGGGGTCCTCGGTGTGGAGTTTTCGGGTGTTTAGGTTTCTGTGTTGGGTCCTCCGTTTCCTTTCTTCGGGTGTCGAGCCCTCGGGTGTCGAGGTTTTGGGTGTGGAGGTTTCCGGTGTCGAGACTACGGGTGTCGAGATTACGGGTGTCGAGATTTCGGGTGTCGAGGTTTCGAGTGTCGAGGTTTCGGGTGTCGAGGTTTCGGGTGTCGAATTTTCCATGTCGAATTTTCCATGTCGAATTTTCCATGTCGAGTTTTCGATCAGGAATTTTCGATGAGGAATTTTCGATGTTAAATTCTCGAGGTCGAATTTTTGAGGTCGAATTTTTGGTGTCGAATTTTTGATGTCGAATTTTCGATGTCGAATTTTCGATGTCGAATTTTCGACGTCGAATTTTCGATTTGGTGTACTCGGGTGTCGAGGTTTCGTTTCGGGTCTTCGTATGTGGGTCTTCGTGTGCCGAGTCTTCGGTTGCCGAGTCTTCGGTTGCCGAATCTTCGGTTGCCGAGTCTTCGGTTGCCGAGTCTTCGGTTGCCGAGTCTTCGGTTGCCGAGTCTTCGGTTGCCGAGTATTCGGTTGACGAGTCTTCGGTTGCGGAGTCTTCGGTTGCCGAGTCTTCGGTTGCCGAGTCTTCGGTTGCCGAGTCTTCGGTTGCCGAGTCTTCGGTGGCCGATTCTTCGGTCGCCATGTCTTCGGTCGCCGAGTCTTCGTTCGCCGAGTCTTCGGTCGCCGAGCCTTCGATCGCCGAGCCTTCGGTTGCCGAGTCTTCGGTCGCCGAGTCTTCGGCTGCCGAGTCTTCGGCTGCCCAGTCTTCGGTTGCCGAGTTTTCGGTTGCCGAGTCTTCGGTTGCCGAGTCTTCGGTTGTCGAGTCTTCGGTTGTCGAGCCTTCGGTTGTCGAGCCTTCGGTTGTCGAGCCTTCGGTTGTCGAGCCTTCGGTTGACGAGCCTTTGGTTGTCGAGCCTTCGGTTGTCGAGCCTTCGGTTGTCGAGCCTTGGGTTGTCGAGTCTTCGTTTGCCGAGCCTTCGGTCGCCGAGCCTTCGGTCGCCGAGCCTTCTCTCGCCGAGCCTTCGATCGCCGAGCCTTCGATCGCCGTGCCTTCGGTCGCCGAGCCTTCGGTCACCGAGCCTTAGGTCGCCGAGCCTTCAGTTCCGAGCCTTCGGTCGCCGAGTCTTCGGTCGCCGAGTCTTCGGTTGCCGAGTCTTCGGGTGTCGAGTCTTCGGTTGTCGAGCCTTCGGTTGTCGAGCCTTCGGTTGTCGAGCCTTCGGTTGTCGAGCCTTCGGTTGTCGAGCCTTCGGTTGTCGAGCCTTCGGTTGTCGAGCCTTCGGTTGACGAGCCTTCGGTTGTCGAGCCTTCGGTTGTCGAGCCTTCGGTTGTCGAGCCCTGGGTTGTCGAGTCTTCGGTCGCCAAGTCTTTGGTCGCCGAATCTTCGGTAGCCGAGTCTTCGGTGGCCGAGTCTTCGGTCGCCGAGCCTTCGGTCGCCGAGCCTTCGGTCGCCGAGTTTTCGGTCGCCGAGTCTTCGGCTGCCGAGTCTTTGGTTGCCGAGTCTTGGGTTGTCGAATCCTCGGTGACGAGGTTCCGGGGTTCGAATTTTCGACATCGAAGTCTTGGTCTGGGATTTCCGGTGTGGGGTCCTCGGTGTGGAATTTTCGGGTGTTGAGGTTACGGTGTTGGGTCCTCCGTTTCCTTTATTCGGGTGTCGAGCCCTCGGGTGTCGAGGTTTTGGGTATCGAGGTTTTGGGTGTCGAGGTTTCCGGTGTCGAGACTACGGGTGTCGAGATTACATGTGTCGAGATTTCGGGTGTCGAGATTTCGAGTGTCGAGGTTTCGGGTGTCGAGGTTTCGGGTGTCGAATTTTCCATGTGGAATTTTCCATGTCGAGTTTTCGATCAGGAATTTTCGATGAGGAATTTTCGATGTTAAATTCTCGAGGTCGAATTTTTGAGGTCGAATTTTTGGTGTCGAATTTTCGATGTCGAATTTTCGACGTCGAAGTTTCGATTTGGTGTATTCGGGTGTCGAGGTTTCGTTTCGGGTCTTCGTATGTGGGTCTTCGTGTGCCGAGTCTTCGGTTGCCGAGTCTTCGGTTGTCGAGTCTTCGGTTGCCGAGTCTTCGGTTGTCGAGCCTTCGGTTGTCGAGCCTTCGGTCGCCAAGCCTTCGGTCGCCGAGCCTTCGGTTGCCGAGTCTTCGGTTGTCGAGTCTTCGGTAGTCGAGCCTTCGGTTGTCGAGCCTTCGGTTGTTGAGCCTTCGGTTGTCGAGCCTTGGGTTGTCGAGTCTTCGGTTGCCGAGCATTCGGTCTCCGAGCCTTCGGTCGCCGAGCCTTCGGTCGCCGAGTCTTCGGTGGCCGAGTCTTCGGTCGCCGAGCCTTCGGTTGTCGAGCCTTCGGTTGTCGAGCCTTCGGTTGTCGAGCCTTCGGTTGTCGACCCTTGGGTTGCCGAGTCTTCGGTTGCCGAGTCTTCGGTTGCCGAGTCTTCGGTTGCCGAGTCTTCGGTTGCCGAGTCTTTGGTTGCCGAGTCTTCGGTTGTCGAGTCTTCGGTAGTCGAGCCTTCGGTTTTCGAGCCTTCGGTTGTCGAGCCTTCGGTTGTCGAGCCTTCGGTTGTCGAGCCTTGGGTGATCGAGACTTCGGTTGCCGAACCTTCGGTCGCCGAGCCTTCGGTCGCCGAGCCTTCGGTCGCCGAGCCTTCGGTCGCCCAGCCTTAGCTCGCCGAGCCTTCGGTTCCGAGCCTTCGGTCGCTGAGCCCTCGGTCGCCGAGCTTTCGGTCGCCGAGTTTTCGGTTGCCGAGTCTTCGGTTTTCGAGTCTTCGGTAGTCGAGCCTTCGGTTGTCGAGCCTTCGGTTGTCGAGCCTTCGGTTGTCGAGCCTTCGGTTGTCGAGCCTTCGGTTGTCGAGCCTTCGGTTGTCGAGCCTTGGGTTGTCGAGTCTTCGGTTGCCGAGCCTTCGGTCGCCGAGCCTTCGGTCGCCGAGCCTTCGGTCGCCGAGCCTTCGGACGCCGAGCCTTCGATCGCCGAGCCTTCGGTCGCCGAGCCTTAGGTCGCCGAGCCTTCGGTCGCCGAGCCTTCGGTCGCCGATTCTTCGGTCGCCGAGTCTTCGTTCGCCGAGTCTTCGGTCGCCGAGCCTTCGTTCGCCGAGCCTTCGGTCGCCGAGCCTTCGGACGCCGAGCCTTCGATCGCCGAGCCTTCGGTCGCCGAGCCTTCGGTCGCTGAGCCTTCGGTCGCCGATTCCTCGGTCGCCGAGTCTTCGTTCGCCGAGTCTTCGGTCGCCGAGTCTTCGTTCGCCGAGCCTTCGGTCGCCGAGCCTTCGGTCGCCGAGCCTTAGGTCGCCGAGCCTTCGGTCGCCGAGCCTTCGGTCGCCGAGCCTTCGGTCGCCGATTCTTCGGTCGCCGAGTCTTCGTTCGCCGAGTCTTCGGTCGCCGAGCCTTCGTTCGCCGAGCCTTCGGTCGTCGAGCCTTCGGTTGCCGAGCCTTCGGTTGTCGAGACTTCGGTTGTCGAGCCTTGGGTTGTCGAGTCTTCGGTTGCCGAGCCTTCGGTCGCCGACCTTCGGTCGCCGAGCCTTCGGTCGCCGAGCCTTCGGTCGCCGAGCCTTCGGTCGCCGAGCCTTCGGACGCCGAGCCTTCGATCGCCGAGCCTTCGGTCGCCGAGCCTTCAGTCGCCGAGCCTTAGGTCGTCGAGCCTTCGGTTCCGAGCCTTCGGTCGCCGAGCCTGCGGTCGCCGAGCTTTCGGTCGCCGAGCCTTCGGTCGCCGAATCTTCGGTAGCCGTGTCTTCGGTTGCCGAGTCTTCCGTTGCCAAGTCTTCGGTTGCCGAGTCTTCGGTTGCCGAGTCTTCGGTTGTCGAGTCTTCGGTTGTCGAGTCTTCGGTTGTCGAGTCTTCGGTTGCCGAGTCTTCGGTTGCCGAGTCTGCGGTGGCCGAGCCTTCGGTCGCCGGCCTTCGGTCGCCGAGCTTTCGGTCGCCGAGCCTTCGGTCGCCGAGCCTTCGGTCGCCGAGCCTTCGGTCGCCGAGCCTTCCGTCGCCGAGTCTTCGGTCGCCGAGTCTTCGGTTGCCGAGTCTTCGGTTTCCGAGTCTTCGTTGCCGAGTCTTCGGTGGCCGAGTCTTCGTTGACGGAGTCTTCGGTGGCCGAGTCTTCGGTGGCCGAATCTTCGGTGGCCGAGTCTTCGGTGGCCGAGTCTTCGGTCGCCGAGTCTTCGGTCGCCGAGCCTTCGGTCGCCGAGTCTTCGGCTGCCGAGTCTTTGGTTGCCGAGTCTTGGGTTGTCGAATCCTTGGTGACGAGGTTCCGGGGTTCGAATTTTCGACATGGAAGTCTTGGTCTGGGATTTCCGGTGTGGGATCCTCGGTGTGGAGTTTTCGGGTGTTGAGGTTTCGGTGTTGGGTCCTCCGTTTCCTTTCTTCGAGTGTCGAGCCCTCGGGTGTCGAGGTTTTGGGTATCGAGGTTTTGGGTGTCGAGGTTTCCAGTGTCGAGACTACGGGTGTCGAGAATACGGGTGTCGAGATTTCGGGTGTCGAGGTTTCGAGTGTCGAGGTTTCGGGTGTCGAGGTTTCGGGTGTCGAATTTTCCATGTCGAATTTTCCATGTCGAGTTTTCGATCAGGAATTTTCGATGTTAAATTCTCGAGGTCGAATTTTTGGTGTTGAATTTTTGATGTCGAATTTTCGATGTCGAATTTTCGACGTCGAATTTTCGATTTGGTCTATTCGGGTGTCGAGGTTTCGTTTCGGGTCTTCGTATGTGGGTCTTAGTGTGCCGAGTCTTCGGTTGTCGAGTCTTCGGGCTCGAGTCTTCGGTTGTCGAGTCTTCGGTTGTCGAGTCTTCGGTTGTCGAGTCTTCGGTTGACGAGTCTTCGGTTGCCGAGTCTTCGGTTGCCGAGTCTTCGGTTGTCGAGTCTTCGGTAGTCGAGCCTTCGGTTGTCGCGCCTTCGGTTGTCGAGCCTTCGGTTGTCGAGCCTTCGGTTGTCGAGCCTTCGGTTGTCGAGCCTTCGGGTGTCGAGCCTTGGGTTGTCGAGTCTTCGGTTGCCGAGCCGTCGGTCGCCGAGCTTTCGGTCGCCCAGCCTTCGGTCGCCGAGCCTTCGGTCGCCGAGCCTTCGGTCGCCGAGCCTTCGGACGCCGAGCCTTCGATCGCCGAGCCTTCGGTCGCCGAGCCTTCGGTCGCCGAGCCTTCGGTCGCCGAGCTTTCGGTTGCCGAGCCTTCGGTCGCCGAGCCTTTGGTCGCCGAATCTTCGGTAGCCGAGTCTTCAGCTGCCGAGCCTTCGGTTGCCGAGTCTTCCGTTGCCGAGTCTTCGGTTGCCGAGTCTTCCGTTGCCGAGTCTTCGGTTGTCGAGTCTTCGGTTGTCGAGTCTTTGGTTGTCGAGTCTTCGGTTGCCGAGTCTTCGGTTGCCGAGTCTTCGGTTGCCGAGTCTTCGGTGGCCGAGCCTTCGGTCGCCGGCCTTCGGTCGCCGAGCTTTCGGTCGCCGAGCCTTCGGTCGCCGAGCCTTCGGACGCCGAGTCTTCGGTCGCCGAGTCTTCGGTTTCCGAATCTTCGGTTGCCGAGTCTTCGGTTGCCGAGTCTTCGGTTGCCGAGCCTTCGGTTGCCGAGCCTTCGGTTGTCGAGCCTTCGGTTGTCGAGCCTTCGGTTGTCGAGCCTTCGGTTGTCGAGCCTTCGGTTGTCGAGCCTTCGGTTGCCGAGCCTTCGGTTGCCGCGCCTTCGGATGCCGCGCCTTCGGTTGCCGAGTCTTCGGTTGCCGAGTCTTCGATTGCCGAGTCTTCGGTTGTCGAGTCTTCGGTTGTCGAGTCCTCGGTTGTCGAGTCTTCGGTTGTCGAGCCTTCGGTTGTCGAGCCTTAGGTCGCCGAGCCTTCGGTCGCCGAGCCTTCGGTCGCCGAGCCTTCGGTCGCCGAGCCTTCGGTCGCCGTGCCTTCGGTCGCCGAGTCTTTGGTCGCCGAGCCTTCGGTCGCCGAGCCTTCGGTCGCCGAGCCTTCGGTCGCCGAGCCTTCGGTCGCCGAGCCTTCGGTCGCCGAGCCTTCGGTCGCCGAGCCTTCGGTCGCCGAGCCTTCGGTCGCCGAGCCTTCGGTCGCCGAGTCATCGGTCCCCGAGTCTTCGGTCGCCGAGTCTTCGGTCGCCGAACCTTCGGTCGCCGAGTCTTCTGTCGCCGAGTCTTCGGTTGCCGAGCCTTCGGTTGCCGCGCCTTCGGATCCCGCGCCTTCGGTCGCCGAGCCTTCGGTCGCCCAGTCTTCGGTCGCCGAGTCTTCGGTTGCCGAGTCTTCGGTTGCCAAGTATTCGGTTGACGAGTCTTCGGATGCCGAGTCTTCGGTTGCCGAGTCTTCGGTTGCCGAGTCTTCGGTTGCCGAGTCTTCGGTTGCCGAGTCTTCGGTTGACGAGTCTTCGGTTGCCGAGTCTTCGGTTGCCGAGTCTTCGGTTGCCGAGTCTTCGGTTGCCGAGTCTTCGGTTGCCGAGTCTACGGTTGCCGAGTCTTCGGTTGCCGAGTCTTCGGTTGTCGAGTCTTGGGTTGTCGAGTCTTGGGTTGTCGATACCTCGGTGACGAGGTTACGGGGTTCGAATTTTCGACGTCGAATTCTTGGTCTGGTATTTCCGGTGTGGGGTCCTCGGTATGGAGTTTTCGGGTGTTGAGCTTTCGGTGTTGAATCCTCCGTTTCCTTTTTTCGGGTGTCGAGCCCTCGGGTGTCGAGATTACGGGTGTCGAGATTACGGGTGTCGCGATTTCGGGTGTCGAGATTTCGGGTGTCGAGGTTTCGAGTGTCGAGGTTTCGGGTGTCGAATTTTCCATGTCAAATTTTCCATGTCGAGTTTTCGATCACGAATTTTCGATGAGGAATTTTCGATGTTGAATTCTTGAGGTCGAATTTTTGATGTGGAATTTTCGATGTCGAATTTTCGATTTGGTGTATTCGGGTGTCAAGGTTTCGTTTCGGGTCTTCGTATGTGGGTCTTCGTGTGCCGAGTCTTCGGTTGTCGAGTCTTCGGTTGTCGAGTCTTCGGTTGCCGAGTCTTCGGTCGCCGAGCCTTCGGTCGCCGAGCCTTCGGTCCCCGAGTCTTCGGTCGCCGAGTCTTCGGTTGCCGAGCCTTCGGTTGCCGCGCCTTCGGATCCCGCGCCTTCGGTCGCCGAGCCTTCGGACGCCGAGCCTTCGATCGCCGAGCCTTCGGTCGCCGAGCCTTCGGTCGCCGAGCCTTAGGTCGCCGAGCGTTCGGTCGCCGAGCCTTCGGTCGCCGAGCTTTCGGTTGCCGAGCCTTCGGTCGCCGAGCTTTCGGTTGCCGAGCCTTCGGTCGCCGAGCCTTTGGTCGCCGAATCTTCGGTAGCCGAGTCTTCGGCTGCCGAGCCTTCGGTTGCCGAGTCTTCCGTTGCCGAGTCTTCGGTTGCCGAGTCTTCGGTTGCCGAGCCTTCGGTTGCCGCGCCTTCGGATCCCGCGCCTTCGGTCGCAGAGCCTTCGGTCGCCGAGCCTTCGGTCGCCCAGGCTTCGGTCGCCGAGTCTTCGGTTGCCGAGTCTTCGGTTGCCGAATCTTCGGTTGCCGAGTCTTCGGTTGCCGAGTCTTCGGTTGCCGAGTATTCGGTTGACGAGTCTTCGGATGCCGAGTCTTCGGTTGCCGAGTCTTCGGTTGCCGAGTCTTCGGTTGCCGAGTCTTCGGTTGACGAGTCTTCGGTTGCCGAGTCTTCGGTTGCCGAGTCTTCGGTTGCCGAGTCTTCGGTTGCCGAGTCTTCGGTTGCTGAGTCTACGGTTGCCGAGTCTTCGTTTGCCGAGTCTTCGGTTGTCGAGTCTTGGGTTGTCGAGTCTTGGGTTGTCGAATCCTCGGTGACGAGGTTACGGGGTTCGAATTTTCGACGTCGAATTCTTGGTCTGGTATTTCCGGTGTGGGGTCCTCGGTATGGAGTTTTCGGGTGTTGAGCTTTCGGTGTTGAATCCTCCGTTTCCTTTTTTCGGGTGTCGAGCCCTCGGGTGTCGAGATTACGGGTGTCGAGATTACGGGTGTCGAGATTTCGGGTGTCGAGATTTCGGGTGTCGAGGTTTCGAGTGTCGAGGTTTCGAGTGTCGAGGTTTGGGGTGTCGAATTTTCCATGTCAAATTTTCCATGTCGAGTTTTCGATCAGGAATTTTCGATGAGGAATTTTCGATGTTGAATTCTTGAGGTCGAATTTTTGATGTGGAATTTTCGATGTCGAATTTTCGATTTGGTGTATTCGGGTGTCAAGGTTTCGTTTCGGGTCTTCGTATGTGGGTCTTCGTGTGCCGAGCCTTCGGTTGTCGAGTCTTCGATTGTCGAGTCTTCGGACGCCGAGCCTTCGGTCGCCGAGCCTTCGGTCGCCGAGCCTTCGGTCGCCGAGCCTTCGGTCGCCGAGTCTTCGGTCGCCGAGTCTTCGGTTGCCGAGTCTTCGGTTGCCGAGTCTTCGGTTGCCGAGTCTTCGGTTGCCGAGTCTTCGGTTGCCGAGTCTTCGGTTGCCGAGTCTTCGGTTGCCGAGTCTTCGGTTTCCGAGTCTTCGGTTGCCGAGTTTTCGGTTGCCGAGTCTTCGGTTGCCGAGTCTTCGGTTGCCGAGCCTTCGGTTGTCGAGCCTTCGGTTGTCGAGCCTTCGGTTGTCGAGCTTCCGGTTGTCGAGCCTTCGGTTGTGGAGCCTTCGGTTGCCGAGCCTTCGGTTGCCGCGCCTTTGGATGCCGCGCCTTCGGTTGCCGAGTCTTCGGTTGCCGAGTCTTCGGTTGCCGATTCTTGGATTGCCGAGACTTCGGTTGTCGAGTCTTCGGTTGTCGAGTCCTCGGTTATCGAGGCTTCGGTTGTCGAGCCTTCGGTTGTCGAGCCTTCGATCGCCGAGCCTTCGGTCGCCGAGCCTTCGGTCGCCGAGCCTTCGGTCGCCGAGCTTTCGGTTGCCGAGCCTTCGGTCGCCGAATCTTCGGTAGCCGAGTCTTCGGTTGCCGAGTCTTCCGTTGCCGAGTCTTCGGTTGCCGAGTCTTCGGTTGCCGAGTCTTCGGTTGCCGAGTCTTCGGTTGTCGAGTCTTCGGTTGTCGAGTCTTCGTTTGTCGAGTCTTCGGTTGCCGAGTCTTCGGTTGCCGAGTCTGCGGTGGCCGAGCCTTCGGTCGCCGGCCTTCGGTCGCCGAGCTTTCGGTCGCCGAGCCTCCGGTCGCCGAGCCTTCGGTCGCCGAGTCTTCGGTCGCCGAGTCTTCGGTTGCCGAGTCTTCGGTTGACGAGTCTTCGGTTGCCGAGTCTTCGGTTGCCGAGTCTTCGGTTGCCGAGTCTTCGATTGCCGAGTCTTCGGTCGTCGAGCCTTCGGTCGTCGAGCCTTCTGTCGCCGAGCCTTCGGTCGCCGAGCCTTCGGTAGCCGAGCCTTCGGTCGCCGTGCCTTCGGTCGCCGAGTCTTTGGTCGCCGAGCCTTCGGTCGCCGAGCCTTCGGTCGCCGAGCCTTCGGTCGCCGAGTCATCGGTCCCCGAGTCTTCTGTCGCCGAGTCTTCGGTCGCCGAGCCTTCGGTCGCCGAGGCTTCGGTTACCGAGTCTTCGGTTGCCGAGTCTTCGGTTGCCGAGTCTTCGGTTGCCGAGTCTTCGGTTGCGGAGTCTTCGGTTGCCGAGTATTCGGTTGCCGAGTCTTCGTTCGCCGAGTCTTCGGTTGTCGAGCCTTGGGTTGTCGAGTCTTCGGTTGCCGAGCCTTCGGTCGCCGAGCCTTCGGTCGCCGAGCCTTCGGTCGCCGAGCCTTCGGTCGCCGAGCCTTCGGTCGCCGAGCCTTCGGACGCCGAGGCTTCGATCGCCGAGCCTTCGGTCGCCGAGCCTTCGGTCGCCGAGCCTTAGGTCGCCGCGCCTTCGGTTCCGAGCCTTCGGTCGCCGAGCCTTCGGTCGCCGAGCTTTCGGTTGCCGAGCCTTCGGTCGCCGAGCCTTTGGTCGCCGAATCTTCGGTAGCCGAGTCTTCAGCTGCCGAGCCTTCGGTTGCCGAGTCTTCCGTTGCCGAGTCTTCGGTTGCCGAGTCTTCCGTTGCCGAGTCTTCGGTTGTCGAGTCTTCGGTTGTCGAGTCTTTGGTTGTCGAGTCTTCGGTTGCCGAGTCTTCGGTTGCCGAGTCTTCGGTGGCCGAGCCTTCGGTCGCCGGCCTTCGGTCGCCGAGCTTTCGGTCGCCGAGCCTTCGGTCGCCGAGCCTTCGGACGCCGAGTCTTCGGTCGCCGAGTCTTCGGTTTCCGAATCTTCGGTTGCCGAGTCTTCGGTTGCCGAGTCTTCGGTTGCCGAGCCTTCGGTTGCCGAGCCTTCGGTTGTCGAGCCTTCGGTTGTCGAGCCTTCGGTTGTCGAGCCTTCGGTTGCCGAGCCTTCGGTTGCCGCGCCTTCGGATGCCGCGCCATCGGTTGCCGAGTCTTCGGTTGCCGAGTCTTCGTTTGCCGAGTCTTCGGTTGTCGAGTCTTCGGTTGTCGAGTCCTCGGTTGTCGAGTCTTCGGTTGTCGAGCCTTCGGTTGTCGAGCCTTAGGTCGCCGAGCCTTCGGTCGCCGAGCCTTCGGTCGCCGAGCCTTCGGTCGCCGAGCCTTCGGTCGCCGAGCCTTCGGTCGCCGTGCCTTCGTTCGCCGAGTCTTTGGTCGCCGAGCCTTCGGTCGCCGAGCCTTCGGTCGCCGAGCCTTCGGTCGCCGAGCCTTCGGTCGCCGAGCCTTCGGTCGCCGAGCTTTCGGTCGCCGAGCCTTCGGTCGCCGAGCCTTCGGTCGCCGAGTCATCGGTCCCCGAGTCTTCGGTCGCCGAGTCTTCGGTCGCCGAGCCTTCGGTCGCCGAGTCTTCTGTCGCCGAGTCTTCGGTTGCCGAGCCTTCGGTTGCCGCGCCTTCGGATCCCGCGCCTTCGGTCGCCGAGCCTTCGGTCGCCCAGTCTTCGGTCGCCGAGTCTTCGGTTGCCGAGTCTTCGGTTGCCGAGTCTTCGGTTGCCAAGTATTCGGTTGACGAGTCTTCGGATGCCGAGTCTTCGGTTGCCGAGTCTTCGGTTGCCGAGTCTTCGGTTGCCGAGTCTTCGGTTGCCGAGTCTTCGGTTGACGAGTCTTCGGTTGTCGAGCCTTCGGTTGTCGAGCCTTCGGTTGTCGAGCCTTCGGTTGTCGAGCCTTCGGTTGACGAGCCTTCGGTTGTCGAGCCTTCGGTTGTCGAGCCTTCGGTTGTCGAGCCCTGGGTTGTCGAGTCTTCGGTCGCCAAGTCTTTGGTCGCCGAATCTTCGGTAGCCGAGTCTTCGGTGGCCGAGTCTTCGGTCGCCGAGCCTTCGGTCGCCGAGCCTTCGGTCGCCGAGTTTTCGGTCACCGAGTCTTCGGCTGCCGAGTCTTTGGTTGCCGAGTCTTGGGTTGTCGAATCCTCGGTGACGAGGTTCCGGGGTTCGAATTTTCGACATCGAAGTCTTGGTCTGGGATTTCCGGTGTGGGGTCCTCGGTGTGGAATTTTCGGGTGTTGAGGTTACGGTGTTGGGTCCTCCGTTTCCTTTATTCGGGTGTCGAGCCCTCGGGTGTCGAGGTTTTGGGTATCGAGGTTTTGGGTGTCGAGGTTTCCGGTGTCGAGACTACGGGTGTCGAGATTACATGTGTCGAGATTTCGGGTGTCGAGATTTCGAGTGTCGAGGTTTCGGGTGTCGAGGTTTCGGGTGTCGAATTTTCCATGTGGAATTTTCCATGTCGAGTTTTCGATCAGGAATTTTCGATGAGGAATTTTCGATGTTAAATTCTCGAGGTCGAATTTTTGAGGTCGAATTTTTGGTGTCGAATTTTCGATGTCGAATTTTCGACGTCGAAGTTTCGATTTGGTGTATTCGGGTGTCGAGGTTTCGTTTCGGGTCTTCGTATGTGGGTCTTCGTGTGCCGAGTCTTCGGTTGCCGAGTCTTCGGTTGTCGAGTCTTCGGTTGCCGAGTCTTCGGTTGTCGAGCCTTCGGTTGTCGAGCCTTCGGTCGCCAAGCCTTCGGTCGCCGAGCCTTCGGTTGCCGAGTCTTCGGTTGTCGAGTCTTCGGTAGTCGAGCCTTCGGTTGTCGAGCCTTCGGTTGTTGAGCCTTCGGTTGTCGAGCCTTGGGTTGTCGAGTCTTCGGTTGCCGAGCATTCGGTCTCCGAGCCTTCGGTCGCCGAGCCTTCGGTCGCCGAGTCTTCGGTGGCCGAGTCTTCGGTCGCCGAGCCTTCGGTTGTCGAGCCTTCGGTTGTCGAGCCTTCGGTTGTCGAGCCTTCGGTTGTCGAGCCTTGGGTTGCCGAGTCTTCGGTTGCCGAGTCTTCGGTTGCCGAGTCTTCGGTTGCCGAGTCTTCGGTTGCCGAGTCTTCGGTTGCCGAGTCTTCGGTTGCCGAGTCTTCGGTTGCCGAGTCTTCGGTTGTCGAGTCTTCGGTAGTCGAGCCTTCGGTTTTCGAGCCTTCGGTTGTCGAGCCTTCGGTTGTCGAGCCTTCGGTTGTCGAGCCTTGGGTGATCGAGACTTCGGATGCCGAACCTTCGGTCGCCGAGCCTTCGGTCGCCGAGCCTTCGGTCGCCGAGCCTTCGGTCGCCCAGCCTTAGCTCGCCGAGCCTTCGGTTCCGAGCCTTCGGTCGCTGAGCCCTCGGTCGCCGAGCTTTCGGTCGCCGAGTTTTCGGTTGCCGAGTCTTCGGTTTTCGAGTCTTCGGTAGTCGAGCCTTCGGTTGTCGAGCCTTCGGTTGTCGAGCCTTCGGTTGTCGAGCCTTCGGTTGTCGAGCCTTCGGTTGTCGAGCCTTCGGTTGTCGAGCCTTGGGTTGTCGAGTCTTCGGTTGCCGAGCCTTCGGTCGCCGAGCCTTCGGTAGCCGAGCCTTCGGTCGCCGTGCCTTCGGTCGCCGAGTCTTTGGTCGCCGAGCCTTCGGTCGCCGAGCCTTCGGTCGCCGAGCCTTCGGTCGCCGAGTCATCGGTCCCCGAGTCTTCTGTCGCCGAGTCTTCGGTCGCCGAGCCTTCGGTCGCCGAGGCTTCGGTTACCGAGTCTTCGGTTGCCGAGTCTTCGGTTGCCGAGTCTTCGGTTGCCGAGTCTTCGGTTGCGGAGTCTTCGGTTGCCGAGTATTCGGTTGCCGAGTCTTCGTTCGCCGAGTCTTCGGTTGTCGAGCCTTGGGTTGTCGAGTCTTCGGTTGCCGAGCCTTCGGTCGCCGAGCCTTCGGTCGCCGAGCCTTCGGTCGCCGAGCCTTCGGTCGCCGAGCCTTCGGTCGCCAAGCCTTCGGACGCCGAGGCTTCGATCGCCGAGCCTTCGGTCGCCGAGCCTTCGGTCGCCGAGCCTTAGGTCGCCGCGCCTTCGGTTCCGAGCCTTCGGTCGCCGAGCCTTCGGTCGCCGAGCTTTCGGTTGCCGAGCCTTCGGTCGCCGACCCTTTGGTCGCCGAATCTTCGGTAGCCGAGTCTTCAGCTGCCGAGCCTTCGGTTGCCGAGTCTTCCGTTGCCGAGTCTTCGGTTGCCGAGTCTTCCGTTGCCGAGTCTTCGGTTGTCGAGTCTTCGGTTGTCGAGTCTTTGGTTGTCGAGTCTTCGGTTGCCGAGTCTTCGGTTGCCGAGTCTTCGGTGGCCGAGCCTTCGGTCGCCGGCCTTCGGTCGCCGAGCTTTCGGTCGCCGAGCCTTCGGTCGCCGAGCCTTCGGACGCCGAGTCTTCGGTCGCCGAGTCTTCGGTTTCCGAATCTTCGGTTGCCGAGTCTTCGGTTGCCGAGTCTTCGGTTGCCGAGCCTTCGGTTGCCGAGCCTTCGGTTGTCGAGCCTTCGGTTGTCGAGCCTTCGGTTGTCGAGCCTTCGGTTGCCGAGCCTTCGGTTGCCGCGCCTTCGGATGCCGCGCCATCGGTTGCCGAGTCTTCGGTTGCCGAATCTTCGTTTGCCGAGTCTTCGGTTGTCGAGTCTTCGGTTGTCGAGTCCTCGGTTGTCGAGTCTTCGGTTGTCGAGCCTTCGGTTGTCGAGCCTTAGGTCGCCGAGCCTTCGGTCGCCGAGCCTTCGGTCGCCGAGCCTTCGGTCGCCGAGCCTTCGGTCGCCGAGCCTTCGGTCGCCGTGCCTTCGTTCGCCGAGTCTTTGGTCGCCGAGCCTTCGGTCGCCGAGCCTTCGGTCGCCGAGCCTTCGGTCGCCGAGCCTTCGGTCGCCGAGCCTTCGGTCGCCGAGCTTTCGGTCGCCGAGCCTTCGGTCGCCGAGCCTTCGGTCGCCGAGTCATCGGTCCCCGAGTCTTCGGTCGCCGAGTCTTCGGTCGCCGAGCCTTCGGTCGCCGAGTCTTCTGTCGCCGAGTCTTCGGTTGCCGAGCCTTCGGTTGCCGCGCCTTCGGATCCCGCGCCTTCGGTCGCCGAGCCTTCGGTCGCCCAGTCTTCGGTCGCCGAGTCTTCGGTTGCCGAGTCTTCGGTTGCCGAGTCTTCGGTTGCCAAGTATTCGGTTGACGAGTCTTCGGATGCCGAGTCTTCGGTTGCCGAGTCTTCGGTTGCCGAGTCTTCGGTTGCCGAGTCTTCGGTTGCCGAGTCTTCGGTTGACGAGTCTTCGGTTGTCGAGCCTTCGGTTGTCGAGCCTTCGGTTGTCGAGCCTTCGGTTGTCGAGCCTTCGGTTGACGAGCCTTCGGTTGTCGAGCCTTCGGTTGTCGAGCCTTCGGTTGTCGAGCCCTGGGTTGTCGAGTCTTCGGTCGCCAAGTCTTTGGTCGCCGAATCTTCGGTAGCCGAGTCTTCGGTGGCCGAGTCTTCGGTCGCCGAGCCTTCGGTCGCCGAGCCTTCGGTCGCCGAGTTTTCGGTCACCGAGTCTTCGGCTGCCGAGTCTTTGGTTGCCGAGTCTTGGGTTGTCGAATCCTCGGTGACGAGGTTCCGGGGTTCGAATTTTCGACATCGAAGTCTTGGTCTGGGATTTCCGGTGTGGGGTCCTCGGTGTGGAATTTTCGGGTGTTGAGGTTACGGTGTTGGGTCCTCCGTTTCCTTTATTCGGGTGTCGAGCCCTCGGGTGTCGAGGTTTTGGGTATCGAGGTTTTGGGTGTCGAGGTTTCCGGTGTCGAGACTACGGGTGTCGAGATTACATGTGTCGAGATTTCGGGTGTCGAGATTTCGAGTGTCGAGGTTTCGGGTGTCGAGGTTTCGGGTGTCGAATTTTCCATGTGGAATTTTCCATGTCGAGTTTTCGATCAGGAATTTTCGATGAGGAATTTTCGATGTTAAATTCTCGAGGTCGAATTTTTGAGGTCGAATTTTTGGTGTCGAATTTTCGATGTCGAATTTTCGACGTCGAAGTTTCGATTTGGTGTATTCGGGTGTCGAGGTTTCGTTTCGGGTCTTCGTATGTGGGTCTTCGTGTGCCGAGTCTTCGGTTGCCGAGTCTTCGGTTGTCGAGTCTTCGGTTGCCGAGTCTTCGGTTGTCGAGCCTTCGGTTGTCGAGCCTTCGGTCGCAAAGCCTTCGGTCGCCGAGCCTTCGGTTGCCGAGTCTTCGGTTGTCGAGTCTTCGGTAGTCGAGCCTTCGGTTGTCGAGCCTTCGGTTGTTGAGCCTTCGGTTGTCGAGCCTTGGGTTGTCGAGTCTTCGGTTGCCGAGCATTCGGTCTCCGAGCCTTCGGTCGCCGAGCCTTCGGTCGCCGAGTCTTCGGTGGCCGAGTCTTCGGTCGCCGAGCCTTCGGTTGTCGAGCCTTCGGTTGTCGAGCCTTCGGTTGTCGAGCCTTCGGTTGTCGAGCCTTGGGTTGCCGAGTCTTCGGTTGCCGAGTCTTCGGTTGCCGAGTCTTCGGTTGCCGAGTCTTCGGTTGCCGAGTCTTCGGTTGCCGAGTCTTCGGTTGCCGAGTCTTCGGTTGCCGAGTCTTCGGTTGTCGAGTCTTCGGTAGTCGAGCCTTCGGTTTTCGAGCCTTCGGTTGTCGAGCCTTCGGTTGTCGAGCCTTCGGTTGTCGAGCCTTGGGTGATCGAGACTTCGGATGCCGAACCTTCGGTCGCCCAGCCTTAGCTCGCCGAGCCTTCGGTTCCGAGCCTTCGGTCGCTGAGCCCTCGGTCGCCGAGCTTTCGGTCGCCGAGTTTTCGGTTGCCGAGTCTTCGGTTTTCGAGTCTTCGGTAGTCGAGCCTTCGGTTGTCGAGCCTTCGGTTGTCGAGCCTTCGGTTGTCGAGCCTTCGGTTGTCGAGCCTTCGGTTGTCGAGCCTTCGGTTGTCGAGCCTTGGGTTGTCGAGTCTTCGGTTGCCGAGCCTTCGGTCGCCGAGCCTTCGGTCGCCGAGCCTTCGGTCGCCGAGCCTTCGGACGCCGAGCCTTCGATCGCCGAGCCTTCGGTCGCCGAGCCTTAGGTCGCCGAGCCTTCGGTCGCCGAGCCTTCGGTCGCCGAGCCTTCGGTCGCCGATTCTTCGGTCGCCGAGTCTTCGTTCGCCGAGTCTTCGGTCGCCGAGCCTTCGTTCGCCGAGCCTTCGGTCGCCGAGCCTTCGGACGCCGAGCCTTCGATCGCCGAGCCTTCGGTCGCCGAGCCTTAGGTCGCCGAGCCTTCGGTCGCCGAGCCTTCGGTCGCTGAGCCTTCGGTCGCCGATTCCTCGGTCGCCGAGTCTTCGTTCGCCGAGTCTTCGGTCGCCGAGTCTTCGTTCGCCGAGCCTTCGGTCGCCGAGCCTTCGGTCGCCGAGCCTTAGGACGCCGAGCCTTCGGTCGCCGAGCCTTCGGTCGCCGAGCCTTCGGTCGCCGATTCTTCGGTCGCCGAGTCTTCGTTCGCCGAGTCTTCGGTCGCCGAGCCTTCGTTCGCCGAGCCTTCGGTCGCCGAGCCTTCGGTTGCCGAGCCTTCGGTTGTCGAGACTTCGGTTGTCGAGCCTTGGGTTGTCGAGTCTTCGGTTGCCGAGCCTTCGGTCGCCGACCTTCGGTCGCCGAGCCTTCGGTCGCCGAGCCTTCGGTCGCCGAGCCTTCGGTCGCCGAGCCTTCGGTCGCCGAGCCTTCGGACGCCGAGCCTTCGATCGCCGAGCCTTCGGTCGCCGAGCCTTCAGTCGCCGAGCCTTAGGTCGTCGAGCCTTCGGTTCCGAGCCTTCGGTCGCCGAGCCTGCGGTCGCCGAGCTTTCGGTCGCCGAGCCTTCGGTCGCCGAGCCTTTGGTCGCCGAATCTTCGGTAGCCGTGTCTTCGGTTGCCGAGTCTTCCGTTGCCAAGTCTTCGGTTGCCGAGTCTTCGGTTGCCGAGTCTTCGGTTGTCGAGTCTTCGGTTGTCGAGTCTTCGGTTGTCGAGTCTTCGGTTGCCGAGTCTTCGGTTGCCGAGTCTGCGGTGGCCGAGCCTTCGGTCGCCGGCCTTCGGTCGCCGAGCTTTCGGTCGCCGAGCCTTCGGTCGCCGAGCCTTCGGTCGCCGAGCCTTCCGTCGCCGAGTCTTCGGTCGCCGAGTCTTCGGTTGCCGAGTCTTCGGTTGCCGAGTCTTCGGTTTCCGAGTCTTCGTTGCCGAGTCTTCGGTGGCCGAGTCTTCGTTGACGGAGTCTTCGGTGGCCGAGTCTTCGGTGGCCGAATCTTCGGTGGCCGAGTCTTCGGTGGCCGAGTCTTCGGTCGCCGAGTCTTCGGTCGCCGAGCCTTCGGTCGCCGAGTCTTCGGCTGCCGAGTCTTTGGTTGCCGAGTCTTGGGTTGTCGAATCCTTGGTGACGAGGTTCCGGGGTTCGAATTTTCGACATGGAAGTCTTGGTCTGGGATTTCCGGTGTGGGATCCTCGGTGTGGAGTTTTCGGGTGTTGAGGTTTCGGTGTTGGGTCCTCCGTTTCCTTTCTTCGAGTGTCGAGCCCTCGGGTGTCGAGGTTTTGGGTATCGAGGTTTTGGGTGTCGAGGTTTCCAGTGTCGAGACTACGGGTGTCGAGAATACGGGTGTCGAGATTTCGGGTGTCGAGGTTTCGAGTGTCGAGGTTTCGGGTGTCGAGGTTTCGGGTGTCGAATTTTCCATGTCGAATTTTCCATGTCGAGTTTTCGATCAGGAATTTTCGATGTTAAATTCTCGAGGTCGAATTTTTGAGGTCGAATTTTTGGTGTTGAATTTTTGATGTCGAATTTTCGATGTCGAATTTTCGACGTCGAATTTTCGATTTGGTCTATTCGGGTGTCGAGGTTTCGTTTCGGGTCTTCGTATGTGGGTCTTCGTGTGCCGAGTCTTCGGTTGTCGAGTCTTCGGGCTCGAGTCTTCGGTTGTCGAGTCTTCGGTTGTCGAGTCTTCGGTTGTCGAGTCTTCGGTTGACGAGTCTTCGGTTGCCGAGTCTTGGGTTGCCGAGTCTTCGTTTGCCGAGTCTTCGGTTGCCGAGTCTTCGGTTGCCGAGTCTTCGGTTGCCGAGTCTTCGGTTGCCGAGTCTTCGGTTGCCGAGTCTTCGGTTGTCGAGTCTTCGGTAGTCGAGCCTTCGGTTGTCGCGCCTTCGGTTGTCGAGCCTTCGGTTGTCGAGCCTTCGGTTGTCGAGCCTTCGGTTGTCGAGCCTTCGGGTGTCGAGCCTTGGGTTGTCGAGTCTTCGGTTGCCGAGCCGTCGGTCGCCGAGCCTTCGGTCGCCGAGCCTTCGGTCGCCGAGCCTTCGGACGCCGAGCCTTCGATCGCCGAGCCTTCGGTCGCCGAGCCTTCGGTTGCCGAGCCTTAGGTCGCCGAGCCTTCGGTCGCCGAGCCTTCGGTCGCCGAGCCTTCGGTCGCCGAGCCTTCGGTCGCCGAGCTTTCGGTCGCCGAGCTTTCGGTCGCCCAGCCATTGGTCGCCGACTCTTCGGTAGCCGAGTCTTCGGCTGCCGAGTCTTCGGTTGCCGAGTCTTCGGTTGCCGAGTCTTCGGCTGCCGAGTCTTCGGTTGTCGAGTCTTCGGTACTCGAGCCCTCGGTTGTCGAGCCCTCGGTAGTCGAGCCTTCGGTTGTCGAGCCTTCGGTTGTCGAGCCTTCGGTTGTCGAGCCTTCGGTTGTCGAGCCTTGGGTTGTCGAGTCTTCGGTTGCCGAGTCTTCGGTTGCCGAGTCTTCGGTTGCGGACTCTTCGGTTGCCGAGTCTTCGGTTGCCGAGTCTTCGGTTGCCGAGTCTTCGGTTGCCGAGTCTTCGGTGGCCGATTCTTCGGTCGCCATGTCTTCGGTCGCCGAGTCTTCGTTCGCCGAGTCTTCGGTCGCCGAGCCTTCGATCGCCGAGCCTTCGGTTGCCGAGTCTTCGGTCGCCGAGTCTTCGGCTGCCGAGTCTTCGGCTGCCCAGTCTTCGGTTGCCCAGTTTTCGGTTGCCGAGTCTTCGGTTGCCGAGTCTTCGGTTGTCGAGTCTTTGGTTGTCGAGCCTTCGGTTGTCGAGCCTTCGGTTGTCGAGCCTTCGGTTGTCGAGCCTTCGGTTGACGAGCCTTTGGTTGTCGAGCCTTCGGTTGTCGAGCCTTCGGTTGTCGAGCCTTGGGTTGTCGAGTCTTCGTTTGCCGAGCCTTCGGTCGCCGAGCCTTCGGTCGCCGAGCCTTCTCTCGCCGAGCCTTCGATCGCCGAGCCTTCGATCGCCGAGCCTTCGGTTGCCGAGCCTTCGGTCACCGAGCCTTAGGTCGCCGAGCCTTCGGTTCCGAGCCTTCGGTCGCCGAGTCTTCGGTCGCCGAGTCTTCGGTTGCCGAGTCTTCGGTTGCCGAGTCTTCGGTTGTCGAGTCTTCGGTTGTCGAGCCTTCGGTTGTCGAGCCTTCGGTTGTCGAGCCTTCGGTTGTCGAGCCTTCGGTTGTCGAGCCTTCGGTTGTCGAGCCTTCGGTTGTCGAGCCTTCGGTTGACGAGCCTTCGGTTGTCGAGCCTTCGGTTGTCGAGCCTTCGGTTGTCGAGCCCTGGGTTGTCGAGTCTTCGGTCGCCGAGTCTTTGGTCGCCGAATCTTCGGTAGCCGAGTCTTCGGTGGCCGAGTCTTCGGTCGCCGAGCCTTCGGTCGCCGAGCCTTCGGTCGCCGAGTTTTCGGTCGCCGAGTCTTCGGCTGCCGAGTCTTTGGTTGCCGAGTCTTGGGTTGTCGAATCCTCGGTGACGAGGTTCCGGGGTTCGAATTTTCGACATCGAAGTCTTGGTCTGGGATTTCCGGTGTGGGGTCCTCGGTGTGGAATTTTCGGGTGTTGAGGTTACGGTGTTGGGTCCTCCGTTTCCTTTATTCGGGTGTCGAGCCCTCGGGTGTCGAGGTTTTGGGTATCGAGGTTTTGGGTGTCGAGGTTTCCGGTGTCGAGACTACGGGTGTCGAGATTACATGTGTCGAGATTTCGGGTGTCGAGATTTCGAGTGTCGAGGTTTCGGGTGTCGAGGCTTCGGGTGTCGAATTTTCCATGTGGAATTTTCCATGTCGAGTTTTCGATCAGGTATTTTGGATGAGGAATTTTCGATGTTAAATTCTCGAGGTCGAATTTTTGAGGTCGAATTTTTGGTGTCGAATTTTCGATGTCGAATTTTCGACGTCGAAGTTTCGATTTGGTGTATTCGGTTGTCGAGTCTTCGGTTGCCGAGTCTTCGGTTGTCGAGCCTTCGGTTGTCGAGCCTTCGGTCGCCAAGCCTTCGGTCGCCGAGTCTTCGGTGGCCGAGTCTTCGGTTGTCGAGCCTTCGGTTGTCGAGCCTTCGGTTGTCGAGCCTTGGGTTGCCGAGTCTTCGGTTGCCGAGTCTTCGGTTGCCGAGTCTTCGGTTGCCGAGTCTTCGGTTGCCGAGTCTTCGGTTGCCGAGTCTTCGGTTGTCGAGTCTTCGGTAGTCGAGCCTTCGGTTTTCGAGCCTTCGGTTGTCGAGCCTTCGGTTGTCGAGCCTTGGGTGATCGAGACTTCGGTTGCCCAGCCTTAGCTCGCCGAGCCTTCGGTTCCGAGCCTTCGGTCGCTGAGCCCTCGGTCGCCGAGTTTTCGGTTGTCGAGCCTTCGGTTGTCAGCCTTCGGTTGTCGAGCCTTCGGTTGTCGAGCCTTCGGTTGTCGAGCCTTCGGTTGTCGAGCCTTGGGTTGTCGAGTCTTCGGTTGCCGAGCCTTCGGCCGCCGAGCCTTCGGTCGCCGAGCCTTCGGTCGCCGAGCCTTCGGACGCCGAGCCTTCGATCGCCGAGCCTTCGGTCGCCGAGCCTTAGGTCGCCGAGCCTTCGGTCGCCGAGCCTTCGGTCGCCGAGCCTTCGGTCGCCGAGCTTTCGGTCGCCGACCCTTCGGTCGCCGAGCCTTTGGTCACCGAATTTTCGGTTGCCGAGTCTTCGGCTCCCGAGTCTTCTGTTGCCGAGTCTTCGGTTGCCGAGTCTTCGGTTGCCGAGTCTTCGGTTGCCGAGTCTTCGGTTGTCGAGTCTTCGGTTGTCGAGTATTCGGTTGTCGAGTCTTCGGTTGCCGAGTCTTCGGTTGCCGAGTCTGCGGTGGCCGAGCCTTCGGTCGCCGAGCCTTCGGTCGCCGAGCTTTCGGTCGCCGAGCCTTCGGTCGCCGAACCTTCGGTCGCCGAGCCTTCGGTCGCCGAGTCTTCGGTCGCCGAGTCTTCGGTCGCCGAGTCTTCGGTCGCCGAGTCTTCGGTTTCCGAGTCTTCGGTTGCCGAGTCTTCGGTTGCCGAGTCTTCGGTTGCCGAGTCTTCGGTGGCCGAGTCTTCGGTGGCCGAGTCTTCGGTGGCCGAGTCTTCGGTCACCGCGCCTTCGGTCGCCGAGTCTTCGGTGGCCGAGTCTTCGGTCGCCGAGTCTTCGGTCGCCGAGTCTTCGGTGGCCGAGTCTTCGGTTGCCGAATCTTCGGTAGCCGCACCTTCGGTCGCCGAGCCTTCGGTCGCCGAGTCTTCGGTCGCCGAGTCTTCGGCTGCCGAGTCTTCGGTTGCCGAGTCTTCGGTTGTCGAGTCTTCGGTAGTCGAGCCTTCGGTTGTCGAGCCTTAGGTTGTCGAGCCTTCGGTTGTGGAGCCTTCGGTTGTCGAGCCTTCGGTTGTCGAGCCTTGGGTTGTCGAGTCTTCGGTTGCCGAGCCGTCGGTCGCCGAGCCTTCGGTCGCCGAGCCTTCAGACCTCGAGCCTTCGATCGCCGAGCCTTCGGTCGCCGAGCCTTAGGTCGCCGAGCCTTCGGTCGCCGAGCCTTTGGCCGCCGAATCTTCGGTAGCCGAGTCTTCGGTTGCCGAGTCTTCGGTAGCCGAGTCTTCGGCTGCCGAGTCTTCGGTGGCCGAGTCTTCGGTTGCCGAGTCTTCGGTTGCCGAGTCTTCGGTTGCCGAGTCTATGGTTGCCGAGTCTTCGGTTGTCGAGTCTTCGGTTGTCGAGTCTTCGGTTGCCGAGTCTTCGGTTGCCGAGTCTTCGGTTGCCGAGTCTTCGGTTGCCGAGTCTTCGGTGGCCGAGCTTTCGGTCGCCGAGCCTTCGGTCGCCGAGCCTTTGGTCGCCGAATCTTCGGTCGCCGCGCCTTCGGTCGCCGAGTCTTCGGTGGCCGAGCCTTCGTTTGCCGAGCCTTCGGTTGTCGAGCCTTCGGTTGCCGAGTCTTCGGTTGCCGAGTCTTCGGTTGCCGAGTCTTCGGTTGTCGAGTCTTCGGTACTCGAGTCCTTGGTTGTCGAGTCCTCGGTTGTCGAGCCTTCGTTCGCCGAGCCTTCGGACGCCGAGCCTTCGATCGCCGAGCCTTCGGTCGCCGAGCCTTCGGTTGCCGAGCCTTAGGTCGCCGAGCCTTCAGTCGCCGAGCC
Organism: Tenodera sinensis; assembly: GCA_030765045.1. Lineage (NCBI taxonomy): Eukaryota > Metazoa > Arthropoda > Insecta > Mantodea > Mantidae > Tenodera > Tenodera sinensis. The sequence continues at coordinate 355,202,737 of CM060964.1, read as the reverse complement.
TTCGGTCGCCGAGCTTTCGGTCGCCGAGCCTTCGGTCGCCGAGCCATTGGTCGCCGACTCTTCGGTAGCCGAGTCTTCGGCTGCCGAGTCTTCGGTTGCCGAGTCTTCGGTTGCCGAGTCTTCGGTTGCCGAGTCTTCGGTTGTCGAGTCTTCGGTACTCGAGTCCTCGGTTGTCGAGCCCTCGGTAGTCGAGCCTTCGGTTGTCGAGCCTTCGGTTGTCGAGCCTTCGGTTGTCGGGCCTTCGGTTGTCGAGCCTTGGGTTGTCGAGTCTTCGGTTGCCGAGTCTTCGGTTGCCGAGTCTTCGGTTGCGGACTCTTCGGTTGCCGAGTCTTCGGCTGCCGAGTCTTCGGTTGCCGAGTCTTCGGTGGCCGATTCTTCGGTCGCCATGTCTTCGGTCGCCGAGTCTTCGTTCGCCGAGCTTTCGGTTGCCGAGCCTTCGGTCGCCGAGCCTTTGGTCGCCGAATCTTCGGTAGCCGAGTCTTCGGCTGCCGAGCCTTCGGTTGCCGAGTCTTCCGTTGCCGAGTCTTCGGTTGCCGAGTCTTCGGTTGCCGAGTCTTCGGTTGTCGAGTCTTCGGTTGTCGAGTCTTCGGTTGTCGAGTCTTCGGTTGCCGAGTCTTCGGTTGCCGAGTCTGCGGTGGCCGAGCCTTCGGTCGCCGGCCTTCGGTCGCCGAGCTTTCGGTCGCCGAGCCTTTGGTCGCCGAGCCTTCGGTCGCCGAGTCTTCGGTCGCGGAGTCTTCGGTTTCCGAATCTTCGGTTGCCGAGTCTTCGGTTGCCGAGTCTTCGGTGGCCGAGTCTTCGATGACGGAGTCTTCGGTGGCCGAGTCTTCGGTGGCCGAGTCTTATGTGGCCGAGTCTTCGGTGGCCGAGTCTTCGGTCGCCGAGCCTTCGGTCGCCGAGCCTTCGGTCGCCGAGCCTTCGGTCGCCGAGTCTTCGGTCGCCGAGTCTTCGGCTGCCGAGTCTTTGGTTGCCGAGTCTTGGGTTGTCGAATCCTCGGTGACGAGGTTCCGGGGTTCGAATTTTGGACATCGAAGTCTTGGTCTGGGATTTCCGGTGTGGAGTCCTCGGTGTGGAGTTTTCGGGTGTTTAGGTTTCGGTGTTGGGTCCTCCGTTTCCTTTCTTCGGGTGTCGAGCCCTCGGGTGTCGAGGTTTTGGGTATCGAGGTTTTGGGTGTCGAGGTTTCCGGTGTCGAGACTACGGGTGTCCAGATTACGGGTGTCGAGATTTCGGGTGTCGAGGTTTCGAGTGTCGAGGTTTCGGGTGTCGAGGTTTCGGGTGTCGAATTTTCCATGTCGAATTTTCCATGTCGAATTTTCCATGTCGAGTTTTCGATCAGGAATTTTCGATGAGGAATTTTCGAAGTTAAATTCTCGAGGTCGAATTTTTGAGGTCGAATTTTTGGTGTCGAATTTTTGATGTCGAATTTTCGACGTCGAATTTTCGACGTCGAATTTTCGACGTCGAATTTTCGACGTCGAATTTTCGATTTGGTGTATTCGGGTGTCGAGATTTCGTTTCGGGTCTTCGTATGTGGGTCTTCGTGTGCCGAGTCTTCGGTTGTCGATTCTTCGGGCTCGAGTCTTCGGTTGTCGAGTCTTCGGTTGTCGAGTCTTCGGTTGTCGAGTCTTCGGTTGTCGAGCCTTCGGTTGTCGAGCCTTCGGTTGCCGAGCCTTCGGTTGCCGCGCCTTCGGATGCCGCGCCTTCGGTGGCCGAGTCTTCGGTTGCCGAGTCTTCGATTGCCGAGTCTTCGGTTGTCGAGTCTTCGGTTGTCGAGTCTTCGGTTTTCGAGTCCTCGGTTGTCGAGTCTTCGGTTGTCGAGCCTTCGGTTGTCGAGCCTTAGGTCGCCGAGCCTTCGGTCGCCGAGCCTTCGGTCGCCGAGCCTTCGGTCGCCGTGCCTTCGGTCGCCGATTCTTTGGTCGCCGAGCCTTCGGTCGCCGAGCCTTCGGTCGCCGAGCCTTCGGTCGCCGAGCCTTCGGTCGCCGAGTCATGGGTCCCCGAGTCTTCGGTCGCCGAGTCTTCGGTCGCCGAGCCTTCGGTCGCCGAGTCTTCTGTCGCCGAGTCTTCGGTTGCCGAGCCTTCGGTTGCCGCGCCTTCGGATCCCACGCCTTCGGTCGCCGAGCCTTCGGTCGCCGAGCATTCGGTCGCCCAGTCTTCGGTCGCCGAGTCTTCGGTTGCCGAGTCTTCGGTTGCCGAATCTTCGGTTGCCGAGTCTTCGGTTGGCGAGTCTTCGGTTGCCGAGTCTTCGGTTGCCGAGTATTCGGTTGACGAGTCTTCGGATGCCGAGTCTTCGGTTGCCGAGTCTTCGGTTGCCGAGTCTTCGGTTGCCGAGTCTTCGGTTGACGAGTCTTCGGCTGCCGAGTCTTCGGTTGCCGAGTCTTCGGTTGCCGAGTCTTCGGTTGCCGAGTCTTCGGTTTCCGAGTCTACGGTTGCCGAGTCTTCGGTTGCCGAGTCTTCGGTTGTCGAGTCTTGGGTTGTCGAGTCTTGGGTTGTCGAATCCTCGGTGACGAGGTTACGGGGTTCGAATTTTTACGTCGAATTCTTGGTCTGGTATTTCCGGTGTGGGGTCCTCGGTATGGAGTTTTCGGGTGTTGAGCTTTCGGTGTTGAATCCTCCGTTTCCTTTTTTCGGGTGTCGAGCCCTCGGGTGTCGAGATTACGGGTGTCGAGATTACGGGTGTCGAGATTTCGGGTGTCGAGATTTCGGGTGTCGAGGTTTCGAGTGTCGAGGTTTCGAGTGTCGAGGTTTCGGGTGTCGAATTTTCCATGTCAAATTTTCCATGTCGAGTTTTCGATCAGGAATTTTCGATGAGGAATTTTCGATGTTGAATTCTTGAGCTCGAATTTTTGATGTGGAATTTTCGATGTAGAATTTTCGATTTGGTGTATTCGGGTGTCAAGGTTTCGTTTCGGGTCTTCGTATGTGGGTCTTCGTGTGCCGAGTCTTCGGTTGTCGAGTCTTCGGTTGTCGAGTCTTCGGTTGTCGAGTCTTCGGTTGCCGAGTCTTCGGTTGCCTAGTCTTCGGTTGCCGAGTCTTCGGTTGCCGAGTCTTCGGTGGCCGAGTCTTCGGTCGCCGAGTCTTCGGTCGCCGAGTCTTCGGTGGCCGAGTCTTCGGTTGCCGAGTCTTCGGTAGCCGCGCCTTCGGTCGCCGAGCCTTCGGTCGCCGAGTCTTCGGTCGCCGAGTCTTCGGTAGCCGAGTCTTCGGTTGCCGAGTCTTCGGTTGCCGAGTCTTCGGTTGTCGAGTCTTCGGTAGTCGAGCCTTCGGTTGTCGAGCCTTAGGTTGTCGAGCCTTCGGTTGTGGAGCCTTCGGTTGTCGAGCCTTCGGTTGTCGAGCCTTGGGTTGTCGAGTCTTCGGTTGCCGAGCCGTCGGTCGCCGAGCCTTCAGACCTCGAGCCTTCGATCGCCGAGCCTTCGGTCGCCGAGCCTTCGGTCGCCGAGCCTTCAGACCTCGAGCCTTCGATCGCCGAGCCTTCGGTCGCCGAGCCTTAGGTCGCCGAGCCTTTGGCCGCCGAATCTTCGGTAGCCGAGTCTTCGGTTGCCGAGTCTTCGGTAGCCGAGTCTTCGGCTGCCGAGTCTTCGGTTGCCGAGCCTTCGGTCGCCGAGCCTTCGGTCACCGAATCTTCGGTCGCCGCGCCTTCGGTCGCCGAGTCTTCGGTGGCCGAGCCTTCGTTTGCCGAGCCTTCGGTTGTCGAGCCTTCGGTTGCCGAGTCTTCGGTTGCCGAGTCTTCGGTTGCCGAGTCTTCGGTTGCCGAGTCTTCGGTTGTCGAGTCTTCGGTGCTCGAGTCCTTGGTTGTCGAGTCCTCGGTTGTCGAGCCTTCGGTCGCCGAGCCTTCGGACGCCGAGCCTTCGATCGCCGAGCCTTCGGTCGCCGAGCCTTCGGTTGCCGAGCCTTAGGTCGCCGAGCCTTCGGTCGCCGAGCCTTCGGTCGCCGAGCTTTCGGTCGCCGAGCCTTCGGTCGCCGAGCCATTGGTCGCCGACTCTTCGTTGGCCGAGTCTTCGGCTGCCGAGTCTTCGGTTGCCGAGTCTTCGGTTGCCGAGTCTTCGGTTGCCGAGTCTTCGGTTGTCGAGTCTTCGGTACTCGAGTCCTCGGTTGTCGAGCCCTCGGTAGTCGAGCCTTCGGTTGTCGAGCCTTCGGTTGTCGAGCCTTGGGTTGTCGAGTCTTCGGTTGCCGAGTCTTCGGTGGCCGATTCTTCGGTCGCCATGTCTTCAGTCGCCGAGTCTTCGTTCGCCGAGCTTTCGGTTGCCGAGCCTTCGGTCACCGAGCCTTTGGTCGCCGAATCTTCGGTAGCCGAGTCTTCGGCTGCCGAGCCTTCGGTTGCCGAGTCTTCCGTTGCCGAGTCTTCGGTTGCCGAGTCTTCGGTTGCCGAGTCTTCGGTTGCCGAGTCTTCGGTTGCCGAGTCTTCGGTTGCCGAGTCTTCGGTTGCCGAGTCTTCGGTTGCCGAGTCTTGGGTTGCCGAGTCTCAGGTTGCCGAGTCTTCGGTGACGAGGTTCCGGGGTTCGAATTTTCGACGTCGAATTCTTGGTCTGGGATTTCCGGTGTGGGGTCCTCGGTATGGAGTTTTCGGGTGTTGACCTTTCGGTGTTGAATCCTCCGTTTCCTTTTTTCGGGTGTTGAGCCCTCGGGTGTCGAGTTTTCCGGTGTGGAGATTACGGGTGTCGAGATTACGGGTGTCGAGATTTCGGGTGTCGAGGTTTCGAGTGTCGAGTTTTCGGGTGTCGAATTTTCCATGTCGCATTTTCCATGTGGAGTTTTCGATCAGGAATTTTCGATGAGGAATTTTCGATGTTGAATTCTCGAGGTCGAACTTTTGAGGTCGAATTTTTGGTGTCGAATTTTTGATGTCGAATTTTCGATGTCGAATGTTCGATGTCAAATTTTCGACGTCGAATATTCGACGTCAAATTTTCGTTTAGGTGCATTCGGGTCTCGAGGTTTCGTTTCGGGTCTTCGTATGTGGGTCTTCGTGTGCCGAGTCTTCGGTTGTCGAGTCATCGGTTGTCGAGTCTTTGGTTGTCGAGTCTTTGGTTGTCGAGTCTTCGGACGCCGAGCCTTCGGTCGCCGAGCCTTCGGTCGCCGAGCCTTCGGTCGCCGAGTCTTCGGTCGCCGAGCCTTCGGTTGCCGAGTCTTCGGTTGCCGAGTCTTCGGATGTCGAGTCTTCGGTTGCCGGGTCTTCGGTTGCCGAGTCTTCGGTTGCCCAGTCTTCTGTTGTCGTGTCTTCGCTTGTCGAGTCTTCGGTTGTCGAGTCTTCGGTTGTCGAGTCCTCGGTTGTCGAGCCTTCGGTAGTCGAGCATTCGGTAGTCGAGCCTTCGGTTGTCGAGCCTTCGGTTGTCGAGCCTTCGGTTGTCCAGCCTTTGGTAGTCGAGCCTTCGGTTGTCGAGCCTTGGGTTGTCGAGTCTTCGGTTGCCGAGACTTCGGTTGCCGAGTCTTTGGTTGCCGAGTCTTCGGTTGCCGAGCCTTCGTTCGCCGAGCCTTCGGTCGCCGAGCCTTCGGTCGCCGAGCATTCGGTCGCCGAGCCTTCGGTCGCCGAGCCTTCGGTCGCCGAGCCTTCGGTCGCCGAGCCTTCGGTCACCGAGCCTTCGGTCGCCGAGTCTTCGGTCGCCGAGTCTTCGTTCGCCGAGCCTTCGGTCGCCGAGCCTTCGGTCGCCGAGCCTTCGGTCGCCGAGTCTTCGGTTGCCGAGTCTTCGGTTGCCGAGTCTTCGGTTGCCGAGTCTTCGGTTGCCGAGTCTTCGGTTGCCGAGTCTTCGGTTGCCGAGTCTTGGGTTGCCGAGTCTCAGGTTGCCGAGTCTTCGGTGACGAGGTTCCGGGGTTCGAATTTTCGACGTCGAATTCTTGGTCTGGGATTTCCGGTGTGGGGTCCTCGGTATGGAGTTTTCGGGTGTTGAGCTTTCGGTGTTGAATCCTCCGTTTCCTTTTTTCGGGTGTTGAGCCCTCGGGTGTCGAGGTTTCCGGTGTGGAGATTACGGGTGTCGAGATTACGGGTGTCGAGATTTCGGGTGTCGAGGTTTCGAGTGTCGAGTTTTCGGGTGTCGAATTTTCCATGTCGAATTTTCCATGTGGAGTTTTCGATCAGGAATTTTCGATGAGGAATTTTCGATGTTGAATTCTCGAGGTCGAACTTTTGAGGTCGAATTTTTGGTGTCGAATTTTTGATGTCGAATTTTCGATGTCGAATGTTCGATGTCGAATTTTCGACGTCAAATATTCGACGTCAAATTTTCGTTTAGGTGCATTCGGGTCTCGAGGTTTCGTTTCGGGTCTTCGTATGTGGGTCTTCGTGTGCCGAGTCTTCGGTTGTCGAGTCATCGGTTGTCGAGTCTTTGGTTGTCGAGTCTTCGGTTGTCGAGTCTTCGGACGCCGAGCCTTCGGTCACCGAGCCTTCGGTCGCCGATACTTCGGTCGCCGAGTCTTCGGTCGCCGAGCCTTCGGTTGCCGAGTCTTCGGGTCCCGAGTCTTCGGATGTCGAGTCTTCGGTTGCCGGGTCTTCGGTTGCCGACTCTTCGGTTGCCCAGTCTTCTGTTGTCGTGTCTTCGGTTGTCGAGTCTTCGGTTGTCGAGTCTTCGGTTGTCGAGTCCTCGGTTGTCGAGCCTTCGGTAGTCGAGCCTTCGGTAGTCGAGCCTTCGGTTGTCGAGCCTTCGGTTGTCGAGCCTTCGGTTGTCCAGCCTTTGGTAGTCGAGCCTTCGGTTGTCGAGCCTTGGGTTGTCGAGTCTTCGGTTGCCGAGACTTCGGTTGCCGAGTCTTCGGTTGCCGAGTCTTCGGTTGCCGAGTCTTCGGTTGCCGAGTCTTCGGTTGCCGAGTCTTCGGTGGCCGAGTCTTCGTTGGCCGAGTCTTCGGTCGCCGAGCCTTCGGTCGCCGAGCCTTCGGTCGCCGAGCCTTCGGTCGCCGAGCGTTCGGTCGCCGAGCCTTCGGTCGCCGAGTCTTCGGTCGCCGAGTCTTCGGTCGCCGAGCCTTCGGTCGCCGAGTCTTCGGTTGCCGAGTCTTCGGTTGCCGAGTCTTCCATTGCCGAGTCTTCGGTCGCCGAGCCTTCGGTCGCCGAGCCTTCGGTCGCCGAGCCTTCGGTTGCCGAGTCTTCGGTTGCCGAGTCTTCGGATGTCGAGTCTTCGGTTGCCGAGTCTTCGGTTGCCCAGTCTTCTGTTGTCGTGTCTTCGGTTGTCGAGTCTTCGGTTGTCGAGTCTTCGGTTGTCGAGTCCTCGGTTGTCGAGTCCTCGGTTGTCGAGCCTTCGGTAGTCGAGCCTTCGGTAGTCGAGCCTTCGGTTATCGAGTCTTCGGTTGTCGAGTCTTCGGTTGCCGAGACTTCGGTTGCCGAGTCTTCGGTTGCCGAGTCTTCGGTTGCCGAGTCATCGGGGGCCGAGTCTTGGGTTGCCGAGTCTTCGAGTGCCGAGTCTTCGGTTGCCGAGTCTTCGGTTGCCGAGTCATCGGTTGCCGAGTCTTCGGTGGCCGAGTCTTCGGTGGCCGAGTCTTCGTTGGCCGAGTCTTCGGTCGCCGAACCTTCGGTCGCCGAACCTTCGGTCGCCGAACCTTCGGTCGCCGAGCCTTCGGTCGCCGAGCCTTCGGTGGCCGAGTCTGCGGTGGCCGAGCCTTCGGTCGCCGGCCTTCGGTCGCCGAGCTTTCGGTCGCCGAGCCTTTGGTCGCCGAGCCTTCGGTCGCCGAGTCTTCGGTCGCCGAGTCTTCGGTTTCCGAATCTTCGGTTGCCGAGTCTTCGGTTGCCGAGTCTTCGGTGGCCGAGTCTTCGATGACGGAGTCTTCGGTGGCCGAGTCTTCGGTGGCCGAGTCTTCGGTGGCCGAGTCTTCGGTGGCCGAGTCTTCGGTCGCCGAGCCTTCGGTCGCCGAGCCTTCGGTCGCCGAGCCTTCGGTCGCCGAGTCTTCGGTCGCCGAGTCTTCGGCTGCCGAGTCTTTGGTTGCCGAGTCTTGGGTTGTCGAATCCTCGGTGACGAGGTTCCGGGGTTCGAATTTTGGACATCGAAGTCTTGGTCTGGGATTTCCGGTGTGGAGTCCTCGGTGTGGAGTTTTCGGGTGTTTAGGTTTCGGTGTTGGGTCCTCCGTTTCCTTTCTTCGGGTGTCGAGCCCTCGGGTGTCGAGGTTTTGGGTATCGAGGTTTTGGGTGTCGAGGTTTCCGGTGTCGAGACTACGGGTGTCCAGATTACGGGTGTCGAGATTTCGGGTGTCGAGGTTTCGAGTGTCGAGGTTTCGGGTGTCGAGGTTTCGGGTGTCGAATTTTCCATGTCGAATTTTCCATGTCGAATTTTCCATGTCGAGTTTTCGATCAGGAATTTTCGATGAGGAATTTTCGAAGTTAAATTCTCGAGGTCGAATTTTTTAGGTCGAATTTTTGGTGTCGAATTTTTGATGTCGAATTTTCGACGTCGAATTTTCGACGTCGAATTTTCGATTTGGTGTATTCGGGTGTCGAGATTTCGTTTCGGGTCTTCGTATGTGGGTCTTCGTGTGCCGAGTCTTCGGTTGTCGATTCTTCGGGCTCGAGTCTTCGGTTGTCGAGTCTTCGGTTGTCGAGTCTTCGGTTGTCGAGCCTTCGGTTGTCGAGCCTTCGGTTGCCGAGCCTTCGGTTGCCGCGCCTTCGGATGCCGCGCCTTCGGTTGCCGAGTCTTCGGTTGCCGAGTCTTCGATTGCCGAGTCTTCGGTTGTCGAGTCTTCGGTTGTCGAGTCTTCGGTTTTCGAGTCCTCGGTTGTCGAGTCTTCGGTTGTCGAGCCTTCGGTTGTCGAGCCTTAGGTCGCCGAGCCTTCGGTCGCCGAGCCTTCGGTCGCCGAGCCTTCGGTCGCCGTGCCTTCGGTCGCCGAGTCTTTGGTCGCCGAGCCTTCGGTCGCCGAGCCTTCGGTCGCCGAGCCTTCGGTCGCCGAGCCTTCGGTCGCCGAGCCTTCGGTCGCCGAGTCATGGGTCCCCGAGTCTTCGGTCGCCGAGTCTTCGGTCGCCGAGCCTTCGGTCGCCGAGTCTTCTGTCGCCGAGTCTTCGGTTGCCGAGCCTTCGGTTGCCGCGCCTTCGGATCCCGCGCCTTCGGTCGCCGAGCCTTCGGTCGCCGAGCATTCGGTCGCCCAGTCTTCGGTCGCCGAGTCTTCGGTTGCCGAGTCTTCGGTTGCCGAATCTTCGGTTGCCGAGTCTTCGGTTGCCGAGTCTTCGGTTGCCGAGTATTCGGTTGACGAGTCTTCGGATGCCGAGTCTTCGGTTGCCGAGTCTTCGGTTGCCGAGTCTTCGGTTGCCGAGTCTTCGGTTGACGAGTCTTCGGCTGCCGAGTCTTCGGTTGCCGAGTCTTCGGTTGCCGAGTCTTCGGTTGCCGAGTCTTCGGTTTCCGAGTCTACGGTTGCCGAGTCTTCGGTTGCCGAGTCTTCGGTTGTCGAGTCTTGGGTTGTCGAGTCTTGGGTTGTCGAATCCTCGGTGACGAGGTTACGGGGTTCGAATTTTTACGTCGAATTCTTGGTCTGGTATTTCCGGTGTGGGGTCCTCGGTATGGAGTTTTCGGGTGTTGAGCTTTCGGTGTTGAATCCTCCGTTTCCTTTTTTCGGGTGTCGAGCCCTCGGGTGTCGAGATTACGGGTGTCGAGATTACGGGTGTCGAGATTTCGGGTGTCGAGATTTCGGGTGTCGAGGTTTCGAGTGTCGAGGTTTCGAGTGTCGAGGTTTCGGGTGTCGAATTTTCCATGTCAAATTTTCCATGTCGAGTTTTCGATCAGGAATTTTCGATGAGGAATTTTCGATGTTGAATTCTTGAGGTCGAATTTTTGATGTGGAATTTTCGATGTAGAATTTTCGATTTGGTGTATTCGGGTGTCAAGGTTTCGTTTCGGGTCTTCGTATGTGGGTCTTCGTGTGCCGAGTCTTCGGTTGTCGAGTCTTCGGTTGTCGAGTCTTCGGATGTCGAGTCTTCGGTTGCCGAGTCTTCGGTTGCCTAGTCTTCGGTTGCCGAGTCTTCGGTTGCCGAGTCTTCGGTGGCCGAGTCTTCGGTCGCCGAGTCTTCGGTCGCCGAGTCTTCGGTGGCCGAGTCTTCGGTTGCCGAGTCTTCGGTAGCCGCGCCTTCGATCGCCGAGCCTTCGGTCGCCGAGTCTTCGGTCGCCGAGTCTTCGGCTGCCGAGTCTTCGGTTGCCGAGTCTTCGGTTGCAGAGTCTTCGGTAGTCGAGCCTTCGGTTGTCGAGCCTTAGGTTGTCGAGCCTTCGGTTGTGGAGCCTTCGGTTGTCGAGCCTTCGGTTGTCGAGCCTTGGGTTGTCGAGTCTTCGGTTGCCGAGCCGTCGGTCGCCGAGCCTTCAGACCTCGAGCCTTCGATCGCCGAGCCTTCGGTCGCCGAGCCTTCGGTCGCCGAGCCTTCAGACCTCGAGCCTTCGATCGCCGAGCCTTCGGTCGCCGAGCCTTAGGTCGCCGAGCCTTTGGCCGCCGAATCTTCGGTAGCCGAGTCTTCGGTTGCCGAGTCTTCGGTAGCCGAGTCTTCGGCTGCCGAGTCTTCGGTTGCCGAGCCTTCGGTCGCCGAGCCTTCGGTCACCGAATCTTCGCTCGCCGCGCCTTCGGTCGCCGAGTCTTCGGTGGCCGAGCCTTCGTTTGCCGAGCCTTCGGTTGTCGAGCCTTCGGTTGCCGAGTCTTCGGTTGCCGAGTCTTCGGTTGCCGAGTCTTCGGTTGCCGAGTCTTCGGTTGTCGAGTCTTCGGTGCTCGAGTCCTTGGTTGACGAGTCCTCGGTTGTCGAGCCTTCGGTCGCCGAGCCTTCGGACGCCGAGCCTTCGATCGCCGAGCCTTCGGTCGCCGAGCCTTCGGTTGCCGAGCCTTAGGTCGCCGAGCCTTCGGTCGCCGAGCCTTCGGTCGCCGAGCTTTCGGTCGCCGAGCCTTCGGTCGCCGAGCCATTGGTCGCCGACTCTTCGGTAGCCGAGTCTTCGGCTGCCGAGTCTTCGGTTGCCGAGTCTTCGGTTGCCGAGTCTTCGGTCGCCGAGCCTTCGGTCGCCGAGTCTTCGGTCGCCGAGTCTTCGGCTGCCGAGTCTTCGGTAGTCGAGCCTTCGGTTGTCGAGCCTTAGGTTGTCGAGCCTTCGGTTGTGGAGCCTTCGGTTGTCGAGCCTTCGGTTGTCGAGCCTTGGGTTGTCGAGTCTTCGGTTGCCGAGCCGTCGGTCGCCGAGCCTTCGGTCGCCGAGCCTTCGGTCGCCGAGCCTTCAGACCTCGAGCCTTCGATCGCCGAGCCTTCGGTCGCCGAGCCTTAGGTCGCCGAGCCTTCGGTCGCCGAGCCTTTGGCCGCCGAATCTTCGGTAGCCGAGTCTTCGGTTGCCGAGTCTTCGGTAGCCGAGTCTTCGGCTGCCGAGTCTTCGGTTGCCGAGTCACCGGTTGCCGAGTCTTCGGTTGCCGAGTCTCCGGTTGCCGAGTCTATGGTTGCCGAGTCTTCGGTTGTCGAGTCTTCGGTTGTCGAGTCTTCGGTTGCCGAGCCTTCGGTTGCCGAGTCTTCGGTTGCCGAGTCTTCGGTGGCCGAGCTTTCGGTCGCCGAGCCTTCGGTCGCCGAGCCTTTGGTCGCCGAGCCTTAGGTCGCCGAGCCTTTGGTCGCCGAATCTTCGGTCGCCGCGCCTTCGGTCGCCGAGTCTTCGGTGGCCGAGCCTTCGTTTGCCGAGCCTTCGGTTGTCGAGCCTTCGGTTGCCGAGTCTTCGGTTGCCGAGTCTTCGGTTGCCGAGTCTTCGGTTGTCGAGTCTTCGGTACTCGAGTCCTTGGTTGCCGAGTCCTCGGTTGTCGAGCCTTCGGTCGCCGAGCCTTCGGACGCCGAGCCTTCGATCGCCGAGCCTTCGGTCGCCGAGCCTTCGGTTGCCGAGCCTTAGGTCGCCGAGCCTTCGGTCGCCGAGCCTTCGGACGCCGAGCTTTCGGTCGCCGAGCCTTCGGTCGCCGAGCCATTGGTCGCCGACTCTTCGGTAGCCGAGTCTTCGGCTGCCGAGTCTTCGGTTGCCGAGTCTTCGGTTGCCGAGTCTTCGGTTGCCGAGTCTTCGGTTGTCGAGTCTTCGGTACTCGAGTCCTCGGTTGTCGAGCCCTCGGTAGTCGAGCCTTCGGTTGTCGAGCCTTCGGTTGTCGAGCCTTCGGTTGCCGAGTCTTCGGTTGCCGAGTCTTCGGTTGCGGACTCTTCGGTTGCCGAGTCTTCGGTTGCCGAGTCTTCGGTGGCCGATTCTTCGGTCGCCATGTCTTCAGTCGCCGAGTCTTCGTTCGCCGAGCTTTCGGTTGCCGAGCCTTCGGTCGCCGAGCCTTTGGTCGCCAAATCTTCGGTAGCCGAGTCTTCGGCTACCGAGCCTTCGGTTGCCGAGTCTTCCGTTGCCGAGTCTTCGGTTGCCGAGTCTTCGGTTGCCGAGTCTTCGGTTGTCGAGTCTTCGGTTGTCGAGTCTTCGGTTGTCGAGTCTTCGGTTGCCGAGTCTTCGGTTGCCGAGTCTTCGGTTGCCGAGTCTGCGGTGGCCGAGCCTTCGGTCGCCGGCCTTCGGTCGCCGAGCTTTCGGTCGCCGAGCCTTTGGTCGCCGAGCCTTCGGTCGCCGAGTCTTCGGTCGCCGAATCTTCGGTTTCCGAATCTTCTGTTGCCGAGTCTTCGGTTGCCGAGTCTTCGGTGGCCGAGTCTTCGATGACGGAGTCTTCGGTGGCCGAGTCTTCGGTGGCCGAGTCTTCGGTGGCCGAGTCTTCGGTCGCCGAGCCTTCGGTCGCCGAGCCTTCGGTCGCCGAGTCTTCGGTCGCCGAGTCTTCGGCTGCCGAGTCTTTGGTTGCCGAGTCTTGGGTTGTCGAAACCTCGGTGACGAGGTTCCGGGGTTCGAATTTTGGACATCGAAGTCTTGGTCTGGGATTTCCGGTGTGGGGTCCTCGGTGTGGAGTTTTCGGGTGTTTAGGTTTCGGTGTTGGGTCCTCCGTTTCCTTTCTTCGGGTGTCGAGCCCTCGGGTGTCGAGGTTTTGGGTATCGAGGTTTTGGGTGTCGAGGTTTCCGGTGTCGAGACTACGGGTGTCCAGATTACGGGTGTCGAGATTTCGGGTGTCGAGGTTTCGAGTGTCGAGGTTTCGGGTGTCGAGGTTTCGGGTGTCGAATTTTCCATGTCGAATTTTCGATGTCGAATTTTCCATGTCGAGTTTTCGATCAGGAATTTTCGATGAGGAATTTTCGAAGTTAAATTCTCGAGGTCGAATTTTTGAGGTCGAATTTTTGGTGTCGAATTTTCGATTTGGTGTATTCGGGTGTCGAGATTTCGTTTCGGGTCTTCGTATGTGGGTCTTCGTGTGCCGAGTCTTCGGTTGTCGATTCTTCGGGCTCGAGTCTTCGGTTGTCGAGTCTTCGGTTGTCGAGTCTTCGGTTGTCGAGTCTTCGGTTGTCGAGCCTTCGGTTGTCGAGCCTTCGGTTGCCGAGCCTTCGGTTGCCGCGCCTTCGGATGCCGCGCCTTCGGTTGCCGAGTCTTCGGTTGCCGAGTCTTCGATTGCCGAGTCTTCGGTTGTCGAGTCTTCGGTTGTCGAGTCTTCGGTTTTCGAGTCCTCGGTTGTCGAGTCTTCGGTTGTCGAGCCTTCGGTTGTCGAGCCTTAGGTCGCCGAGCCTTCGGTCGCCGAGCCTTCGGTCGCCGAGCCTTCGGTCGCCGTGCCTTCGGTCGCCGAGTCTTTGGTCGCCGAGCCTTCGGTCGCCGAGCCTTCGGTCGCCGAGCCTTCGGTCGCCGAGCCTTCGGTCGCCGAGCCTTCGGTCGCCGAGCCTTCGGTCGCCGAGTCTTCTGTCGCCGAGTCTTCGGTTGCCGAGCCTTCGGTTGCCGCGCCTTCGGATCCCGCGCCTTCGGTCGCCGAGCCTTCGGTCGCCGAGCCTTCGGTCGCCCAGTCTTCGGTCGCCGAGTCTTCGGTTGCCGAGTCTTCGGTTGCCGAATCTTCGGTTGCCGAGTCTTCGGTTGCCGAGACTTCGGTTGCCGAGTCTTCGGTTGCCGAGTATTCGGTTGACGAGTCTTCGGTTGCCGAGTCTTCGGTTGCCGAGTCTTCGGTTGCCGAGTCTTCGGTTGACGAGTCTTCGGCTGCCGAGTCTTCGGTTGCCGAGTCTTCGGTTGCCGAGTCTTCGGTTGCCGAGTCTTCGGTTTCCGAGTCTACGGTTGCCGAGTCTTCGGTTGCCGAGTCTTCGGTTGTCGAGTCTTGGGTTGTCGAGTCTTGGGTTGTCGAATCCTCGGTGACGAGGTTACGGGGTTCGAATTTTCGACGTCGAATTCTTGGTCTGGTATTTCCGGTGTGGGGTCCTCGGTATGGAGTTTTCGGGTGTTGAGCTTTCGGTGTTGAATCCTCCGTTTCCTTTTTTCGGGTGTCGAGCCCTCGGGTGTCGAGATTACGGGTGTCGAGATTACGGGTGTCGAGATTTCGGGTGTCGAGATTTCGGGTGTCGAGGTTTCGAGTGTCGAGGTTTCGAGTGTCGAGGTTTCGGGTGTCGAATTTTCCATGTCAAATTTTCCATGTCGAGTTTTCGATCAGGAATTTTCGATGAGGAATTTTCGATGTTGAATTCTTGAGGTCGAATTTTTGATGTGGAATTTTCGATGTCGAATTTTCGATTTGGTGTATTCGGGTGTCAAGGTTTCGTTTCGGGTCTTCGTATGTGGGTCTTATTGTGCCGAGTCTTCGGTTGTCGAGTCTTCGGTTGTCGAGCCTTCGGACGCCGAGCCTTCGGTCGCCGAGCCTTCGGTCGCCGAGCCTTCGGTCGCCGAGCCTTCGGTCGCCGAGCCTTCGGTCGCCGAGTCTTCGGTTGCCGAGTCTTCGGTTGCCGAGTCTTCGGTTGCCGAGTCTTCGATTGCCGAGTCTTCGGTTGTCGAGTCTTCGGTTGTCGAGTCTTCGGTTTTCGAGTCCTCGGTTGTCGAGTCTTCGGTTGTCGAGCCTTCGGTTGTCGAGCCTTAGGTCGCCGAGCCTTCGGTCGCCGAGCCTTCGGTCGCCGAGCCTTCGGTCGCCGTGCCTTCGGTCGCCGAGTCTTTGGTCGCCGAGCCTTCGGTCGCCGAGCCTTCGGTCGCCGAGCCTTCGGTCGCCGAGCCTTCGGTCGCCGAGCCTTCGGTCGCCGAGCCTTCGGTCGCCGAGTCTTCTGTCGCCGAGTCTTCGGTTGCCGAGCCTTCGGTTGCCGCGCCTTCGGATCCCGCGCCTTCGGTCGCCGAGCCTTCGGTCGCCGAGCCTTCGGTCGCCCAGTCTTCGGTCGCCGAGTCTTCGGTTGCCGAGTCTTCGGTTGCCGAATCTTCGGTTGCCGAGTCTTCGGTTGCCGAGACTTCGGTTGCCGAGTCTTCGGTTGCCGAGTATTCGGTTGACGAGTCTTCGGTTGCCGAGTCTTCGGTTGCCGAGTCTTCGGTTGCCGAGTCTTCGGTTGACGAGTCTTCGGCTGCCGAGTCTTCGGTTGCCGAGTCTTCGGTTGCCGAGTCTTCGGTTGCCGAGTCTTCGGTTTCCGAGTCTACGGTTGCCGAGTCTTCGGTTGCCGAGTCTTCGGTTGTCGAGTCTTGGGTTGTCGAGTCTTGGGTTGTCGAATCCTCGGTGACGAGGTTACGGGGTTCGAATTTTCGACGTCGAATTCTTGGTCTGGTATTTCCGGTGTGGGGTCCTCGGTATGGAGTTTTCGGGTGTTGAGCTTTCGGTGTTGAATCCTCCGTTTCCTTTTTTCGGGTGTCGAGCCCTCGGGTGTCGAGATTACGGGTGTCGAGATTACGGGTGTCGAGATTTCGGGTGTCGAGATTTCGGGTGTCGAGGTTTCGAGTGTCGAGGTTTCGAGTGTCGAGGTTTCGGGTGTCGAATTTTCCATGTCAAATTTTCCATGTCGAGTTTTCGATCAGGAATTTTCGATGAGGAATTTTCGATGTTGAATTCTTGAGGTCGAATTTTTGATGTGGAATTTTCGATGTCGAATTTTCGATTTGGTGTATTCGGGTGTCAAGGTTTCGTTTCGGGTCTTCGTATGTGGGTCTTATTGTGCCGAGTCTTCGGTTGTCGAGTCTTCGGTTGTCGAGCCTTCGGACGCCGAGCCTTCGGTCGCCGAGCCTTCGGTCGCCGAGCCTTCGGTCGCCGAGCCTTCGGTCGCCGAGCCTTCGGTCGCCGAGTCTTCGGTTGCCGAGTCTTCGGTTGCCGAGTCTTCGGTTGCCGAGTCTTCGGTTGCCGAGTCTTCGGTTTCCGAGTCTTCGGTTGCCGAGTTTTCGGTTGCCGAGTCTTCGGTTGCCGAGTCTTCGGATGCCGAGCCTTCGGTTGTCGAGCCTTCGGTTGTCGAGCCTCCGGTTGTCGAGCCTTCGGTTGCCGAGCCTTCGGTTGCCGCGCCTTCGGATGCCGCGCCTTCGGTTGCCGATTCTTGGATTGCCGAGTCTTCGGTTGTCGAGTCTTCGGTTGTCGAGTCCTCGGTTATCGAGTCTTCGGTTGTCGAGCCTTCGGTTGTCGAGCCTTCGATCGCCGAGCCTTCGGTCGCCGAGCCTTCGGTCGCCGAGCCTTAGGTCGCCGAGCCTTCGGTTCCGAGCCTTCGGTCGCCGAGTCTTCGGACGCCGAGCTTTCGGTTGCCGAGCCTTCAGTCGCCGAATCTTCGGTAGCCGAGTCTTCGGTTGCCGAGTCTTCCGTTGCCGAGTCTTCGGTTGCCGAGTCTTCGGTTGCCGAGTCTTCGGTTGTCGAGTCTTCGATTGTCGAGTCTTCGTTTGTCGAGTCTTCGGTTGCCGAGTCTTCGGTTGCCGAGTCTGCGGTGGCCGAGCCTTCGGTCGCCGGCCTTCGGTCGCCGAGCTTTCGGTCGCCGAGCCTCCGGTCGCCGAGCCTCCGGTCGCCGAGCCTTCGGTCGCCGAGTCTTCGGTCGCCGAGTCTTCGGTTGCCGAGTCTTCGGTTGACGAGTCTTCGGTTGCCGAGTCTTCGGTTGCCGAGACTTCGGTTGCCGCGCCTTCGGATGCCGCGCCTTCTGTTGCCGAGTCTTCGGTTGCCGAGTCTTCGGTTGCCGAGTCTTCGATTGCCGAGTCTTCGGTTGTCGAGCCTTCGGTCGTCGAGCCTTCGGTCGCCGAGCCTTCGGTCGCCGAGCCTTCGGTCGCCGAGCCTTCGGTCGCCGTGCCTTCGGTCGCCGAGTCTTTGGTCGCCGAGCCTTCGGTCGCCGAGCCTTCGGTCGCCGAGCCTTCGGTCGCCGAGTCATCGGTCCCCGAGTCTTCTGTCGCCGAGTCTTCGGTCGCCGAGCCTTCGGTCGCCGAGTCTTCGGTTGCCGAGTCTTCGGTTGCCGAGTCTTCGGTTGCCGAGTCTTCGGTTGCGGAGTCTTCGGTTGCCAAGTATTCGGTTGCCGAGTCTTCGTTCGCCGAGTCTTCGGTTGTCGAGCCTTCGGTTGTCGAGCCTTCGGTTATGGAGCCTTCGTTTGTCGAGCCTTCGATTGTCGAGCCTTCGGTTGTCAAGGCTTCGGTTGACGAGCCTTCGGTTGTCGAGCCTTCGGTTGTCGAGCCTTGGGTTGTCGAGTCTTCGGTTGCCGAGTCTTCGGTTGCCGAGTCTTCGGTTGCCGAGTCTACGGTTGCCGAGTCTTCGGTTGCCGAGTCTTCGATTGCCGAGTCTTCGGTTGTCGAGTCTTCGGTTGTCGAGTCCTCGGTTGTCGAGTCTTCGGTTGTCGAGCCTTCGGTTGTCGAGCCTTAGCTCGCCGAGCCTTCGGTCGCCGAGCCTTCGGTCGCCGAGCCTTCGGTCGCCGAGCCTTCGGTCGCCGAGCCTTCGGTCGCCGAGCCTTCGGTCGCCGAGCCTTCGGTCGCCGAGCCTTCGGTCGCCGAGCCTTCGGTCGCCGAGTCATGGGTCGCCGAGTCTTCGGTCGCCGAGTCTTCGGTCGCCGAGTCTTCGGTCGCCGAGCCTTCGGTCGCCGAGTCTTCTGTCGCCGAGTCTTAGGTTGCCGAGCCTTCGGTTGCCGCGCCTTCGGATCCCGCGCCTTCGGTCGCAGAGCCTTCGGTCGCCGAGCCTTCGGTCGCCCAGTCTTCGGTCGCCGAGTCTTCGGTTGCCGAGTCTTCGGTTGCCGAATCTTCGGTTGCCGAGTCTTCGGTTGCCGAGTCTTCGGTTGCCGAGTATTCGGTTGACGAGTCTTCGGATGCCAAGTCTTCGGTTGCCGAGTCTTCGGTTGCCGAGTCTTCGGTTGCCGAGTCTTCGGTTGACGAGTCTTCGGTTGCCGAGTCTTCGGTTGCCGAGTCTTCGGTTGCCGAGTCTTCGGTTGCCGAGTCTACGGTTGCCGAGTCTTCGGTTGCCGAGTCTTCGGTTGTCGAGTCTTGGGTTGTCGAGTCTTGGGTTGTCGAATCCTCGGTGACGAGGTTACGGGGTTCGAATTTTCGACGTCGAATTCTTGGTCTGGTATTTCCGGTGTGGGGTCCTCGGTATGGAGTTTTCGGGTGTTGAGCTTTCGGTGTTGAATCCTCCGTTTCCTTTTTTCGGGTGTCGAGCCCTCGGGTGTCGAGATTACGGGTGTCGAGATTACGGGTGTCGAGATTTCGGGTGTCGAGATTTCGGGTGTCGAGGTTTCGAGTGTCGAGGTTTCGAGTGTCGAGGTTTCGGGTGTCGAATTTTCCATGTCAAATTTTCCATGTCGAGTTTTCGATCAGGAATTTTCGATGAGGAATTTTCGATGTTGAATTCTTGAGGTCGAATTTTTGATGTGGAATTTTCGATGTCGAATTTTCGATTTGGTGTATTCGGGTGTCAAGGTTTCGTTTCGGGTCTTCGTATGTGGGTCTTATTGTGCCGAGTCTTCGGTTGTCGAGTCTTCGGTTGTCGAGCCTTCGGACGCCGAGCCTTCGGTCGCCGAGCCTTCGGTCGCCGAGCCTTCGGTCGCCGAGCCTTCGGTCGCCGAGTCTTCGGTTGCCGAGTCTTCGGTTGCCGAGTCTTCGGTTGCCGAGTCTTCGGTTTCCGAGTCTTCGGTTGCCGAGTTTTCGGTTGCCGAGTCTTCGGTTGCCGAGTCTTCGGATGCCGAGCCTTCGGTTGTCGACCCTTCGGTTGTCGAGCCTCCGGTTGTCGAGCCTTCGGTTGCCGAGCCTTCGGTTGCCGCGCCTTCGGATGCCGCGCCTTCGGTTGCCGATTCTTGGATTGCCGAGTCTTCGGTTGTCGAGTCTTCGGTTGTCGAGTCCTCGGTTATCGAGTCTTCGGTTGTCGAGCCTTCGGTTGTCGAGCCTTCGATCGCCGAGCCTTCGGTCGCCGAGCCTTCGGTCGCCGATCCTTAGGTCGCCGAGCCTTCGGTTCCGAGCCTTCGGTCGCCGAGTCTTCGGACGCCGAGCTTTCGGTTGCCGAGCCTTCAGTCGCCGAATCTTCGGTAGCCGAGTCTTCGGTTGCCGAGTCTTCCGTTGCCGAGTCTTCGGTTGCCGAGTCTTCGGTTGCCGAGTCTTCGGTTGTCGAGTCTTCGATTGTCGAGTCTTCGTTTGTCGAGTCTTCGGTTGCCGAGTCTTCGGTTGCCGAGTCTGCGGTGGCCGAGCCTTCGGTCGCCGGCCTTCGGTCGCCGAGCTTTCGGTCGCCGAGCCTCCGGTCGCCGAGCCTCCGGTCGCCGAGCCTTCGGTCGCCGAGTCTTCGGTTGCCGAGTCTTCGGTTGACAAGTCTTCGGTTGCCGAGTCTTCGGTTGCCGATACTTCGGTTGCCGCGCCTTCGGATGCCGCGCCTTCTGTTGCCGAGTCTTCGATTGCCGAGTCTTCGGTTGTCGAGTCTTCGGTCGTCGAGCCTTCGGTCGCCGAGCCTTCGGTCGCCGAGCCTTCGGTCGCCGAGCCTTCGGTCGCCGAGCCTTCGGTCGCCGAGCCTTCGGTCGCCGTGCCTTCGGTCGCCGAGTCTTTGGTCGCCGAGCCTTCGGTCGCCGAGCCTTCGGTCGCCGAGCCTTCGGTCGCCGAGTCATCGGTCCCCGGATCTTCTGTCGCCGAGTCTTCGGTAGCCGAGCCTTCGGTCGCCGAGTCTTCGGTTGCCGAGTCTTCGGTTGCCGAGTCTTCGGTTGCCGAGTCTTCGGTTGCGGAGTCTTCGGTTGCCGAGTATTCGGTTGCCGAGTCTTCGTTCGCCGAGTCTTCGGTTGTCGAGCCTTCGGTTGTCGAGCCATCGGTTATGGAGCCTTCGTTTGTCGAGCCTTCGATTGTCGAGCCTTCGGTTGTCAAGGCTTCGGTTGACGAGCCTTCGGTTGTCGAGCCTTCGGTTGTCGAGCCTTGGGTTGTCGAGTCTTCGGTTGCCGAGTCTTCGGTTGCCGAGTCTTCGGTTGCCGAGTCTACGGTTGCCGAGTCTTCGGTTGCCGAGTCTTCGATTGCCGAGTCTTCGGTTGTCGAGTCTTCGGTTGTCGAGTCCTCGGTTGTCGAGTCTTCGGTTGTCGAGCCTTCGGTTGTCGAGCCTTAGCTCGCCGAGCCTTCGGTCGCCGAGCCTTCGGTCGCCGAGCCTTCGGTCGCCGAGCCTTCGGTCGCCGAGCCTTCGGTCGCCGAGCCTTCGGTCGCCGAGCCTTCGGTCGCCGAGCCTTCGGTCGCCGAGTCATGGGTCCCCGAGTCTTCGGTCGCCGAGTCTTCGGTCGCCGAGTCTTCGGTCGCCGAGCCTTCGGTCGCCGAGTCTTCTGTCGCCGAGTCTTCGGTTGCCGAGCCTTCGGTTGCCGCGCCTTCGGATCCCGCGCCTTCGGTCGCAGAGCCTTCGGTCGCCGAGCCTTCGGTCGCCCAGTCTTCGGTCGCCGAGTCTTCGGTTGCCGAGTCTTCGGTTGCCGAATCTTCGGTTGCCGAGTCTTCGGTTGCCGAGTCTTCGGTTGCCGAGTATTCGGTTGACGAGTCTTCGGATGCCGAGTCTTCGGTTGCCGAGTCTTCGGTTGCCGAGTCTTCGGTTGCCGAGTCTTCGGTTGACGAGTCTTCGGTTGCCGAGTCTTCGGTTGCCGAGTCTTCGGTTGCCGAGTCTTCGGTTGCCGAGTCTTCGGTTGCCGAGTCTACGGTTGCCGAGTCTTCGGTTGCCGAGTCTTCGGTTGTCGAGTCTTGGGTTGTCGAGTCTTGGGTTGTCGAATCCTCGGTGACGAGGTTACGGGGTTCGAATTTTCGACGTCGAATTCTTGGTCTGGTATTTCCGGTGTGGGGTCCTCGGTATGGAGTTTTCGGGTGTTGAGCTTTCGGTGTTGAATCCTCCGTTTCCTTTTTTCGGGTGTCGAGCCCTCGGGTGTCGAGATTACGGGTGTCGAGATTACGGGTGTCGAGATTTCGGGTGTCGAGATTTCGGGTGTCGAGGTTTCGAGTGTCGAGGTTTCGAGTGTCGAGGTTTCGGGTGTCGAATTTTCCATGTCAAATTTTCCATGTCGAGTTTTCGATCAGGAATTTTCGATGAGGAATTTTCGATGTTGAATTCTTGAGGTCGAATTTTTGATGTGGAATTTTCGATGTCGAATTTTCGATTTGGTGTATTCGGGTGTCAAGGTTTCGTTTCGGGTCTTCGTATGTGGGTCTTCGTGTGCCGAGCCTTCGGTTGTCGAGTCTTCGGTTGTCGAGTCTTCGGAAGCCGAGCCTTCGGTCGCCGAGCCTTCGGTCGCCGAGCCTTCGGTCGCCGAGCCTTCGGTCGCCGAGCCTTCGGTCGCCGAGCCTTCGGTCGCCGAGTCTTCGGTCGCCGAGTCTTCGGTTGCCGAGTCTTCGGTTGCCGAGTCTTCGGTTGCCGAGTCTTCGGTTGCCGAGTCTTCGGTTGCCGAGTCTTCGGTTGCCGAGTCTTCGGTTGCCGAGTCTTCGGTTTCCGAGTCTTCGGTTGCCGAGTTTTCGGTTGCCGAGTCTTCGGTTGCCGAGTCTTCGGTTGCCGAGCCTTCGGTTGTCGAGCCTTCGGTTGTCGAGCCTTCGGTTGTCGAGCTTCCGGTTGTCGAGCCTTCGGTTGTGGAGCCTTCGGTTGCCGAGCCTTCGGTTGCCGCGCCTTTGGATGCCGCGCCTTCGGTTGCCGAGTCTTCGGTTGCCGAGTCTTCGGTTGCCGATTCTTGGATTGCCGAGACTTCGGTTGTCGAGTCTTCGGTTGTCGAGTCCTCGGTTATCGAGTCTTCGGTTGTCGAGCCTTCGGTTGTCGAGCCTTCGATCGCCGAGCCTTCGGTCGCCGAGCCTTCGGTCGCCAAGCCTTCGGTCGCCGAGCTTTCGGTTGCCGAGCCTTCGGTCGCCGAATCTTCGGTAGCCGAGTCTTCGGTTGCCGAGTCTTCCGTTGCCGAGTCTTCGGTTGCCGAGTCTTCGGTTGCCGAGTCTTCGGTTGCCGAGTCTTCAGTTGTCGAGTCTTCGGTTGTCGAGTCTTCGTTTGTCGAGTCTTCGGTTGCCGAGTCTTCGGTTGCCGAGTCTGCGGTGGCCGAGCCTTCGGTCGCCGGCCTTCGGTCGCCGAGCTTTCGGTCGCCGAGCCTCCGGTCGCCGAGCCTTCGGTCGCCGAGTCTTCGGTCGCCGAGTCTTCGGTTGCCGAGTCTTCGGTTGACGAGTCTTCGGTTGCCGAGTCTTCGGTTGCCGAGTCTTCGGTTGCCGAGTCTTCGATTGCCGAGTCTTCGGTTGTCGAGCCTTCGGTCGTCGAGCCTTCTGTCGCCGAGCCTTCGGTCGCCGAGCCTTCGGTAGCCGAGCCTTCGGTCGCCGAGCCTTCGGTCGCCGTGCCTTCGGTCGCCGAGTCTTTGGTCGCCGAGCCTTCGGTCGCCGAGCCTTCGGTCGCCGAGCCTTCGGTCGCCGAGTCATCGGTCCCCGAGTCTTCAGTCGCCGAGTCTTCGGTCGCCGAGCCTTCGGTCGCCGAGGCTTCGGTTGCCGAGTCTTCGGTTGCCGAGTCTTCGGTTGCGGAGTCTTCGGTTGCCGAGTATTCGGTTGCCGAGTCCTCGTTCGCCGAGTCTTCGGTTGTCGAGCCTTCGGTTGTCGAGCCTTTGGTTATGGAGCCTCCGGGTTCGAGCCTTCGGTTGTCGAGCCATCGGTTGTCGAGGCTTCGGTTGACGAGCCTTCGGTTGTCGAGCCTTCGGTTGTCGAGCCTTCGGTTGTCGAGCCTAGGGTTGTCGAGTCTTCGGTTGCCGAGCCTTCGGTCGCCGAGCCTTCGGTCGCCGAGCCTTCGGTCGCCGAGCCTTCGGTCGCCGAGCCTTCGGTCGCCGAGCCTTCGGTCGCCGAGCCTTCGGACGCCGAGGCTTCGATCGCCGAGCCTTCGGTCGCCGAGCCTTCGGTCGCCGAGCCTTAGGTCGCCGCGCCTTCGGTTCCGAGCCTTCGGTCGCCGAGCCTTCGGTCGCCGAGCTTTCGGTTGCCGAGCCTTCGGTCGCCGAGCCTTTGGTCGCCGAATCTTCGGTAGCCGAGTCTTCAGCTGCCGAGTCTTCGGTTGCCGAGTCTTCCGTTGCCGAGTCTTCGGTTGTCGAGTCTTCGGTTGTCGAGTCTTTGGTTGTCGAGTCTTCGGTTGCCGAGTCTTCGGTTGCCGAGTCTTCGGTGGCCGAGCCTTCGGTCGCCGGCCTTCGGTCGCCGAGCTTTCGGTCGCCGAGCCTTCGGTCGCCGAGCCTTCGGACGCCGAGTCTTCGGTCGCCGAGTCTTCGGTTTCCGAATCTTCGGTTGCCGAGTCTTCGGTTGCCGAGTCTTCGGTTGCCGAGCCTTCGGTTGCCGAGCCTTCGGTTGTCGAGCCTTCGGTTGTCGAGCCTTCGGTTGTCGAGCCTTCGGTTGTCGAGCCTTCGGTTGTCGAGCCTTCGGTTGCCGAGCCTTCGGTTGCCGCGCCTTCGGATGCCGCGCCTTCGGTTGCCGAGTCTTCGGTTGCCGAGTCTTCGATTGCCGAGTCTTCGGTTGTCGAGTCTTCGGTTGTCGAGTCCTCGGTTGTCGAGTCTTCGGTTGTCGAGCCCTCGGTTGTCGAGCCTTAGGTCTCCGAGCCTTCGGTCGCCGAGCCTTCGGTCGCCGAGCCTTCGGTCGCCGAGCCTTCGGTCGCCGAGCCTTCGGTCGCCGTGCCTTCGGTCGCCGAGTCTTTGGTCGCCGAGCCTTCGGTCGCCGAGCCTTCGGTCGCCGAGCCTTCGGTCGCCGAGCCTTCGGTCGCCGAGCCTTCGGTCGCCGAGCCTTCGGTCGCCGAGCCTTCGGTCGCCGAGCCTTCGGTCGCCGAGCCTTCGGTCGCCGAGCCTTCGGTCGCCGAGTCATCGGTCCCCGAGTCTTCGGTCGCCGAGTCTTCGGTCGCCGAACCTTCGGTCGCCGAGTCTTCTGTCGCCGAGTCTTCGGTTGCCGAGCCTTCGGTTGCCGCGCCTTCGGATCCCGCGCCTTCGGTCGCCGAGCCTTCGGTCGCCCAGTCTTCGGTCGCCGAGTCTTCGGTTGCCGAGTCTTCGGTTGCCAAGTATTCGGTTGACGAGTCTTCGGATGCCGAGTCTTCGGTTGCCGAGTCTTCGGTTGCCGAGTCTTCGGTTGCCGAGTCTTCGGTTGCCGAGTCTTCGGTTGACGAGTCTTCGGTTGCCGAGTCTTCGGTTGCCGAGTCTTCGGTTGCCGAGTCTTCGGTTGCCGAGTCTTCGGTTGCCGAGTCTACGGTTGCCGAGTCTTCGGTTGCCGAGTCTTCGGTTGTCGAGTCTTGGGTTGTCGAGTCTTGGGTTGTCGATACCTCGGTGACGAGGTTACGGGGTTCGAATTTTCGGCGTCGAATTCTTGGTCTGGTATTTCCGGTGTGGGGTCCTCGGTATGGAGTTTTCGGGTGTTGAGCTTTCGGTGTTGAATCCTCCGTTTCCTTTTTTCGGGTGTCGAGCCCTCGGGTGTCGAGATTACGGGTGTCGAGATTACGGGTGTCGCGATTTCGGGTGTCGAGATTTCGGGTGTCGAGGTTTCGAGTGTCGAGGTTTCGGGTGTCGAATTTTCCATGTCAAATTTTCCATGTCGAGTTTTGGATCACGAATTTTCGATGAGGAATTTTCGATGTTGAATTCTTGAGGTCGAATTTTTGATGTGGAATTTTCGATGTCGAATTTTCGATTTGGTGTATTCGGGTGTCAAGGTTTCGTTTCGGGTCTTCGTATGTGGGTCTTCGTGTGCCGAGTCTTCGGTTGTCGAGTCTTCGGTTGTCGAGTCTTCGGTTGCCGAGTCTTCGGTCGCCGAGCCTTCGGTCGCCGAGCCTTCGGTCGCCGAGCCTTCGGTCGCCGAGTCATCGGTCCCCGAGTCTTCGGTCGCCGAGTCTTCGGTTGCCGAGCCTTCGGTTGCCGCGCCTTCGGATCCCGCGCCTTCGGTCGCCGAGCCTTCGGACGCCGAGCCTTCGATCGCCGAGCCTTCGGTCGCCGAGCCTTCGGTCGCCGAGCCTTAGGTCGCCGAGCGTTCGGTCGCCGAGCCTTCGGTCGCCGAGCTTTCGGTTGCCGAGCCTTCGGTCGCCGAGCCTTTGGTCGCCGAATCTTCGGTAGCCGAGTCTTCGGCTGCCGAGCCTTCGGTTGCCGAGTCTTCCGTTGCCGAGTCTTCCGTTTCCGAGTCTTCGGTTGCCGAGCCTTCGGTTGCCGCGCCTTCGGATCCCGCGCCTTCGGTCGCAGAGCCTTCGGTCGCCGAGCCTTCGGTCGCCCAGGCTTCGGTCGCCGAGTCTTCGGTTGCCGAGTCTTCGGTTGCCGAATCTTCGGTTGCCGAGTCTTCGGTTGCCGAGTCTTCGGTTGCCGAGTATTCGGTTGACGAGTCTTCGGATGCCGAGTCTTCGGTTGCCGAGTCTTCGGTTGCCGAGTCTTCGGTTGCCGAGTCTTCGGTTGACGAGTCTTCGGTTGCCGAGTCTTCGGTTGCCGAGTCTTCGGTTGCCGAGTCTTCGGTTGCCGAGTCTTCGGTTGCCGAGTCTTCGGTCGCCGAACCTTCGGTCGCCGAGTCTTCTGTCGCCGAGTCTTCGGTTGCCGAGCCTTCGGTTGCCGCGCCTTCGGATCCCGCGCCTTCGGTCGCCGAGCCTTCGGTCGCCCAGTCTTCGGTCGCCGAGTCTTCGGTTGCCGAGTCTTCGGTTGCCAAGTATTCGGTTGACGAGTCTTCGGATGCCGAGTCTTCGGTTGCCGAGTCTTCGGTTGCCGAGTCTTCGGTTGCCGAGTCTTCGGTTGCCGAGTCTTCGGTTGACGAGTCTTCGGTTGCCGAGTCTTCGGTTGCCGAGTCTTCGGTTGCCGAGTCTTCGGTTGCCGAGTCTTCGGTTGCCGAGTCTACGGTTGCCGAGTCTTCGGTTGCCGAGTCTTCGGTTGTCGAGTCTTGGGTTGTCGAGTCTTGGGTTGTCGATACCTCGGTGACGAGGTTACGGGGTTCGAATTTTCGGCGTCGAATTCTTGGTCTGGTATTTCCGGTGTGGGGTCCTCGGTATGGAGTTTTCGGGTGTTGAGCTTTCGGTGTTGAATCCTCCGTTTCCTTTTTTCGGGTGTCGAGCCCTCGGGTGTCGAGATTACGGGTGTCGAGATTACGGGTGTCGCGATTTCGGGTGTCGAGATTTCGGGTGTCGAGGTTTCGAGTGTCGAGGTTTCGGGTGTCGAATTTTCCATGTCAAATTTTCCATGTCGAGTTTTCGATCACGAATTTTCGATGAGGAATTTTCGATGTTGAATTCTTGAGGTCGAATTTTTGATGTGGAATTTTCGATGTCGAATTTTCGATTTGGTGTATTCGGGTGTCAAGGTTTCGTTTCGGGTCTTCGTATGTGGGTCTTCGTGTGCCGAGTCTTCGGTTGTCGAGTCTTCGGTTGTCGAGTCTTCGGTTGCCGAGTCTTCGGTCGCCGAGCCTTCGGTCGCCGAGCCTTCGGTCGCCGAGCCTTCGGTCGCCGAGTCATCGGTCCCCGAGTCTTCGGTCGCCGAGTCTTCGGTTGCCGAGCCTTCGGTTGCCGCGCCTTCGGATCCCGCGCCTTCGGTCGCCGAGCCTTCGGACGCCGAGCCTTCGATCGCCGAGCCTTCGGTCGCCGAGCCTTCGGTCGCCGAGCCTTAGGTCGCCGAGCGTTCGGTCGCCGAGCCTTCGGTCGCCGAGCTTTCGGTTGCCGAGCCTTCGGTCGCCGAGCCTTTGGTCGCCGAATCTTCGGTAGCCGAGTCTTCGGCTGCCGAGCCTTCGGTTGCCGAGTCTTCCGTTGCCGAGTCTTCCGTTTCCGAGTCTTCGGTTGCCGAGCCTTCGGTTGCCGCGCCTTCGGATCCCGCGCCTTCGGTCGCAGAGCCTTCGGTCGCCGAGCCTTCGGTCGCCCAGGCTTCGGTCGCCGAGTCTTCGGTTGCCGAGTCTTCGGTTGCCGAATCTTCGGTTGCCGAGTCTTCGGTTGCCGAGTCTTCGGTTGCCGAGTATTCGGTTGACGAGTCTTCGGATGACGAGTCTTCGGTTGCCGAGTCTTCGGTTGCCGAGTCTTCGCTTGCCGAGTCTTCGGTTGACGAGTCTTCGGTTGCCGAGTCTTCGGTTGCCGAGTCTTCGGTTGCCGAGTCTTCGGTTGCCGAGTCTTCGGTTGCCGAGTCTACGGTTGCCGAGTCTTCGGTTGCCGAGTCTTCGGTTGTCGAGTCTTGGGTTGTCGAGTCTTGGGTTGTCGAGTCCTCGGTGACGAGGTTACGGGGTTCGAATTTTCGACGTCGAATTCTTGGTCTGGTATTTCCGGTGTGGGGTCCTCGGTATGGAGTTTTCGGGTGTTGAGCTTTCGGTGTTGAATCCTCCGTTTCCTTTTTTCGGGTGTCGAGCCCTCGGGTGTCGAGATTACGGGTGTCGAGATTACGGGTGTCGAGATTTCGGGTGTCGAGATTTCGGGTGTCGAGGTTTCGAGTGTCGAGGTTTCGAGTGTCGAGGTTTCGGGTGTCGAATTTTCCATGTCAAATTTTCCATGTCGAGTTTTCGATCAGGAATTTTCGATGAGGAATTTTCGATGTTGAATTCTTGAGGTCGAATTTTTGATGTGGAATTTTCGATGTCGAATTTTCGATTTGGTGTATTCGGGTGTCAAGGTTTCGTTTCGGGTCTTCGTATGTGGGTCTTCGTGTGCCGAGCCTTCGGTTGTCGAGTCTTCGATTGTCGAGTCTTCGGACGCCGAGCCTTCGGTCGCCGAGCCTTCGGTCGCCGAGCCTTCGGTCGCCGAGCCTTCGGTCGCCGAGTCTTCGGTCGCCGAGTCTTCGGTTGCCGAGTCTTCGGTTGCCGAGTCTTCGGTTGCCGAGTCTTCGGTTGCCGAGTCTTCGGTTGCCGAGTCTTCGGTTGCCGAGTCTTCGGTTGCCGAGTCTTCGGTTTCCGAGTCTTCGGTTGCCGAGTTTTCGGTTGCCGAGTCTTCGGTTGCCGAGTCTTCGGTTGCCGAGCCTTCGGTTGTCGAGCCTTCGGTTGTCGAGCCTTCGGTTGTCGAGCTTCCGGTTGTCGAGCCTTCGGTTGTGGAGCCTTCGGTTGCCGAGCCTTCGGTTGCCGCGCCTTTGGATGCCGCGCCTTCGGTTGCCGAGTCTTCGGTTGCCGAGTCTTCGGTTGCCGATTCTTGGATTGCCGAGACTTCGGTTGTCGAGTCTTCGGTTGTCGAGTCCTCGGTTATCGAGTCTTCGGTTGTCGAGCCTTCGGTTGTCGAGCCTTCGATCGCCGAGCCTTCGGTCGCCGAGCCTTCGGTCGCCGAGCCTTCGATCGCCGAGCTTTCGGTTGCCGAGCCTTCGGTCGCCGAATCTTCGGTAGCCGAGTCTTCGGTTGCCGAGTCTTCCGTTGCCGAGTCTTCGGTTGCCGAGTCTTCGGTTGCCGAGTCTTCGGTTGCCGAGTCTTCGGTTGTCGAGTCTTCGGTTGTCGAGTCTTCGTTTGTCGAGTCTTCGGTTGCCGAGTCTTCGGTTGCCGAGTCTGCGGTGGCCGAGCCTTCGGTCGCCGGCCTTCGGTCGCCGAGCTTTCGATCGCCGAGCCTCCGGTCGCCGAGCCTTCGGTCGCCGAGTCTTCGGTCGCCGAGTCTTCGGTTGCCGAGTCTTCGGTTGACGAGTCTTCGGTTGCCGAGTCTTCGGTTGCCGAGTCTTCGGTTGCCGAGTCTTCGGTTGCCGAGTCTTCGATTGCCGAGTCTTCGGTTGTCGAGCCTTCGGTCGTCGAGCCTTCTGTCGCCGAGCCTTCGGTCGCCGAGCCTTCGGTAGCCGAGCCTTCGGTCGCCGAGCCTTCGGTCGCCGTGCCTTCGGTCGCCGAGTCTTTGGTCGCCGAGCCTTCGGTCGCCGAGCCTTCGGTCGCCGAGCCTTCGGTCGCCGAGTCATCGGTCCCCGAGTCTTCTGTCGCCGAGTCTTCGGTCGCCGAGCCTTCGGTCGCCGAGGCTTCGGTTGCCGAGTCTTCGGTTGCCGAGTCTTCGGTTGCCGAGTCTTCGGTTGCCGAGTCTTCGGTTGCGGAGTCTTCGGTTGCCGAGTATTCGGTTGCCGAGTCTTCGTTCGCCGAGTCTTCGGTTGTCGAGCCTTGGGTTGTCGAGTCTTCGGTTGCCGAGCCTTCGGTCGCCGAGCCTTCGGTCGCCGAGCCTTCGGTCGCCGAGCCTTCGGTCGCCGAGCCTTCGGACGCCGAGGCTTCGATCGCCGATCCTTCGGTCGCCGAGCCTTCGGTCGCCGAGCCTTAGGTCGCCGCGCCTTCGGTTCCGAGCCTTCGGTCGCCGAGCCTTCGGTCGCCGAGCTTTCGGTTGCCGAGCCTTCGGTCGCCGAGCCTTTGGTCGCCGAATCTTCGGTAGCCGAGTCTTCAGCTGCCGAGCCTTCGGTTGCCGAGTCTTCCGTTGCCGAGTCTTCGGTTGCCGAGTCTTCCGTTGCCGAGTCTTCGGTTGTCGAGTCTTCGGTTGTCGAGTCTTTGGTTGTCGAGTCTTCGGTTGCCGAGTCTTCGGTTGCCGAGTCTTCGGTGGCCGAGCCTTCGGTCGCCGGCCTTCGGTCGCCGAGCTTTCGGTCGCCGAGCCTTCGGTCGCCGAGCCTTCGGACGCCGAGTCTTCGGTCGCCGAGTCTTCGGTTTCCGAATCTTCGGTTGCCGAGTCTTCGGTTGCCGAGTCTTCGGTTGCCGAGCCTTCGGTTGCCGAGCCTTCGGTTGTCGAGCCTTCGGTTGTCGAGCCTTCGGTTGTCGAGCCTTCGGTTGTCGAGCCTTCGGTTGCCGAGCCTTCGGTTGCCGCGCCTTCGGATGCCGCGCCTTCGGTTGCCGAGTCTTCGGTTGCCGAGTCTTCGATTGCCGAGTCTTCGGTTGTCGAGTCTTCGGTTGTCGAGTCCTCGGTTGTCGAGTCTTCGGTTGTCGAGCCTTCGGTTGTCGAGCCTTAGGTCGCCGAGCCTTCGGTCGCCGAGCCTTCGGTCGCCGTGCCTTCGGTCGCCGAGTCTTTGGTCGCCGAGCCTTCGGTCGCCGAGCCTTCGGTCGCCGAGCCTTCGGTCGCCGAGCCTTCGGTCGCCGAGCCTTCGGTCGCCGAGCTTTCGGTCGCCGAGCCTTCGGTCGCCGAGCCTTCGGTCGCCGAGTCATCGGTCCCCGAGTCTTCGGTCGCCGAGTCTTCGGTCGCCGAGCCTTCGGTCGCCGAGTCTTCTGTCGCCGAGTCTTCGGTTGCCGAGCCTTCGGTTGCCGCGCCTTCGGATCCCGCGCCTTCGGTCGCCGAGCCTTCGGTCGCCCAGTCTTCGGTCGCCGAGTCTTCGGTTGCCGAGTCTTCGGTTGCCGAGTCTTCGGTTGCCAAGTATTCGGTTGACGAGTCTTCGGATGCCGAGTCTTCGGTTGCCGAGTCTTCGGTTGCCGAGTCTTCGGTTGCCGAGTCTTCGGTTGCCGAGTCTTCGGTTAACGAGTCTTCGGTTGCCGAGTCTTCGGTTGCCGAGTCTTCGGTTGCCGAGTCTTCGGTTGCCGAGTCTTCGGTTGCCGAGTCTACGGTTGCCGAGTCTTCGGTTGCCGAGTCTTCGGTTGTCGAGTCTTGGGTTGTCGAGTCTTGGGTTGTCGATACCTCGGTGACGAGGTTACGGGGTTCGAATTTTCGACGTCGAATTCTTGGTCTGGTATTTCCGGTGTGGGGTCCTCGGTATGGAGTTTTCGGGTGTTGAGCTTTCGGTGTTGAATCCTCCGTTTCCTTTTTTCGGGTGTCGAGCCTTCGGGTGTCGAGATTACGGGTGTCGAGATTACGGGTGTCGAGATTTCGGGTGTCGAGATTTCGGGTGTCGAGGTTTCGAGTGTCGAGGTTTCGGGTGTCGAATTTTCCATGTCAAATTTTCCATGTCGAGTTTTCGATCACGAATTTTCGATGAGGAATTTTCGATGTTGAATTCTTGAGGTCGAATTTTTGATGTGGAATTTTCGATTTCGAATTTTCGATTTGGTGTATTCGGGTGTCAAGGTTTCGTTTCGGGTCTTCGTATGTGGGTCTTCGTGTGCCGAGTCTTCGGTTGTCGAGTCTTCGGTTGTCGAGGCTTCGGTTGCCGAGTCTTCGGTCGCCGAGCCTTCGGTCGCCGAGCCTTCGGTCGCCGAGCCTTCGGTCGCCGAGTCATCGGTCCCCGAGTCTTCGGTCGCCGAGTCTTCGGTTGCCGAGCCTTCGGTTGCCGCGCCTTCGGATCCCGCGCCTTCGGTCGCCGAGCCTTCGGACGCCGAGCCTTCGATCGCCGAGCCTTCGGTCGCCGAGCCTTCGGTCGCCGAGCCTTAGGTCGCCGAGCGTTCGGTCGCCGAGCCTTCGGTCGCCGAGCTTTCGGTTGCCGAGCCTTCGGTCGCCGAGCTTTCGGTTGCCGAGCCTTCGGTCGCCGAGCCTTTGGTCGCCGAATCTTCGGTAGCCGAGTCTTCGGCTGCCGAGCCTTCGGTTGCCGAGTCTTCCGTTGCCGAGTCTTCGGTTGCCGAGTCTTCGGTTGTCGAGTTTTCGGTTGTCAAGTCTTCGGTTGTCGAGTCTTCGGTTGCCGAGTCTTCGGTTGCCGAGTCTGCGGTGGCCGAGCCTTCGGACGCCGGACTTCGGTCGCCGAGCTTTCGGTCGCCGAGCCTTCGGTCACCGAGCCTTCGGTCGCCGAGTCTTCGGTTTCCGAGTCTTCGGTTGCCGAGTCTTCGGTTGCCGAGTCTTCGGTGGCCGAGTCTTTGGTGACGGAGTCTTCGGTGGCCGAGTCTTCGGTGGCCGAGTCTTCGGTGGCCGAGTCTTCGGTGGCCGAGTCTTCGGTGGCCGAGTCTTCGGTGGCCGAGTCTTCGGTCGCCGAGCCTTCGGTCGCCGAGCCTTCGGTCGCCGAGCCTACGGTCGCCGAGTCTTCGGCTGCCATGTCTTGGGTTGTCGAATCCTCGGTGACGAGGTTCCGGGGTTCGAAATTTGGACATCGAAGTCTTGGTCTGGGATTTCCGGTGTGGGGTCCTCGGTGTGGAGTTTTCGGGTGTTTAGGTTTCGGTGTTGGGTCCTCCGTTTCCTTTCTTCGGGTGTCGAGCCCTCGGGTGTCGAGGTTTTGGGTGTGGAGGTTTCCGGTGTCGAGACTACGGGTGTCGAGATTACGGGTGTCGAGATTTCGGGTGTCGAGGTTTCGAGTGTCGAGGTTTCGGGTGTCGAGGTTTCGGGTGTCGAATTTTCCATGTCGAATTTTCCATGTCGAATTTTCCATGTCGAGTTTTCGATCAGGAATTTTCGATGAGGAATTTTCGATGTTAAATTCTCGAGGTCGAATTTTTGAGGTCGAATTTTTGGTGTCGAATTTTTGATGTCGAATTTTCGATGTCGAATTTTCGATGTCGAATTTTCGACGTCGAATTTTCGATTTGGTGTATTCGGGTGTCGAGGTTTCGTTTCGGGTCTTCGTATGTGGGTCTTCGTGTGCCGAGTCTTCGGTTGCCGAGTCTTCGGTTGCCGAATCTTCGGTTGCCGAGTCTTCGGTTGCCGAGTCTTCGGTTGCCGAGTCTTCGGTTGCCGAGTCTTCGGTTGCCGAGTATTCGGTTGACGAGTCTTCGGATGCCGAGTCTTCGGTTCCCAAGTCTTCGGTTGGCGAGTCTTCGGTTGCCGAGTCTTCGGTTGCCGAGTCTTCGTTTGCCGAGTCTTCGGTTTCCGAGTCTTCGGTTGCCGAGTCTTCGGTTGCCGAGTCTTCGGTTGCCGAGTCTTCGGTTGCCGAGCCTTCGTTTTCCGAGCCTTCGGTTGTCGAGCCTTCGGTTGTCGAGCCTTCGGTTGTCGAGCCTTCGGTTGTCGAGCCTTCGGTTGCCGCGCCTTCGGATGCCGCACCTTCGGTTGCCGAGTCTTCGGTTGCCGAGTCTTCGGTTGCCGAGTCTTCGGTTGCCGAGTCTTCAATTGCCGAGTCTTCGGTTGTCGAGTCCTCGGTTGTCGAGTCTTCGGTTGTCGAGCCTTCGGTTGTCGAGCCTTAGGTCGCCGAGCCTTCGGTCGCCTAGCCTTCGGTCGCCGAGCCTTCGGTCGCCGTGCCTTCGGTCGCCGAGTCTTTGGTCGCCGAGCCTTCGGTCGCCGAGCCTTCGGTCGCCGTGCCTTCGGTCGCCGAGCCTTCGGTCGCCGAGCCTTCGGTTGTCGAGCCTTCGGTTGTCGAGCCTTCGGTTGTCGAGCCTTCGGTTGTCGAGACTTCGGTTGCCGAGCCTTCGGTTGCCGCGCCTTCGGTTGCCGCGCCTTCGGATGCCGCGCCTTCGGTTGCCGAGTCTTCGGTTGCCGAGTCTTCGGTTGCCGAGTCTTCGGTTGCCGAGTCTTCGAATGCCGAGTCTTCGGTTGTCGAGTCTTCGGTTGTCGAGTCCTCGGTTGTCGAGTCTTCGGTTGTCGAGCCTTCGGTTGTCGAGCCTTAGGTCGCCGAACCTTCGGTCGCCTAGCCTTCGGTCGCCGAGTCTTCGGTTGCCGAGTCTTCGGTTGACGAGTCTTCGGTTGCCGAGCCTTCGGTTGCCGAGTCTTCGGTTGCCGAGTCTTCGGTTGCCGAGTCTACGGTTGCCGAGTCTTCGGTTGCCGAGTCTTCGGTTGCTGAGTCTTGGGTTGTCGAGTCTTGGGTTGTCGAATCCTCGGTGACGAGGTTACGGGGTTCGAATTTTCGACGTCGAATTCTTGGTCTGGTATTTCCGGTGTGGGGTCTTCGGTATGGAGTTTTGGGGTGTTGAGCTTTCGGTGTTGAATCCTCCGTTTCCTTTTTTCGGGTGTCGAGCCCTCGGGTGTCGAGATTACGGGTGTCGAGATTACGGGTGTCGAGATTTCGGGTGTCGAGATTTCGGGTGTCGAGGCTTCGAGTGTCGAGGTTTCGGGTGTCGAATTTTCCATGTCAAATTTTCCATGTCGAGTTTTCGATCAGGAATTTTCGATGAGGAATTTTCGATGTTGAATTCTTGAGGTCGAATTTTTGATGTCGAATTTTCGATGTCGAATTTTCGATTTGGTGTATTCGGGTGTCAAGGTTTCGTTTCGGGTCTTCGTATGAGGGTCTTCGTGTGCCGAGTCCTCGGTTGTCGAGTCTTCGGTTGTCGAGTCTTCGGTTGTCGAGTCTTCGGTTGTCGATTCTTCGGACGCCGAGCCTTCGGTCGCCGAGCCTTCGGTCGCCGAGCCTTCGGTCGCCGAGCCTTCGGTCGCCGAGCCTTCGGTCGCCGAGCCTTCGGTCGCCGAGTCTTCGGTTGCCGAGTCTTTGGTTGCCGAGTCTTCGGTTGCTGAGTCTTCGGTTGCCGAGTCTTCGGTTGCCGAGTCTTCGGTTGCCGAGTCTTCTGTTGCCGAGTCTTCGGTTGCCGAGTCTTCGGTTGCCGAGTCTTCGGTTTCCGAGTCTTCGGTTGCCGAGTTTTCGGTTGCCGAGTCTTCGGTTGCCGAGTCTTCGGTTGCCGAGCCTTCTGTTGTCGAGCCTTCGGTTGTCGAGCCTTCGGTTGTCGAGCCTTCGGTTGTCGAGCCTTCGGTCACCGAGCCTTCGGTCGCGGAGTCTTCGGTTTCCGAGTCTTCGGTTGCCGAGTCTTCGGTTGCCGAGTCTTCGGTGGCCGAGTCTTTGGTGACGGAGTCTTCGGTGGCCGAGTCTTCGGTGGCCGAGTCTTCGGTGGCCGAGTCTTCGGTGGCCGAGTCTTCGGTGGCCGAGTCTTCGGTGGCCGAGTCTTCGGTCGCCGAGCCTTCGGTCGCCGAGCCTTCGGTCGCCGAGCCTACGGTCGCCGAGCCTACGGTCGCCGAGTCTTCGGCTGCCATGTCTTGGGTTGTCGAATCCTCGGTGACGAGGTTCCGGGGTTCGAAATTTGGACATCGAAGTCTTGGTCTGGGATTTCCGGTGTGGGGTCCTCGGTGTGGAGTTTTTGGGTGTTTAGGTTTCGGTGTTGGGTCCTCCGTTTCCTTTCTTCGGGTGTCGAGCCCTCGGGTGTCGAGGTTTTGGGTGTGGAGGTTTCCGGTGTCGAG
Organism: Tenodera sinensis; assembly: GCA_030765045.1. NCBI lineage: Eukaryota > Metazoa > Arthropoda > Insecta > Mantodea > Mantidae > Tenodera > Tenodera sinensis. Next base: position 355,167,805 of record CM060964.1, on the reverse strand, counting down.
ACTACGGGTGTCGAGATTACGGGTGTCGAGATTTCGGGTGTCGAGGTTTCGAGTGTCGAGGTTTCGGGTGTCGAGGTTTCGGGTGTCGAATTTTCCATGTCGAATTTTCCATGTCGAATTTTCCATGTCGAGTTTTCGATCAGGAATTTTCGATGAGGAATTTTCGATGTTAAATTCTCGAGGTCGAATTTTTGAGGTCGAATTTTTGGTGTCGAATTTTTGATGTCGAATTTTCGATGTCGAATTTTCGATGTCGAATTTTCGACGTCGAATTTTCGATTTGGTGTATTCGGGTGTCGAGGTTTCGTTTCGGGTCTTCGTATGTGGGTCTTCGTGTGCCGAGTCTTCGGTTGCCGAGTCTTCGGTTGCCGAATCTTCGGTTGCCGAGTCTTCGGTTGCCGAGTCTTCGGTTGCCGAGTCTTCGGTTGCCGAGTCTTCGGTTGCCGAGTATTCGGTTGACGAGTCTTCGGATGCCGAGTCTTCGGTTCCCAAGTCTTCGGTTGGCGAGTCTTCGGTTGCCGAGTCTTCGGTTGCCGAGTCTTCGTTTGCCGAGTCTTCGGTTTCCGAGTCTTCGGTTGCCGAGTCTTCGGTTGCCGAGTCTTCGGTTGCCGAGTCTTCGGTTGCCGAGCCTTCGTTTGCCGAGCCTTCGGTTGTCGAGCCTTCGGTTGTCGAGCCTTCGGTTGTCGAGCCTTCGGTTGTCGAGCCTTCGGTTGCCGCGCCTTCGGATGCCGCACCTTCGGTTGCCGAGTCTTCGGTTGCCGAGTCTTCGGTTGCCGAGTCTTCGGTTGCCGAGTCTTCAATTGCCGAGTCTTCGGTTGTCGAGTCCTCGGTTGTCGAGTCTTCGGTTGTCGAGCCTTCGGTTGTCGAGCCTTAGGTCGCCGAGCCTTCGGTCGCCTAGCCTTCGGTCGCCGAGCCTTCGGTCGCCGTGCCTTCGGTCGCCGAGTCTTTGGTCGCCGAGCCTTCGGTCGCCGAGCCTTCGGTCGCCGTGCCTTCGGTCGCCGAGCCTTCGGTCGCCGAGCCTTCGGTTGTCGAGCCTTCGGTTGTCGAGCCTTCGGTTGTCGAGCCTTCGGTTGTCGAGACTTCGGTTGCCGAGCCTTCGGTTGCCGCGCCTTCGGTTGCCGCGCCTTCGGATGCCGCGCCTTCGGTTGCCGAGTCTTCGGTTGCCGAGTCTTCGGTTGCCGAGTCTTCGGTTGCCGAGTCTTCGAATGCCGAGTCTTCGGTTGTCGAGTCTTCGGTTGTCGAGTCCTCGGTTGTCGAGTCTTCGGTTGTCGAGCCTTCGGTTGTCGAGCCTTAGGTCGCCGAACCTTCGGTCGCCTAGCCTTCGGTCGCCGAGTCTTCGGTTGCCGAGTCTTCGGTTGACGAGTCTTCGGTTGCCGAGCCTTCGGTTGCCGAGTCTTCGGTTGCCGAGTCTTCGGTTGCCGAGTCTACGGTTGCCGAGTCTTCGGTTGCCGAGTCTTCGGTTGCTGAGTCTTGGGTTGTCGAGTCTTGGGTTGTCGAATCCTCGGTGACGAGGTTACGGGGTTCGAATTTTCGACGTCGAATTCTTGGTCTGGTATTTCCGGTGTGGGGTCTTCGGTATGGAGTTTTGGGGTGTTGAGCTTTCGGTGTTGAATCCTCCGTTTCCTTTTTTCGGGTGTCGAGCCCTCGGGTGTCGAGATTACGGGTGTCGAGATTACGGGTGTCGAGATTTCGGGTGTCGAGATTTCGGGTGTCGAGGCTTCGAGTGTCGAGGTTTCGGGTGTCGAATTTTCCATGTCAAATTTTCCATGTCGAGTTTTCGATCAGGAATTTTCGATGAGGAATTTTCGATGTTGAATTCTTGAGGTCGAATTTTTGATGTCGAATTTTCGATGTCGAATTTTCGATTTGGTGTATTCGGGTGTCAAGGTTTCGTTTCGGGTCTTCGTATGAGGGTCTTCGTGTGCCGAGTCCTCGGTTGTCGAGTCTTCGGTTGTCGAGTCTTCGGTTGTCGAGTCTTCGGTTGTCGATTCTTCGGACGCCGAGCCTTCGGTCGCCGAGCCTTCGGTCGCCGAGCCTTCGGTCGCCGAGCCTTCGGTCGCCGAGCCTTCGGTCGCCGAGCCTTCGGTCGCCGAGCCTTCGGTCGCCGAGCCTTCGGTCGCCGAGTCTTCGGTTGCCGAGTCTTTGGTTGCCGAGTCTTCGGTTGCTGAGTCTTCGGTTGCCGAGTCTTCGGTTGCCGAGTCTTCGGTTGCCGAGTCTTCTGTTGCCGAGTCTTCGGTTGCCGAGTCTTCGGTTGCCGAGTCTTCGGTTTCCGAGTCTTCGGTTGCCGAGTTTTCGGTTGCCGAGTCTTCGGTTGCCGAGTCTTCGGTTGCCGAGCCTTCTGTTGTCGAGCCTTCGGTTGTCGAGCCTTCGGTTGTCGAGCCTTCGGTTGTCGAGCCTTCGGTCACCGAGCCTTCGGTCGCCGAGTCTTCGGTTTCCGAGTCTTCGGTTGCCGAGTCTTCGGTTGCCGAGTCTTCGGTGGCCGAGTCTTTGGTGACGGAGTCTTCGGTGGCCGAGTCTTCGGTGGCCGAGTCTTCGGTGGCCGAGTCTTCGGTGGCCGAGTCTTCGGTGGCCGAGTCTTCGGTGGCCGAGTCTTCGGTCGCCGAGCCTTCGGTCGCCGAGCCTTCGGTCGCCGAGCCTACGGTCGCCGAGTCTTCGGCTGCCATGTCTTGGGTTGTCGAATCCTCGGTGACGAGGTTCCGGGGTTCGAAATTTGGACATCGAAGTCTTGGTCTGGGATTTCCGGTGTGGGGTCCTCGGTGTGGAGTTTTTGGGTGTTTAGGTTTCGGTGTTGGGTCCTCCGTTTCCTTTCTTCGGGTGTCGAGCCCTCGGGTGTCGAGGTTTTGGGTGTGGAGGTTTCCGGTGTCGAGACTACGGGTGTCGAGATTACGGGTGTCGAGATTTCGGGTGTCGAGGTTTCGAGTGTCGAGGTTTCGGGTGTCGAGGTTTCGGGTGTCGAATTTTCCATGTCGAATTTTCCATGTCGAATTTTCCATGTCGAGTTTTCGATCAGGAATTTTCGATGAGGAATTTTCGATGTTAAATTCTCGAGGTCGAATTTTTGAGGTCGAATTTTTGGTGTCGAATTTTTGATGTCGAATTTTCGATGTCGAATTTTCGATGTCGAATTTTCGACGTCGAATTTTCGATTTGGTGTATTCGGGTGTCGAGGTTTCGTTTCGGGTCTTCGTATGTGGGTCTTCGTGTGCCGAGTCTTCGGTTGCCGAGTCTTCGGTTGCCGAATCTTCGGTTGCCGAGTCTTCGGTTGCCGAGTCTTCGGTTGCCGAGTCTTCGGTTGCCGAGTCTTCGGTTGCCGAGTATTCGGTTGACGAGTCTTCGGATGCCGAGTCTTCGGTTCCCAAGTCTTCGGTTGGCGAGTCTTCGGTTGCCGAGTCTTCGGTTGCCGAGTCTTCGTTTGCCGAGTCTTCGGTTTCCGAGTCTTCGGTTGCCGAGTCTTCGGTTGCCGAGTCTTCGGTTGCCGAGTCTTCGGTTGCCGAGCCTTCGTTTGCCGAGCCTTCGGTTGTCGAGCCTTCGGTTGTCGAGCCTTCGGTTGTCGAGCCTTCGGTTGTCGAGCCTTCGGTTGCCGCGCCTTCGGATGCCGCACCTTCGGTTGCCGAGTCTTCGGTTGCCGAGTCTTCGGTTGCCGAGTCTTCGATTGCCGAGTCTTCGGTTGTCGAGTCCTCGGTTGTCGAGTCTTCGGTTGTCGAGCCTTCGGTTGTCGAGCCTTAGGTCGCCGAGCCTTCGGTCGCCTAGCCTTCGGTCGCCGAGCCTTCGGTCGCCGTGCCTTCGGTCGCCGAGTCTTTGGTCGCCGAGCCTTCGGTCGCCGAGCCTTCGGTCGCCGTGCCTTCGGTCGCCGAGCCTTCGGTCGCCGAGCCTTCGGTTGTCGAGCCTTCGGTTGTCGAGCCTTCGGTTGTCGAGCCTTCGGTTGTCGAGACTTCGGTTGCCGCGCCTTCGGTTGCCGCGCCTTCGGATGCCGCGCCTTCGGTTGCCGAGTCTTCGGTTGCCGAGTCTTCGGTTGCCGAGTCTTCGGTTGCCGAGTCTTCGAATGCCGAGTCTTCGGTTGTCGAGTCTTCGGTTGTCGAGTCCTCGGTTGTCGAGTCTTCGGTTGTCGAGCCTTCGGTTGTCGAGCCTTAGGTCGCCGAGCCTTCGGTCGCCTAGCCTTCGGTCGCCGAGTCTTCGGTTGCCGAGTCTTCGGTTGACGAGTCTTCGGTTGCCGAGCCTTCGGTTGCCGAGTCTTCGGTTGCCGAGTCTTCGGTTGCCGAGTCTACGGTTGCCGAGTCTTCGGTTGCCGAGTCTTCGGTTGCTGAGTCTTGGGTTGTCGAGTCTTGGGTTGTCGAATCCTCGGTGACGAGGTTACGGGGTTCGAATTTTCGACGTCGAATTCTTGGTCTGGTATTTCCGGTGTGGGGTCTTCGGTATGGAGTTTTGGGGTGTTGAGCTTTCGGTGTTGAATCCTCCGTTTCCTTTTTTCGGGTGTCGAGCCCTCGGGTGTCGAGATTACGGGTGTCGAGATTACGGGTGTCGAGATTTCGGGTGTCGAGATTTCGGGTGTCGAGGCTTCGAGTGTCGAGGTTTCGGGTGTCGAATTTTCCATGTCAAATTTTCCATGTCGAGTTTTCGATCAGGAATTTTCGATGAGGAATTTTCGATGTTGAATTCTTGAGGTCGAATTTTTGATGTCGAATTTTCGATGTCGAATTTTCGATTTGGTGTATTCGGGTGTCAAGGTTTCGTTTCGGGTCTTCGTATGAGGGTCTTCGTGTGCCGAGTCCTCGGTTGTCGAGTCTTCGGTTGTCGAGTCTTCGGTTGTCGAGTCTTCGGTTGTCGATTCTTCGGACGCCGAGCCTTCGGTCGCCGAGCCTTCGGTCGCCGAGCCTTCGGTCGCCGAGCCTTCGGTCGCCGAGCCTTCGGTCGCCGAGCCTTCGGTCGCCGAGCCTTCGGTCGCCGAGTCTTCGGTTGCCGAGTCTTTGGTTGCCGAGTCTTCGGTTGCTGAGTCTTCGGTTGCCGAGTCTTCGGTTGCCGAGTCTTCGGTTGCCGAGTCTTCTGTTGCCGAGTCTTCGGTTGCCGAGTCTTCGGTTGCCGAGTCTTCGGTTTCCGAGTCTTCGGTTGCCGAGTTTTCGGTTGCCGAGTCTTCGGTTGCCGAGTCTTCGGTTGCCGAGCCTTCTGTTGTCGAGCCTTCGGTTGTCGAGCCTTCGGTTGTCGAGCCTTCGGTTGTCGAGCCTTCGGTTGCCGAGCCTTCGGGTGCCGCGCGTTCGGATGCCGCGCCTTCGGTTGCCGAGTCTTCGGTTGCCGAGTCTTCGGTTGCCGAGTCTTCGATTGCCGAGTCTTCGGTTGTCGAGTCTTCGGTTGTCGAGTCCTCGGTTATCGAGTCTTCGGTTGTCGAGCCTTCGGTCGCCGAGCCTTCGGTCGCCGAGCCTTCGGTCGCCGAGCCTTCGGTCGCCGTGCCTTCGGTTGCCGAGTCTACGGTTGCCGAGTCTTCGGTTGCCGAGTCTTCGGTTGCCGAGTCTTGGGTTGTCGAGCCTTGGGTTGTCGAATCCTCGGTGACGAGGTTCCGGGGTTCGAATTTTCGACGTCGAATTCTTGGTCTGGGATTTCCGGTGTGGGGTCCTCGGTATGGAGTTTTCGGGTGTTGAGCTTTCGGTGTTGAATCCTCCGTTTCCTTTTTTAGGGTGTCGAGCCCTAGGGTGTCGAGATTACGGGTGTCGAGATTGCGGGTGTCGAGATTTCGGGTGTCGAGATTTCGGGTGTCGAGGTTTCGAGTGTCGAGGTTTCGGGTGTCGAATTTTCCATGTCAAATTTTCCATGTCGAGCTTTCGATCAGGAATTTTCGATGAGGAATTTTCGATGTTGAATTCTTGAGGTCGAATTTTTGAGGTCGAATTTTTGGTGTCGAATTTTTGATGTCGAATTTTCGATGTCAAATTTTCGACGTCGGATTTTCGACGTCGAATTTTTGATTTGGTGTATTCGGGTGTCGAGGTTTCGTTTCGGGTCTTCGTATGTGGGTCTTCGTGTGCCGAGTCTTCGGTTGTCGAGTCTTCGGTTGTCGAGTCTTCGGTTGTCGAGTCTTCGGTTGTCGAGCCTTCGGACGCCGAGCCTTCGGTCGCCGAGCCTTCGGTCGCCGAGCCTTCGGTCGCCGAGCCTTCGGTCGCCGAGCCTTCGGTCGCCGAGCCTTCGGTCGCCGAGCCTTCGGTCGCCGAGTCTTTGGTTGCCGAGTCTTCGGTTTCCGAGTCTTCGGTTGCCGTCTCTTCGGTTGCCGAGTCTTCGGTTGCCGAGTCTTCGGTTGCCGAGTCTTTGGTTGCCGCGCCTTCGGTCTTCGAGCCTTCTGTTTCTGAGCCTTCGGTTGTCGCGCCTTCGGATGCCGGGCCTTCGGTCGCCGAGTCTTCGGTTGCCGAGTCTTCGGTTGCCGTGTCTTCGGTTGTCGCGCCTTCGGATGCCGGGCCTTCGGTCGCCGAGTCTTCGGTTGCCGAGTCTTCGGTTGCCGTGTCTTCGGATGCCGAGTCTTCGGTTGCCGAGTCTTCGGTTGCCGAGTCTTCGGTTGCTGAGTCTTGGGTTGTCGAGTCTTGGGTTGTCGAATCCTCGGTGACGAGGTTACGGGGTTCGAATTTTCGACGCCGAATTCTTGGTCTGGTATTTCCGGTGTGGGGTCTTCGGTATGGAGTTTTGGGGTGTTGAGCTTTCGGTGTTGAATCCTCCGTTTCCTTTTTTCGGGTGTCGAGCCCTCGGGTGTCGAGATTACGGGTGTCGAGATTACGGGTGTCGAGATTTCGGGTGTCGAGATTTCGGGTGTCGAGGCTTCGAGTGTCGAGGTTTCGGGTGTCGAATTTTCCATGTCAAATTTTCCATGTCGAGTTTTCGATCAGGAATTTTCGATGAGGAATTTTCGATGTTGAATTCTTGAGGTCGAATTTTTGATGTCGAATTTTCGATGTCGAATTTTCGATTTGGTGTATTCGGGTGTCAAGGTTTCGTTTCGGGTCTTCGTATGAGGGTCTTCGTGTGCCGAGTCCTCGGTTGTCGAGTCTTCGGTTGTCGAGTCTTCGGTTGTCGAGTCTTCGGTTGTCGATTCTTCGGACGCCGAGCCTTCGGTCGCCGAGCCTTCGGTTGCCGAGTCTTCGGTTGCCGAGTCTTCGGTTGCCGAGTCTTCGGTTGCCGAGTCTTCGGTTGCCGAGTCTTCGGTTGCCGAGTCTTCGGTTGCCGAGACTTCGGTTGCCGAGTCTTCGGTTGCCGAGTCTTCGGTTGCCGAGTCTTCGGTTGTCGAGCCTTCGGTTGCCGAGCCTTCGGTTGCCGCGCCTTCGGTCGCCTAGCCTTCGGTCGCCGAGCCTTCGGTTGCCGAGTCTTCGGTTGCCGAGTCTTCGGTTGCCGAGTCTTCGGTTGCCGAGACTTCGGTTGCCGAGTCTTCGGTTGCCGAGTCTTCGGTTGCCGAATCTACGGTTGCCGAGCCTTCGGTCGCCGAGCCTTCGGTCGCCGAGCCATCGGTCGCCGAGCCTTCGGTCGCCGAGTTTTCGGTTGCCGAGTCTTCGGTTGCCGAGTCTTCGGCTGCCGAGTCTTCGGTTGACCAGTCCTCGGTTGCCGAGTCTTCGGTTGCCGAGTCTTCGGTTGCCGAGTCTTCGGTTGCCTTGTCTTCGGTTGCCGAGTCTTCGGTTGCCGAGTCTTCGGTTGCCGAGTCTTCGGTTGCCGAGTCTTCGGTTGCCGAATCTACGGTTGCCGAGCCTTCGGTCGCCGAGCCTTCGGTCGCCGAGCCTTCGGTCGCCGAGCCTTAGGTCGCCGAGCCTTCGGTCGCCGAGTTTTCGGTTGCCGAGTCCTCGGTTGCCGAGCCTTCGGTAGCCGAGCCTTCGGACGCCGAGGCTTTGGTTGCCGAGTCTTCGGTAGCCGAGTCTTCGGCTGCCGAGTCTTCGGTTGACCAGTCTTCGGTTGCCGAGTCTTCGGTTGCCGAGTCTTCGGTTGCCGAGTCTTCGGTTGTCGAGCCTTCGGTTGCCGAGCCTTCGGATGCCGCGCCTTCGGTCGCCGAGTCTTCGGTCGCCGTGCCTTCGGTCGCCGAGCCTTCGGTCGCCGAGCCTTCGTTCGCCGAGCCTTCGGTCGCCGAGCCTTCGGTCGCCGAGCCTTCGGTCGCCGAGCCTTCGGTTGCCGAGCCTTCGGTTGCCGAGTCTTCGGTTGCCGAGTCTTCGGTTGCCGAGTCTTGGGTTCTCGAGTCTTGGGTTGTCGAATCCTCGGTGACGAGGTTCCGGGGTTCGAATTTTCGACGTCGAATTCTTGGTCTGGGATTTCCGGTGTGGGGTCCTCGGTATGGAGATTTCGGGTGTTGAGCTTTCGGTGTTGAATCCTCCGTTTCCTTTTTTCGGGTATCGAGCCCTCGGGTGTCGAGGTTTTGGGTATCGAGGTTTTGGGTGTCGAGGTTTCCGGTGTCGAGATTACGGGTGTCGAGATTACGGGTGTCGAGATTTCGGGTGTCGAGGTTTAAAGTGTCGAGTTTTCGGGTGTCGAATTTTCCATGTCGAGTTTTCGATCAGGAATTTTCGATGAGGAATTTTCGATGTTGAATTCTCGAGGTCGAATTTTTGAGGTCGAATTTTTGGTGTCGAATTTTTGATGTCGAATTTTCGATGTCGAATTTTCGACGTGGAATATTCGACGTCGGATTTTCGACGTGGAATTTTGGATTAGGTGTATTCGGGACTCGAGGTTTCGTTTCGGGTCTTCGTATGTGGGTCTTCGTGTGCCGAGTCTTCGGTTGCCGAGTCTTCGGTTGCCGAGTCTTCGGTTGCCGAGTCTTCGGTTGCCGAGTCTTCGGTTGCCGAGTCTTCTGTTGCCGAGTCTTCGGTTGCCGAGTCCTCGGTTGCCGAGCCTTCGGTAGCCAAGCCTTCGGTCGCCGAGGCTTTGGTTGCTGAGTCTTCGGTAGCCGAGTCTTCGGTTGACCAGTCTTCGGTTGCCGAGTCTTCGGTTGCCGAGTCTTCGGTTGCCGAGTCTTCGGTTGTCGAGCCTTCGGTTGTCGAGCCTTCGGTTGCCGAGCCTTCGGTTGCCGCGCCTTCGGATGCCGCGCCTTCAGTCGCCGAGCCTTCGGTCGCCGAGCCTTCGGTTGCCGAGTCTTCGGTTGCCGAGTCTTCGGTTGCCGAGTCTTCGGTTGCCGAGACTTCGGTTGCCGAGTCTTCGGTTGCCGAGTCTTCGGTTGCCGAGTCTTCGGTTGTCGAGCCTTCGGTTGCCGAGCCTTCGGTTGCCGCGCCTTCGGATGCCGCGCCTTCGGTCGCCGAGTCTTCGGTCGCCGAGCCTTCGGTCGCCGAACCTTCGGTCGCCTAGCCTTCGGTCGCCGAGCCTTCGGTTGCCGAGTCTTCGGTTGCCGAGTCTTCGGTTGCCGAGTCTTCGGTTGCCGAGTCTTCGGTTGCCGAGTCTTCGGTTGCCGAGTCTTCGGTTGCCGAATCTACGGTTGCCGAGCCTTCGGTCGCCGAGCCTTCGGTCGCCGAGCCATCGGTCGCCGAGCCTTCGGTCGCCGAGTCTTCGGTTGCCGAGTCTTCGGCTGCCGAGTCTTCGGTTGACCAGTCCTCGGTTGCCGAGTCTTCGGTTGCCGAGTCTTCGGTTGCCGAGTCTTCGGTTGCCTTGTCTTCGGTTGCCGAGTCTTCGGTTGCCGAGTCTTCGGTTGCCGAGTCTTCGGTTGCCGAGTCTTCGGTTGCCGAGTCTTCGGTTGCCGAATCTACGGTCGCCGAGCCTTCGGTCGCCGAGCCTTCGGTCGCCGAGCCTTAGGTCGCCGAGTTTTCGGTTGCCGAGTCCTCGGTTGCCGAGCCTTCGGTAGCCGAGCCTTCGGACGCCGAGGCTTTGGTTGCCGAGTCTTCGGTAGCCGAGTCTTCGGCTGCCGAGTCTTCGGTTGACCAGTCTTCGGTTGCCGAGTCTTCGGTCGCCGAGTCTTCGGTCGCCGTGCCTTCGGTCGCCGAGCCTTCGGTCGCCGAGCCTTCGTTCGCCGAGCCTTCGGTCGCCGAGCCTTCGGTCGCCGAGCCTTCGGTCGCCGAGCCTTCGGTTGCCGAGCCTTCGGTTGCCGAGTCTTCGGTTGCCGAGTCTTCGGTTGCCGAGTCTTGGGTTCTCGAGTCTTGGGTTGTCGAATCCTCGGTGACGAGGTTCCGGGGTTCGAATTTTCGACGTCGAATTCTTGGTCTGGGATTTCCGGTGTGGGGTCCTCGGTATGGAGATTTCGGGTGTTGAGCTTTCGGTGTTGAATCCTCCGTTTCCTTTTTTCGGGTATCGAGCCCTCGGGTGTCGAGGTTTTGGGTATCGAGGTTTTGGGTGTCGAGGTTTCCGGTGTCGAGATTACGGGTGTCGAGATTACGGGTGTCGAGATTTCGGGTGTCGAGGTTTAAAGTGTCGAGTTTTCGGGTGTCGAATTTTCCATGTCGAGTTTTCGATCAGGAATTTTCGATGAGGAATTTTCGATGTTGAATTCTCGAGGTCGAATTTTTGAGGTCGAATTTTTGGTGTCGAATTTTTGATGTCGAATTTTCGATGTCGAATTTTCGACGTGGAATATTCGACGTCGGATTTTCGACGTGGAATTTTCGATTAGGTGTATTCGGGACTCGAGGTTTCGTTTCGGGTCTTCGTATGTGGGTCTTCGTGTGCCGAGTCTTCGGTTGCCGAGTCTTCGGTTGCCGAGTCTTCGGTTGCCGAGTCTTCGGTTGTCGAGTCTTCGGGCTCGAATCTTCGGTTGTCGAGTCTTCCGTTGTCGAGTCTTCGGTTGTCGAGTCTTCGGTCGCCGTGCCTTCGGTCGCCGAGCCTTCGGTCGCCGAGCCTTCGGACGCCGAGCCTTCGGTTGCCGAGCCTTCGGTGGCCGAGCCTTCGGTCGCCGAGCCTTCGGTCGCCGAGCCTTCGGTCGCCGAGCCTTCGGTCGCCGAGCCTTCGGTCGCCGTGTCTTCGGTTGCCGAGTCTTCGGTTGCCGAGTCTTCGGTTGCCGTGTCTTCGGTTGCCGAGTCTTCGGTTGACCAGTCTTCGGTTGTCGAGCCTTCGGTTGTCGAGCCTTCGGTTGTCGAGCCTTCGGTTGTCGAGCCTTCGGTTGTCGAGCCTTCGGTTGCCGAGTCTTCGGTTGCCGCGCCTTCGGATGCCGCGCCTTCGGTTGCCGAGTCTTCGGTTGCCGAGTCTTCGGTTGCCGAGTCTTGGGTTGTCGAGTCTTGGGTTGCCGAATCCTCGGTGACGAGGTTCCGGGGTTCGAATTTTCCACGTCGAATTCTTGGTCTGGGATTTCCGGTGTGGGGTCCTCGGTATGGAGTTTTCGGGTGTTGAGCTTTCGGTGTTGAATCCTCCGTTTCCTTTTTTCGGGTGTCGAGCCCTCGGGTGTCGAGGTTTTAGGTATCGAGGTTTTGGGTGTCGAGGTTTCGAGTGTCGAGTTTTCGGGTGTCCAATTTTCCATGTCGAATTTTCCATGTCGAGTTTTCGATCAGGAATTTTCGATGAGGAATTTTGGATGTTGAATTCTCGAGGTCGAATTTTTAAGGTCGAATTTTTGGTGTCGAATTTTTGATGTCGAATTTTCGATGTCGAATTTTCGACGTCGAATATTCGACGTCGGATTTTCGACGTCGAATTTTCGATTAGGTGTATTCGGGTCTCGAGGTTTCGTTTCGGGTCTTCGTATGTGGGTCTTCGTGTGCCGAGTCTTCGGTTGTCGAGTCTTCGGGCTCGAGTCTTCGGTTGTCGAGTCTTCGGTTGTCGAGTCTTCGGTTGTCGAGTCTTCGGTTGTCGAGTCTTCGGTTGGCGAGCATTCGGTTGCCGAGCCTTCGGTTGCCGCGCCTTCGGATGCCGCGCCTTCGGTCGCCGAGCCTTCGGTCGCCGTGCCTTCGGTCGCCGAGCATTCGGTCGCCGAGCCTTCGGTCGCCGAGCCTTCGGTCGCCGAGCCTTCGGTCGCTGAGCCTTGGGTCGCCGAACCTTCGGTTGCCAAGTCTTCGGTTGCCGAGCCTTTGGTAGCCGAGTCTTCGGTCGCCGAGCCTTCGGTAGCCGAGACTTCGGTCGCCGTGTCTTCGGTTGCCGAGTCTTCGGTTGCCGAGTCTTCGGTTGCCGTGTCTTCGGTTGCCGAGTCTTCGGTTGCCGAGTCTTCGGTTGTCGAGCCTTCGGTTGTCGAGCCTTCGGTTGTCGAGCCTTCGGTTGTCGAGCCTTCGGTTGTCGAGCCTTCGGTTGCCGAGTCTTCGGTTGCCGCGCCTTCGGATGCCGCGCCTTCGGTTGCCGAGTCTTCGGTTGCCGAGTCTTCGGTTGCCGAGTCTTGGGTTGTCGAGTCTTGGGTTGCCGAATCCTCGGTGACGAGGTTCCGGGGTTCGAATTTTCCACGTCGAATTCTTGGTCTGGGATTTCCGGTGTGGGGTCCTCGGTATGGAGTTTTCGGGTGTTGAGCTTTCGGTGTTGAATCCTCCGTTTCCTTTTTTCGGGTGTCGAGCCCTCGGGTGTCGAGGTTTTAGGTATCGAGGTTTTGGGTGTCGAGGTTTCGAGTGTCGAGTTTTCGGGTGTCGAATTTTCCATGTCGAAATTTCCATGTCGAGTTTTCGATCAGGAATTTTCGATGAGGAATTTTCGATGTTGAATTCTCGAGGTCGAATTTTTAAGGTCGAATTTTTGGTGTCGAATTTTTGATGTCGAATTTTCGATGTCGAATATTCGATGTCGAATTTTCGACATCGAATATTCGACGTCGGATTTTCGACGTCGAATTTTCGATTAGGTGTATTCGGGTCTCGAGGTTTCGTTTCGGGTCTTCGTATGTGGGTCTTCGTGTGCCGAGTCTTCGGTTGTCGAGTCTTCGGGCTCGAGTCTTCGGTTGTCGAGTCTTCGGTTGTCGAGTATTCGGTTGGCGAGCATTCGGTTGCCGAGCCTTCGGTTGCCGCGCCTTCGGATGCCGCGCCTTCGGTCGCCGAGCCTTCGGTCGCCGTGCCTTCGGTCGCCGAGCATTCGGTCGCCGAGCCTTCGGTCGCCGAGCCTTGGGTCGCCGAGCCTTCGGTTGCCGAGCCTTTGGTAGCCGAGTCTTCGGTCGCCGAGCCTTCGGTAGCCGAGCCTTCGTTCGCCGAGTCTTTGGTTGCCGATTCTTCGGTTGCCGAGTCTTCGGTTGACCAGTCTTCGGTTGCCGAGTCTTTGGTTGCCGAGTCTTCGGTTACCGAGTCTTCGGTTGCCGAGTCTTCGGTTGCCGAGTTTTCGGTCGCCGAGTCTTCGGTCACCGAGCCTTCGGTCGCCGAGCCTTAGGTCGCCGAGCCTTCGGTTGCCGAGTCTTCGGTTGCCGAGTCTTCGGTTGCCGAGTCTTCGGTTGCCGAGTCTTCGGTTGCCGAGTCTTCGGTTGCCGAGTCTTCGGTTGCCGAGTCTTCGGTTGCCGAGTCTTCGGTTGCCGAGTCTTCGGTTGCCGAGTCTTCGGTTGCCGTGTCTTCGGTTGCCGAGTCTTCGGTTGCCGAGTCTTCGGCTGCCGAGTCTTCGGTTGAGGAGTCTTCGGTGTCCGAGTCTTCGGTTGCCGAGTCTTCGGTTGCCGAGTCTTCGGTTGCGGAGTCTTCGGTTGCCGAGTATTCCGTTGCCGAGTCTTCGGTTGCCGAATCTTCGGTTGCCGAGTCTTCGGTTGCCGAATCTTCGGTTGCCGAGTCTTCGCTTGCCGAGTCTTATGTTGCCGAGTCTTCGGTTGCCGAGTCTTCGGTTGCCGAGTCTTCGGTTGCCGAGTCTTCGGTTGCCGAGTCTTCGGTTGCCGAGTCTTGGGTTGTCGAATCCTCGGTGACGAGGTTCCGGGGTTCGAATTTTCGACGTCGAATTCTTGGTCTGGGATTTCCGGTGTGGGGTCCTCGGTACGGAGTTTTCGGATGTTGAGCTTTCGGTGTTGAATCCTCCGTTTCCTTTTTTCGGGTGTCGAGCCCTCGGGTGTCGAGGTTTTGGGTATCGAGGTTTTGGGGGTCGAGTGAGTGAGTGAGTAGTGGGGTTTACGGGCCCGTCGACAACTAGGTCATTAGGGCCCGAAGTCCAATGTAAAAGCAATCAAAGAAAATAAAACCTCACCCGCTTTAAAGCTAAAAAGTGAAAGTTAAAATACCTAAAAATGAACGTTAAAACCATTAAAAAGAGAGCTAAAAACAGGTAAAAAAGGAAAATTAAAAACCAATAAAACCATATTAAGAAAACCCTAAACTACTTATACTGTTGAAAAAGGGTAAAAACACAAGTAAAACATCCTAAAAGTATTTTTCCGCCAAGATAAAAGAAACCTTACACTTGCTTACCAAAATCGATACGCGCAACAAACCGCAGTACTGTATTTACAGCTGCTGGGTCGTTGCCTAACATGGTGCACAGTGTAAGACCCAGGCCAAAGGACTGGCGCTCACGAGCATACCGCGGACAATCAACAAGGACATGTGCAACGGAGAGTGGCACATTGCACGTCGCACAGACAGGCTCCGGATCACCGCGCAAAAGGTGTGCATGCGTGGCTCGAGTGTGGCCTATCCTCAGGCGGGTTAAAATCACCTCCTCACGCCTGGAATCCCTGCAAGATGTTTGCCAGGGTTGTACCGTGTCCTTGATTGTCCGTAACTGAGTGCCAGCTAACGCTTCCCAAGATTGTTGCCAAAGAGTAAATAGATGGCGACGGAAGTACTTCTGCACATCTATATAGGGTAGCGTACGGGTGGAATATTCCGGAAGGCGACATGCAGACTTCGCAGCCGCATCAACTGCCTCGTTACCCGGAATACCCACATGACCTGGGATCCACGTAAAAACGAACTGGTATCCGCGAGATAACAATTGAGATAAAAGTGTCTGTATTTTAATAATTGATGCCGAGTTGCCAACAAATTGTTGCAGCGCCTGAAGAGCGCTCAGGGAGTCGCAACACACAATAAAATGTCCAGGAACTGAACGGGAGATAAAAAGTAAGAAATAAAAGATGGCAAACAGCTCGGCGGTAAAAACTGAACTGGCGTCTGGAAGGCGGTATGTGTGAACCTCACCGTTGTATATAAATGCGGAACCCGTCGTACTACCCAACTGGGAGCCATCGGTGAATACCGGAGTATAAGTCCGGTATCGGCCCAGAACTGCGGTGAAGAGTTGATGGAACACCGAAGGAGGGGTAGCGGTCTTTGGACAGCCCGACAGCTCCAGGTCAAAGCGTGCACGCTGGAGCTGCCAGGGAGGACAGTGGCCAAATGAATGCCGCTCTACAACTGGCAGTCGGAGGGCGTTTGCGACAAGTAGTTCTTGAAACCTGATGCCACTTGGACGGGAGATTGTTTTATTCCGCATATAACGGTGCGCGAGGTCTGGACGCAATACAGGTGGAAACGAAGGATGACCTGGATGAGCGGCCAACCTTGCCACATAGGAACAAAGTAACAATGAGCGTCGAACAGACAGTGGAGGTTCGCCAGAATCAGCATACAGACAATCCACTCTACTTGTGCGGAAAGCCCCAGTAGCGAGACGGATACCAGTGTGATGAATTGTGTCTAAAAGGCGGAGTTTAGAGGCTGATGCAGAGCCATAGATAAAACAGCCGTAGTCTAATTTGGACCGGACCAGTGAGCGATACAACCTCAACATTACCGTGCGATCGCCGCCCCAAGATGCCCCAGACAGGACCCTGAGTACCCGAAGCGAGCGACCGCAGGAAGCACGAAGGTGACGAATATGGTGCTCCCATGTGAGTTTGCTGTCGAGGTGTAAGCCCAAGAACTTCAGGTGCGGAACAAATGGAAGACGTGTGCCACGCAAATGAAGATCAGGAGGAGGGTGTACACCACGGAGTCGGTGAAAGTGGAGACACTGTGTTTTCGTAGGGGAAAACCGAAAGCCGGTGCGAGACGCCCACTCGGCGATGGATGTTATGGTCATCTGCAGTTGACGCTCGATGTGCTCCAAACTATAAGAGCGATAGTATATCGCAAAGTCGTCAACATACAGCGACATCGGGATTCCGCTACGAACAGCGCTGGTGATGCCATTAATGGCAACGGCGAAAAGCGTAACACTGAGAATCGACCCTTGGGGTACACCATTCTCCTGAACCTTCACTTGGGAGAGCGTGTTGCCTATGCGGACACGAAAACGGCGAATTAGTAAAAAGTTAAAAATAAAAAACGACAAGTTACCGCGTAAACCATAATCGTGTAGAGTACGGAGAATGCCATAGCGCCATGTAGTGTCGTAGGCCTTCTCCAGATCAAAGAAGACACCCACGACATGCTGCTTCAAGAGAAATGCATTCTGTATGTAGGCCTCCATGCTTGTCAGATTGTCGACACTGGAGCGATGGCGATGAAAACCGCACTGGGCATTACTCAGCAGGTTATTCGTCTCTAGCCACCACACTAAACGAGTGTTGATCATACGTTCGAGGGTTTTGCAAACGACACTCGTTAGGCAAATAGGGCGGTAGCTAGAGGCAAGTGCCCGGTCTTTCCCGGGCCGAGGTATAGGGATGACGATACCCTCGCGCCAGGAAGACGGGTAAACCCGCTGGAGCCAGATTCGGTTATAGATGCTCAGCAGGAAGGAAAGAGCCTGAGGTGGTAGATGAAGCAACATTTGTCGGTGGATGTCATCCGGACCGGGAGAAGAGTCGTGCGCCAGAGACAAGGAGTGCATCAGCTCTGCTATGCTAAAAGGCGTGTTGTATGGTTCACTACCGTCGCTGTTAAAATTATTGGGGGTCGAGGTTTCCGGTGTCGAGGTTACGGGTGTCGAGATTACGGGTGTCGAGATTTCGGGTGTCGAGGTTTCGAGTGTCGAGTTTTCGGGTGTCGAATTTTCCATGTCGAATTTTCCATGTCGAATTTTCCATGTCGAGTTTTCGATCAGGAATTTTCGATGAGGAATTCTCGATGTTGAATTCTCGAGGTCAAATTTTTGAGGTCGAATTTTTGGTGTCGAATTTTTGATGTCGAATTTTCAATGTCGAATTTTCGATGTCGGATTTTCGACGTCGAATTTTCGATTTGGTGTATTCGGGTGTCGAGGTTTCGTTTCGGGTCTTCGTATGTGGGTCCTCGTGTGCCGAGTCTTCGGTTGTCGAGTCTTCGGGCTCGAGTCTTCGGTTGTTGAGTCTTCGGTTGTCGAGTCTTCGGTTGTCGAGTCTTCGGACGCCGAGCCTTCGGTCGCCGAACCTTCGGCCGCCGCGTCTTCGGTTGCCGAGTCTTCGGTTGTCGAGCCTTCCGTTTCCGAGCCTTCGGTTGTCGCGCCTTCGTATGCCACGCCTTCGGTCGCCGAGCCTTCGGTCGCCGAGCCTACGGTCGCCGAGTCTTCGGTTGCCGAGTCTTCAGTTGCCGAGTCTTCGGTTGCCGAGTCTTCGGCTGCCGAGTCTTCGGTCGCCGAGTCTTCGGTTGCGGAGTCTTCGGTTGCCGAGTCTTCGGTTGCCGAGTCTTCGGTTGCCGAGTCGTCGGTTGCCGAGTCTTCGATTGCCGAGTCTTCGGTTGCCGAGTCTTCGGTTGCCGAGTCTTCGGATGCCGAGTCTTCGGTTGCCGAGTCTTCGGTTGCCGAGTCTTCGGTTGCCGAGTCTTCGGTGGCCGAGTCTTCGGTTGCCGAGTCTTCGGTTGCCGAGTCTTCGGTTGCCGAGTCTTCGGATGCCGAGTCTTCGGTTGCCGAGGCTTCGGTTGCCGAGTCTTCGGTTGCCGAGTCTTCGGTTGCCGAGTCTTCGGTTGCCGAGTCTTCGGTTGCCGAGTCTTCGGTTTCCGAGTCTTGGGTTGTCGAATCCTCGGTGACGAGGTTCCGGGGTTCGAATTTTCGACATCGAAGTCTTGGTCTGGGATTTCCGGTGTGGGGTCCTCGGAACGGAGTTTTCGGGTGTTGAGCTTTCGGTGTTGAATCCTCCGTTTCCTTTTTTCGGGTGTCGAGCCCTCGGGTGTCGAGGTTTTGGGTATCGAGGTTTTGGGGGTCGAGGTTTCCGGTGTCGAGATTACGGGTGTCGAGATTACGGGTGTCGAGATTTCGGGTGTCGAGGTTTCGAGTGTCGAGTTTTCGGGTGTCGAATTTTCCATGTTGAATTTTCCATGTCGAATTTTCCATGTCGAGTTTTCGATCAGGAATTTTCGATGAGGAATTTTCGATGTTGAATTCTCGAGGTCAAATTTTTGAGGTCGAATTTTTGGTGTCGAATTTTTGATGTCGAATTTTCAATGTCGAATTTTCGATGTCGGATTTTCGACGTCGAATTTTCGATTTGGTGTATTCGGGTGTCGAGGTTTCGTTTCGGGTCTTCGTATGTGGGTCCTCGTGTGCCGAGTCTTCGGTTGTCGAGTCTTCGGGCTCGAGTCTTCGGTTGTTGAGTCTTCGGTTGTCGAGTCTTCGGTTGTCGAGTCTTCGGACGCCGAGCCTTCGGTCGCCGAACCTTCGGTCGCCGCGTCTTCGGTTGCCGAGTCTTCGGTTGTCGAGCCTTCCGTTTCCGAGCCTTCGGTTGTCGCGCCTTCGGATGCCACGCCTTCGGTCGCCGAGCCTTCGGTCGCCGAGCCTACGGTCGCCGAGTCTTCGGTTGCCGAGTCTTCAGTTGCCGAGCCTTCGGTTGCCGAGTCTTCGGCTGCCGAGTCTTCGGTCGCCGAGTCTTCGGTTGCGGAGTCTTCGGTTGCCGAGTCTTCGGTTGCCGAGTCTTCGGTTGCCGAGTCGTCGGTTGCCGAGTCTTCGGTTGCCGAGTCTTCGGTTGCCGAGTCTTCGGTTGCCGAGTCTTCGGTTGCCGAGTCTTCGGTTGCCGAGTCTTCGGATGCCGAGTCTTCGGTTGCCGAGTCTTCGGTTGCCGAGTCTTCGGTTGCCGAGTCTTCGGTGGCCGAGTTTTCGGTTGCCGAGTCTTCGGTTGCCGAGTCTTCGGTTGCCGAGTCTTCGGTTGCCGAGTCTTCGGATGCCGAGTCTTCGGTTGCCGAGGCTTCGGTTGCCGAGTCTTCGGTTGCCGAGTCTTCGGTTGCCGAGTCTTCGGTTGCCGAGTCTTCGGTTTCCGAGTCTTGGGTTGTCGAATCCTCGGTGACGAGGTTCCGGGGTTCGAATTTTCGACATCGAAGTCTTGGTCTGGGATTTCCGGTGTCGGGTCCTCGGTGTGGAGTTTTCGGGTGTTGAGGTTTCGGTGTTGGGTCCTCCGTTTCCTTTTTTCGGGTGTCGAGGTTTTGGGTATCGAGGTTTTGGGTGTCGAGGTTTCCGGTGTCGAGATTACGGGTGTCGAGATTACTGGTGTCGAGATTTCGGGTGTCGAGGTTTCGAGTGTCGAGGTTTCGGGTGTCGAGGTTTCGGGTGTCGAATTTTCCATGTCGAGCTTTCGATCAGGAATTTTCGATGAGGAATTTTCGATGTTGAATTCTCGAGGTCGAATTTTTGAGGTCGAATCTTTGGTGTCGAATTTTTGATGTCGCATTTTCGACGTCGAATTTTCGATTTGGTGTATTCGGGTGTCGAGGTTTCGTTTCGGGTCTTCGTATGTGGGTCTTCGTGTGCCGAGTCTCAGGTTGTCGAGTCTTGGGGCTCGAGTCTTCGGTTGTCGAGTCTTCGGTTGTCGAGTCTTCCGTTGTCGAGTCTTCGGTTGTCAAGTCATCGGTTGTCGAGTCTTCGGTTGACGAGTCTTCGGTTGCCGAGTCTTCGGTTGCCGAGTCTTCGGATGCCGAGTTTTCGGTTGCCAAGACTTCGGTTGCCGAGTCTTCGGTTGTCGAGCCTTCGGTTGTCGAGCCTTTGGTTGTCGAGCCTTCGGTTGTCGAGCCTCCGGTTGCCGAGCCTTCGGTTGCCGCGCCTTCGGATGCCGCGCCTTCGGTTGCCGAGTCTTCGGTTGCCGAGTCTTCGGTTGCCGAGTCTTCGGTTGCCGAGTCTTGGGTTTTCGAGTCTTGGGTTGTCGAATCCTCGGTGACGAGGTTCCGGGGTTCCAATTTTCGACGTCGAATTCTTGGTCTGGTATTTCCGGTGTGGGGTCCTCGGTATGGAGTTTTCGGGTGTTGAGCTTTCGGTGTTGAATCCTCCGTTTCCTTTTTTCGGGTGTCGAGCCCTCGGGTTTCGAGGTTTTGGGTATCGAGGTTTTGGGTGTCGAGGTTTCCGGTGTCGAGATTACGGGTGTCGAGATTACGGGTGTCGAGATTTCGGGTGTCGAGGTTTCGAGTGTGGAGGTTTCGGGAGTTGAGGTTTCGGTGTTGGGTCCTCCGTTTCCTTTTTTCGGGTGTCGAGGTTTTGGGTATCGAGGTTTTGGGTGTCGAGGTTTCCGGTGTCGAGATTACGGGTGTCGAGATTACTGGTGTCGAGATTTCGGGTGTCGAGGTTTCGAGTGTCGAGGTTTCGGGTGTCGAGGTTTCGGGTGTCGAATTTTCCATGTCGAATTTTCCATGTCGAGTTTTCGATCAGGAATTTTCGATGAGGAATTTTCGATGTTGAATTCTCGAGGTCGAATTTTTGAGGTCGAATCTTTGGTGTCGAATTTTTGATGTCGAATTTTCGATGTCGAATTTTCGACGTCGAATTTTCGATTTGGTGTATTCGGGTGTCGAGGTTTCGTTTCGGGTCTTCGTATGTGGGTCTTCGTGTGCCGAGTCTCAGGTTGTCGAGTCTTGGGGCTCGAGTCTTCGGTTGTCGAGTCTTCGGTTGTTGGGTCTTCCGTTGTCGAGTCTTCGGTTGTCAAGTCTTCGGTTGTCGAGTCTTCGGTTGACGAGTCTTCGGTTGCCGTGTCTTCGGTTGCCGAGTCTTCGGTTGCCGAGTCTTCGGTTGCCAAGACTTCGGTTGCCGAGTCTTCGGTTGTCGAGCCTTCGGTTGTCGAGCCTTTGGTTGTCGAGCCTTCGGTTGTCGAGCCTCCGGTTGCCGAGCCTTCGGTTGCCGCGCCTTGGGATGCCGCGCCTTCGGTTGCCGAGTCTTCGGTTGCCGAGTCTTCGGTTGCCGAGTCTTCGGTTGCCGAGTCTTGGGTTGTCGAGTCTTGGGTTGTCGAATCCTCGGTGACGAGGTTCCGGGGTTCGAATTTTCGACGTCGAATTCTTGGTCTGGTATTTCCGGTGTGGGGTCCTCGGTATGGAGTTTTCGGGTGTTGAGCTTTCGGTGTTGAATCCTCCGTTTCCTTTTTTCGGGTGTCGAGCCCTCGGGTGTCGAGGTTTTGGGTATCGAGGTTTTGGGTGTCGAGGTTTCCGGTGTCGAGATTACGGGTGTCGAGATTACGGGTGTCGAGATTTCGGGTGTCGAGGTTTCGAGTGTGGAGGTTTCGGGTGTCGAATTTTCCATGTCGAATTTTCCATGTCGAGTTTTCGATCAGGAATTTTTGATGAGGAATTTTCGATGTTGAATTCTCGAGGTCGAATGTTTGAGGTCTAATTTTTGGTGTCGAATTTTTGATGTCGAATTTTCGACGTAGAATTTTAGATTTTGGTGTATTCGGGTGTCGAGGTTTCGTTTCGGGTCTTCGTATGTGGGTCTTCGTGTGCCGAGTCTTAGGTTGCCGTGTCTTCGGTTGCCGAGTTTTCGGTCGCCGAGCCTTCGGAAGCCGAGTCTTCGGTCGCCGAGCCTTCGGTCGCCGAGCCTTCGGTCGCCGAGCCCTCGGTCGCCGAGCCCTCGGTCGCCGAGCCTTCGGTCGCCGAGCCTTCGGTCGCCGAGCCTTCGGTCGCCGAGCCTTCGGTCGCCGAGCCTTCGGTCGCCGAGCCTTCGTTCGCCGAGTCTTTGGTCGCCGAGCCTTCGGTCGCCGAGCCTTCGGTCGCCGAGCCTTGGGTCATCGAGTCTTCGGTTGCCGAGTCTTCGGTTGCCGAGTCTTCGGTTGCCGAGTCTTCGGTTGCCGAGTCTTTGGTTGCCGAGTCTTCGGTTGCCGAGTCTTCGGTTGCCGAGTCTTCGGTTTCCGAGTCTTGGGTTGTCGAATCCTCGGTGACGAGGTTCCGGGGTTCGAATTTTCGACATCGAAGTCTTGGTCTGGGATTTCCGGTGTCGGGTCCTCGGTGTGGAGTTTTCGGGTGTTGAGGTTACGGTGTTGGGTCCTCCGTTTCCTTTTTTCGGGTGTCGAGCCCTCCAGTGTCGAGGTTTTGTGTATCGAGGTTTTGGGTGTCGAGGTTTCCGGTGTCGAGATTACGGGTGTCGAGATTACTGGTGTCGAGATTTCGGGTGTCGAGGTTTCGAGTGTCGAGGTTTCGGGTGTCGAGGTTTCGGGTGTGGAATTTTCCATGTCGAATTTTCCATGTCGAGTTTTCGATCAGGAATTTTCGATGAGGAATTTTCGATGTTGAATTCTCGAGGTCGAATTTTTGAGGTCGATTTTTGGTGTCGAATTTTTGATGTCGAATTTTCGATGTCGAACTTTCGACGTCGAATTTTCGATTTGGTGTATTCGGGTGTCGAGGTTTCGTTTCGGGTCTTCGTATGTGGGTCTTCGTGTGCCGAGTCTTCGGGCTCGAGTCTTCGGTTATCGAGTCTTCGGTTGTCGAGTCTTCGGTTGACGAGTCTTCGGTTGCCGAGTCTTCGGTTGCCGAGTCTTCGGTTGCCGAGTCTTCGGTTGCCAAGTCTTCGGTTGCCGAGTCTTCGGTTGTCGAGCCTTCGGTTGTCGAGCCTTCGGTTGTCGAGCCTTCGGTTGCCGAGCCTTCGGTTGCCGCGCCTGCGGATGCCGCGCCTCCGGTTGCCGAGTCTTCGGTTGCCGAGTCTTCGGTTGTCGAGTCTTCGGTTGTCGAGCCTTCGGTTGTCGAGCCTTCGGTCGTCGAGCCTTCGGTCGCCGAGCCTTCGGTTGCCGAGTCTTGGGTTGTCGAGTCTTGGGTTGTCGAATCCTCGGTGACGAGGTTCCGGGGTTCGAATTTTCGACGTCGAATTCTTGGTCTGGTATTTCCGGTGTGGGTTCCTCGGTATGGAGTTTTCGGGTATTGTGCTTTCGGTGTTGAATCCTCCGTTTCCTTTTTTCGGGTGTCGAGCCCTCGGGTGTCGACGTTTTGGGTATCGAGATTTTGGGTGTCGGGGTTTCCGGTGTCGAGATTACGGGTGTCGAGATTACGGGTGTCGAGATTTCGGGTGTCGAGGTTTCGAGTGTCGAGTTTTCGGGTGTCGAATTTTCCATGTCGAATTTTCCATGTCGAATTTTCCATGTCGAGTTTTCGATCAGGAATTTTCGATGAGGAATTTTCAATGTTGAATTCTCGAGGTCGAATTTTTGAGGTCGAATTTTTGGTGTCGAATTTTTGATTTGGTGTATTCGGGTGTCGAGGTTTCGTTTCGGGTCTTCGTATGTGGGTCTTCGTGTGCCGAGTCTTCGGTTGCCGAGTGTTCGGTTGTCGAGCCTTCCGTTTCCGAGCCTTCGGTTGTCGCGCCTTCGGATGCCGCGCCTTCGGTCGCCGAGCCTTCGGTCGCCGAGCCTTCGGTCGCCGAGTCTTCGGTTGCCGAGTCTTCGGTCGCCGAGCCTTCGGTCGCCGAGTCTTCGGTTGCCGAGTCTTCGGTTGCCGAGTCTTCGGCTGCCGACTCTTCGGTTGCCCAGTCTTCTGTTGTCGTGTCTTCGGTTGTCGAGTCTTCGGTTGTCGAGTCTTCGTTTGTCGAGTCTTCGGTTTTCGAGTCCTCGGTTGTCGAGTCCTCGGTTGTCGAGCCTTCGGTAGTCGAGCATTCGGTTGTCGAGCCTTCGGTTGTCGAGCCTTCGGTTGTCCAGCCTTCGGTAGTGGAGCCTTCGGTTGTCGAGCCTTGGGTTGTCGAGTCTTCGGTTGCCAAGTCTTCGGTTGCCGAGTATCGGTTGCCGAGTCTTCGGTTGCCGAGTCTTCGGTTGCCGAGTCTTCGGTTGCCGAGTCTTCTGTTGCCGAGTCTTCGGTGGTTGAGTCTTCGGTCGCCGAGTCTTCGGTCCCCGAGCCTTCGGTCGCCGAGCCTTCGGTCGCCGAGCCTTCGGTGGCCGAGCCTTCGGTCGCCGAGCCTTAGGTCGCCGAGCCTTCGGTCGCCGAGCGTTCGGTCGCCGAGCCTTCGGTCGCCGAGCCTTCGGTCGCCGAGCCTTCGGTCGCCGAGTCTTCGGTCGCCGAGTCTTCGGTCGCCGAGCCTTCGGTTGCCGAGTCTTCGGTTGCCGAGTATTCGGTTGCCGAGTATTCGGTTGCCGAGTCTTCGGTTGCCGAGTCTTCGGTTGCCGAGTCTTCGGTTGCCGAGTCTTCGGTTGCCGAGTCTTCGGTTGCCGAGTCTTGGGTTGTCGAGTCTTGGGTTGTCGAATCCTCGGTGACGAGGTTCCGGGGTTCGAATTTACGACGTCGAATTCTTGGTCTGGTATTTCCGGTGTGGGGTCCTCGGTATGGAGTTTTCGGGTGTTGAGCTTTCGGTGTTGAATCCTCCGTTTCCTTTTTTCGGGTGTCGAGCCCTCGGGTGTCGAGCTTTTGGGTATCGAGGTTTTGGGTGTCGAGATTACGGGTGTCGAGATTAATGGTGTCGAGATTTCGGGTGTCGAGGTTTCGAGTGTTGAGGTTTCGCGTGTCGAATTTTCCATGTCGAATTTTCCATGTCGAATTTTCCATGTCGAGTTTTCGATCAGGAATTTTTGATGAGGAATTTTCGATGTTGAATTCTCGAGGTCGAATGTTTGAGGTCTAATTTTTGGTGTCGAATTTTTGATGTCGAATTTTCGATGTCGAATTTTCGACGTCGAATTTTAGATTTGGTGTATTCGGGTGTCGAGGTTTCGTTTCGGGTCTTCGTATGTGGGTCTTCGTGTGCCGAGTCTTCAGTTGTCGAGTCTTCGGACGCCGAGCCTTCGGTCGCCGAGCCTTCGGTTGCCGAGTCTTTGGTTGCCGAGTCTTCGGTTGCCGAGGCTTCGGTTGACCAGTCTTCGGTTGCCGAGTCTTCGGTTGCCGAGGCTTCGGTTGACCAGTCTTCGGTTGCCGCGCCTTCGGATGCCGCGCCTTCGGTCGCCGAGCCTTCGGATTCCGTGCCTTCGGTCGCTGAGCCTTCGGTCGCCGAGCCTTCGGTCTCCGGGCCTTCGGTCGCCGAGCCTTCGGTTGCCGAGTCTTTGGTTGCCGAGTCTTCGGTTGCCGAGGCTTCGGTTGACCAGTCTTCGGTTGCCGAGTCTTCGGTTGCCGAGTCTTTGGTTGCCGAGTCTTCGGTTGCCGAGTCTTCGGTTGCCGAGTCTTCGGTTGCCGAGTCTTCGGTTGCCGAGTCTTCGGTGGCCGAGTTTTCGGTTGCCGAGTCTTCGGTTGCCGAGTCTTCGGTTGCCGAGTCTTCGGTTGCCGAGTCTTTGGATGCCGAGTCTTCGGTTGCAGAGTCTTCGGTTGCCGAGTCTTCGGTTGCCGAGTCTTCGGTTGCCGAGGCTTCGGTTGCCGAGTCTTCGGTTGCCGAGTCTTCGGTTGCCGATTCTTCGGTTGCCGAGTCTTCGGTTTCCGAGTCTTGGGTTGTCGAATCCTCGGTGACGAGGTTCCGGGGTTCGAATTTTCGACATCAAAGTCTTGGTCAGGGATTTCCGGTGTCGGGTCCTCGGTGTGGAGTTTTCGGGTGTTGAGGTTTCGGTGTTGGGTCCTCCGTTTCCTTTTTTCGGGTGTCGAGGTTTTGGGTATCGAGGTTTTGGGTGTCGAGGTTTCCGGTGTCGAGATTACGGGTGTCGAGATTACTGGTGTCGAGATTTCGGGTGTCGAGGTTTCGAGTGTCGAGGTTTCGGGTGTCGAGGTTTCGGGTGTCGAATTTTCCATGTCGAATTTTCCATGTCGAGTTTTCGATCAGGAATTTTCGATGAGGAATTTTCGATTTGGTGTATTCGGGTGTCGAGGTTTCGTTTCGGGTCTTCGTATGTGGGTCTTCGTGTGCCGAGTCTTCGGTTGTCGAGTCTTGGGGCTCGAGTCTTCGGTTGTCGAGTCTTCGGTTGTCGAGTCTTCCGTTGTCGAGTCTTCGGTTGTCATGTCTTCGGTTGTCGAATCTTCGGTTGACGAGTCTTCGGTTGCCGAGTCTTCGGTTGCCGAGTCTTCGGTTGCGGAGTCTTCGGTTGCCAAGTCTTCGGTTGCCGAGTCTTCGGTTGTCGAGCCTTCGGTTGTCGAGCCTTTGGTTGTCGAGCCTTCGGTTGTCGAGCCTTCGGTTGCCGAGCCTTCGGTTGCCGCGCCTTCGGATGCCGCGCCTTCGGTTGCCGAGTCTTCGGTTGCCGAGTCTTCGGTTGCCGAGTCTTCGGTTGCCGAGTCTTCGGTTGCCGAGTTTTCGGTTGCCGAGTCTTCGGTTGTCGAGTCTTCGGTTGTCGAGCCTTCGGTTGTCGAGCCTTCGGTTGCCGAGTCTTCGGTTGCCGAGTCTTCGGTTGCCGAGTCTTGGGTTGTCGAATCCTCGGTGACGAGGTTCCGGGGTTCGAATTTTCGACATCGAAGTCTTGGTCTGGAATTTCCGGTGTGGGGTCCTCGGTGTGGAGTTTTTGGGGTGTTGAGGTTTCGGTGTTGGGTCCTCCGTTTCCTTTTTTCGGGTGTCGAGGTTTTGGGTATCGAGGTTTTGGGTGTCGAGGTTTCCGGTTTAGAGATTACGGGTGTCGAGATTACGGGTGTCGAGATTTCAAGTGTCGAGGTTTCGAGTGTCGAGGTTTCGGCTGTCGAACTTTCCATGTCGAATTTTCCATGTCGAATTTTCCATGTCGAATTTTCCATGTCGAGTTTTCGATCAGGAATTTTCGATGAGGAATTTTCGATGTTGAATTCTCGAGGTCGAATTTTT
Organism: Tenodera sinensis; assembly: GCA_030765045.1. Classification (NCBI taxonomy): domain Eukaryota; kingdom Metazoa; phylum Arthropoda; class Insecta; order Mantodea; family Mantidae; genus Tenodera; species Tenodera sinensis. Next base: position 355,141,282 of record CM060964.1, on the reverse strand, counting down.
GAGGTCGAATTTTTGGTGTCGAAATTTTGATGTCGAATTTTCGATGTCGAATTTTCGATGTCGAATTTTCGACGTCGGATTTTCGACGTCGAATTTTCTATTTGGTGTATTCGGGTGTCGAGGTTTTGGGTATCGAGGTTTTAGGTGTCGAGGTTTCCGGTGTCGAGATTACGGGTGTCGAGATTACGAGTGTCGAGTTTTCGGGTGTCGAGTTTTCCATGTCGAATTTTCCATGTCGAATTTTCCATGTCGAGTTTTCGATCAGGAATTTTCGATGAGGAATTTTCCATGTTGCATTCTCGAGGTCGAATTTTTGAGGTCGAATTTTTGGTGTCGAATTTTTGATGTCGAATTTTCGATGTTGAATTTTCGACGTCGGATTTTCGACGTCGAATTTTCGATTTGGTGTATTCGGATGTCGAGGTTTCGTTTCGGGTCTTCGTATGTGGGTCTTCGTGTGCCGAGTCTTCGGTTGCCGAGTCTTCGGTTGCCGAGTGTTCGGTTGTCGAGCCTTCCGTTTCCGAGCCTTCGGTTGTCGCGCCTTCGGATGCCGCGCCTTCGGTCGCCTTGCCTTCTGTCGCCGAGCCTTCGGTCGCCGAGTCTTCGGTCGCCGAGTCTTCGGTCGCCGAGTCTTCGGTCGCCGAGCCTTCGGTCGCCGAGTCTTCGGTTGCCGATTCTTCGGTTGCCGAGTCTTCGGCTGCCGACTCTTCGGTTGCCCAGTCTTCTGTTGTCGTGTCTTCGGTTGTCGAGTCTTCGGTTGTCGAGTCTTCGGTTGTCGAGTCTTCGGTTGTCGAGTCCTCGGTTGTCGAGTCCTCGGTTGTCGAGCCTTCGGTAGTCGAGCCTTCGGTTGTCGACCCTTCGGTTGTCCAGCCTTCGGTAGTGGAGCCTTCGGTTGTCGAGCCTTGGGTTGTCGAGTCTTCGGTTGCCAAGTCTTCGGTTGCCGAGTATCGGTTGCCGAGTCTTCGGTTGCCGAGTCTTCGGCTGCCGAGTCTTCGGTTGCCGAGTCTTCGGTTGCCGAGTCTTCGGTGGCCGAGTCTTCGGTGGTCGAGTCTTCGGTCGCCGAGTCTTCGGTCGCCGAGCCTTCGGTCGCCGAGCCTTCGGTCGCCGAGCCTTCGGTCGCCGAGCCTTCGGTCGCCGAGCCTTCGGTCGTCGAGCCTTCAGTCACCGAGTCTTCGGTCGCCGAGCCTTCGGTCGCCGAATCTTCGGTCGCCGAGCCTTCGGTCGCCGAGTCTTCGGTTGCCGAGTCTTCGGTTGCCGAGTCTTCGGTTGCCGAGTCTTCGGTTGCCGAGTCTTCGGTTGCCGAGTCTTCGGTTGCCGAGTCTTCGGTTGCCGAGTCTTCGGTTGCCGAGTCTTGGGTTGTCGAATCCTCGGTGACGAGGGCCCGGGGTTCGAATTTTCGACATGGAAGTCTTGGGCTGGGATTTCCGGTGTGGGGTCCTCGGTGTGGAGTTTTCGGGTGTTGAGGTTTCGGTGTTGGGTCCTCCGTTTCCTTTTTTCGGGTGTCGAGCCCTCGGGTGTCGAGGTTTTGGGCATCGAGGTTTTGGGTGTCGAGGTTTCCGGTGTCGAGATTACGGGTGTGGAGATTACGGGTGTCGAGATTTCGGGTGTCGAGGTTTCGAGTGTCGAGGTTTCGGGTGTCGAATTTCCCATGTCGAATTTTCCATGTCGAGTTTTCGATCAGGAATTTTGATGAGGAAATTTCGATGTTGAATTCTCGAGGTCGAATTTTTGAGGTCGAATTTATGGTGTCGAATTTTTGAGGTCGAATTTTTGGTGTCGAATTATTGATGTTGAATTTTCGATGTCGGATTTTCGACGTCGAATTTTCGATGTCGAATTTTCGATTATATGTATTCGGGTGTCGAGTTTTCGTTTCGGGTCTTCGTATGTGGGTCTTCGTGTGCCGAGTCTTGGGTTGTCGAGTCTTCGGCTCGAGTCTTTGGTTGTCGAGTCTTCGGTTGTCGAGTCTTCGGTGGCCGAGTCTTCGGTTGCCGTGTCTTCGGTTGCCGAGTCTTCGGTTGCCGAGTCTTCGGTTGCCGAGTCTTCGGTCGCCGAGTCTTCGGTTGCCGTGTCTTCGGTTGCCGAGTCTTCGGTTGCCGAGTCTTCGGTTGCCGAGTCTTCGGTTGCCGAGTCTTCGGTTGCCGAGCCTTCGGTTGTCGAGCCTTCCCTTTCCGAGCCTTCGATGTCACGCCTTCGGATGCCGCGCCTTCGGTCGCAGAGCCTTCGTTCGCCGAGCCTTCGGTCGCCGAGCCTTCGGTCGCTGAGCCTTCGGTTACCGAGCCTTCGGTTGCCGCGCCTTCGGATGCCGCGCCTTCGGTCGCCGAGCCTTCGGTCGCCGTGCCTTCGGTCGCTGAGCCTTCGGTCGCCGAGCCTTCGGTCGCCGAGCCTTCGGTCGCCGAGCCTTCGGTCGTCGAGCCTTCGGTTGCGGAGTCTTTGGTTGCGGAGTCTTCGGTTGCCGAGTCTTCGGTTGACCAGTCTTCGGTTGCCGAGTCTTCGGTTGCCGAGTCTTCGGTTGCCGAGTCTTCGGTGGCCGAGTTTTCGGTCGCCGAGTCTTTGGTCGCCGAGTCTTCGGTCGCCGAGCCTTCGGTCGCCGAGCATTCGGTCGCCGAGCCTTCGGTCGCCGAGCCTTCGGTCGCCGAGCCTTCGGTCGCCAAGCCTTCGGCCGCCGAGCCTTCGGTTGCCGAGTCTTCGGTTGCCGAGTCTTCGGTTGCCGAGTCTTCGGTTGCCCAGTCTTCTGTTGTCGTGTCTTCGGTTGTCGAGTCTTCGGTTGTCGAGTCTTCGGTTGTCGAGTCTTCGGTTGTCGAGTCTTCGGTTGTCGAGTCCTCGGTTGTCGAGTCCTCGGTTGTCGAGCCTTCGGTAGTCGAGCCTTCGGTTGTCGAGCCTTCGGTTGTCGAGCCTTCGGTTGTACAGCCTTCGGTAGTGGAGCTTTCGGTTGTCGAGCCTTGGGTTGTCGAGTCCTCGGTTGCCAATTCTTCGGTTGCCAAGTCTTCGGTTGCCAGGTATCGGTTGCCGTGTCTTCGGTCTCCGAGTCTTCGGTTGCCGAGTCTTCGGTTGCCGAGTCTTCGGTTGCCGAGTCTTCGGTTGCCGATTCTTCGGTTGCCGAGTCTTCGGTTGCCGAGTCTTCGGTTGCCGAGTCTTCTGTTGTCGAGTCTTCGGTTGTTGAGTCTTCGGTTGTCGAGTCTTCGGTTGTCGAGTCTTCGGTTGTCGATACTCCGGTTGTCGAGACCTCGGTTGTCGAGCCTTCGGTAGTCGAGCCTTCGATTGTCGAGCCTTCGGTTGTCGAGCCTTCGGTAGTCGAGCCTTCGGTAGTCGAGCCTTCGGTTGTCGAGCCTTGGGTTGTCGAGTCTTCGGTTGCCCAGTCTTCGGTTGCCGAGTCTTCGGTTGCCGAGGCTTCGGTTGCCGAGTCTTCGGTTGCCGAGTCTTCGGTTGCCGAGTCTTCGGTTGCCGAGTCTTCGGTTTCCGAGTCTTGGGTTGTCGAATCCTCGGTGACGAGGTTCCGGGGTTCGAATTTTCGACATCGATGTCTTGGTCTGGGATTTCCGGTGTCGGGTCCTCGGTGTGGAGTTTTCTGGTGTTGAGGTTTCGGTGTTGGGTCCTCCGTTTCCTTTTTTCGGGTGTCGAGGTTTTGGGTATCGAGGTTTTGGGTGTCGAGGTTTCCGGTGTCGAGATTACGGGTGTCGAGATTACTGGTGTCGAGATTTCGGGTGTCGAGGTTTCGAGTGTCGAGGTTTCGGGTGTCGAGGTTTCGGGTGTCGAATTTTCCATGTCGAATTTTCCATGTCGAGTTTTCGATCAGGAATTTTCGATGAGGAATTTTCGATGTTGAATTCTCGAGGTCGAATTTTTGAGGTCGAATCTTTGGTGTCGAATTTTTGATGTCGAATTTTCGATGTCGAATTTTCGACGTCGAATTTTCGATTTGGTGTATTCGGGTGTCGAGGTTTCGTTTCGGGTCTTCGTATGTGGGTCTTCGTGTGCCGAGTCTTCGGTTGTCGAGTCTTGAGGCTCGAGTCTTCGGTTGTCGAGTCTTCCGTTGTCGAGTCTTCGGTTGTCAAGTCTTCGGTTGTCGAGTCTTCGGTTGACGAGTCTTCGGTTGCCGAGTCTTCGGTTGCCGAGTCTTCGGTTGCCGAGTCTTCGGTTGCCAAGTCTTCGGTTGCCGAATCTTCGGTTGTCGAGCCTTCGGTTGTCGAGCCTTTGGTTGTCGAGCCTTCGGTTGTCGAGCCTTCGGTTGCCGAGCCTTCGGTTGCCGCGCCTTCGGATGCCGCGCCTTCGGTTGCCGAGTCTTCGGTTGCCGAGTCTTCGGTTGCCGAGTCTTCGGTTGCCGAGTCTTCGGTTGTCGAGTCTTCGGTTGTCGAGCCTTCGGTTGTCGAGCCTTCGGTCGCCGCGCCTTCGGTTGCCCAGTCTTCGGTTGCCGAGTCTGCGGTTGCCGAGTCTTCGGTTGTCGAGTCTTCGGTTGTCGAGTCCTCGGTTGTCGAGTCTTCGGTTGTCGAGCCTTCGGTTGCCGAGTCTTCGGTTGCCGAGTCTTCGGTTGCCGAGTCTTCGGTTGCCGAGTTTTCGGTTGCCGAGTCTTGGGTTGTCGAATCCTCGGTGACGAGGTTCCGGGGTTCGAATTTTCGACATCGAAGTCTTGGTCTGGGATTTCCGGTGTGGGGTCCTCGGTGTGGAGTTTTCGGGTGTTGAGCTTTCGGTGTTGAATCCTCCGTTTCCTTTTTTCTGGTGTCGAGCCCTCGGGTGTCGAGGTTTTGGGTATCGAGGTTTTGGGTGTCGAGGTTTCCGGTGTCGAGATTACGGGTGTCGAGATTTCGGGTGTCGAGGTTTCGAGTGTCGAGGTTTCGGGTGTCGAATTTTCCATGTCGAATTTTCCATGTCGAGTTTTCGATCAGGAATTTTCGATGAGGAATTTTCGATGAGGAATTTTCGATGAGGAATTTTCGATGTTGAATTCTCGAGGTTGAATTTTTGAGGTCGAATTTTTGGTGTCGAATTTTTGATGTCGAATTTTAGATGTCGAATTTTCGATGTCGAATTTTCGACGTCGGATTTTCGACGTCGTATTTTCGATTTGGTGTATTCGGGTGTTGAGGTTTCGTTTCGGGTATTCGTATGTGGGTCTTCGTGTGCCGAGTCTTCGGGCTCGAGTCTTCGGTTGACGAGTCTTCGATTGTCGAGTCTTCGGACGCCGAGCCTTCGGTCCGCGAGCCTTCGGTCGCCGAGCCTTCGGTGGCCGAGCCTTCGGTCGCCGAGCCTTCGGTCGCCGAGCCTTCGGTCACCGAGCCTTCGGTCGCCGAGCCTTTTGTTGCCGAGCCTTCGGTCGCCGAGTCTTCCGTTACCGAGTCTTCGGTTGCCGAGTCTTCGGTTGCCGAGTCTTCGGTTGCCGAGTCTTCGGTTGCCGTGTCTTCGGTTGCCGAGTCTTCGGTTGCCGTGTCTTCGGTTGCCGAGTCTTCGGTTGTCGCGCCTTCGGATGCCGCGCCTTCGGTCGCCGAGCCTTCGGTCGCCGAGTCTTCGGTCTCCGAGTCTTCGGTTCCCGAGTCTTCGGCTGCCGAGTCTTCGGTTGCCCAGTCTTCTGTTGTCGAGTCTTCGGCTGTCGAGTCTTCGGTTGTCGAGTCTTCGGTTGTGGAGTCTTCGGTTGTCGATACTTCGGTTGTCGAGTCTTCGGTTGTCGAGTCCTCGGTTGTCGAGCCTTCGGTAGTCAAGCCTTCGGTTGTCGAGCCTTCGGTTGCCGTGTCTTCGGTTGCCGAGACTTCGGTTGCCGTGTCTTCGGTTGCCGAGTCTTCGGTTGCCGAGTCTTCGGTTGCCGAGTCTTCGGTTGCCGAGCATTCGGCTGTCGAGCCTTCCCTTTCCGAGCCTTCGGTTGTCGAGCCTTGGGTTGTCGAGCCTTGGGTTGTCGAGTCTTCGGTTGCCGAGTCTTCGTTTGCCGAGTCTTCGGTTGCCGAGTCTTCGGTTGCCGAGTCTTCTGTTGTCGAGTCTTCGGTTGTCGAGTCTTCGGTTGTCGAGTCTTCGGTTGTCGAGTCTTCGGTTGTCGATACTCCGGTTGTCGAGACCTCGGTTGTCGAGCCTTCGGTAGTCGAGCCTTCGATTGTCGAGCCTTCGGTTGTCGAGCCTTCGGTAGTCGAGCCTTCGGTAGTCGAGCCTTCGGTTGTCGAGCCTTGGGTTGTCGAGTCTTCGGTTGCCCAGTCTTCGGTTGCCGAGTCTTCGGTTGCCGAGTCTTCGGTTGCCGAGTCTTCGGTTGCCGAGTCTTCGGTTGCCGAGTCTTCGGTTTCCGAGTCTTGGGTTGTCGAATCCTCGGTGACGAGGTTCCGGGGTTCGAATTTTCGACATCGAAGTCTTGGTCTGGGATTTCCGGTGTCGGGTCCTCGGTGTGGAGTTTTCTGGTGTTGAGGTTTCGGTGTTGGGTCCTCCGTTTCCTTTTTTCGGGTGTCGAGGTTTTGGGTATCGAGGTTTTGGGTGTCGAGGTTTCCGGTGTCGAGATTACGGGTGTCGAGATTACTGGTGTCGAGATTTCGGGTGTCGAGGTTTCGAGTGTCGAGGTTTCGGGTGTCGAGGTTTCGGGTGTCGAATTTTCCATGTCGAATTTTCCATGTCGAGTTTTCGATCAGGAATTTTCGATGAGGAATTTTCGATGTTGAATTCTCGAGGTCGAATTTTTGAGGTCGAATCTTTGGTGTCGAATTTTTGATGTCGAATTTTCGATGTCGAATTTTCGACGTCGAATTTTCGATTTGGTGTATTCGGGTGTCGAGGTTTCGTTTCGGGTCTTCGTATGTGGGTCTTCGTGTGCCGAGTCTTCGGTTGTCGAGTCTTGAGGCTCGAGTCTTCGGTTGTCGAGTCTTCGGTTGTCGAGTCTTCCGTTGTCGAGTCTTCGGTTGTCAAGTCTTCGGTTGTCGAGTCTTCGGTTGACGAGTCTTCGGTTGCCGAGTCTTCGGTTGCCGAGTCTTCGGTTGCCGAGTCTTCGGTTGCCAAGTCTTCGGTTGCCGAGTCTTCGGGTGTCGAGCCTTCGGTTGTCGAGCCTTTGGTTGTCGAGCCTTCGGTTGCCGAGCCTTCGGTTGCCGCGCCTTCGGATGCCGCGCCTTCGGTTGGCGAGTCTTCGGTTGCCGAGTCTTCGGTTGCCGAGTCTTCGGTTGCCGAGTCTTCGGTTGTCGAGTCTTCGGTTGTCGAGCCTTCGGTTGTCGAGCCTTCGGTCGCCGCGCCTTCGGTTGCCCAGTCTTCGGTTGCCGAGTCTGCGGTTGCCGAGTCTTCGGTTGTCGAGTCTTCGGTTGTCGAGTCCTCGGTTGTCGAGTCTTCGGTTGTCGAGCCTTCGGTTGCCGAGTCTTCGGTTGCCGAGTCTTCGGTTGCCGAGTCTTCGGTTGCCGAGTCTTGGGTTGTCGAATCCTCGGTGACGAGGTTCCGGGGTTCGAATTTTCGACATCGAAGTCTTGGTCTGGGATTTCCGGTGTGGGGTCCTCGGTGTGGAGTTTTCGGGTGTTGAGGTTTCGGTGTTGGGTCCTCCGTTTCCTTTTTTCGGGTGTCGAGGTTTTGGGTATCGAGGTTTTGGGTGTCGAGGTTTCCGGTTTAGAGATTACGGGTGTCGAGATTACGGGTGTCGAGATTTCGGGTGTCGAGGTTTCGAGTGTCGAGGTATCGGCTGTCGAATTTTCCATGTCGAATTTTCCATGTCGAATTTTCCATGTCGAATTTTCCATGTCGAGTTTTCGATCAGGAATTTTCGATGAGGAATTTTCGATGTTGAATTCTCGAGGTCGAATTTTTGAGGTCGAATTTTTGGTGTCGAAATTTTCGATGTCGAATTTTCGATGTCGCATTTTCGACGTCGAATTTTCGATTTGGTGTATTCGGGTGTCGAGGTTTTGGGTATCGAGGTTTTGCGTGTCGAGGTTTCCGGTGTCGAGATTACGGGTGTCGAGTTTTCGGGTGTCGAATTTTCCATGTCGAATTTTCCATGTCGAGTTTTCGATCAGGAATTTTGGTTGAGGAATTTTCAATGTTGCATTCTCGAGGTCGAATTTTTGAGGTCGAATTTTTGGTGTCGAATTTTTGATGTCGAATTTTCGATGTCGAATTTTCGACGTCGGATTTTCGACGTCGAATTTTCGATTTGGTGTATTCGGGTGTCGAGGTTTCGTTTCGGGTCTTCGTATGTGGGTCTTCGTGTGCCGAGTCTTCGGTTGCCGAGTCTTCGGTTGCCGAGTGTTCGGTTGTCGAGCCTTCCGTTTCCGAGCCTTCGGTTGTCGCGCCTTCGGATGCCGCGCCTTCGGTCGCCTTGCCTTCGGTCGCCGAGCCTTCGGTCGCCGAGTCTTCGGTTGGCGACTCTTCGGTCGCCGAGCCTTCTGTCGCCGAGCCTTCGGTCGCCGAGTCTTCGGTTGCCGAGTCTTCGGTTGCCGAGTCTTCGGTTGCCGAGTCTTCGGCTGCCGACTCTTCGGTTGCCCAGTCTTCTGTTGTCGTGTCTTCGGTTGTCGAGTCTTCGGTTGTCGAGTCTTCGGTTGTCGAGTCTTCGGTTGTCGAGTCTTCGGTTGTCCAGCCTTCGGTAGTGGAGCCTTCGGTTGTCGAGCCTTGGGTTGTCGAGTCTTCGGTTGCCAAGTCTTCGGTTGCCGAGTATCGGTTGCCGAGTATCGGTTGCCGAGTCTTCGGTTGCCGAGTCTTCGGCTGCCGAGTCTTCGGTTGCCGAGTCTTCGGTTGCCGAGTCTTCGGTTGCCGAGTCTTCGGTTGCCGAGTCTTCGGTTGCCGAGTCTTCGGCTGCCGAGTCTTCGGTTGCCGAGTCTTCGGCTGCCGAGTCTTCGGTTGCCGAGTCTTCGGTTGCCGAGTCTTCGGTTGCCGAGTCTTCGGCTGCCGAGTCTTCGGTTGCCGAGTCTTCGGTTGCCGAGTATCGGTTGCCGAGTCTTCGGTTGCCGAGTATCGGTTGCCGAGTCTTCGGTTGCCGAGTCTTCGGTTGCCGAGTCTTCGGCTGCCGAGTCTTCGGTTGCCGAGTCTTCGGTTGCCGAGTCTTCGGTTGCCGAGTCTTCGGTTGCCGAGTCTTGGGTTGTCGAATCCTCGGTGACGAGGATCCGGGGTTCGAATTTTCGACATGGAAGTCTTGGGCTGGGATTTCCGGTGTGGCGTCCTCGGTGTGGAGTTTTCGGGTGTTGAGGTTTCGGTGTTGGGTCCTCCGTTTCCTTTTTTCGGGTGTCGAGCCCTCGGGTGTCGAGGTTTTGGGTATCGAGGTTTTGGGTGTCGAGGTTTCCGGTGTCGAGATTACGGGTGTGGAGATTACGGGTGTCGAGATTTCGGGTGTCGAGGTTTCGAGTGTCGAGGTTTCGGGTGTCGAATTTTCCATGTCGAATTTTCCATGTCGAGTTTTCGATCAGGAATTTTTGATGAGGAATTTTCGATGTTGAATTCTCGAGGTCGAATTTTTGAGGTCGAATTTATGGTGTCGAATTTTTGAGGTCGAATTTTTGGTGTCGAATTATTGATGTCGAATTTTCGATGTCGGATTTTCGACGTCGAATTTTCGATGTCGAATTTTCGATTATGTGTATTCGGGTGTCGAGTTTTCGTTTCGGGTCTTCGTATGTGGGTCTTCGTGTGCCGAGTCTTCGGTTGTCGAGTCTTCGGCTCGAGTCTTCGGTTGTCGAGTCTTCGGTTGTCGAGTCTTCGGTGGCCGAGTCTTCGGTTGCCGAGTCTTCGGTTGCCGAGTCTTCGGTTGCCCAGTCTTCGGTCGCCGAGTCTTCGGTTGCCGTGTCTCCGGTTGCCGAGTCTTCGGTTGCCGTGTCTTCGGTTGCCGAGTCTTCGGTTGCCGAGCCTTCGGTTGTCAAGCCTTCCCTTTCCGAGCCTTCGATGTCACGCCTTCGGATGCCGCGCCTTCGGTTGCCAAGCCTTCGGTCGCCGAGTCTTCGGTCGCCGAGTCTTCGGTTGTCGAGTCTTCGGTGGCCGAGTCTTCGGTTGCCGTGTCTTCGGTTGCCGAGTCTTCGGTTGCCGAGTCTTCGGTTGCCGAGTCTTCGGTCGCCGAGTCTTCGGTTGCCGTGTCTTCGGTTGCCGAGTCTTCGGTTGCCGAGTATTCGGTGGCCGAGTTTTCGGTCGCCGAGTCTTTGGTCGCCGAGTCTTTGGTCGCCGAGTCTTCGGTCGCCGAGCCTTCGGTCGCCGAGCCTTCGGTCGCCGAGCCTTCGGTCGCCGAGCCTTCGGTCGCCGAGCCTTCGGTCGCCAAGCCTTCGGCCGCCGAGCCTTCGGTTGCCGAGTCTTCGGTTGCCGAGCCTTCGGTTGCCGAGTCTTCGGTTGCCCAGTCTTCTGTTGTCGTGTCTTCGGTTGTCGAGTCTTCGGTTGTCGAGTCTTCGGTTGTCGAGTCTTCGGTTGTCGAGTCCTCGGTTGCCGAGTCTTCGGTTGCCGAGCCTTCGGTTGCCGAGTCTTCGGTTGCCCAGTCTTCTGTTGTCGTGTCTTCGGTTGTCGAGCCTTCGGTTGTCGAGCCTTCGGTTGTCCAGCCTTCGGTAATGGAGCCTTCGGTTGTCGAGCCTTGGGTTGTCGAGTCTTCGGTTGCCAAGTCTTCGGTTGCCGAGTATCGGTTGCCGTGTCTTCGGTCTCCGAGTCTTCGGTTGCCGAGTCTTCGGTTGTCGAGTCTTCGGTTGCCGATTCTTCGGTTGCCGAGTCTTCGGTTGCCGAGTCTTCGGTTTCCGAGTCTTCGGTTGCCGCGCCTTCGGATGCCGCGCCTTCGGTCGCCGAGCCTTCGGTCGCCGCGCCTTCTGTCGCTGAGCCTTCGGTCGCCGAGCCTTCGGTTGCCGAGTCTTTGGTTGCCGAGTCTTCGGTTGACCAGTCTTCGGTTGCCGAGTCTTCGGTTGCCGAGTCTTCGGTTGCCGAGTCTTCGGTTGCCGAGTCTTTGGTCGCCCAGTCTTCGGTCGCCGAACCTTCGGTCGCCGAGCCTTCGGTCGCCGAGCCTTCGGTCGCCGAGCCTTCGGTAGCCGAGCCTTCGGTCGCCGAGCCTTCGGTCGCCGAGTCTTCGGTTGCCGAGTCTTCGGTTGCCGAGTCTTCGGTTGCCGAGTCTTCGGTTGCCGAGTCTTCGGTTGCCGAGTCTTCGGTTGCCGAGTCTTCGATTGCCGAGCCTTCGGTAGCCGAGCCTTCGGTCGCCGAGCCTTCGGTAGCCAAGCCTTCGGTCGCCGAGTCTTTAGTTGCCGAGTCTTCGGTTGACCAGTCTTCGGTTGCCGAGTCTTCGGTTGTCGAGTCTTCGGTTGCCGAGCCTTCGGTTGCCGAGTCTTCGGTTGCCGAGTCTTCGGTTACCGAGTCTTCGGTTGCCGAGGCTTCGGTTGCCGAGTCTTCGGTTGCCGAGTCTTCGGTTGCCGAGTCTGCGGTTGCCGAGTCTTCGGTTGCCGAGTCTTCGGTTGCCGAGTCTTCGGTTGCCGAGTCTTCGGTTGCCGAGTCTTCGGTTGCCGAGTCTTCGGTTGCCGAGTCTTCGGTTGCCGAGTCTTGGGTTTCCGAGTCTCCGCTTGCCGAGTCTTCGGTTGCCGAGTCCTCGGTTGCCGAGTCTTCGGTTGCCGAGCCTTCGGTTGCGGAGCCTTCGGTTGTCGAGCCTTCGGTTGTCGAGCCTTCGGTTGTCGAGCCTTCGGTTGTCGAGCCTTCGGTCGCCGAGCCTTCGGTCGCCGAGCCTTCGGTCGCCGAGCCTTCGGTCGCCGAGTCTTCGGTCGCCGAGTCTTCGGTCGCCGAGCCTTCGGTCGCCGAGCCTTCGGTCGCCGAGCCTTCGGTCGCCGAGCCTTCGGTCGCCGAGCCTTCGGTCGCCGAGCCTTCGGTCGCCGAGCCTTCGGTCTCCGAGTCTTCGGTCGCCGAGTCTTCGGTCGCCGAGTCTTCGGTTGCCGCGCCTTCGGATCCCGCGCCTTCGGTCGCCGAGCCTTCGTTCGCCGAGCCTTCGGTCGCCGAGCCTTCGGTCGCCGAGCCTTCGGTCCCCGAGCTTTCGGTCGCCGAGCCTTCGTTCGCCGAGTCTTCGGTTGCCGAGTCATCGGTTGCCGAGTCTTCGGTTGCCGAGTCTTCGGTTGCCGAGTCTTCGGTTGCCGAGTCTTCGGTTGCCGAGTCTTCAGTTCCCGTGTCTTCGGTTGACGAGTCTTCGGTTGCCGAGTCTTCGGTTGCCGAGTCTTCGGGTTCCGAGTCTTCGGTTGCCGAGTCTTCGGTTGCCGAGTCTTCGGTTGCCGAGTCTTCGGTTGCCGAGTCTTCGGTTGCCGAGTCTTCGGTTGCCGAGTCTTGGGTTGTCGAGTCTTGGGTTGTCGAATCCTCGGTGACGAGGTTCCGGGGTTCGAATTTTCGAAGTCGAATACTTGGTCTGGGATTTCCGGTGTGGGCTCCTCGGTATGGAGTTTTCGGCTGTTGAGCTTTCGGTGTTGAATCCTCCGTTTCCTTTTTTCGGGTGTCGAGACCTCGGGTGTCGAGGTTTTGGGTATCGAGGTTTTGGGTGTCGAGGTTTCCGGTGTCGAGATTACGGGTGTCGAGATTACGGGTGTCGAGATTTCGGGTGTCGAGGTTTCGAGTGTCGAGGTTTCGGGTGTCGAATTTTCCATGTCGAATTTTCCATGTCGAATTTTCCATGTCGAGTTTTCGATCAGGAATTTTCGATGAGGAATTTTCGATGTTGAATTCTCGAGGTTTAATTTTTGAGGTCGAATTTTTGGTGTCGAATTTTTGATGTCGAATTTTCGATGTCGAATTTTCGACGTCGGATTTTCGACGTTGTATTTTCGATTTGGTGTATTCGGGTGTCGAGGTTTCGTTTCGGGTATTCGTATGTGGGTCTTCGTGTGCCGAGTCTTCGGGCTCGAGTCTTCGGTTGACGAGTCTTCGGTTGTCGAGTCTTCGGTTGTCGAGTCTTCGGTTGTCGATACTTCGGTTGTCGAGTCTTCGGTTGTCGAGTCCTCGGTTATCGAGCCTTCGGTAGTCAAGCCTTCGGTTGTCGAGCCTTCGGTTGCCGTGTCTTCGGTTGCCGAGTCTTCGGTTGCCGTGTCTTCGGTTGCCGAGTCTTCGGTTGCCGAGTCTTCGGTTGCCGAGTCTTCGGTTGCCGAGCATTCGGTTGTCGAGCCTTCCCTTTCCGAGCCTTCGGTTGTCGAGCCTTGAGTTGTCGAGCCTTGGGTTGTCGAGTCTTCGGTTGCCGAGTCTTCGGTTGCCGAGTCTTCGGTTGCCGGGTCTTCGGTTGCCGAGTCTTCTGTTGTCGAGTCTTCGGTTGTCGAGTCTTCGGTTGTCGAGTCTTCGGTTGTCGAGTCTTCGGTTGTCGATACTTCGGTTGTCGAGTGAGTGAGTGAGTGAGTGGGTTTTAAGGGCCCGTCGACAGCTAGGTCATTTGGGCCCTAGGTCAAAGTTTAAAATTTAAAAACACTCATTAACTTTTCTGGCTAAAAGTTGAACCTTAAAATAACAACTAAAAACTGTGAACACCTAAAAACCTCAGCCTACAAAGTAACACGATAAAATAAAACCCTGAAGGGCAACGTACTAAAAAGAGGTGAAGTTGAAAGCTAAAAAAAACTAAAATACAAAATTGTTAAAACATTGAAAGGTAAAATGTATCCCAGTTAAAAACAGGGTTAAAACCTATAAAAGGAATTAAAAAAGTGTTACACTTGCGTAGCAAATCCAATCTGGGTAATGAACCGCAGAGTTTTGGCCACAGAAACTGGGTTGTCACCCAAAATTGAAGCTACTGTAGATCCCAGACCAACTGACTGGCGCGCATGAGCGTGTCTTGGACAATCCAAGAGCACGTGTGGGACGGTGAGGCGAACATCGCATGTCGGACAGACAGGTGCCGGGTCACCACGCAGAAGATGGCCGTGAGTGGCTCGTGTGTGACCTATCCTCAGGCGGGTAAGGATAACCTCAGCCCGCCTGGAATCCCTGTAGGAGGTCAGCCAGGGCTCCACGCTGTCTTTAATTATCCGCAGCTGTGGGCCAGTCAACGCTTCCCAAGACTGCTGCCAAACCGATAGAAGCTGGCGACGGAAGTACCGCTGAGCATCCCTATAGGGTATAGTGTCGGTAGAAGACTGCGGCAGACGGCATGCAGACTTAGCTGCCGCATCCGCAGCTTCATTACCCGGAATGCCCGTATGGCCTGGGATCCATGTAAACACTAACTGGTATCCGCGTGAGAGCAATTGAGATATGAGTGTCTGAATTTTAAAAACGAGTGTAGACGTACCGAGGAACTGCTGCAGGGTCTCCACTGCACTCAGAGAGTCGGAGCAAATTATAAAACCTCCAGGGACTAAGTTGGAAATAAAAAGTAAGCAGTAAAATATAGCACGCAGTTCGGCCGTATAAACAGAACTGTAGTCCGGGAGGCGGTATTGATGTGGCTCACCGTTATAGACAAAACTACATCCCGTAGCACCACCCAACTGGGAACCATCGGTGAATACCGGAGTGTAAGTCCGGTAACGTCCCAGTAGTTCGGTGAAAAGTTGACGAAACACCGACTGGGGGGTGGCCACCTTAGCGCAGCCTGAAAGCGCAAGGTCAAACCGGGCTCGATGAAGTTGCCAAGGCGGAGAGCGGGAGAAGGAAAAACGCTCTACAGCAGGCATTCGGAGCTCATGAGTGGCGAGTAGTTCGCGAAATCGAATGCCGCTTGGACGGGATATAGTCGCATTCCGAAGATAACGGTGGGCGAGTTCGGGGCGCAATACAGATCTAAAGGAAGGGTGACCAGGGTGAGCTGCCAACCTGGCCACGTAGGAAGTTAATAAAATCGAGCGCCGAATAGACAGTGGAGGTTCCCCGGAATCAACATACAGACACTCAACACGACTAGTACGGAAGGCTCCAGTAGCTAGACGGATACCAGAATGGTGGACAGTGTCTAAAAGGCGGAGTTTAGTGGCGGACGCCGCGCCATAGATAAAACTGCCGTAGTCCAGTTTGGACCGCACCAGCGAGCGATAAAGCCTCAACATAACAGTGCGATCGCCACCCCAAGAGGCCCCAGATAAGACCCTGAGTACCCGAAGTGAACGATCGCAGGAAGCCTGAAGCTGACGAATATGGAACTCCCAAGTTAGCTTGCTGTCGAGGTGAAGGCCCAGAAACTTAACGTGCGGAACAAACGGCAGACGTGTACCATGCAAATAAAGATCAGGTGGAGGGTGTACACCACGGAGTCGATGGAAGTGGATACATTGCGTTTTCGTAGCGGAGAACTGAAACCCGGTGCGAAGGGCCCAGTCAGCGATGGAGGTTATGTTCAGCTGCAGTTGACGCTCGAGGTGCTCAAGATTATATGATCGGTAATATATCGCGAAGTCGTCAACATACAGTGACATCGGGATTCCGCTACGAACAGCTCTGGCAATCCCGTTAATGGCCACGGCGAAAAGCGTTACGCTGAGAATCGAACCCTGGGGTACACCATTCTCCTGGATCTTTTCTTCTGAGAGGGTATGGCCAATGCGTACACGAAAACGGCGAAGTTTTAAAAAGTTAAAAACGAAGGTCGCTAGATGACCGCGTAAACCGTAGTCGTGCAGATTACGGAGGATACCATAGCGCCATGTAGTGTCGTAGGCCTTCTGTAGGTCGAAGAAGACCCCCACGACGTGCTGCTTCATGAGAAAGGCATTCTGAACATAAGCCTCCATGCGTGTCAGGTTGTCGACACTGGAGCGATGGCGACGAAAACCGCACTGAACATTGCTCAGCAGGTTATTCGTCTCCAGCCACCACACTAAACGAGTGTTAATCATTCGCTCCAAGGTCTTACAAACGACACTCGTTAAGCAGATAGGGCGGTAGCTGGAGGGAAGTATCCGGTCTTTCCCAGGCCGAGGGACAGGGATGACAATACCCTCGCGCCAGGAAGATGGGAAAACCTGCTGAACCCAGATACGGTTGTACATGCCCAACATGAAGGAGAGAGCCTCAGGTGGGAGATGAAGCAGCATTTGTCGGTGGATCTCATCAGGACCCGGAGATGAGTCCTTTGCAATAGACAGAGCATGGGCCAGTTCCTCTTCCGTAAAAAGAGCATTGTATGGTTCACTACAGTCACTGTTAAAATTGAGGGCTATCCGCTCCGCAGATTCCTTCATGGGTAAAAAGGCGGTATTGTAACTTTGCGTTTGGCTATCGGCAGCGAAAGAGTCGGCAAGGGCGTCGGCAACATCCTGCTCACTGGTGTAAGTGGAGCCCTGTACGGCAAGACCGGGTATTATCGTCCGGCGACACTTACCGTACATACGCCGCACAGCAGTCCACACCTGTTGTGCAGAACTGCGACTGGAAAGAGAAGAAACATAAGACTCCCAGGAGCTCCGCTTTGCACTGCGAAGTACAAAACGAGCCCTTGCGCGACAGCGTTTAAAAGAAACAAAGTTTGCCTCCGTTGGATGTAAGTGGAAGACACGTAGAGCACGCTTGCGTGCTTTAATAGCCAAACGGCATTCCTCGGTCCACCAAGGTACAGGAGCACGTCGTGGGGTAGAGGAGCCTCGAGGAATGCTGGAATCCGCTGCGAGCAAGATAGAACAGGTAAAATATTCCACCATTTCATCAATGGTGTCAAAATCATTGTCTCGAAGGTGAATGAGGGAACGGAATTTCCCCCAGTCAGCCTTGGAAATAATCCAGTGAGGAAAACGTGTTGGCACGGAATGGTGGCCGGACAGGTGAATGTTAATGGGGTAATGATCACTGCCATATAAGTCGGAAATTACCGACCAGTCAAGTAGTGGTACCAGTGACGGAGTACTATAAGAAACGTCTAGAGCGGAGTGTGTACCATAGGCAGATGATAAGAAAGTAGGCACGCCAGTGTTTAATAGGACTAAGCCGGACATATCGCAAAGGTCTGCTACAAGGCACCCTCGAGCATCGTCAGTGTCGGAGCCCCAGTAAGTGTGCTTGGCATTCAGATCGCCGAGAAAAAGGAGTGGTGGCGGAATCTGCGCCAAGAGAGCCCGAAGATCATTTTCGTGTACAACACTGACGGGTGGCAGATAGACATTACAAATAGAGAAACAGACGCTCTGCAGCTGTACACGTATCGCTACGGCTTGCAGCGGCGTGTTAAGTGGTATGCTGACGGCAGAGATGTTATGCGCCACCAAAATAGCCACACCACCACATGCTCGCCCATCAGCTGCAGAGTCATGTCTATATGCCGAGAAACCGCGAAGACGGAGAGCGTGGTTAGGGTGCAAATGGGTTTCTTGTAGACAGACGATTGATGGACAGCGTTGAGAAAGTAGATGCTGTATGTCCGGATCACGTGCCCGGTACCCATTAACATTCCATTGGATTATTTCCATAGTAAGAAAGAGATCAGTGGTTTGTCTTCATCTTTTTCTTTCTTACTTTGGCGGACTTTGGACCTACGATGTGAAAGTCGCCGTCCTCTGGAGATTCCTCAGATGTATGTGAGGAAGATCCTCTACGGCTCGCGGAGCGAGAGCGGGACTTCAAAGAGGAAGAGCGACTACCGGCGCGAACAATAGGCCTGGAACGATGTTTTTCAACAGGCTGGCTACGGCTTGTGGACGGCTTAGGAGCTTTGGTCTGCACGGCTGAGGATGTTTTCGCCGATGCAGGTGTGGCACGATTAAGTGGAGGGGTACTTGCCAGTGGCTCGGTCTGGGTACAAGCGTCTGCAACAGGAACGTGCTCTATGGCGACTGTGTTCACAGCAGCGCGTCGGGCAGCAGAGACATAGTCCAAGGTGGTAGTGGGCTTGAGCTGCTCAAAGCGGCGACGCGCTTCTGGAAAGGTGAGGTGTTCTTTCACACGCAGTTCCTGAATACACTTCTCATCCAGAAACTTCGGACACTGTCGAGAGCTCGATGGATGACTTCCTCCACAGTTAACACAGTTCGGGTCACGGGTGCACGCCGTTCCCTCATGTGTCGGTAGGCCACAACGCTCACATACAGCAGGATGGTTACATGATGTTTTGGTATGCCCGAACTTCTGACACTGGAAGCAGCGCATAGGGTTCGGAACATACTGCCGCACAGAGGCACGTTCGTAGCCGCAAAAGATATATTCCGGCAAGACAGTGCCCTTGAACGTAAGGAACACTGTCCGCAATGGTACGTCCTTGCCATCCTGCTTGCGCGTAAGCCGATACGCCTGACAGACTCGCTGATCAGACAGGCAACTGACTATCTCCTCATTACTGAGATTGTCGAGACTAGAAGTGGTGACGACTCCCCTGCAGGTGTTGAGAGTTTTGTGGGGGGCTACCCGAATAGGGTAGGACCCCAACAAACTAGCCTTTAGAATTTTCTGGCTTTGTTCTGCAGTATTGGTCTCTAACAATAGCGTGCCGTCGCGTAGTCTGCTCGCATTCTTTACGGGTCCACATATCCTGTCCACTTCGCGCTTAATGTAAAAAGGGTTCAGGTCCTTAATCGTTTTCCCGTCACATGCCAAGGTCACAACAAGAAATGGGTCAGTGAAAAGGTTTTTGCGCGGATGCATATTGAAATTGGACCCCCATCCGGAACCGTCGGCGTCAGCCTGCCATCCGGGGGTCAAAGAAAAGAAAGACACCAAAATCTCCACGGTCTGTGCCGCCATGGAGACCCCTCCATGACTGACCTCAAAGCGTACTTCAGAGGAGCTACCCTCCGATCTCCACTGCTTGTCCGCATGGGTAAACCGTTCACCACGTGACACCCCGGTTTTATGCCCCCAGCACAGGAATAACCGCCTGTGGCTCCCCGCTTTAGCACACGCTGCCTCAACGGAGTCAGCGTGGATTCAGGGGACTTCGGGTTGATTACACCGGGGCTCCGTCAGCGGTAACACGTCCGGCCGGTGATACTAACCCGACGGCACGCGGCCGTCGGGAGATTAACACCGGCCGTGCCCTCAAGGAGCTACGTGGGTGTACTTGACGTGTGGACGGGCTCCGCACCTAAGGCTACACATGGGGGCAGTGTGAAGGGTCCGCACAACCTTCGCGCCTGAGACCTCCGAAGAGCACACAAGTCGGGGGCCGCGCCGAAAACCGTGGGACAGGACCACGGAGATAGGAAAGATCCCTGCTGGTGAGACAGGAGTTATAAAACTAAGGCCTTACAAACTAATAATCGGAATAAACCTAGAAGAGGAAGAGGGTGATATAAAAGCAACATAAATCGCTGCACGTGGCACAGTTAATGTATATGGAGGGGGTGAAATGATGGTGCGCAGCTCGGGGCCCCGGGTGCGCCAAACCCGGACCTACCGTGGTAGGTTCCCCTGGGGGAGTTTGATTTCGGAGTCCTCTTCTCCTAGATGAGTTGTCGACCAAGACTAACGAGCCTCATCTACCCGTTGGAATGTTCTTAGCTTCCCCTCACCTCTTGCCTACCAGTGGTCACAAAGACACACTTAGTAGGCCGTCTGGATCGGGTACTGAGCCCCTCCGCCACGACAAGGCGACACTCCTTCGGAGGGGTCGGTTGTCGAGTCTTCGGTTGTCGAGTCCTCGGTTGTCGAGACCTCGGTTGTCGAGCCTTCGGTAGTCGAGCCTTCGATTGTCGAGCCTTCGGTTGTCGAGCCTTCGGTAGTCGAGCCTTCGGTTGTCGAGCCTTGGGTTGTCGAGTCTTCGGTTGCCGAGTCTTCGGTTGCCGAGTCTTCGGTTGCGAGTCTTCGGTTGCCGAGTCTTCGGTTGCCGAGTCTTCGGTTGCCGAGTCTTCGGTGGCCGAGTCTTCGGTCGCCGAGCCTTCGGTCGCCGAGCCTTCGGTCGCCGAGCCTTCGGTCGCCGAGCCTTCGGTCGCCGAGCCTTCGGTCGCCGAGTCTTCGGTTGCCGAGTGTTCGGTTGCCGAGTCTTCGGTTGCCGAGTCTTCGGTTGCCGAGTCTTCGGTTGCCGAGTCTTGGGTTGTCGAATTCTCGGTGACGAGGGTCCGGGGTTCGAATTTTCGACATCGAAGTCTTGGTCTGCGATTTCCGGTGTGGGGTCCTCGGTGTGGAGTTATCGGGTTTTGAGGTTTCGGTGTCTGGTCCTCCGTTTCCTTTTTTCGGGTGTCGAGCCCTCGGGTGTCGAGGTTTTGGGTATCGAGGTTTTGGGTGTCGAGGTTTCCCGTTTCGAGATTACGGGTGTCGAGATTACGGGTGTCGAGGTTTCGGGTGTCGAGGTTTCGAGTGTCGAGGTTTCGGGTGTCGAATTTTCCATGTCGAATTTTCCATGTCGAGTTTTCGATCAGGAATTTTCGATGAGGAATTTTCGGTGTTGAATCCTCGAGTTCGAATTTTTGAGGTCGAATTTTTGGTGTCGAATTTTTGATGTCGAATTTTTGATGTCGAATTTTCGATGTGGAATATTCGACGTCGGATTTTCGACGTCGAATTTTCGATTTGGTGTATTCGGGTGTCGAGGTTTCGTTTCGGGTCTTCGTATGTGGGTCTTCGTGTGCCGAGTCTTCGGGCTCGAGTCTTCGGTTGTCGAGTCTTCGGTTGTCGAGTCTTCGGACGCCGAGCCTTCGGTCGCCGAGCCTTCGGTCGCCGAGCCTTCGGTCGCCGAGCTTTCGGTCGCCGAGCCTTCGGTCGCCGAGCCTTCGGTCGCAGAGCCTTCGGTCGTCGAGCCTTCGGTCGCCGAGCCTTCGGTCGCCGAGCCTTCGGTCGCCGAGCCTTCGGTCGCCGAGCCTTCGGTCGCCGAGCCTTCGGTCGCCGAGTCTTCGGTCGCCGAATCTTCGGTCGCCGAGTCTTCGGTCGCCGAGTCTTCGGTCGCCGAGTCTTCGGTCGCCGAGCCTTCGGTCGCCGAGTCTTCGGTTGCCGAGTCTTCGGTTGCCGAGTCTTCGGTTGTCGAGTCCTCGGTTGTCGAGTCCTCGGTTGTCGAGCCTTCGGTAGTCGAGCCTTCGGTTGTCGAGCCTTCCCTTTCCGAGCCTTCGATGTCACGCCTTCGGATGCCGCGCCTTCGGTTGCCAAGCCTTCGGTCGCCGAGCCTTCGGTCGCCGAGTCTTCGGTTGCCGAGTCTTCGGTTGCCGAGTCTTCGGTTGCCGAGCCTTCGGTTGTCAAGCCTTCCCTTTCCGAGCCTTCGATGTCACGCCTTCGGATGCCGCGCCTTCGGTTGCCAAGCCTTCGGCCGCCGAGTCTTCGGTCGCCGAGTCTTCGGTTGTCGAGTCTTCGGTGGCCGAGTCTTCGGTTGCCGTGTCTTCGGTCGCCGAGTCTTCGGTTGCCGTGTCTTCGGTTGCCGAGTCTTCGGTTGCCGAGTATTCGGTGGCCGAGTTTTCGGTCGCCGAGTCTTTGGTCGCCGAGTCTTTGGTCGCCGAGTCTTCGGTCGCCGAGCCTTCGGTCGCCGAGCCTTCGGTCGCCGAGCCTTCGGTCGCCGAGCCTTCGGTCGCCAAGCCTTCGGCCGCCGAGCCTTCGGTTGCCGAGTCTTCGGTTGCCGAGCCTTCGGTTGCCGAGTCTTCGGTTGCCCAGTCTTCTGTTGTCGTGTCTTCGGTTGTCGAGTCTTCGGTTGTCGAGTCTTCGGTTGTCGAGTCTTCGGTTGCCGAGTCCTCGGTTGTCGAGTCCTCGGTTGTCGAGCCTTCGGTAGTCGAGCCTTCGGTTGTCGAGCCTTCGGTTGTCGAGCCTTCGGTTGTCCAGCCTTCGGTAATGGAGCCTTCGGTTGTCGAGCCTTGGGTTGTCGAGTCTTCGGTTGCCAAGTCTTCGGTTGCCGAGTATCGGTTGCCGTGTCTTCGGTCTCCGAGTCTTCGGTTGCCGAGTCTTCGGTTGTCGAGTCTTCGGTTGCCGATTCTTCGGTTGCCGAGTCTTCGGTTGCCGAGTCTTCGGTTTCCGAGTCTTCGGTTGCCGCGCCTTCGGATGCCGCGCCTTCGGTCGCCGAGCCTTCGGTCGCCGTGCCTTCTGTCGCTGAGCCTTCGGTCGCCGAGCCTTCGGTTGCCGAGTCTTTGGTTGCCGAGTCTTCGGTTGACCAGTCTTCGGTTGCCGAGTCTTCGGTTGCCGAGTCTTCGGTTGCCGAGTCTTCGGTTGCCGAGTTTTCGGTCGCCGAGTCTTTGGTCGCCCAGTCTTCGGTCGCCGAACCTTCGGTCGCCGAGCCTTCGGTCGCCGAGCCTTCGGTCGCCGAGCCTTCGGTAGCCGAGCCTTCGGTCGCCGAGCCTTCGGTCGCCGAGTCTTCGGTTGCCGAGTCTTCGGTTGCCGAGTCTTCGGTTGCCGAGTCTTCGGTTGCCGAGTCTTCGGTTGCCGAGTCTTCGGTTGCCGAGTCTTCGATTGCCGAGCCTTCGGTAGCCGAGCCTTCGGTCGCCGAGCCTTCGGTAGCCAAGCCTTCGGTCGCCGAGTCTTTAGTTGCCGAGTCTTCGGTTGACCAGTCTTCGGTTGCCGAGTCTTCGGTTGTCGAGTCTTCGGTTGCCGAGTCTTCGGTTGCCGAGTTTTCGGTCGCCGAGTCTTCGGTCGCCGAGCCTTCGGTCGCCGAGCCTTCGGTTGCCGAGTCTTCGGTTGCCGAGTCTTCGGTTACCGAGTCTTCGGTTGCCGAGGCTTCGGTTGCCGAGTCTTCGGTTGCCGAGTCTTCGGTTGCCGAGTCTGCGGTTGCCGAGTCTTCGGTTGCCGAGTCTTCGGTTGCCGAGTCTTCGGTTGCCGAGTCTTCGGTTGCCGAGTCTTCGGTTGCCGAGTCTTGGGTTTCCGAGTCTCCGCTTGCCGAGTCTTCGGTTGCCGAGTCCTCGGTTGCCGAGTCTTCGGTTGCCGAGCCTTCGGTTGCGGAGCCTTCGGTTGTCGAGCCTTCGGTTGTCGAGCCTTCGGTTGTCGAGCCTTCGGTTGTCGAGCCTTCGGTCGCCGAGCCTTCGGTCGCCGAGCCTTCGGTCGCCGAGTCTTCGGTCGCCGAGTCTTCGGTCGCCGAGCCTTCGGTCGCCGAGCCTTCGGTCGCCGAGCCTTCGGTCGCCGAGCCTTCGGTCTCCGAGTCTTCGGTCGCCGAGTCTTCGGTTGCCGCGCCTTCGGATCCCGCGCCTTCGGTCGCCGAGCCTTCGTTCGCCGAGCCTTCGGTCGCCGAGCCTTCGGTCGCCGAGGCTTCGGTCCCCGAGCTTTCGGTCGCCGAGCCTTCGTTCGCCGAGTCTTCGGTTGCCGAGTCATCGGTTGCCGAGTATTCGGTTGCCGAGTCTTCGGTTGCCGAGTCTTCGGTTGCCGAGTCTTCGGTTGCCGAGTCTTCAGTTCCCGTGTCTTCGGTTGACGAGTCTTCGGTTGCCGAGTCTTCGGTTGCCGAGTCTTCGGGTTCCGAGTCTTCGGTTGCCGAGTCTTCGGTTGCCGAGTCTTCGGTTGCCGAGTCTTCGGTTGCCGAGTCTTCGGTTGCCGAGTCTTGGGTTGTCGAGTCTTGGGTTGTCGAATCCTCGGTGACGAGGTTCCGGGGTTCGAATTTTCGAAGTCGAATACTTGGTCTGGGATTTCCGGTGTGGGGTCCTCGGTATGGAGTTTTCGGGTGTTGAGCTTTCGGTGTTGAATCCTCCGTTTCCTTTTTTCGGGTGTCGAGACCTCGGGTGTCGAGGTTTTGGGTATCGAGGTTTTGGGTGTCGAGGTTTCCGGTGTCGAGATTACGGGTGTCGAGATTACGGGTGTCGAGATTTCGGGTGTCGAGGTTTCGAGTGTCGAGGTTTCGGGTGTCGAATTTTCCATGTCGAATTTTCCATGTCGAATTTTCCATGTCGAGTTTTCGATCAGGAATTTTCGATGAGGAATTTTCGATGTTGAATTCTCGAGGTTGAATTTTTGAGGTCGAATTTTTGGTGTCGAATTTTTGATGTCGAATTTTCGACGTCGGATTTTCGACGTCGTATTTTCGATTTGGTGTATTCGGGTGTCGAGGTTTCGTTTCGGGTATTCGTATGTGGGTCTTCGTGTGCCGAGTCTTCGGGCTCGAGTCTTCGGTTGACGAGTCTTCGGTTGTCGAGTCTTCGGTTGTCGAGTCTTCGGTTGTCGATACTTCGGTTGTCGAGTCTTCGGTTGTCGAGTCCTCGGTTGTCGAGCCTTCGGTAGTCAAGCCTTCGGTTGTCGAGCCTTCGGTTGCCGTGTCTTGGGTTGCCGAGTCTTCGGTTGCCGTGTCTTCGGTTGCCGAGTCTTCGGTTGCCGAGTCTTCGGTTGCCGGGTCTTCGGTTGCCGGGTCTTCGGTTGCCGAGTCTTCTGTTGTCGAGTCTTCGGTTGTCGAGACTTCGGTTGTCGAGTCTTCGATTGTCGAGTCTTCGGTTGTCGATACTTCGGTTGTCGAGTCTTCGGTTGTCGAGTCCTCGGTTGTCGAGACCTCGGTTGTCGAGCCTTCGGTAGTCGAGCCTTCGATTGTCGAGCCTTCGGTTGTCGAGCCTTCGGTAGTCGAGCCTTCGGTTGTCGAGCCTTGGGTTGTCGAGTCTTCGGTTGCCGAGTCTTCGGTTGCCGAGTCTTCGGTTGCGAGTCTTCGGTTGCCGAGTCTTCGGTTGCCGAGTCTTCGGTTGCCGAGTCTTCGGTTGCCGAGTCTTCGGTGGCCGAGTCTTCGGTCGCCGAGCCTTCGGTCGCCGAGCCTTCGGTCGCCGAGCCTTCGGTCGCAAAGCCTTCGGTCGCCGAGCCTTCGGTCGCCGAGTCTTCGGTTGCCGAGTGTTCGGTTGCCGAGTCTTCGGTTGCCGAGTCTTCGGTGGCCGAGTCTTCGGTCGCCGAGCCTTCGGTCGCCGAGCCTTCGGTCGCCGAGCCTTCGGTCGCAAAGCCTTCGGTCGCCGAGCCTTCGGTCGCCGAGTCTTCGGTTGCCGAGTGTTCGGTTGCCGAGTCTTCGGTTGCCGAGTCTTCGGTTGCCGAGTCTTCGGTTGCCGAGTCTTGGGTTGTCGAATTCTCGGTGACGAGGGTCCGGGGTTCGAATTTTCGACATCGAAGTCTTGGTCTGCGATTTCCGGTGTGGGGTCCTCGGTGTGGAGTTATCGGGTTTTGAGGTTTCGGTGTCTGGTCCTCCGTTTCCTTTTTTCGGGTGTCGAGCCCTCGGGTGTCGAGGTTTTGGGTATCGAGGTTTTGGGTGTCGAGGTTTCCCGTTTCGAGATTACGGGTGTCGAGATTACGGGTGTCGAGGTTTCGGGTGTCGAGGTTTCGAGTGTCGAGGTTTCGGGTGTCGAATTTTCCATGTCGAATTTTCCATGTCGAGTTTTCGATCAGGAATTTTCGATGAGGAATTTTCGGTGTTGAATCCTCGAGTTCGAATTTTTGAGGTCGAATTTTTGGTGTCGAATTTTTGATGTCGAATTTTTGATGTCGAATTTTCGATGTCGAATATTCGACGTCGGATTTTCGACGTCGAATTTTCGATTTGGTGTATTCGGGTGTCGAGGTTTCGTTTCGGGTCTTCGTATGTGGGTCTTCGTGTGCCGAGTCTTCGGGCTCGAGTCTTCGGTTGTCGAGTCTTCGGTTGTCGAGTCTTCGGACGCCGAGCCTTCGGTCGCCGAGCCTTCGGTCGCCGAGCCTTCGGTCGCCGAGCTTTCGGTCGCCGAGCCTTCGGTCGCCGAGCCTTCGGTCGCAGAGCCTTCGGTCGTCGAGCCTTCGGTCGCCGAGCCTTCGGTCGCCGAGCCTTCGGTCGCCGAGCCTTCGGTCGCCGAGTCTTCGGTCGCCGAATCTTCGGTCGTCGAGTCTTCGGTCGCCGAGTCTTCGGTCGCCGAGTCTTCGGTCGCCGAGCCTTCGGTCGCCGAGTCTTCGGTTGCCGAGTCTTCGGTTGCCTATCTTCGGTTGCCACGCCTTCGGATCCCGCGCCTTCGGACGCCGAGCCTTCGGTCGCCGAGCCTTCGGTCGCGGAGCCTTCGGTCGCCGAGCCTTCGGTCGTCGAGCCTTCGGTCGCCGAGCCTTCGGTTGCCGAGCCTTCGGTCCCCGAGCTTTCGGTCGCCGAGTCTTCGTTCGCCGAGTCTTCGGTTGCCGAGTCTTCGGTTGCCGAGTCTTCGGTTGCCGAGTCTTCGGTTGCCGAGTCTTCGGTCGCCGAGTCTTCGGTCGCCGAGTCTTCGGTCGCCGAGTCTTCGGTTGCCGAGTCTTCGGTTGCCGAGTCTTCGGTTGCCGAGTCTTCGATTGCCGAGCCTTCGGTAGCCGAGTCTTCGGTCGCCGAGCCTTCGGTAGCCAAGCCTTCGGTCGCCGAGTCTTTAGTTGCCGAGTCTTCGGTTGCCGAGTCTTCGGTTGACCAGTCTTCGGTTGCCGAGTCTTCGGTTGCCGAGTCTTCGGTTGTCGAGTCTTCGGTTGCCGCGTCTTCGGTTGCCGAGGCTTCGGTTGCCGAGTCTTCGGTTGCCGAGTCTTCGGTTGCCAAGTCTTAGGTTGCCGAGTCTTCGGTTTCCGAGTCTCCGCTTGCCGAGTCTTCGGTTGCCGAGTCTTCGGTTGCCGAGTCTTCGGTTGCCGAGCCTTCGGTTGTCGAGCCTTCGGTTGTCGAGCCTTCGGTTGTCGAGCCTTCGGTTTTCGAGCCTTCGGTTGCCGAGTCTTGGGTTGGCGAGTCTTGTGTTGTGGAATACTCTGTAACGAGGCTCCGGCGTTGGAATTTTCGACGTCCAATTCTTGGTCTGGGATTTCCAGTGTGGGGTCCTCGGTATGGAGTTTTCGGGTGTTGAGCTTTAGGTGTTGAATCCTCCGTTTCCTTTTTTCGGGTGCCGAGCCCTCGGGTGTCGAGGTTTTGGATATCGAGGTTTTGGGTGTCGAGGTTTCCGGTGTCGAGATTACGGGTGTCGAGATTACGGGTGTCGAGATTTCGGGTTTCGAGGTTTCGAATGTCGAGGTTTCGGGTGTCGAATGTTCCATGTCGAATTTTCCATGTCGAGTTTTCGATCAGGAATTTTCGATGAGGAATTTTCGATGTTGAATTCTCGAGGTCGAATTTTTGTGGTCGAATTTTTGGTGTCGAACTTTGATGTCGAATTTTCGATGTCGAATTTTCGACGTCGGATTTTCGACGTCGAATTTTCGATTTGGTGTATTCGGGTGTCGAGATTTCGTTTCGGGTCTTCGTATGTGGGTCTTCGTGTGCCGAGTCTTCGGTTGTCGAGTCTTCGGACGCCGAGTCTTCGGACGCCGAGCCTTCGGTCGCCGAGCCTTCGGTCGCCTAGCCTTCGGTCGCCGAGCCTTCGGTCGCCGAGCCTTCGGTCGCCGAGCCTTCGGTCGCCGAGTCTTCGGTTGCCGAGTCTTCGGTTGCCGTGTCTTATGTTCCCGAGCGTTCGGTTGCCGAGTCTTCGGTTGCCGAGTCTTCGGTTGCCGTGTCTTCGGTTGCCGAGTCTTCGGTTGCCGAGTGTTCGGTTGCCGAGCCTTCGTTTGTCGAGCCTTCCCTTTCCCAGCCTTCGATGTCGCGCCTTCGGATGCCGCGCCTTCGGTCGCCGAGCCTTCGGTCGCCGTGCCTTCGGTTGCCGAGCCTTCGGTTGCCGCGCCTTCGGATGCTGCGCCTTCGGTCGCCGAGCCTTCGGTCGCCGAGCCATCGGTCGCCGAGCCTTCGGTCGCCGAGTCTTCGGTCGCCGAGTCTTCGGTCGCCGTGTCTTCGTTTGCCGAGTCTTCGTATGCCGAGTCTTCGGTTGCCGAGTCTTGGGGTTCCGAGTCTTCGGTTGCCGAGTCTTCGGTTGCCGAGTCTTCGGTTGCCGAGTCTTCGGTTGCCGAGTCTTCGGTTGCCGAGTCTTCGGTTGCCGAGTCTTCGGTTGCCGAGTCTTCGGTTGCCGAGTCTTCGGTTTCCGAGGCTCCACTTGCCGAGTCTTCGGTTGCCGAGTCTTCCGTTGCCGAGTCTTCGGTTGCCGAGCCTTCGGTTGCCGAGCCTTCGGTTGTCGAGCCTTCGGTTGTCGAGCCTTCGGTTGTCGAGGCTTCGGTTGTCGAGTCTTCGGTTGCCGAGTCTTCGGTTTCCGAGTCTTCGCTTGCCGAGTCTTCGCTTGCCGAGTCTTCGCTTGCCGAGTCTTCGGTTGTCGAGTCCTCGGTTGTCGAGTCTTCGGTTGTCGAGCCTTCGGTTGTCGAGCCTTCGGTCGCCGAGCCTTCGGTCGCCGAGCCTTCGGTCGCCGAGCCTTCGGTCGCCGTGCCTTCGGTCGCCGAGTCTTCGGTCGCCGAGCCTTCGGTCGCCGAGCCTTTGGTCGCCGAGCCTTCGGTCGCCGAGCCTTCGGTCGCCGAGTCTTCGGTCGCCGAGTCTTCGGTCGCCGAGTCTTCGGTCGCCGAGTCTTCGGTCGCCGAGCCTTCGGTCGCCGAGTCTTCGGTTGCCGAGTCTTCGGTTGCCGAGTCTTCGGTTGCTGAGTCTTGGGTTGTCGAATCCTCGGTGACGAGGTTCCGGGGTTCGAATTTTCGAAGTCGAATTCTTGGTCTGGGATTTCCGGTGTGGGGTCCTCGGTATGGAGTTTTCGGGTGTTGAGCTTTCGGTGTTGAATCCTCCGTTTCCTTTTTTCGGGTGTCGAGCCCTCGGGTGTCGAGGTTTTGGGTACCGAGGTTTTGGGTGTCGAGGTTTCCGGTGTCGAGATTCCGGGTGTCGAGATTACGGGTGTCGAGATTTCGGGTGTCGAGGTTTCGAGTGTCGAGGTTTCGGGTGTCGAATTTTCCATGTCGAATGTTCCATGTCGAGTTTTCGATCAGGAATTTTCGATGAGGAATTTTCGATGGTGAATTCTCGAGGTCGAATTTTTGAGGTCGAATTTTTGATGTCGAGTTTTCGATGTCGAATTTTCGATGTTGAATTTTCGACGTCGGATTTTCGACGTCGAATTTTCGATTTGGTGTATTCGGGTGTCGAGGTTTCGTTTTGGGTATTCGTATGTGGGTCTTCGTGTGCCGAGTCTTCGGGCTCGAGTCTTCGGTTGTCGAGTCTTCGGACGCCGAGTCTTCGGACGCCGAGCCTTCGGTCGCCGAGCCTTCGGTCGCCGAGCCTTTGGTCGCCGAGCCTTCGGTCGCCGAGACTTTTGTCGCCGAGCCTTCGGTCGCCGAGTCTTCGGTTGCCGAGTTTTCGGTTGCCGTGTCTTCGGTTGCCGAGTCTTCGGTTGCCGAGTCTTCGGTTGCCGTGTCTTCGGTTGCCGAGTCTTCGGTTGCCGTGTCTTCGGTTGCCGAGTCTTCGGTTGTCGCGCCTTCGGATGCCGCGCCTTCGGTCGCCGAGCCTTCGGTCGCCGAGCCTTCGGTCGCCGAGCCTTCGGTCGCAAAACCTTCGGTCGCCGAGTGTTCGGTCGCCGAGTCTTCGGTTGCCGAGTCTTCGGTGGCCGAGTCTTCGGTCGCCGAGCCTTCGGTCGCCGAGCCATCGGTCGCCGAGCCTTCGGTCGCCGAGCCATCGGTCGCCGAGCCTTCGGTCGCCGAGTCTTCGGTTGCCGAGTCTTCGGTTGCCGTGTCTTCGGTTGCCGAGTCTTCGGTTGCCGAGCTTTCGATTGCCGATTCTTCGGTTGCCGAGTCTTCGGTTGCCGAGTCTTCGGGCTCCGAGTCTTCGGTTGCCGAGTCTTCGGTTGCCGAGTCTTCGGTTGCCGAGTCTTCGGTTGCCGAGTCTTCGGTTTCCGAGTCTTCGGTTGCCTAGTCTTCGGTTGCCGAGTCTTCGATTGCCGAGTCTTCGGTTGCCGAGTCTTCGGTTGCCGAGTCTTCGGTTGCCGAGACTTCGGTTGCCGAGTCTTCTGTTTCCGAGTCTCCGCTTGCCGAGTCTTCGGTTGCCGAGTCTTCCGTTGCCGAGTCTTCAGTTGCCGAGCCTTCGGTTGCCGAGCCTTCGGTTGTCGAGCCTTCGGTTGTCGAGCCTTCGGTTGTCGAGCCTACGGTTGTCGAGCCTTCGGTTGTCGAGTCTTCGGTTGTCGAGTCTTCGGTTGCCGAGTCTTCGGTTTCCGAGTCTTCGCTTGCCGCGTCTTCGGTTGCCGAGTCTTCGGTTGTCGAGTCCTCGGTTGTCGAGTCCTCGGTTGTCGAGTCTTCGGTTGTCGAGCCTTCGGTTTTCGAGCCTTCGGTCGCCGAGCCTTCGGTCGCCGAGCCTTCGCTCGCCGAGCCTTCGGTCGCCGAGCCTTCGGTCGCCGTGCCTTCGGTCGCCGAGTCTTCGGTCGCCGAGCCTTCGGTCGCCGAGCCTTCGGTCGCCAAGCCTTCGGTCGCCGAGTCTTCGGTCGCCGAGCCTTCGGTCGCCGAGTCTTCGATTGCCGATCTTCGGTTGCCGCGCCTTCGGATCCCGCGCCTTTGGTCGCCGAGCCTTCGGACGCCGACCCTTCGGTCGCCGAGCCTTCGGTCGCCGAGCCTTCGGTCCCAGTAGCTTTCGGTCGCCGAGTCTTCGTTCACCGAGTCTTCGGTTGCCGAGTCTTCGGTTGCCGAGTCTTCGGTTGCCGAGTCTTCGGTTGCCGAGTCTTCGGTTGCCGAGTCTTCGGTTGCCGAGTCTTCGGTTGCCGAGTCTTCGGTTGCCGAGTCTTCGGTTGCCGAGTCTTCTGTTGTCGAGTCTTCGGCTGTCGAGTCTTCGGTTATTGAGTCTTCGGTTGTCGATACTTCGGTTGTTGAGTCTTCGGTTGTCGAGTCCTCGGTTGTCGAGTCCTCGGTTGTCGAGCCTTCGGTAGTCGAGCCTTCGGTTGTCGAGCCTTCGGTTGTCGAGCCTTCGGTAGTCGAGCCTTCGGTAGTCGAGCCTTCGGTTGTCGAGCCTTGGGTTGTCGAGCCTTGGGTTGTCGAGTCTTCGGTTATCGGGTCTTCGGTGGCCGAGTCTTCGGTCGCCGAGTCTTCGGTCGCCGAGCCTTCGGTCGCCGAGCCTTGGGTCGCCGAGCCTTGGGTCGCCGAGCCTTCGGTCGCCGAGCCTTCGGTCGCCGAGCCTTCGGTCGCCGAGTCTTCGGTCGCCGAGTCTTCGGTCGCCGAGTCTTCGGTCGCCGAGTCTTCGGTCGCCGAGCCTTCGGTCGCCGAGTCTTCGGTTGCCGAGTCTTCGGTTGCCGAGTCTTCGGTTGCTGAGTCTTGGGTTGTCGAATCCTCGGTGACGAGGTTCCGGGGTTCGAATTTTCGAAGTCGAATTCTTGGTCTGGGATTTCCGGTGTGGGGTCCTCGGTATGGAGTTTTCGGGTGTTGAGCTTTCGGTGTTGAATCCTCCGTTTCCTTTTTTCGGGTGTCGAGCCCTCGGGTGTCGAGGTTTTGGGTACCGAGGTTTTGGGTGTCGAGGTTTCCGGTGTCGAGATTCCGGGTGTCGAGATTACGGGTGTCGAGATTTCGGGTGTCGAGGTTTCGAGTGTCGAGGTTTCGGGTGTCGAATTTTCCATGTCGAATGTTCCATGTCGAGTTTTCGATCAGGAATTTTCGATGAGGAATTTTCGATGGTGAATTCTCGAGGTCGAATTTTTGAGGTCGAATTTTTGATGTCGAGTTTTCGATGTCGAATTTTCGATGTTGAATTTTCGACGTCGGATTTTCGACGTCGAATTTTCGATTTGGTGTATTCGGGTGTCGAGGTTTCGTTTTGGGTATTCGTATGTGGGTCTTCGTGTGCCGAGTCTTCGGGCTCGAGTCTTCGGTTGTCGAGTCTTCGGACGCCGAGTCTTCGGACGCCGAGCCTTCGGTCGCCGAGCCTTCGGTCGTCGAGCCTTTGGTCGCCGAGCCTTCGGTCGCCGAGACTTTTGTCGCCGAGCCTTCGGTCGCCGAGTCTTCGGTTGCCGAGTTTTCGGTTGCCGTGTCTTCGGTTGCCGAGTCTTCGGTTGCCGAGTCTTCGGTTGCCGTGTCTTCGGTTGCCGAGTCTTCGGTTGCCGTGTCTTCGGTTGCCGAGTCTTCGGTTGTCGCGCCTTCGGATGCCGCGCCTTCGGTCGCCGAGCCTTCGGTCGCCGAGCCTTCGGTCGCCGAGCCTTCGGTCGCAAAACCTTCGGTCGCCGAGTGTTCGGTCGCCGAGTCTTCGGTTGCCGAGTCTTCGGTGGCCGAGTCTTCGGTCGCCGAGCCTTCGGTCGCCGAGCCATCGGTCGCCGAGCCTTCGGTCGCCGAGCCATCGGTCGCCGAGCCTTCGGTCGCCGAGTCTTCGGTTGCCGAGTCTTCGGTTGCCGTGTCTTCGGTTGCCGAGTCTTCGGTTGCCGAGCTTTCGATTGCCGATTCTTCGGTTGCCGAGTCTTCGGTTGCCGAGTCTTCGGGCTCCGAGTCTTCGGTTGCCGAGTCTTCGGTTGCCGAGTCTTCGGTTGCCGAGTCTTCGGTTGCCGAGTCTTCGGTTTCCGAGTCTTCGGTTGCCTAGTCTTCGGTTGCCGAGTCTTCGATTGCCGAGTCTTCGGTTGCCGAGTCTTCGGTTGCCGAGTCTTCGGTTGCCGAGACTTCGGTTGCCGAGTCTTCTGTTTCCGAGTCTCCGCTTGCCGAGTCTTCGGTTGCCGAGTCTTCCGTTGCCGAGTCTTCAGTTGCCGAGCCTTCGGTTGCCGAGCCTTCGGTTGTCGAGCCTTCGGTTGTCAAGCCTTCGGTTGTCGAGCCTACGGTTGTCGAGCCTTCGGTTGTCGAGTCTTCGGTTGTCGAGTCTTCGGTTGCCGAGTCTTCGGTTTCCGAGTCTTCGCTTGCCGCGTCTTCGGTTGCCGAGTCTTCGGTTGTCGAGTCCTCGGTTGTCGAGTCCTCGGTTGTCGAGTCTTCGGTTGTCGAGCCTTCGGTTGTCGAGCCTTCGGTCGCCGAGCCTTCGGTCGCCGAGCCTTCGCTCGCCGAGCCTTCGGTCGCCGAGCCTTCGGTCGCCGTGCCTTCGGTCGCCGAGCCTTCGGTCGCCGAGCCTTCGGTCGCCAAGCCTTCGGTCGCCGAGTCTTCGGTCGCCGAGCCTTCGGTCGCCGAGTCTTCGATTGCCGATCTTCGGTTGCCGCGCCTTCGGATCCCGCGCCTTTGGTCGCCGAGCCTTCGGACGCCGACCCTTCGGTCGCCGAGCCTTCGGTCGCCGAGCCTTCGGTCCCAGTAGCTTTCGGTCGCCGAGTCTTCGTTCACCGAGTCTTCGGTTGCCGAGTCTTCGGTTGCCGAGTCTTCGGTTGCCGAGTCTTCGGTTGCCGAGTCTTCGGTTGCCGAGTCTTCGGTTGCCGAGTCTTCGGTTGCCGAGTCTTCGGTTGCCGAGTCTTCGGTTGCCGAGTCTTCGGTTGCCGAGTCTTCTGTTGTCGAGTCTTCGGCTGTCGAGTCTTCGGTTATTGAGTCTTCGGTTGTCGATACTTCGGTTGTTGAGTCTTCGGTTGTCGAGTCCTCGGTTGTCGAGTCCTCGGTTGTCGAGCCTTCGGTAGTCGAGCCTTCGGTTGTCGAGCCTTCGGTTGTCGAGCCTTCGGTAGTCGAGCCTTCGGTAGTCGAGCCTTCGGTTGTCGAGCCTTGGGTTGTCGAGCCTTGGGTTGTCGAGTCTTCGGTTATCGGGTCTTCGGTGGCCGAGTCTTCGGTCGCCGAGTCTTCGGTCGCCGAGCCTTCGGTCGCCGAGCCTTGGGTCGCCGAGCCTTGGGTCGCCGAGCCTTCGGTCGCCGAGCCTTCGGTCGCCGAGCCTTCGGTCGCCGAGCCTTCGGTCGCCGAGTCTTCGGTTGCCGAGTCTTCGGTTGCCGAGTCTTCGGTTGCCGAGTCTTCGGTTGCCGAGCCTTGGGTTGTCGAATTCTCGGTGACGAGGTTCCGGGGTTCGAATTTTCGACATCGAAGTCTTGGTCTGGGATTTCCGGTGTGGGGTCCTCGGTGTGGAGTTTTCGGGTGTTGAGGTTTCGGTGTTGGGTCCTCCGTTTCCTTTTTTCGGGTGTCGAGCCCTCGGGTGTCGAGGTTTTGGGTATCGAGGTTTTGGGTGTCGAGGTTTCCCGTTTCGAGATTACGGGTGTCGAGATTACGGGTGTCGAGTTTTCGGGTGTCGAGGTTTCGAGTGTCGAGGTTTCGGGTGTCGAATTTTCCAGGTCGAATTTTCCATGTCGAATTTTCCATGTCGAGTTTTCGATGAGGAATTTTCGATGTTGAATTCTCGAGGTCGAATTTTTGAGGTCGAATTTTTGGTGTCGAATTTTTGATGTCGAATTTTCGATGTCGAATTTTCGATGTCGAATTTTCGACGTCCGATTTTCGACGTCGAATTTTCAATTTGGTGTATTCGGGTGTCGAGGTTTCGTTTCGGGTCTTCGTATGTGCGTCTTCGTGTGCCGAGTCTTCGGGCTCGAGTCTTCGGTTGTCGAGTCTTCGGTTGTCGAGTCTTCGGACGCCGAGCCTTCAGTCGCCGAGCCTTCGTTCGCCGAGCCTTCTGTCGCCAAGCCTTCGGTCGCCGAGCCTTCGGTCGCTGAGCCTTCGGTCGCCGAGCCTTCGGTCGCCGAGTCTTCGGTTGCCGAGTCTTGGTTGCCGTGTCTTCGGTTGCCGAGTCTTCCGTTGCCGTGTCTTCGGTTGCCGAGTCTTCGGTTGCCGAGTCTTCCGTTGCCGTGTCTTCGGTTGCCGAGTCTTCGGTTGCCGAGTCTTCGGTAGTCGAGCCTTCGGTTGCCGAGTCTTCGGTTGCCGAGCCTTCGGTTGTCGAGCCTTCCCTTTCCGAGCCTTCGGTTGTCGCGCCTTCGGATGCCGCGCCTTCGGTCGCCGAGCCTTCGGTCGCCGAGTCTTCGGTTGCCGAGTCTTCGGCTGCCGAGTTTTCGGTTGCCCAGTCTTCTGTTGTCGAGTCTTCGGTTGTCGAGTCTTCGGTTGTCGAGTCTTCGGTTGTCGAGTCTTCGGTTGTCGAGTCCTCGGTTGTCGAGTCCTCGGTTGTCGAGCCTTCGGTAGTCGAGCCTTCGGTTGTCGAGCCTTCGGTTGTCGAGCCTTCGGTTGTCGAGCCTTCGGTAGTCGAGCCTTCGGTAGTCGAGCCTTCGGTCGCCGAGCCTTCGGTCGCCGAGTCTTCAGTCGCCGAGCCTTCGGTCGACAAGCCTTCGGTTGCCGAGTCTTCGGTTGCCGAGTCCTCGGTTGCCGAGTCTTCGGTTGCCGTGTCTTCGGTTGCCGAGTCTTCGGTTGCCGAGTCTATGGTTGCCGAGTCTTCGGTGGCCGAGTCTTCGGTCGCCGAGCCTTCGGTCGCCGAGCCTTCGGTCGCCGAGTCTTCGGTCGCCGAGTCTTCGGTTGCCGAGTCTTCGGCTGCCGAGTTTTCGGTTGCCCAGTCTTCTGTTGTCGAGTCTTCGGTTGTCGAGTCTTCGGTTGTCGAGTCTTCGGTTGTCGAGTCTTCGGTTGTCGAGTCC
Source organism: Tenodera sinensis (assembly GCA_030765045.1). NCBI lineage: Eukaryota > Metazoa > Arthropoda > Insecta > Mantodea > Mantidae > Tenodera > Tenodera sinensis. The sequence continues at coordinate 355,106,417 of CM060964.1, read as the reverse complement.
TCGGTTGTCGAGTCCTCGGTTGTCGAACCTTCGGTAGTCGAGCCTTCGGTTGTCGAGCCTTCGGTTGTCGAGCCTTCGGTTGTCGAGCCTTCGGTAGTCGAGCCCTCGGTAGTCGAGCCTTCGGTCGCCGAGCCTTCGGTCGCCGAGTCTTCAGTCGCCGAGCCTTCGGTCGACAAGCCTTCGGTTGTCGAGTCTTCGGTTGTCGAGTCCTCGGTTGTCGAGTCCTCGGTTGTCGAGCCTTCGGTAGTCGAGCCTTCGGTTGTCGAGCCTTCGGTTGTCGAGCCTTCGGTAGTCGAGCCTTCGGTAGTCGAGCCTTCGGTTGTCGAGCCTTGGGTTGTCGAGCCTTGGGTTGTCGAGACTTCGGTTATCGGGTCTTCGGTGGCCGAGTCTTCGGTCGCCGAGTCTTCGGTCGCCGAGCCTTCGGTCGCCGAGCCTTGGGTCGCCGAGCCTTGGGTCGCCGAGCCTTCGGTCGCCGAGCCTTCGGTCGCCTAGCCTTCGGTCGCCGAGCCTTCGGTTGCCGAGTCTTCGGTGGCCGAACTTTCGGTTGCCGAGTCTTCGGTTGCCGAGTCTTCGGTTGCCGAGTCTTCGGATGCCGAGTCTTCGGTTGCCGAGTCTTCGGTTGCCGAGTCTTCGGTTGCCGAGTCTTCGGTTGCCGAGGCTTCGGTTGCCGAGTCTTCGCTTGCCGAGTCTTCGGTTGCCGAGTCTTCGGTTGCCGAGTCTTCGGTTTCCGAGTCTTGGGTTGTCGAATCCTCGGTGACGAGGTTCCGGGGTTCGAATTTTCGACATCAAAGTCTTGGTCAGGGATTTCCGGTGTCGGGTCCTCGGTGTGGAGTTTTCGGGTGTTGAGGTTTCGGTGTTGGGTCCTCCGTTTCCTTTTTTCGGGTGTCGAGGTTTTGGGTATCGAGGTTTTGGGTGTCGAGATTACGGGTGTCGAGATTACTGGTGTCGAGATTTCGGGTGTCGAGGTTTCGAGTGTCGAGGTTTCGGGTGTCGAGGTTTCGGGTGTCGAATTTTCCATGTCGAATTTTCCATGTCGAGTTTTCGATCAGGAATTTTCGATAAGGAATTTTCGATGTTGAATTCTCGAGGTCGAATTTTTGAGGTCGAATCTTTGGTGTCGAATTTTTGATGTCGATTTTTCGATGTCGAATTTTCGACGTCGAATTTTCGATTTGGTGTATTCGGGTGTCGAGGTTTCGTTTCGGGTCTTCGTATGTGGGTCTTCGTGTGCCGAGTCTTCGGTTGTCGAGTTTTGGGGCTCGAGTCTTCGGTTGTCGAGTCTTCGGTTGTCGAGTCTTCCGTTGTCGAGTCTTCGGTTGTCATGTCTTCGGTTGTCGAGTCTTCGGTGGACGAGTCTTCGGTTGCCGAGTCTTCGGTTGCCGAGTCTTCGGTTGCCGAGTCTTCGGTTGCCAAGTCTTCGGTTGCCGAGTCTTCGGTTGTAGAGCCTTCGGTTGTCGAGCCTTTGGTTGTCGAGCCTTCGGTTGTCGAGCCTTCGGTTGCCGAGCCTTCGGTTGCCACGCCTTCGGATGCCGCGCCTTCGGTCGCCGAGTCTTCGGTCGCCGAGTCTTCGGTCGCCGAGCCTTCGGTCGCCGAGCCTTGGGTCGCCGAACCTTGGGTCGCCGAGTCTTCGGTCGCCGAGCCGTCGGTCGCCGAGCCTTCGGTCGCCGAGTCTTCGGTTGCCGAGTCTTCGGTTGCCGAGCATTCGGTTGCCGAGTCTTCGGTTGCCGAGCCTTCGGTTGTCGAGCCTTCCCTTTCCGAGCCTTCGGTTGTCGCGCCTTCGGATGCCGCGCCTTCGGTCGCCGAGCCTTCGGTCGCCGAGCCTTCGGTCGCCGAGCCTTCGGACGCCGAGCCATCGGTCGCCGAGCCTTCGGTCGCCGAGTCTTCGGTTACCGAGTCTTCGGTTGCCGTGTCTTCGGTTGCCGAGTCTTCGGTTGCCCAGTCTTCGGTTGCCGAGTCTTCGGTTGCCGAGTCTTCGGTTGCCGAGTCTTCGGGTTCTGAGTCTTCGGTTGCCGAGTCTTCGGTTGCCGAGTCTTCGGTTGTCGAGCCTTCGGTTGTCGAGCCTTCGGTTGTCGAGCCTTCGGTTGTCGAGCCTTCGGTTGCCGAGTCTTCGGTTGCCAAGATTGGGTTGCCGAGTCTTCGGTTGCCGAGTCTTCGGTTGCCCAGTCTTCGGTTGCCGAGTCCTCGGTTGTCGAGCCTTCGGTAGTCGAGCCTTCGGTTGTCGAGCCTTCGGTTGTCGAGCCTTCGGTAGTCGAGCCTTCGGTAGTCGAGCCTTCGGTTGTCGAGCCTTGGGTTGTCGAGCCTTGGGTTGTCGAGACTTCGGTTATCGGGTCTTCGGTTGTCATGTCTTCGGTTGTCGAGTCTTCGGTTGACGAGTCTTCGGTTGCCGAGCCTTCGGTTGCCGAGTCTTCGGTTGCCGAGTCTTCGGTTGCCAAGTCTTCGGTTGCCGAGTCTTCGGTTGTAGAGCCTTCGGTTGTCGAGCCTTTGGTTGTCGAGACTTCGGTTGTCGAGCCTTCGGTTGCCGAGCCTTCGGTTGCCGCGCCTTCGGATGCCGCGCCTTCGGTTGCCGAGTCTTCGGTTGCCGAGTCTTCGGTCACCGAGTCTTCGGTCGCCGAGCCTTCGGTCGCCGAGCCTTGGGTCGCCGAGCCTTGGGTCGCCGAGTCTTCGGTCGCCGAGCCTTCGGTCGCCGAGCCTTCGGTCGCCGAGCCTTCGGTCGCCGAGTCTTCGGTTGCCGAGTCTTCGGTTGCCGAGCATTCGGTTGTCGAGCCTTCCCTTTCCGAGCCTTCGGTTGTCGCGCCTTCGGATGCCGCGCCTTCGGTCGCCGAGCCTTCGGTCGCCGAGCCTTCGGTCGCCGAGCCATCGGTCGCCGAGCCTTCGGTCGCCGAGTCTTCGGTTACCGAGTCTTCGGTTGCCGTGTCTTCGGTTGCCGAGTCTTCGGTTGCCCAGTCTTCGGTTGCCGAGTCTTCGGTTGCCGAGTCTTCGGTTGCCGAGTCTTCGGTTGCCGAGTCTTCGGGTTCTGAGTCTTCGGTTGCCGAGGCTTCGGTTGCCGAGTCTTCGGTTGCCGAGTCTTCGGTTGTCGAGCCTTCGGTTGTCGAGCCTTCGGTTGTCAAGCCTTCGGTTGCCGAGTCTTCGGTTGCCAAGATTTGGTTGCCGAGTCTTCGGTTGCCCAGTCTTCGGTTGCCGAGTCTTCGGTTGCCGAATCTTCGGTTGCCGTGTCTTCGGTTGCCGAGTCTTCGGTTGCCGAGTCTTCGGTTGCCGAGTCTAGGGTTGCCGAGTCTTCGGTGGCCGAGTCTTCGGTCGCCGAGCCTTCGGTCGCCGAGCCTTCGGTCGCCGAGCCTTCGGTTGCCGAGTCTTCGGTTGCCGAGTCTTCGGTTGCCGAGTCTTCGGTTGCCGAGTCTTCGGTTGCCGAGTCTTCGGGTTCCGAGTCTTCGGTTGCCGAGTCTTCGGTTGCCGAGTCTTCGGTTGCCGATTCTTCGGTTGCCGAGTCTTGGGTTGTCGAATCCTCGGTGACGAGGTTCCGGGGTTCGAATTTTCGAAGTCGAATTCTTGGTCTGGGATTTCCGGTGTGGGGTCCTCGGTATGGAGTTTTCGGGTGTTGAGCTTTCGGTGTTGAATCCTCCGTTTCCTTTTTTCGGGTGTCGAGCCCTCGGGTGTCGAGGTTTTGGGTACCGAGGTTTTGGGTGTCGAGGTTTCCGGTGTCGAGATTCCGGGTGTCGAGATTACGGGTGTCGAGATTTCGGGTGTCGAGGTTTCGAGTGTCGAGGTTTCGGGTGTCGAATTTTCCATGTCGAGTTTTCGATCAGGAATTTTCGATGAGGAATTTTCGATCTTGAATTCTCGAGGTCGAATTTTTGAGGTCGAATTTTTGATGTCGTATTTTCGATGTCGAATTTTCGATGTCGAATTTTCGACGTCGGATTTTCGACGTCGAATTTTCGATTTGGTGTATTCGGGTGTCGAGGTTTCGTTTTGGGTATTCGTATGTGGGTCTTCGTGTGCCGAGTCTTCGGGCTCGAGTCTTCGGTTGTCAGTCTTCGGACGCCGAGTTTTCGGACGCCGAGCCTTCGAACGCCGAGCCTTCGGTCGCCGAGCCTTTGGTCGCCGAGCCTTCGGTCACCGAGCCTTTTGTCGCCGAGCCTTCGGTCGCCGAGTCTTCGGTTGCCGAGTTTTCGGTTGCCGTGTCTTCGGTTGCCGAGTCTTCGGTTGCCGAGTCTTCGGTTGCCGTGTCTTCGGTTGCCGAGTCTTCGGTTGCCGTGTCTTCGGTTGCCGAGTCTTCGGTTGTCGCGCCTTCGGATGCCGCGCCTTCGGTCGCCGAGCCTTCGGTCGCAAAGCCTTCGGTCGTCGAGTGTTCGGTCGCCGAGTCTTCGGTTGCCGAGTCTTCGGTGGCCGAGTCTTCGGTCGCCGAGCCTTCGGTCGCCGAGCCTTCGGTCGCCGAGCCTTCGGTCGCCGAGCCTTCGGTCGCCGAGCCTTCGGACGCCGAGCCATCGGTCGCCGAGCCTTCGGTCGCCGAGTCTTCGGTTGCCGAGTCTTCGGTTGCCGTGTCTTCGGTTGCCGAGTCTTCGATTGCCGATTCTTCGGTTGCCGAGTCTTCGGTTGCCGAGTCTTCGGGCTCCGAGTCTTCGGTTGCCGAGTCTTCGGTTGCCGAAACTTCGGTTGCCGAGTCTTCGGTTGCCGTGTCTTCGGTTGCCGAGTCTTCGGTTTCCGAGTCTTCGGTTGCCTAGTCTTCGGTTGCCGAGTCTTCGGTTGCCGAGTCTTCGGTTGCCGAGTCTTCGGTTGCCGAGTCTTCGGTTGCCGAGTCTTCGGTTGCCGAGTCTTCGGTTGCCGAGTCTTCGGTTGCCGAGTCTTCGGTTGCCGAGTCTTCGGTTGCCGAGTCTTCGGTTGCCGAGTCTTCGGTTTCCGAGTCTTCGGTTTCCGAGTCTTCGGTTGCCGAGTCTTCGGTTGCCGAGTCTTCGGTTGCCGAGTCTTCGGTTGCCGAGTCTTCGGTTGCCGAGTCTTCGGTTGCCGAGTCTTCGGTTGCCGAGTCTTCGGTTTCCGAGTCTTCGGTTTCCGAGTCTCCGCTTGCCGAGTCTTCGGTTGCCGAGTCTTCCGTTGCCGAGTCTTCAGTTGCCGAGCCTTCGGTTGCCGAGCCTTCGGTTGTCGAGCCTTCGGTTGTCGAGCCTACGGTTGTCGAGCCTTCGGTTGTCGAGTCTTCGGTTGTCGAGTCTTCGGTTGCCGAGTCTTCGGTTTCCGAGTCTTCGCTTGCCGCGTCTTCGGTTGCCGAGTCTTCGGTTGTCGAGTCCTCGGTTGTCGAGTCCTCGGTTGTCGAGTCTTCGGTTGTCGAGCCTTCGGTCGCCGAGCCTTCGGTCGCCGAGCCTTCGCTCGCCGAGCCTTCGGTCGCCGAGCCTTCGGTCGCCGTGCCTTCGGTCGCCGAGTCTTCGGTCGCCGAGCCTTCGGTCGCCGAGCCTTCGGTCGCCGAGTCTTCGGTCGCCGAGTCTTCGGTCGCCGAGCCTTCGGTCGCCGAGTCTTCGGTTGCCGATCTTCGGTTGCCGCGCCTTCGGATCCCGCGCCTTTGGTCGCCGAGCCTTCGGACGCCGACCCTTCGGTCGCCGAGCCTTCGGTCGCCGAGCCTTCGGTCGCCGAGCCTTCGGTCGCCGAGCCTTCGGTCCCAGTAGCTTTCGGTTGCCGAGTCTTCGTTCACCGAGTCTTCGGTTGCCGAGTCTTCGGTTGCCGAGCCTTCGGTTGCCGAGTCTTCGGTTGCCGAGTCTTCGGTTGCCGAGTCTTCGGTTGCCGAGTCTTCGGTTGCCGTGTCTTCGGTTGCCGAGTCTTCGGTTGCCGAGTCTTCGGTTGCCGAGTCTTCGGTTGCCGAGTCTTCGGTTGCCGAGTCTTCGGTTGCCGAGTCTTCGGTTGCCGAGTCTTCGGTTGCCGAGTCTTCGGTTGTCGAGTCCTCGGTTGTCGAGTCCTCTGTTGTCGAGCCTTCGGTAGTCGAGGCTTCGGTTGTCGAGCCTTCGGTTGTCGAGCCTTCGGTAGTCGAGCCTTCGGTAGTCGAGCCTTCGGTTCTCGAGCCTTGGGTTGTCGAGTCTTCGGTTATCGGGTCTTCGGTGGCCGAGTCTTCGGTCGCCGAGTCTTCGGTGGCCGAGCCTTCGGTCGCCGAGCCTTCGGTCGCCGAGTCTTCGGTCGCCGAGTCTTCGGTTGCCGACTCTTCGGTTGCCGAGTCTTCGGTTGCCGAGTCTTGGGTTGTCGAATCCTCGGTGACGAGGTTCCGGGGTTCGAATTTTCGACATCGAAGTCTTGGTGTGGGATTTCCGGTGTGGGGTCCTCGGTGTGGAGTTTTCGGGTGTTGAGGTTTCGGTGTTGGGTCCTCCGTTTCCTTTTTTCGGGTGTCGAGCCCTCGGGTGTCGAGGTTTTGGGTATCGAGGTTTTGGGTGTCGAGGTTTCCCGTTTCGAGATTACGGGTGTCGAGATTACGGGTGTCGAGGTTTCTGGTGTCGAGGTTTCGAGTGTCGAGGTTTCGGGTGTCGAATTTTCCAGGTCGAATTTTCCATGTCGAATTTTCCATGTCGAGTTTTCGATCAGGAATTTTCGATGAGGAATTTTCGATGTTGAATTCTCGAGTTCGAATTTTTGAGGTCGAATTTTTGGTGTCGAATTTTTTATGTCCAATTTTCGATGTCGAATTTTCGATGCCGAATTTTCGACGTCGGATTTTCGACGTCGAATTTTTAATTTGGTGTATTCGGGTGTCGAGGTTTCTTTTCGGGTCTTCGTATGTGCGTCTTCGTGTGCCGAGTCTTCGGGCTCGAGTCTTCGGTTGTCGAGTCTTCGGACGCCGAGCCTTCAGTCGCCGAGCCTTCGTTCGCCGAGCCTTCTGTCGCCGAGCCTTCGGTCGCAGAGCCTTCGGTCGCTGAGCCTTCGGTCGCCGAGCCTTCGGTCGCCGAGCCTTCGGTCGCCGAGCCTTCGGTCGCCGAGTCTTCGGTTGCCGAGTCTTCGGTTGCCGAGTCTTCGGTTGCCGTGTCTTCGGTTGCCGAGTCTTCGGTTGCCGAGTCTTCGGTTGCCGAGTCTTCGGTTGCCGAGTCTTCGGTTGCCGAGTCTTCGGTTGCCGAGTCTTCGGTTGCCGAGTCTTCGGTTGTCGAGTCTTCGGTTGTCGAGTCTTCGGTTGTCGAGTCTTCGGTTGTCGAGTCTTCGGTTGTCGAGTCTTCGGTTGTCGAGTCTTCGGTTGTCGAGTCTTCGGTTGACGAGTTTTCGGTTGCCGAGTCTTCGGTCGCCGAGTCTTCGGTCGCCGAGCCTTCGGTGGCCGAGTCTTCGGTTCCCGAGTCTTCGGTTGCCCAGCCTTCGGTTGCCGCGCCTTCGGATGCCGCGCCTTCGGTCGCCGAGCCTTCGGTCGCCGAGCCTTCGGTCGCCGAGCCTTCGGTCGCCGAGCCTTCGGTCGCCGAGCCTTCGGTCGCCGAGCCTTCGGTCGCCGAGCCTTCGGTTGCCGAGCCTTCGGTCGCCGAGCCTTCGGTCGCCGAGTCTTCGGTTGCCGAGTCTTCGGTTGCCGAGTATTCCGTTGCCGAGACTTCGGTTGCCGAGTCTTCGGTTGCCGAGTCTTCGTTTGCCGAGTCTTCGGTTGCCGAGTCTTCGGTTGCCGAGTCTTCGGTTGCCGAGTCTTCGGTTGCCGAGTCTTCGGTTGCCGAGTCTTCGGTTGCCGAGTATTCGGTTGCCGAATCTTCGGTTGCAGAGTCTTGGGTTGTCGAGTCTTGCGTTGTCGAATCCTCGGTGACGAGGTTCCGGAGTTAGAATTTTCGACGTCGAATTCTTGGTCTGGGATTTCCGGTGTGGGGTCCTCGGTATGGAGTTTTCGGGTGTTGAGCTTTCGGCGTTGAATCCTCCGTTTCCTTTTTTCGGGTGTCGAGCCCTCGGGTGTTGAGGTTTTGGGTATCGAGGTTTTGGGTGTCGAGGTTTCCGGTGTCGAGATTACGGGTGTCGAGATTACGGGTGTCGAGATTTCGGGTGTCGAGGTTTCGAGTGTCGAGGTTTCGGGTGTCGAATTTTCCATGTCGAATTTTCCATGTCGAGTTTTCGATCAGGAATTTTCGATGAGGAATTTTCTATGTTGAATTCTCGAGGTCGAACTTTTGAGGTCGAATTTTTGGTGTCGAATTTTTGATGTCGGATTTTCGATGTCGAATTCTCGATTTGGTGTATTCGGGTGTCGATTTTTCGTTTCGGGTCTTCGTATGTGGGTCTACGTGTGCCGAGTCTTCGGTTGCCGTGTCTTCGGTTGCCGAGTCTTCGGTTGCCGAGTCTTCGGTTGCCGAGTCTTCGGTTGTCCAGCCTTCCGGTTCCGAGCCTTCGATTGTCGCGCCTTCGGATGCCGCGCCTTCGGTCGCCGAGCCTTCGGTCGCCGAGCCTTCGGTCGCCGAGTCTTCGGCTGCCGAGTCTTCGGCTGCCGAGTCTTCGGTTGCCCAGTCTTCTGTTGTCGTGTCTTCGGTTGTCGAGTCTTCGGTGGTCGAGTCTTCGGTTGTCGAGTCTTCGGTTAGTCGAGTCTTTGGTTGTCGAGTCCTCGGTTATCGAGTCCTCGGTTGTCGAGCCTTCGGTAGTCGAGCCTTCGGTTGTCGAGCCTTCGGTTGTCGAGCCTTCCGTTGTCCAGCCTTCGGTAGTGGAGCCATCGGTTGCCGAGTCTTCGGTTGCCGAGTCTTCGGTTGCCGAGTCTTCGGTTACCGAGTCTTCGGTTGCCGAGTCTTCGGTTGCCGAGTCTTCGGTTGCCGAGTCTTGGGTTGTCGAATACTCGGTGACGAGGTTCCGGGGTTCGAATTTTCGACATCGAAGTCTTGGTTTGGTATTTCCGGTGTGGGGTGCTCGGTGTGGAGTTTTCGGGTGCTGAGGTTTCGGTTTTGGGTCCTCCGTTTCCTTTTTTCGGGTGTCGAGCCCTCGGGTGTCGAGGTTTTGGATATCGAGGTTTTGGGTGTCGAAGTTTCCGGTGTCGAGATTACGGGTGTCGAGATTACGGGTGTCGAGATTTCGGGTGTCGAGGTTTCGAGTGTCGAGGTTTCGGGTGTCGAGGTTTCGGATGTCGAATTTTCCATGTCGAATTTTCCATGTCGAACTTTCCATGTCGAGTTTTCGATCAGGAATTTTCGATGAGGAATTTTCTATGTTGAATTCTCGAGGTCGAGTATTTGAGGTCGAATTTTTGGTGTCGAATTTTTGATATCGAATTTTCGATGTCGAATTTTCGATGTCGAATTTTCGACGTCGAATAATCGACGTCGGATTTTCGACGTCGAATTTTCAATTTGGTGTATTCGGGTGTCGAGGTTTCGTTTCGGGTCTTCGTATGTGGGTCTTCGTGTGCCGAGTCTTCGTGTGCCGAGTCTTCGGGCTCGAGTCATCGGTTGTCGAGTCTTCGGTTGTCGAGTCTTCGGTTGTCGAGTCTTCGGTTGTCGAGTCTTCGGTTGTCGAGTCTTCGGTTGACGAGTTTTCGGTTGCCGAGTCTTCGGTCGCCGAGTCTTCGGTCGCCGAGCCTTCGGTGGACGAGTCTTCGGTTGCCGAGTCTTCGGTTGCCGAGCCTTCGGTTGCCGCGCCTTCGGATGCCGCGCCTTCGGTCGCCGAGCCTTCGGTCGCCGAGCCTTCGGTCGCCGAGCCTTCGGTCGCCGAGCCTTCGGTCGCCGAGCCTTCGGTCGCCGAGTCTTCGTTTGCCGAGTCTTCGGTTGCCGAGTATTCCGTTGCCGAGACTTCGGTTGCCGAGTCTTCGGTTGCCGAGTCTTCGGTTGCCGAGTCTTCGGTTGCCGAGTCTTCGGTTGCCGAGTCTTCGGTTGCCGAGTCTTCGGTTGCCGAGTCTTCGGTTGCCGAGTCTTCGGTTGCCGAGTCTTCGGTTGCCGAGTATTCGGTTGCCGAATCTTCGGTTGCCGAGTCTTGGGTTGTCGAGTCTTGGGTTGTCGAATCCTCGGTGACGAGGTTCCGGAGTTCGAATTTTCGACGTCGAATTCTTGGTCTGGGATTTCCGGTGTGGGGTCCTCGGTATGGAGTTTTCGGGTGTTGAGCTTTCGGTGTTGAATCCTCCGTTTCCTTTTTTCAGGTGTCGAGCCCTCGGGTGTTGAGGTTTTGGGTATCGAGGTTTTGGGTGTCGAGGTTTCCGGTGTCGAGATTACGGGTGTCGAGATTACGGGTGTCGAGATTTCGGGTGTCGAGGTTTCGAGTGTCGAGGTTTCGGGTGTCGAACTTTCCATGTCGAATTTTCCATGTCGAATTTTCCATGTCGAGTTTTCGATCAGGAATTTTCGATGAGGAATTTTCTATGTTGCATTCTCGAGGTCGAACTTTTGAGGTCTAATTTTTGGTGTCGAATTTTTGATGTCGGATTTTCGATGTCGAATTTTCGACGTCGGATTTTTGACGTCGAATTTTCGATTTGGTGTATTCGGGTGTCGATTTTTCGTTTCGGGTCTTCGTATGTGGGTCTTCGTGTGCCGAGTCTTCGGTTGCCGTGTCTTCGGTTGCCGAGTCTTCGGTTACCGAGTCTTCGGTTGTCCAGCCTTCCGTTTCCGAGCCTCCGATTGTCGCGCCTTCGGATGCCGCGCCTTCGGTCGCCGAGCCTTCGGTCGCCGAGTCTTCGGTTGCCCAGTCTTCTGTTGTCGTGTCTTCGGTTGTCGAGTCTTCGGTGGTCGAGTCTTCGGTTGTCGAGTCTTCGGTTAGTCGAGTCTTTGGTTGTCGAGTCCTCGGTTATCGAGTCCTCGGTTGTCGAGCCTTCGGTAGTCGAGCCTTCGGTTGTCGAGCCTTCGGTTGTCGAGCCTTCCGTTGTCCAGCCTTCGGTAGTGGAGCCTTCGGTTGCCGAGTCTTCGGTTGCCGCGTCTTCGGTTGCCGAGTCTTCGGTTGCCGAGTCTTCGGTGGCCGAGTCTTCGGTTGCCGAGTCTTGGGTTGTCGAATACTCGGTGACGAGGTTCCGGGGTTCGAATTTTCGACATCGAAGTCTTGGTCTGGTATTTCCGGTGTGGGGTGCTCGGTGTGGAGTTTTCGGGTGTTGAGGTTTCGGTTTTGGGTCCTCCGTCTCCTTTTTTCGGGTGTCGAGCCCTCGGGTGTCGAGGTTTTGGGTATCGAGGTTTTGGGTGTCAAAGTTTCCGGTGTCGAGATTACGGGTGTCGAGATTACGGGTGTCGAGATTTCGGGTGTCGAGGTTTCGAGTGTCGAGGTTTCGGGTGTCGAGGTTTCGGATGTCGAATTTTCCATGTCGAATTTTCCATGTCGAACTTTCCATGTCGAGTTTTCGATCAGGAATTTTCGATGAGGAATTTTCTATGTTGAATTCTCGAGGTCGAGTTTTTGAGGTCGAATTTTTGGTGTCGAATTTTTGATGTCGAATTTTCGATGTCGAATTTTCGATGTCGAATTTTCGACGTCGAATATTCGACGTCGGATTTTCGACGTCGAATTTCAATTTGGTGTATTCGGGTGTCGAGGTTTCGTTTCGGGTCTTCGTATGTGGGTCTTCGTGTGCCGAGTCTTCGGTTGTCGAGTCTTCGGGCTCGAGTCTTCGGTTGTCGAGTCTTCGGGCTCGAGTCTTCGGTTGTCGAGTCTTCGGTTGTCGAGTCTTCGGTTGTCGAGTCTTCGGTTGTCGAGTCTTCGGTTGACGAGTTTTCGGTTGCCGAGTCTTCGGTCGCCGAGTCTTCGGTCGCCGAGCCTTCGGTGGCCGAGTCTTCGGTTGCCGAGTCTTCGGTTGCCCAGCCTTCGGTTGCCGCGCCTTCGGATGCCGCGCCTTCGGTCGCCGAGCCTTCGGTCGCCGAGCCTTCGGTCGCCGAGCCTTCGGTCGCCGAGCCTTCGGTTGCCGAGCCTTCGGTCGCCGAGCCTTCGGTCGCCGAGTCTTCGGTTGCCGAGTCTTCGGTTGCCGAGTGTTCCGTTGCCGAGACTTCGGTTGCCGAGTCTTCGGTTGCAGAGTCTTCGGTTGCCGAGTCTTCGGTTGCCGAGTCTTCGGTTGCCGAGTCTTCGGTTGCCGAGTCTTCGGTTGCCGAGTCTTCGGTTGCCGAGTCTTCGGTTGCCGAGTCTTCGTTTGCCGAGTATTCGGTTGCCGAATCTTGGGTTGCCGAGTCTTGGGTTGTCGAGTCTTGCGTTGTCGAATCCTCGGTGACGAGGTTCCGGAGTTAGAATTTTCGACGTCGAATTCTTGGTCTGGGATTTCCGGTGTGGGGTCCTCGGTATGGAGTTTTCGGGTGTTGAGCTTTCGGTGTTGAATCCTCCGTTTCCTTTTTTCGGGTGTCGAGCCCTCGGGTGTTGAGGTTTTGGGTATCGAGGTTTTGGGTGTCGAGGTTTCCGGTGTCGAGATTACGGGTGTCGAGATTACGGGTGTCGAGATTTCGGGTGTCGAGGTTTCGAGTGTCGAGGTTTCGGGTGTCGAATTTTCCATGTCGAATTTTTCATGTCGAGTTTTCGATCAGGAATTTTCGATGAGGAATTTTCTATGTTGAGTTCTCGAGGTCGAACTTTTGAGGTCGAATTTTTGGTGTCGAATTTTTGATGTCGGATTTTCGATGTCGAATTTTCGACGTCGGAGTTTCGACGTCGGATTTTCGACGTCGAATTTTCGATTTGGTGTATTCGGGTGTCGATTTTTCGTTTCGGGTCTTCGTATGTGGGTCTTCGTGTGCCGAGTCTTCGGTTGCCGTGTCTTCGGTTGCCGAGTCTTCGGTTGCCGAGTCTTCGGTTGTCCAGCCTTCCGTTTCCGAGCCTTCGATTGTCGCGCATTCGGATGCCGCGCCTTCGGTCGCCGAGCCTTCGGTCGCCGAGCCTTCGGTCGCCGAGTCTTCGGTTTCCGAGTCTTCGGCTGCCGAGTCTTCGGTTGCCCAGTCTTCTGTTGTCGTGTCTTCGGTTGTTGAGTCTTCGGTGGTCGAGTCTTCGGTTGTCGAGTCTTCGGTTAGTCGAGTCTTTGGTTGTCGTGTCCTCGGTTATCGAGTCCTCGGTTGTCGAGCCTTCGGTAGTCGAGCCTTCGGTTGTCGAGCCTTCGGTTGTCGAGCCTTCCGTTGTCCAGCCTTCGGTAGTGGAGCCTTCGGTTGCCGAGTCTTCGGTTGCCGAGTCTTCGGTTGCCGAGTCTTCGGTTGCCGAGTCTTGGGTTGTCGAATACTCGGTGACGAGGTTCCGGGGTTCGAATTTTCGACATCGAAGTCTTGGTCTGGTATTTCCGGTGTGGGGTGCTCGGTGAGGAGTTTTCGGGTGTTGAGGTTTCGGTTTTGGGTCCTCCGTTTCCTTTTTTCGGGTGTCGAGCCCTCGGGTGTCGAGGTTTTGGGTATCGAGGTTTTGGGTGTCGAAGTTTCCGGTGTCGAGATTACGGGTGTCGAGATTACGGGTGTCGAGATTTCGGGTGTCGAGGTTTCGAGTGTCGAGTCATCGGTTGTCTAGTCTTCGGACGCCGAGCCTTCGGTCGCCGAGCCTTCGGTCGCCGAGTCTTCGGTCGCCGAGCCTTCGGTCGCCGAGCCTTCGGTTGCCGAGTCTTCGGTTGCCGAGTCTTCGGATGTCGAGTCTTTGGTTGCCGGGTCTTCGGTTGCCGAGTCTTCGGTTGCCCAGTCTTCTGTTCTCGTGTCTTCGGTTGTCGAGTCTTCGGTTGTCGAGTCTTCGGTTGTCGAGTCCTCGGTTGTCGAGCCTTCGGTAGTCGAGCCTTCGGTAGTCGAGTCTTCGGTTATCGAGCCTTCGGTTGTCGAGCCTTCGGTTGTCCAGCCTTCGGTAGTCGAGCCTTCGGTTGTCGAGCCTTGGGTTGTCGAGTCTTCGGTTGCCGAGACTTCGGTTGCCGAGTCTTCGGTTGCCGAGTCTTCGGTTGCCGAGTCATCGGTTGCCGAGTTTTCGGTTGCCGAGTCTTCGGTTGCCGAGTCTTCGGTTGCCGAGTCTTCGGTTACCGAGTCTTCGGTTGCCGAGTCTTCGGTGGCCGAGTCTTCGGTGGCCGAGTCTTCGTTGCCCGAGTCTTCGGTCGCCGAACCTTCGGTCGCCGAGCCTTCGGTCGCCGAGCCTTCGGTCGCCGAGCGTTCGGTCGCCGAGCCTTCGGTCGCCGAGCGATCGGTCGCCGAACCTTCGGTCGCCGAGTCTTCGGTCGCCGAGTCTTCGGTCGCCGAGCCTTCGGTCGCCGAGCCTTCGGTCGCCGAGTTTCGGTTGCCGAGTCTTCGGTTGCCGAGTCTTCGGTCGCCGAGCCTTCGGTCGCCGAGTCTTCGGTCGCCGAGCCTTCGGTCGCCGAGCCTTCGGTCGCCGAGCCTTCGGTTGCCGAGTCTTCGGTTGCCGAGTCTTCGGATGTCGAGTCTTCGGTTGCCGGGTCTTCGGTTGCCGAGTCTTCGGTTGCCCAGTCTTCTGTTGTCGTGTCTTCGGTTGTCGAGTCTTCGGTTGTCGAGTCTTCGGTTGTCGAGTCCTCGGTTGTCGAGCCTTCGGTAGTCGAGCCTTCGGTAGTCGAGCCTTCGGTTATCGAGCCTTCGGTTGTCGAGCCTTCGGTTGTCCAGCCTTCGGTAGTCGAGGCTTCAGTTGTCGAGCCTTGGGTTGTCGAGCCTTGGGTTGTCGAGTCTTCGGTTGCCGAGACTTCGGTTGCCGAGTCTTCGGTTGCCGAGTCTTCGGTTGCCGAGTCATCGGTTGCCGAGTCATCGGTTGCCGAGTCTTCGGTTGTCGAGCCTTCGGTCGCCGAGCCTTCCGTCGCCGAGTCCTCGGTCGCCGAGTCTTCGGTTGCCGAGTCTTCGGATGTCGAGTCTTCGGTTGCCGGGTCTTCGGTTGCCGAGTCTTCGGTTGCCCAGTCTTCTGTTGTCGTGATTTCGGTGTCGAGTCTTCGGTTGTCGAGTCTTCGGTTGTCGAGTCCTCGGTTGTCGAGCCTTCGGTAGTCGAGCCTTCGGTTGTCCAGCCTTCGGTAGTCGAGCCTTCGGTTGTCGAGCCTTGGGTTGTCGAGTCTTCGGTTGCCGAGACTTCGGTTGCCGAGTCTTCGGTTGCCGAGTCATCGGTTGCCAAGTTTTCGGTTGCCGAGTCTTCGGTTGCCGAGTCTTCGGTTGTCGAGTCTTCGGTTGTCGAGTCCTCGGTGATCGAGCCTTCGGTAGTCGAGCCTTCGGTAGTCGAGTCTTCGATTATCGAGCCTTCGGTTGTCGAGCCTTCGGTTGTCCAGCCTTCGGTAGACGAGCCTTCGGTTGTCGAGCCTTGGGTTGTCGAGTCTTTGGTTGCCGAGACTTCGGTTGCCGAGTCTTCGGTTGCCGAGTCTTCGGTTGCCGAGTCTTCGGTTGCCGAGTCATCGGTTGCCGAGTTTTCGGTTGCCGAGTCTTCGGTTGCCGAGTCTTCGGTTACCGAGTCTTCGGTGGCCGAGTCTTCGGTTGCCGAGTCTTCGGTTGCCGAGTCTTCGGTGGCCGAGTCTTCGGTTGCCGAGTCTTCGGTCGCCGAGTCTTCGGTTGCCAAGTCTTCGGTTGCCGAGTCTTCGGTTGCCGAGCCTTCGGTTGTCGAGCCTTCCCTTTCCGAGCCTTCGGATGCCGCGCCTTCGGTCGCCGAGCCTTCGGTCGCCGAGCCTTCGGTCGCCGAGCCTTCGGTCGCCGAGTCTTCGGTCGCCGAGTCTTCGTTCGCCGAGCCTTCGGTCGCCGAGCCTTCGGTCGCCGAGCCTTCGGTCGCCGAGTCTTCGGTTGCCGAGTCTTCGGTTGACGAGTCTTCGGTTGCCGAGTCTTCGGTTGCCGAGTCTTCGGTTGCCGAGTCTTCGGTTGTCGAGCCTTCGGTCGCCGAGCCTTCGGTTGCCGAGTCTTCGGTTGCCGAGTCTTCGGTTGCCGAGCCTTCGGTTGTCGAGCCTTCCCTTTCCGAGCCTTCGGATTCCGCGCCTTCGGTTGCCGAGTCTTCGGTTGCCGAGTCTTCGGTCGCCGAGCCTTCGGTCGCCGAGTCTTCGGTTGCGAGCCTTCGGTCGCCGAGCCTTCGGTCGCCGAGCCTTCGGTCGCCGAGCCTTCGGTCTCCGAGCCTTCGGTCGCCGAGCCTTCGGTCGCCCAGCCTTCGGTCGCCGAGTCTTCGGTTGTCGAGTCTTCGGGCTCGAGTCTTTGGTTGTCGAGTCTTCGGTTGTCGAGTCTTCGGTCGCCGAGTCTTCGGTCGCCGAGTCTTCGTTCGCCGAGCCTTCGGTCGCCGAGCCTTCGGTCGCCGAGCCTTCGGTCGCCGAGCCTTCGGTTGCCGAGTCTTCGGTTGCCGAGTCTTCGGTTGCCGAGTCTTCGGTAGCCGAGTCTTCGGTTGCCGAGTCTTCGGTTGCCGAGTCTTCGGTCGCCGAGCCTTCGGTAGCCGAGCCTTCGGTCGCCGAGTCTTTGGTTGCCGAGTCTTCGGTTGCCGAGTCTTCGGCTGCCGAGGGATCGGTTGACCAGTCTTCGGTTGCCGAGTCTTCGGTTGCCGAGTCTTCGGTTGCCGAGTCTTTGGTTGCCGAGTCTTCGGTGGCCGAGCCTTCGGTCGCCGAGCCTTCGGTCGCCGAGCCTTCGGTCGCCGAGCCTTCGGTCGCCGAGCCTTCGGTCGCCGAGCCTTCGGTCGCCGAGCCTTCGGTCGCCGAGCTTTCGGTCGCCGAGTCTTCGGTTGCCGAGTCTTCGGTTGCCGAGTCTTCCATTGCCGAGTCTTCGGTCGCCGAGCCTTCGGTCGCCGAGTCTTCGGTCGCTAAGCCTTCGGTCGCCGAGCCTTCGGTTGCCGAGTCTTCGGTTGCCGAGTCTTCGGATGTCGAGTCTTCGGTTGCCGGGTCTTCGGTTGCCGAGTCTTCGGTTGCCCAGTCTTCTGTTGTCGTGTCTTCGGTTGTCGAGTCTTCGGTTGTCGAGTCTTCGGTTGTCGAGTCCTCGGTTGTCGAGCCTTCGGTAGTCGAGCCTTCGGTAGTCGAGCCTTCGGTTATCGAGCCTTCGGTTGTCGAGCCTTCGGTTGTCCAGCCTTCGGTAGTCGAGGCTTCAGTTGTCGAGCCTTGGGTTGTCGAGCCTTGGGTTGTCGAGTCTTCGGTTGCCGAGATTTCGGTTGCCGAGTCTTCGGTTGCCGAGTCATCGGTTGCCGAGTCTTCCGTTGTCGAGCCTTCGGTCGCCGAGCCTTCCGTCGCCGAGTCTTCGGTCGCCGAGTCTTCGGTTGCCGAGTCTTCGGATGTCGAGTCTTCGGTTGCCGGGTCTTCGGTTGCCCAGTCTTCTGTTGTCGTGATTTCGGTTGTCGAGTCTTCGGTTGTCGAGTCTTCGGTTGTCGAGTCCTCGGTTGTTGAGCCTTCGGTAGTCGAGCCTTCGGTTGTCCAGCCTTCGGTAGTCGAGCCTTCGGTTGTCGAGCCTTGGGTTGTCGAGTCTTCGGTTGCCGAGACTTCGGTTGCCGAGTCTTCGGTTGCCGAGTCTTCGGTTGCCGAGTCATCGGTTGCCGAGTTTTCGGTTGCCGAGTCTTCGGTTGCCGAGTCTTCGGTTGTCGAGTCTTCGGTTGTCGAGTCCTCGGTTGTCGAGCCTTCGGTAGTCGAGCCTTCGGTAGTCGAGTCTTCGGTTATCGAGCCTTCGGTTGTCGAGCCTTCGGTTGTCCAGCCTTCGGTAGTCGAGCCTTCGGTTGTCGAGCCTTGGGTTGTCGAGTCTTTGGTTGCCGAGACTTCGGTTGCCGAGTCTTCGGTTGCCGAGTCTTCGGTTGCCGAGTCTTCGGTTGCCGAGTCATCGGTTGCCGAGTTTTCGGTTGCCGAGTCTTCGGTTGCCGAGTCTTCGGTTACCGAGTCTTCGGTGGCCGAGTCTTCGGTTGCCGAGTCTTCGGTTGCCGAGTCTTCGGTTGCCGAGTCTTCGGTCGCCGAGTCTTCGGTTGCCAAGTCTTCGGTTGCCGAGTCTTCGGTTGCCGAGCCTTCGGTTGTCGAGCCTTCCCTTTCCGAGCCTTCGGATGCCGCGCCTTCGGTCGCCGAGCCTTCGGTCGCCGAGCCTTCGGTCGCCGAGCCATCGGTCGCCGAGTCTTCGGTCGCCGAGTCTTCGTTCGCCGAGCCTTCGGTCGCCGAGCCTTCGGTCGCCGAGCCTTCGGTCGCCGAGTCTTCGGTATCCGAGTCTTCGGTTGACGAGTCTTCGGTTGCCGAGTCTTCGGTTGCCGAGTCTTCGGTTGCCGAGTCTTCGGTTGTCGAGCCTTCGGTCGCCGAGCCTTCGGTCGCCGAGTCTTCGGTTGCCGAGTCTTCGGTTGCCGAGTCTTATGTTGCCGAGCCTTCGGTTGTCGAGCCTTCCCTTTCCGAGCCTTCGGATTCCGCGCCTTCGGTTGCCGAGTCTTCGGTTGCCGAGTCTTCGGTCGCCGAGCCTTCGGTCGCCGAGTCTTCGGTTGCGAGCCTTCGGTCGCCGAGCCTTCGGTCGCCGAGCCTTCGGTCGCCGAGCCTTCGGTCGCCCAGCCTTCGGTCGCCGAGTCTTCGGTTGTCGAGTCTTCGGGCTCGAGTCTTCGGTTGTCGAGTCTTCGGTTGTCGAGTCTTCGGTCGCCGAGTCTTCGTTCGCCGAGCCTTCGGTCGCCGAGCCTTCGGTCGCCGAGCCTTCGGTCGCCGAGCCTTCGGTCGCCGAGCCTTCGGTTGCCGAGTCTTCGGTTGCCGAGTCTTCGGTTGCCGAGTCTTCGGTCGCCAAGCCTTCGGTAGCCGAGCCTTCGGTCGCCGAGTCTTTGGTTGCCGAGTCTTCGGTTGCCGAGTCTTCGGCTGCCGAGGGATCGGTTGACCAGTCTTCGGTTGCCGAGTCTTCGGTTGCCGAGTCTTTGGTTGCCGAGTCTTCGGTTGCCGAGTCTTCGGTTGCCGAGTCTTTGGTTGCCGAGTCTTCGGTGGCCGAGCCTTCGGTCGCCGAGCCTTCGGTCGCCGAGCCTTCGGTCGCCGAGCCTTCGGTCGCCGAGCCTTCGGTCGCCGAGCCTTCGGTCGCCGAGCCTTCGGTCGCCGAGCTTTCGGTCGCCGAGTCTTCGGTTGCCGAGCCTATGGTCGCCGAGCCTTCGGTAGCCGAGCCTTCGGTCGCCGAGCCTTCGGTCGACGAGCCCTCGGTCGCCGAGCCTTCGGTCGCCGAATCTTCGGTTGCCGAGTCTTCGGTTGCCGAGTCTTCGGTTGCCGAGTCTTCGGTCGCCGAGCCTTCGGTAGCCGAGCCTTCGGTCGCCGAGTCTTTGGTTGCCGAGTCTTCGGTTGCCGAGTCTTCGGCTGCCGAGGGATCGGTTGACCAGTCTTCGGTTGCCGAGTCTTCGGTTGCCGAGTCTTCGGTTGCCGAGTCTTTGGTTGCCGAGTCTTCGGTGGCCGAGCCTTCGGTCGCCGAGCCTTCGGTCGCCGAGCCTTCGGTCGCCGAGCCTTCGGTCGCCGAGCCTTCGGTCGCCGAGCCTTCGGTCGCCGAGCCTTCGGTCGCCGAGCTTTCGGTCGCCGAGTCTTCGGTTGCCGAGTCTTCGGTTGCCGAGTCTTCCATTGCCGAGTCTTCGGTCGCCGAGCCTTCGGTCGCCGAGTCTTCGGTCGCTAAGCCTTCGGTCGCCGAGCCTTCGGTTGCCGAGTCTTCGGTTGCCGAGTCTTCGGATGTCGAGTCTTCGGTTGCCGGGTCTTCGGTTGCCGAGTCTTCGGTTGCCCAGTCTTCTGTTGTCGTGTCTTCGGTTGTCGAGTCTTCGGTTGTCGAGTCTTCGGTTGTCGAGTCCTCGGTTGTCGAGCCTTCGGTAGTCGAGCCTTCGGTAGTCGAGCCTTCGGTTATCGAGCCTTCGGTTGTCGAGCCTTCGGTTGTCCAGCCTTCGGTAGTCGAGGCTTCAGTTGTCGAGCCTTGGGTTGTCGAGCCTTGGGTTGTCGAGTCTTCGGTTGCCGAGATTTCGGTTGCCGAGTCTTCGGTTGCCGAGTCATCGGTTGCCGAGTCATCGGTTGCCGAGTCTTCCGTTGTCGAGCCTTCGGTCGCCGAGCCTTCCGTCGCCGAGTCTTCGGTCGCCGAGTCTTCGGTTGCCGAGTCTTCGGATGTCGAGTCTTCGGTTGCCGGGTCTTCGGTTGCCCAGTCTTCTGTTGTCGTGATTTCGGTTGTCGAGTCTTCGGTTGTCGAGTCTTCGGTTGTCGAGTCCTCGGTTGTTGAGCCTTCGGTAGTCGAGCCTTCGGTTGTCCAGCCTTCGGTAGTCGAGCCTTCGGTTGTCGAGCCTTGGGTTGTCGAGTCTTCGGTTGCCGAGACTTCGGTTGCCGAGTCTTCGGTTGCCGAGTCTTCGGTTGCCGAGTCATCGGTTGCCGAGTTTTCGGTTGCCGAGTCTTCGGTTGCCGAGTCTTCGGTTGTCGAGTCTTCGGTTGTCGAGTCCTCGGTTGTCGAGCCTTCGGTAGTCGAGCCTTCGGTAGTCGAGTCTTCGGTTATCGAGCCTTCGGTTGTCGAGCCTTCGGTTGTCCAGCCTTCGGTAGTCGAGCCTTCGGTTGTCGAGCCTTGGGTTGTCGAGTCTTTGGTTGCCGAGACTTCGGTTGCCGAGTCTTCGGTTGCCGAGTCTTCGGTTGCCGAGTCTTCGGTTGCCGAGTCTTCGGTTGCCGAGTCTTCGGTTGCCGAGTCTTCGGTTGTCGAGTCTTCGGTTGTCGAGTCCTCGGTTGTCGAGCCTTCGGTAGTCGAGCCTTCGGTAGTCGAGTCTTCGGTTATCGAGCCTTCGGTTGTCGAGCCTTCGGTTGTCCAGCCTTCGGTTGTCGAGCCTTCGGTTGTCGAGCCTTGGGTTGTCGAGTCTTTGGTTGCCGAGACTTCGGTTGCCGAGTCTTCGGTTGCCGAGTCTTCGGTTGCCGAGTCTTCGGTTGCCGAGTCATCGGTTGCCGAGTTTTCGGTTGCCGAGTCTTCGGTTGCCGAGTCTTCGGTTACCGAGTCTTCGGTGGCCGAGTCTTCGGTTGCCGAGTCTTCGGTTGCCGAGTCTTCGGTTGCCGAGTCTTCGGTCGCCGAGTCTTCGGTTGCCAAGTCTTCGGTTGCCGAGTCTTCGGTTGCCGAGCCTTCGGTTGTCGAGCCTTCCCTTTCCGAGCCTTCGGATGCCGCGCCTTCGGTCGCCGAGCCTTCGGTCGCCGAGCCTTCGGTCGCCGAGCCATCGGTCGCCGAGTCTTCGGTCGCCGAGTCTTCGTTCGCCGAGCCTTCGGTCGCCGAGCCTTCGGTCGCCGAGCCTTCGGTCGCCGAGTCTTCGGTTGCCGAGTCTTCGGTTGACGAGTCTTCGGTTGCCGAGTCTTCGGTTGCCGAGTCTTCGGTTGCCGAGTCTTCGGTTGTCGAGCCTTCGGTCGCCGAGCCTTCGGTTGCCGAGTCTTCGGTTGCCGAGTCTTCGGTTCCCGAGTCTTATGTTGCCGAGCCTTCGGTTGTCGAGCCTTCCCTTTCCGAGCCTTCGGATTCCGCGCCTTCGGTTGCCGAGTCTTCGGTTGCCGAGTCTTCGGTCGCCGAGCCTTCGGTCGCCGAGTCTTCGGTTGCGAGCCTTCGGTCGCCGAGCCTTCGGTCGCCGAGCCTTCGGTCGCCGAGCCTTCGGTCGCCGAGCCTTCGGTCGCCCAGCCTTCGGTCGCCGAGTCTTCGGTTGTCGAGTCTTCGGGCTCGAGTCTTCGGTTGTCGAATCTTCGGTTGTCGAGTCTTCGGTCGCCGAGTCTTCGTTCGCCGAGCCTTCGGTCGCCGAGCCTTCGGTCGCCGAGCCTTCGGTCGCCGAGCCTTCGGTCGCCGAGCCTTCGGTCGCCGAGCCTTCGGTCGCCGAGCCTTCGGTTGCCGAGTCTTCGGTTGCCGAGTCTTCGGTCGCCAAGCCTTCGGTAGCCGAGCCTTCGGTCGCCGAGTCTTTGGTTGCCGAGTCTTCGGTTGCCGAGTCTTCGGCTGCCGAGGGATCGGTTGACCAGTCTTCGGTTGCCGAGTCTTCGGTTGCCGAGTCTTTGGTTGCCGAGTCTTCGGTTGCCGAGTCTTCGGTTGCCGAGTCTTTGGTTGCCGAGTCTTCGGTGGCCGAGCCTTCGGTCGCCGAGCCTTCGGTCGCCGAGCCTTCGGTCGCCGAGCCTTCGGTCGCCGAGCCTTCGGTCGCCGAGCCTTCGGTCGCCGAGCCTTCGGTCGCCGAGCTTTCGGTCGCCGAGTCTTCGGTTGCCGAGCCTACGGTCGCCGAGCCTTCGGTAGCCGAGCCTTCGGTCGCCGAGCCTTCGGTCGACGAGCCCTCGGTCGCCGAGCCTTCGGTCGCCGAATCTTCGGTTGCCGAGTCTTCGGTTGCCGAGTCTTCGGTTGCGGAGTCTTCGGTTGTCGAGCCTTCCCTTTCCGAGCCTTCAGATGCCGCGCCTTCGGTCGCCGAGCCTTCGGTCGCCGAGTCTTCGGTTGCCGAGTCTTCGGTTGCCGAGCCTTCGGTTGTCGAGCCTTCCCTTTCCGAGCCTTCGGATGCCGCGCCTTCGGTCGCCGAGCCTTCGGTTGCCGAGCCTTCGGTCACCGAGCCTTCGGTCGCCGAGCCTTCGGTCGCCGAGCCTTCGGTCGCCGAGCCTTCGGTCGCCGAGTCTTCGGTCGCCGAGTCTTCGTTCGCCGAGCCTTCGGTCGTCGAGCCTTCGGTCTCCGAGCCTTCGGTCGCCGAGTCTTCGGTTGCCGAGTCTTCGGTTGACGAGTCTTCGGTTGCCGAGTCTTCGGTTGCCGAGTCTTCGGTTGCCGAGTCTTCGGTTGTCGAGCCTTCGGTCGCCGAGCCTTCGGTCGCCGAGTCTTCGGTTGCCGAGTCTTCGGTTGCCGAGTCTTCGGTTGCCGAGTCTTCGGTTGCCGAGTCTTCGGTTGCCGAGTCTTCGGTTGCCGAGCCTTCGGTTGTCGAGCCTTCCCTTTCCGAGCCTTCGGATTCCGCGCCTTCGGTTGCCGAGTCTTCGGTTGCCGAGTCTTCGGTTGCCGAGTCTTCGGTTGCCGAGCCTTCGGTCGCCGAGTCTTCGGTTGTCGAGTCTTCGGTTGTCGAGTCTTCGGTATACGAGTCTTCGGTTGCCGAGTCTTCGGTTGCCGAGTCTTCGGTTGCCGAGTCTTCGGTGGCCGAGCCTTCGGTCGCCGAGCCTTCGGTCGCCGAGCCTTCTGTCGCCGAGCCTTCGGTCGCCGAGCCTTCGGTTGCCGAGTCTCCGGCTGCCGAGTCTTCGGTTGACCAGTCTTCGGTTGCCGAGTCTTCGGTTGCCGAGTCTTCGGTTGCCGAGTCTTTGGTTGCCGAGTCTTCGGTTGCCGAGTGTTCGGTCGCCGAGGCTTCGGTCGCCGAGCCTTTGGTCGCCGAGTCTTCGGTTGCCGAGTCTTCGGTTGCCGAGTCTTCGGTTGCCGAGTCTTCGGTTGCCGAGTCTTCGGTTGCCGAGTCTTCGGTTGCCGAGTCTTCGGTTGCCGAGTCTTCGGTTTCCAAGTCTTCGGTTGCCGAGCCTTCGGTTGCCGAGCCTTCGGTTGACGTGTCTTCGGTTGTCGAGCCTTCGGTTGTCGAGCCTTCGGTTGCCGAGCCTTCGGTTGCCGCGCCTTCGGATGCCGTGCCTTCGGTCGCCGAGCCTTCCGTCGCCGAGCCTTCGGTCGCCGAACCTTCGGTCGCCGAGCCATCGGTCGCCGAGCCTTCGATGCCGAGTCTTCGGTTGCCGAGTCTTCGGTTGCCCAGCCTCCGGTTGTCGAGCCTTCCCTTTCCGAGCCTTCGGCTGCCGAGCCTTCGGTCGCCGAGCCTTCGGTTGCCGAGTCTTCGGCTGCCGAGTCTTCGGTTGACCAGTCTTCGGTTGCCAAGTCTTCGGTTGCCGAGCCATCGGTTGTCGAGCCTTCCCTTTCCGAGCCTTCGGATGCCGCGCCTTCGGTCGCCGAGCCTTCGGTCGCCGAGCCTTCAGTCGCCGAGTCTTCGGTCGCCGAGTCTTCGTTCGCCGAACCTTCGGTCGCCGAGCCTTCGGTCGCCGAGCCTTCGGTCGCCGAGCCTTCGGTCGCCGAGCCTTCGGTCGCCGAGCCTTCGGTCGCCGAGCCTTCGGTCGCCGAGCCTTCGGTCGCCGAGCCTTCGGTCGCCGAGCCTTCGGTCACCGAGTTTCGGTTGCCGAGTCTTCGGTTGCAGAGTCTTCGGTTGCCGAGTCTTCGGTTGTCGAGCCTTCGGTTGTCGAGCCTTCGGTTGTCGAGCCTTCGGTTGCCGAGTCTTCGGTTGCCGAGTCTTCGGTTGCCGAGTATTCCGTTGCCGAGACTTCGGTTGCCGAGTCTTCGGTTGCCGAGTCTTCGGTTGCCGAGTCTTGGGTTGTCGAATCCTCGGTGACGAGGTTCCGGAGTTCGAATTTTCGACGTCGAGTTCTTGGTCTGGGATTTCCGGTGTGGGGTCCTCGGTATGGAGTTTTCGGGTGTTGAGCTTTCGGTGTTGAATCCTCCGTTTCCTTTTTTCAGGTGTCGAGCCCTCGGGTGTTGAGGTTTTGGGTATCGAGGTTTTGGGTGTCGAGGTTTCCGGTGTCGAGATTACGGGTGTCGAGATTACGGGTGTCGAGATTTCGGGTGTCGAGGTTTCGGGTTTCGAATTTTCCATGTCGAATTTTCCATGTCGAATTTTCCATGTCGAGTTTTCGATCAGGCATTTTCGATGAGGAATTTTCTATGTTGAATTCTCGAGGTCGAACTTTTGAGGTCGAATTTTTGGTGTCAAATTTTTGATGTCGGATTTTCGATGGCGAATTTTCGACGTCGGATTTTCGACGTCGAATTTTCGATTTGGTGTATTCGGGTGTCGATTTTTCGTTTCGGGTCTTCGTATGTGGGTCTTCGTGTGCCGAGTCTTCGGTTGCCGTGTCTTCGGTTGCCGAGTCTTCGGTTGCCGAGTCTTCGGTTGCCGAGTCTTCGGTTGTCCAGCCTTCCGTTTCCGAGCCTTCGATTGTCGCGCCTTCGGATGCCGCGCCTTCGGTCGCCGAGCCTTCGGTCTGCGAGTCTTCGGTCGCCGAGTCTTCGGCTGCCGAGTCTTCGGTTGCCCAGTCTTCTGTTGTCGTGTCTTCGGTTGTCGAGTCTTCGGTGGTCGAGTCTTCGGTTGTCGAGTCTTCGGTTAGTCGAGTCTTTGGTTGTCGAGTCCTCGGTTATCGAGTCCTCGGTTGTCGAGCCTTCGGTAGTCGAGCCTTCGGTTGTCGAGCCTTCGGTTATCGAGCCTTCCGTTGTCCAGCCTTCGGTAGTGGAGCCTTCGGTTGCCGAGTCTTCGGTTGCCGAGTCTTCGGTTGCCGAGTCTTCGGTTGCCGAGTCTTGGGTTGTCGAATACTCGGTGACGAGGTTCCGGGGTTTTAATTTTCGACATCGAAGTCTTGGTCTGGTATTTCCGGTGTGGGGTGCTCGGTGTGGAGTTTTCGGGTGTTGAGGTTTCGGTTTTGGGTCCTCCGTTTCCTTTTTTCGGGTGTCGAGCCCTCGGGTGTCGAGGTTTTGGGTATCGAGGTTTTGGGTGTCAAAGTTTCCGGTGTCGAGATTACGGGTGCCGAGATTACGGGTGTCGAGATTTCGGGTGTCGAGGTTTCGAGTGTCGAGGTTTCGGGTGTCGAGGTTTCGGATGTCGAATTTTCCATGTCGAATTTTCCATGTCGAACTTTCCATTTCGAGTTTTCGATCAGGAATTTTCGATGAGGAATTTTCTATGTTGAATTCTCGAGGTCGAGTTTTTGAGGTCGAATTTTTGGTGTCGAATTTTTGATGTCGAATTTTCGATGTCGAATTTTCGATGTCGAATTTTCGACGTCGAATATTCGACGTCGGATTTTCGACGTAGAATTTTCAATTTGGTGTATTCGGGTGTCGAGGTTTCGTTTCGGGTCTTCGTATGTGGGTCTTCGTGTGCCGAGTCTTCGGTTGTCGAGTCTTCGGGCTCGAGTCTTCGGTTGTCGAGTCTTCGGTTGTCGAGTCTTCGGTTGTCGAGTCTTCGGGGTTCGAGTCTTCGGTCGTCGAGTCTTCGGTTGACGAGTCTTCGGTTGCCGAGTCTTCGGTCGCCGAGTCTTCGGTCGCCGAGTCTTCGGTCGCCGAGCCTTCGGTTGCCGAGCCTTTGGTCGCCAAGCCTTCGGTCGCCGAGCCTTCGGTCGCCGAGCCTTCGGTCGCCGAGCCTTCGGTCGCCGAGCCTTCGGTCGCCGAGCCTTCGGTCGCCGAGTCTTCGGTTGTCGAGCCTTCGGTTGCCGAGTCTTCGGTTGCCGAGTCTTCGGTTGCCGAGTCTTCGGTTGCAGAGTCTTCGGTTGCCGAGTCTTCGGTTGTCGAGCCTTCGGTTGTCGAGCCTTCGGTTGTCGAGCCTTCGGTTGCCGAGTCTTCGGTTGCCGAGTCTTCGGTTGCCGAGTATTCCGTTGCCGAGACTTCGGTTGCCGAGTCTTCGGTTGCCGAGTCTTCGGTTGCCGGGTCTTCGGTTGCCGAGTCTTCGGTTGCCGAGTCTTCGGTTGCCGAGTCTTCGGTTGCCGAGTCTTCGGTTGCCGAGTCTTCGGTTGCCGAGTCTTCGGTTGCCGAGTCTTCGGTTGCCGAGTATTCGGTTGCCGAATCTTCGGTTGCCGAGTCTTGGGTTGTCGAGTCTTGGGTTGTCGAATCCTCGGTGACGAGGTTCCGGAGTTCGAATTTTCGACGTCGAATTCTTGGTCTGAGATTTCCGGTGTGGGGTCCTCGGTATGGAGTTTTCGGGTGTTGAGCTTTCGGTGTTGAATCCTCCGTTTCCTTTTTTCAGGTGTCGAGCCCTCGGGTGTTGAGGTTTTGGGTATCGAGGTTTTGGGTGTCGAGGTTTCCGGTGTCGAGATTACGGGTGTCGAGATTACGGGTGTCGAGATTTCGGGTGTCGAGGTTTCGAGTGTCGAGGTTTCGAGTGTCGAGGTTTCCTTGTCGAATTTTCCATGTCGAATTTTCCATGTCGAGTTTTCGATCAGGAATTTCCGATGAGGAATTTTCTATGTTGAATTCTCGAGGTCGAACTTTTGAGGTCGAATTTTTGGTGTCGAATTTTTGATGTCGGATTTTCGATGTCGAATTTTCGACGTCGGATTTTCGACGTCGAATTTTCGATTTGGTGTATTCGGGTGTCGATTTTTCGTTTCGGGTCTTCGTATGTGAGTCTTCGTGTGCCGAGTCTTCGGTTGCCGTGTCTTCGGTTGCCGAGTCTTCGGTTGCCGAGTCTTCGGTTGTCCAGCCTTCCGTTTCCGAGCCTTCGATTGTCGCGCCTTCGGATGCCGCGCCTTCGGTCGCCGAGCCTTCGGTCGCCGAGTCTTCGGTCGCCGAGTCTTCGGCTGCCGAGTCTTCGGTTGCCCAGTCTTCTGTTGTCGTGTCTTAAGTTGTTGAGTCTTCGGTGGTCGAGTCTTCGGTTGTCGAGTCTTCGGTTAGTCGAGTCTTTGGTTGTCGAGTCCTCGGTTATCGAGTCCTCGGTTGTCGAGCCTTCGGTAGTCGAGCCTTCGGTTGTCGAGCCTTCCGTTGTCCAGCCTTCGGTAGTGGAGCCTTCGGTTGCCGAGTCTTCGGTTGCCGAGTCTTCGGTTGCCGAGTCTTGGGTTGTCGAATACTCGGTGACGAGGTTCCGGGGTTCGAATTTTCGACATCGAAGTCTTGGTCTGGTATTTCCGTTGTGGGGTGCTCGGTGTGGAGTTTTCGGGTGTTGAGGTTTCGGTTTTGGGTCCTCCGTTTCCTTTTTTCGGGTGTCGAGCCCTCGGGTGTCGAGGTTTTGGGTATCGAGGTTTTGGGTGTCAAAGTTTCCGGTGTCGAGATTACGGGTGTCGAGATTTCGGGTGTCGAGGTTTCGAGTGTCGAGGTTTCGGGTGTCGAGGTTTCGGATGTCGAATTTTCCATGTCGAATTTTCCATGTCGAACTTTCCATGTCGAGTTTTCGATCAGGAATTTTCGATCAGGAATTTTCTATGTTGAATTCTCGAGGTCGAGTTTTTGAGGTCGAATTTTTGGTGTCGAATTTTTGATGTTGAATTTTCGATGTCGAATTTTCGATGTCGAATTTTCGACGTCGAATATTCGACGTCGGATTTTCGACGTCGAATTTTCAATTTGGTGTATTCGGGTGTCGAGGTTTCGTTTCGGGTCTTCGTATGTGGGTCTTCGTGTGCCGAGTCTTCGGTTGTCGAGTCTTCGGGCTCGAGTCTTCGGTTGTCGAGTCTTCGGTTGTCGAGTCTTCGGGGTTCGAGTCTTCGGTCGTCGAGTCTTCGGTTGACGAGTCTTCGTTTGACGAGTCTTCGGTTGCAGAGTCTTCGGTCGCCGAGTCTTCGGTCGCCGAGTCTTCGGTCGCCGAGCCTTCGGTCGCCGAGCCTTCGGTCGCCGAGCCTTTGGTCGCCGAGCCTTCGGTCGCCGAGCCTTCGGTCGCCGAGTCTTCGGTTGCCGAGTCTTTGGTTGCAGAGTCTTCGGTTGCCGAGTCTTCGGTTGCCGAGTCTTCGGTTGCCGAGTCTTCGGTTGTCGAGCCTTCGGTTGTCGAGCCTTCGGTTGTCGAGCCTTCGGTTGTCGAGCCTTCGGTTGCCGAGTCTTCGGTTGCCGAGTCTTCGGTTGCCGAGTCTTCGGTTGCCGAGTCTTCGGTTGTCGAGCCTTACGTTTCCGAGCCTTCGATTGTCGCGCCTTCGGTTGCCGAGTCTTCGGTTGCCGAGTCTTCGGTTGCCGAGTCTTCGGTTGCCGAGTCTTCGGTTGCCGAGTCTTCGGTTGCCGAGTCTTCGGTTGCCGAGTCTTCGGTTGCCGAGTCTTCGGTTGCCGAGTCTTCGGTTGTCGAGCCTTCGGTTGTCGAGCCTTCTGTTGTCGTGTCTTCGGTTGTCGAGTCTTCGGTGGTCGAGTCTTCGGTTGTCGAGTCTTCGGTTAGTCGAGTCTTCGGTTGTCGAGTCCTCGGTTATCGAGTCCTCGGTTGTCGAGCCTTCGGTAGTCGAGCCTTCGGTTGTCGAGCCTTCGGTTGTCGAGCCTTCCGTTGTCCAGCCTTCGGTAGTGGAGCCTTCGGTTGCCGAGTCTTCGGTTGCCGAGTCTTCGGTTGCCGAGTCTTCGGTTGCCGAGTCTTCTGTTGCCGAGTCTTCGGTTGCCGAGTCTTGGGTTGTCGAATACTCGGTGACGAGGTTCCGGGGTTCGAATTTTCGACATCGAAGTCTTGGTCTGGGATTTCCGGTGTGGGGTCCTCGGTGTGGAGTTTTCGGGTGTTGAGGTTTCGGTTTTGGGTCCTCCGTTTCCTTTTTTCGGGTGTCGAGCCCTCGGGTGTCGAGGTTTTGGGTATCGAGGTTTTGGGTGTCGAGGTTTTGGGTGTCGAGTGAGTGAGTGGTTAGGGTTTAAGGGCCCGTCGACAGCTAGGTCATTAGAGCCCCAAGTCAAAAGATAAAAAAAATGGATAAAACTCACCACCACTTAAAACTCAAAGTTAAATATTAAAACGCAACCTAAAACAGCCAAAAGTTAAAAAAGTTAAAACTTAAAACTTGTCTAAAAAGTATGCTCAAAATAGTTAAAAGCGTGTAAAATGATCTAAAAAGGTAAGCAGATAAAATATAAAAGGTAAAAAGTAAAACCACACAATAAAATTTAAACTTGCTTACCAAAGCCAATGCTGCCGACGAACCGCAGCACTGAATCCACAGCTACCGGGTCGTCGCCTAACATCGTCTTTAAACTAGAACCCAGGCCAAACAACTGGCGCTCACGATTGTAGCGCGGACAATCAACTAGGACATGGGCCACAGATAGCTGAACGCCACAGGTGGAACATACCGGCGCCGGCTCACCACGCAGATAGTGTCCATGCGTGATGCGCGTGTGACCTATTCTCAGGCGGGCCAAGATGACTTCTGCCCGCCTGGTATCCCTTGAAGATGTTATCCAAGGCTGCACCGTTTCCTTGATTGTCCGCAATTGCGTGCCAGTGACATCCAACGCTTCCCACGATTGCTGCCAGACTGATAAAATATGACGTCGGAAGTACCGTTGTACATCAGTGTAGGGAAGACTGCGTGTTAAGATCTCCGGCAAACGGCAGGCAGACTTAGCAGCCTCATCCGCTGCTTCATTGCCGGGAATGCCTACATGGCCTGGGGTCCAGGTAAAAACAATCTGGTATCCGCGCGAGAGCAACTGCGAGACGAGTGTCTGTATTTTCACAACTAGCGCTGACGTACCGACAAACTGTTGCAATGCCTGGAGTGCGCTCAGAGAGTCGCAGCAGACGATAAAACTTCCAGGAACGGAACTGGAGATAAAAAGGACGAAATAAAATATTGCAAACAGCTCGGCGCTAAAGACGGAACTCAAGTCTGGCAGACGGTACTTGTGAGTCTCACCGTTATGCACAAAGCTACACCCTGTAGCCCCATCCACCTGGGAACCATCGGTAAATACCGGAGTGTAATTCCGGTAACGTCCCAGGATCTCGGTGAAAAGCTGACGATACACCGATGGAGGGGTAACCAACTTAGCATGCATCGAAAGCTCCAGGTCGAACTGGGCACGCTGTAATTGCCATGGAGGACAGCGGCCAAGAGAATACCGTTCGACAGCAGGCATGCGGAGCGCGTGTGCACTAAGCAGCTCGCGAAACCGAATACCGCTTGGGCGAGAGATCGTGCTATTCCGGAGATAACGGTGAGCGAGTTCCGGGCGCAATACAGGATTAAAAGACGGGTGACCAGGATGGGCCGCCAAACGGGCCACGTAAGAACACAATAAAAACGAGCGCCGAATAGAAAGTGGGGGTTCACCAGAGTCAGCATACAGACACTCTACACGACTAGTGCGGAAAGCTCCAGTAGCCAGACGGATACCAGCATTATGTACAGTATTTAAAAAACGTAGTTTAGAGGCGGACGCTGCGCCATAAATAAAACTGCCGTAATCTAGTTTGGACCTCACCAATGAACGATACAACCTCAACATGACAGTCCGATCGCCGCCCCAAGATACTCCAGATAAAACCCGGAGTATTCGAAGCGAACGATCGGAAGAGGCACGAAGTTGACGAATGTGGTGCTCCCATGTGAGTTTGCTGTCGAGGTGAAGGCCCAAGAACTTGATGTGCGAAACAAACGGCAGGGGTGTGTCACGCAAATACAGTTCTGGAGGAGGATGTACACCACGAAGTCGATGAAAGTGGACACATTGTGTTTTCGTAGGGGAGAACTTAAAACCGGCGTGAAGGGCCCAGTCGGCGATAGAGGATATGGTCAACTGCAGTTGACGTTCTATGTGCTCAAGACTATAAGATCGATAATAGATCGCAAAATCGTCAACGTACAGTGACATCGGTATTCCCCTACGAACAACATTAGCAATGCCGTTAATGGCAACTGCAAAGAGCGTTACACTAAGAATCGACCCCTGGGGCACACCATTTTCCTGAATCCTCTCTCGTGAGAACGTATTACCAATGCGGACACGAAAGCAGCGCAGAGCTAAAAAATTAAAAAGAAATATTGCTAAAAAACCTCGCAAACCATACCCGTGAAGAGTACGGAGAATACCATGACGCCATGTGGTATCGTAGGCCTTCTCCAGATCGAAGAAGACACCCACGACATGCTGCTTCAAAAGAAAGGCATTTTGGATGTAGGCTTCCATGCGTGTCAGATTGTCGACACTGGAGCGATGGCGACGAAAACCGCACTGAACATTGCTCAGCAGGCTATTCGTCTCTAGCCACCACACTAAGCGAGTGTTGATCATCCGTTCAAAGGTCTTGCAGACGACACTCGTCAGGCATATAGGGCGGTAGCTAGAGGGAAGTGTACGGTCTTTTCCTGGTCGAGGGATAGGGATCACAACACCCTCTCGCCAGGAAGACGGAAAAACCTGCTGAAGCCAGATGCAGTTATAGATGCTCAACAGGAAAGAACGAGCCGGAGGTGGAAGATGAAGCAGCATTTGGCGGTGGATGTCATCAGGACCAGGAGAAGAGTCGTGAGCG
Organism: Tenodera sinensis; assembly: GCA_030765045.1. Classification (NCBI taxonomy): domain Eukaryota; kingdom Metazoa; phylum Arthropoda; class Insecta; order Mantodea; family Mantidae; genus Tenodera; species Tenodera sinensis. Next base: position 355,074,836 of record CM060964.1, on the reverse strand, counting down.
AGGGACAAAGAATGCGCCAGTTCCGCTTCAGTAAAAGGTGCATTGTAGGATTCACTACAATCACTGTTAAAATTTAGGCTTATCCGCTCCGCAGATTCCTTAATCAGTAAAAAGGCTCCGTCGTAGCTTTGAGTTTGGCTAGCACTGGCGAAAGAATCGGCAAGGGCGTCCGCGATATCCCGCTCGCTGGTGTATATGGAGCCCTGTACGGCAAGACCGGGGATGATCGTCCGGCGACACTTGCCGTACATACGCCGGATGGTAGTCCACACCTTCTGGGCCGAACTGCGACGTGAAAGGGAAGACACGTACGATTCCCAGGATGTGCGTTTTGCATTGCGCAATACAAAGCGAGCCCTTGCACGAGAACGTTTAAAAGCAATAAAATTCGCCTCCGTAGGGTGTATGCGGAAAACACGCAGAGCACGCTTACGTGCTTTAATAGCCAAACGGCATTCCTCGGACCACCAAGGCACAGGGACGTGACGTGGTGTAGATGAACCCCGAGGAATACTGGATTTTGCTGCGAGCAGGACAGAACAAGTAAAATATTCCACCAGTTCATCGATGGTGGGGAAGACATCGTTGTGAAGGTGAATGAGGGAACGAAATTTCCCCCAGTCAGCCTTGGAAATAATCCAGTGAGGATATCGTGTTGGCACAGGATGGAGAATAGATATGTGAATGCTAATGGGAAAGTGATCACTGCCAAAGAGGTCGCTGAGCACCGACCAATCAAGGAGTGGCACCAGTGACGGGCTACAGAAGCTCACGTCTAAAGCGGAGTAGGTACCGTAGGCAGATGATAAAAAGGTAGGGGCACCAGTGTTTAATAGAAGTAGGCCGGACATGTCACAAACGTCTGCTACAAGGCAACCACGAGCATCGTCAGTGTCGGAGCCCCACAAGGTGTTTTTGGCATTCAGATCGCCTAGAAGAAGAAACGGTGGCGGAATCTGTGCCAAGAGAGCCCGAAGTTCGTTCTCGTGTACGACACTGACCGGTGGCAGATAGACATTACAGATAGAGAAAGAAAGGTTCTGCAGCTGTACACGTACCGCTACAGCTTGGAGCGGCGTGTTTAGGGGTATGCTGGTGGCAGGGATGGTATTCGCCACCAGAATAGCAACACCACCGCTTGCCCGTCGATCAGCTGCAGAATCATGTCTAAAGGCCACAAATCCACGAAGATAGAGTGCGTGATGAGGTTGCAGATGGGTTTCCTGTAGACAGACGATAGATGGACGGCGTTGAGAAATTAGATGCTGTATGTCCGGAACACGTGCCCGGAACCCATTAACATTCCACTGGATTATTTCCATAGTGAAAAAGGATTAATGGCTAGTCTTCATCTTTTTCTTCTTTTTCACCTTGGCTGACTTAGGTCCAACTATGTGGAAGTCGCCGTCCTCTGGCGATTCCTCGGAGGTGTGCGAGGCAGAGGATCCCCTACGACTCGCAGAGCGAGAGCGGGATCTCTGAGAGGACGTGAGACTACCTGCGCGAACTTTATGTCGCGAACGACTTCCATCGATAGGATCCTTACCGCTTCCTAACGGCTTGGAAACTGTGGTCTGCACGGCGGAAGATGTTTTAGACACTGCGCTTTTTCGACTAACTGTTGGGGTGCTCTCTGGAAGGTCAGTCTGTGTCGAGGCATTTGCAACGGTGACATGTTGCAAGCCGACAGTAGCAACAGGAGGGCGCCGAGCTGCCGACGAATAAGCTAAGGTGGTGGCAGGCTTCAGTTGTTCGAAACGCCGACGCGCTTCTATAAATGTCAGGCGCTCCTTTACCCGCAACTCCTGAATACTCTTTTCGTCGAAGAACTTAGGACACTGACGTGAGCTAGATGGATGGTTACCCCCACAGTTCACACAGCATGGGTCTCGAGTGCAAGCCGTGTCTTCGTGTGCCGGTAAGCCGCAACGTTCACAAGCTGCAGGATGGTTACACGAGGTCCTAGTATGCCCGAATCTCTGACACTGAAAACAGCGCATGGGATTCGGGACATACGGTCGTACTGCAGCACGCTCGTAGCCACAGTAGATGTATTCTGGCAGCTGAGTGCCCTTAAACGTAAGGAATACTGTACGTAAGGCACACTCTTTCCCATCCTGTTTCCGAGTTAATCGGTATGCTTGGCAGACTCGCTGATCAGAGAGGCAGGTGACAATTTCTTCGTTGGAGAGATCGTCGAGGCTGGAAGTGGTTACTACTCCTCTACACGAGTTGAGGGTCTTATGTGGGGCTACCCGGATAGGGTAGGACCCCAACAAACTCGCCTTCAACAGCTTCTGCGACTGATCTCCATTCATCACCTCGATCAATAACGTGCCATCTCTCAATCTGGTTGCGTTTTTAACCGGGCCACAGATCCTATCGACTTCCTTTTTAATATAGAACGGGCTAATGTCCTTCATCGTCTTACCTTCACATTGCAAGGTCAGCACCAAAAAACTGTCAATGAGGGAGGGTTTGCGCGGAGACATGATTATTTGGACCCCCATCCGGAACTGTCGGCGTCAGCCTGCCATCCGGGGGTCAAAGGATAAAAGACACCAAAATCTCCACGGTCTGTGCCGCCATGGAGACCCCTCCATGACTGACCTCAAGGCGTACTTCAGAGGAGCTACCCTCCGATCTCCACTGCTTGTCCGCATGGGTAAACCGTTCACCACGTGACACCCCGGTTTTATGCCCCCACCACAGGAATAACCGCCTGTGGCTCCCCGCTTTAGCACACGCTGCCTCAACGGAGTCAGCGTGGATTCAGGGGACTTCGGGTTGATTACACCGGGGCTCCGTCAGCGGTAACACGTCCGGCCGGTGATACTAACCCGGCGGCACGCGGCCGTCGGGAGATTAACACCGGCCGTGCCCTCAAGGAGCTACGTGGGTGTACATGACGTGTGGACGGGCTCCGCACCTAAGGCTACACATGGGGGCAGTGTGAAGGGTCCGCACAACCTTCGCGCCTGAGACCTCCGAAGAGCACACAAGTCGGGGGCCGCGCTGAAAACCGTGGGACAGGACCACGGAGATAGGAAAGATCCCTGCTGGTGAGACAGGAGTTATAAAACTAAGGCCTTACTAACTAATAATCGGAATAAACCTAGAAGAGGAAGAGGGTGATATAAAAAGCAACATAAAATGCTGCACGTGGCACAGTTAATGAAGGTGGAGGGGGTGAAGTGATAGTGAGCAGCTCGGGGCCCCGGGTGCGCCAAACCCGGACCTACCGTGGTAGGTTCCCCTGGGGGAGTTTGATTTCGGAGTCCTCTTCTCCTAGATGAGTCGTCGACCAAGACTAACGAGCCTCATCTACCCGTTGGAATGTTCTTAGCTTCCCCTCACCTCTTGCCTACCAGTGGTCACAAAGACACACTTAGTAGGCCGTCTGGATCGGGTACTGAGCCCCTCCGCCACGGCAAGGCGACACTCCTTCGGAGGGGTTGGGTGTCGAGGTTTCCGGTGTCGAGATTACGGGTGTCGAGATTACGGGTGTCGAGATTTCGGGTGTGGAGGTTTCGAGTGTCGAGGTTTCGGGTATCGAGGTTTCGGATGTCGAAATTTCCATGTCGAATTTTCCATGTCGGACTTTCCATTTCGAGTTTTCGATCAGGAATTTTCGATGAGGAATTTTCTATGTTGAATTCTCGAGGTCGAGTTTTTGTGGTCGAATTTTTGGTGTCGAATTTTTGATGTCGAATTTTCGATGTCGAATTTTCGACGTCGAATTTTCAATTTGGTGTATTCGGGTGTCGAGGTTTCGTTTCGGGTCTTCGTATGTGGGTCTCCGTGTGCCGAGTCTTCGGTTGTCGAGTCTTCGGGCTCGGGTCTTCGGTTGTCGAGTCTTCGGTTGTCGAGTCTTCGGTCGCCGAGCCTTCGGTCGCCGGGCCTTCGGTCGCCGAGCCTTCGGTCGCCGAGTCTTCGGTCGCCGAATCTTCGTTCGCCGAGCCTTCGGTCGCCGAGCCTTCGGTCGCCGAGCCTTCGGTCGCCGAGCCTTCGGTCGCCGAGCCTTCGGTCGCCGAGTCTTCGGTTGCCGAGTCTTCGGTTGCCGAGTCTTCGGTTGCCGAGTCTTCGGTTGCCGAGTCTTCGGTTGCCGAGTCTTCGGTCGCCGAGCCTTCGGTAGCCGAGCCTTCGGTCGCCGAGTCTTCGGTTGCCGAGTCTTCGGTTGCCGAGTCTTCGGTTGCCGAGTCTTCGGTTGCCGAGTCTTCGGTTGCCGAGTCTTCGGTTGCCGAGTCTTCGGTTGCCGAGTCTTCGGTTGCCGAGTCTTCGGTTGCCGAGTCTTCGGTTGCCGAGTCTTCGGTTGCCGAGTATTCGGTTGCCGAATCTTCGGTTGCCGAGTCTTGGGTTGTCGAGTCTTGGGTTGTCGAATCCTCGGTGACGAGGTTCCGGAGTTCGAATTTTCGACGTCGAATTCTTGGTCTGGGATTTCCGGTGTGGGGTCCTCGGTATGGAGTTTTCGGGTGTTGAGCTTTTGGTGTTGAATCCTCCGTTTCCTTTTTTCAGGTGTCGAGCCCTCGGGTGTTGAGGTTTTGGGTATCGAGGTTTTGGGTGTCGAGGTTTCCGGTGTCGAGATTACGGGTGTCGAGATTACGGGTGTCGAGATTTCGGGTGTCGAGGTTTCGAGTGTCGAGGTTTCGGGTGTCGAATTTTCCATGTCGAATTTTCCATGTCGAATTTTCCATGTCGAGTTTTCGATCATGAATTTTCGATGAGGAATTTTCTATGTTGAATTCTCGAGGTCGAACTTTTGAGGTCGAATTTTTGGTGTCGAATTTTTGATGTCGGATTTTCGATGTCGAATTTTCGACGTCGGATTTTCGACGTCGAATTTTCGATTTGGTGTATTCGGGTGTCGATTTTTCGTTTCGGGTCTTCGTATGTGGGTCTTCGTGTGCCGAGTCTTCGGTTGCCGTGTCTTCGGTTGCCGAGTCTTCGGTTGCCGAGTCTTCGGTTGCCGAGTCTTCGGTTGTCCAGCCTTCCGTTTCCGAGCCTTCGATTGTCGCGCCTTCGGATGCCGCGCCTTCGGTCGCCGAGCCTTCGGTCGCCGAGTCTTCGGTCGCCGAGTCTTCGGTCGCCGAGTCTTCGGCTGCCGAGTCTTCGGTTGCCCAGTCTTCTGTTGTCGTGTCTTCGGTTGTCGAGTCTTCGGTGGTCGAGTCTTCGGTTGTCGAGTCTTCGGTTAGTCGAGTCTTTGGTTGTCGAGTCCTCGGTTATCGAGTCCTCGGTTGTCGAGCCTTCGGTAGTCGAGCCTTCGGTTGTCGAGCCTTCGGTTGTCGAGCCTTCCGTTGTCCAGCCTTCGGTAGTGGAGCCTTCGGTTGCCGAGTCTTCGGTTGCCGAGTCTTCGGTTGCCGAGTCTTCGGTTGCCGAGTCTTCGGTTGCCGAGTCTTGGGTTGTCGAATACTCGGTGACGAGGTTCCGGGGTTCGAATTTTCGACATCGAAGTCTTGGTCTGGTATTTCCGGTGTGGGGTGCTCGGTGTGGAGTTTTCGGGTGTTGAGGTTTCGGTTTTGGGTCCTCCGTTTCCTTTTTTCGGGTGTCGAGCCCTCGGGTGTCGAGGTTTTGGGTATCGAGGTTTTGGGTGTCAAAGTTTCCGGTGTCGAGATTACGGGTGTCGAGATTACGGGTGTCCAGATTTCGGGTGTCGAGGTTTCGAGTGTCGAGGTTTCGGGTGTCGAGGTTTCGGATGTCGAATTTTCCATGTCGAATTTTCCATGTCGAACTTTCCATGTCGAGTTTTCGATCAGGAATTTTCGATCAGGAATTTTCTATGTTGAATTCTCGAGGTCGAGTTTTTGAGGTCGAATTTTTGGTGTCGAATTTTTGATGTCGAATTTTCGATGTCGAATTTTCGATGTCGAATTTTCGACGTCGAATATTCGACGTCGGATTTTCGACGTAGAATTTTCAATTTGGTGTATTCGGGTGTCGAGGTTTCGTTTCGGGTCTTCGTATGTGGGTCTTCGTGTGCCGAGTCTTCGGTTGTCGAGTCTTCGGGCTCGAGTCTTCGGTTGTCGAGTCTTCGGTTGTCGAGTCTTCGGTTGTCGAGTCTTCGGGGTTCGAGTCTTCGGTCGTCGAGTCTTCGGTTGACGAGTCTTCGGTTGCCGAGTCTTCGGTCGCCGAGTCTTCGGTTGCCGAGTCTTCGGTCGCCGAGCCTTCGGTCGCCGAGCCTTTGGTCGCCAAGCCTTCGGTCGCCGAGCCTTCGGTCGCCGAGCCTTCGGTCGCCGAGCCTTCGGTCGCCGAGCCTTCGGTCGCCGAGTCTTCGGTTGTCGAGCCTTCGGTTGCCGAGTCTTCGGTTGCCGAGTCTTCGGTTGCCGAGTCTTCGGTTGCAGAGACTTCGGTTGCCGAGTCTTCGGTTGTCGAGCCTTCGGTTGTCGAGCCTTCGGTTGTCGAGCCTTCGGTTGCCGAGTTTTCGTTTGCCGAGTCTTCGGTTGCCGAGTATTCCGTTGCCGAGACTTCGGTTGCCGAGTCTTCGGTTGCCGAGTCTTCGGTTGCCGAGTCTTCGGTTGCCGAGTCTTCGGTTGCCGAGTCTTCGGTTGCCGAGTCTTCGGTTGCCGAGTATTCGGTTGCCGAATCTTCGGTTGCCGAGTCTTGGGTTGTCGAGTCTTGGGTTGTCGAATCCTCGGTGACGAGGTTCCGGAGTTCGAATTTTCGACGTCGAATTCTTGGTCTGGGATTTCCGGTGTGGGGTCCTCGGTATGGAGTTTTCGGGTGTTGAGCTTTCGGTGTTGAATCCTCCGTTTCCTTTTTTCAGGTGTCGAGCCCTCGGGTGTTGAGGTTTTGGGTATCGAGGTTTTGGGTGTCGAGGTTTCCGGTTTCGAGATTACGGGTGTCGAGATTACGGGTGTCGAGATTTCGGGTGTCGAGGTTTCGAGTGTGGAGGTTTCGGGTGTCGAATTTTCTTTGTCGAATTTTCCATGTCGAATTTTCCATGTCGAGTTTTCGATCAGGAATTTTCGATGAGGAATTTTCTATGTTGAATTCTCGAGGTCGAACTTTTGAGGTCGAATTTTTGGTGTCGAATTTTTGATGTCGGATTTTCGATGTCGAATTTTCGACGTCGGATTTTCGACGTCGAATTTTCGATTTGGTGTATTCGGGTGTCGATTTTTCGTTTCGGGTCTTCGTATGTGGGTCTTCGTGTGCCGAGTCTTCGGTTGCCGTGTCTTCGGTTGCCGAGTCTTCGGTTGTCCAGCCTTCCGTTTCCGAGCCTTCGATTGTCGCGCCTTCGGATGCCGCGCCTTCGGTCGCCGAGCCTTCGGTCGCCGAGTCTTCGGTCGCCGAGTCTTCGGCTGCCGAGTCTTCGGTTGCCCAGTCTTCTGTTGTCGTGTCTTCGGTTGTTGAGTCTTCGGTGGTCGAGTCTTCGGTTGTCGAGTCTTCGGTTAGTCGAGTCTTTGGTTGTCGAGTCCTCGGTTATCGAGTCCTCGGTTGTCGAGCCTTCTGTTGTCGAGTCTTCGGTTGTCGAGTCTTCGGGGTTCGAGTCTTCGGTCGTCGAGTCTTCGGTTGACGAGTCTTCGGTTGCCGAGTCTTCGGTCGCCGAGTCTTCGGTCGCCGAGTCTTCGGTCGCCGAGCCTTCGGTCGCCGAGCCTTCGGTCGCCGAGCCTTTGGTCGCCGAGCCTTCGGTCGCCGAGCCTTCGGTCGCCGAGTCTTCGGTTGTCGAGCCTTCGGTTGCCGAGTCTTCGGTTGCAGAATCTTCGGTTGCCGAGTCTTCGGTTGCCGAGTCTTCGGTTGCCGAGTCTTCGGTTGTCGAGCCTTCGGTTGTCGAGCCTTCGGTTGTCGAGCCTTCGGTTGCCGAGTCTTCGGTTGCCGAGTCTTCGGTTGTCGAGCCTTACGTTTCCGAGCCTTCGATTGTCGCGCCTTCGGTTGCCGAGTTTTCGGTTGCCGAGTCTTCGGTTGCCGAGTCTTCGGTTGCCGAGTCTTCGGTTGTCGAGCCTTCGGTTGTCGAGCCTTCTGTTGTCGTGTCTTCGGTTGTCGAGTCTTCGGTTTTCGAGTCCTCGGTTATCGAGTCCTCGGTTGTCGAGCCTTCGGTAGTCGAGCCTTCGGTTGCCGAGTCTTCCGTTGCCGAGCCTTCGGTCGCCGAGCCTTCGGTCGCCAAGCCTTCGGTCGCCGAGCCTTCGGTCGCCGAGCCTTCGGTCGCCGAGCCTTCGGTTGCCGAGTCTTCGGTTGCCGAGCCTTCGGTTGCCGAGCCTTCGGTTGCCGAGTCTTCGGTTGGCGAGTCTTCGGTGGCCGAGTTTTCGGTTGCCGAGGCTTCGGTCGCCGAGTCTTCGGACGCCGAGCCTTCGGTCGCCGAGCCTTCGGTCGCCGAGCCTTCGGTCGCCGAGCCTTCGGTCGCCGAGCCTTCGGTCGCCGAGCCTTCGGTCGCCGAGCCTTCGGTCGCCGAGCCTTTGGTCGCCGAGTCTTCGGTTGCCGAGTCTTCGGTTGCCGAGTCTTCGGTTGCCGATTCTTCGGTTGCCGAGTCTTCGGTTGCCGAGTCTTCGGTTGCCGAGTCTTCGGTTGCCGAGTCTTCGGTTGCCGAGCCTTCGGTCGCCGAGTCTTCGGTTGCCGAGCCTTCGGTCGCCGAGCCTTCGGTCGCCGAGCTTTCGGTCGCCGAGTCTTCGGTTGCCGAGCCTTCGGTCGCCGAGCCTTCGGTCGCCGAGCCTTCGGTCGCCGAGCCTTCGGTCGCCGAGTCTTCGGTTGCCGAGTCTTCGGTTGTCGAGTCTTCGGTTGTCGAGTCTTCGGTTGTCGAGTCTGCGGACGCCGAGCCTTCCGGCGCCGAGCCCTCGGTCGCCGAGCCTTCGGTCGCCGAGTCTTCGGTCGCCGAGCCTTCGGTCGCCGAGCTTTCGGTTGTCGAGTCTTCGGTTGCCGAGTCTTCGGATGTCGAGTCTTCGGTTGCCGGGTCTTCGCTTGCCGAGTCTTCGGTTGCCCAGTCTTCTGTTTTCGTGTCTTCGGTTGTCGAGTCTTCGGTTGTCGAGTCTTCGGTTGTCGAGTCCTCGGTTGTCGAGTCCTCGGTTGTCGAGCCTTCGGTAGTCGAGCCTTCGGTTATCGAGCCTTCGGTTGTCGAGCCTTCGGTTGTCCAGCCTTCGGTAGTCGAGCCTTCGGTTGTCGAGCCTTGGGTTGTCGAGTCTTCGGTTGCCGAGTCTTCGGTTGCCGAGTCTTCGGTTGCCGAGTCTTCGGTTGCCGAGTCATCGGTTGCCGAGTCTTCGGTTGCCGAGTCTTCGGTTGCCGAGTCTTCGGTTGCCGAGTCTTCGATTGCCGAGTCTTCGGTGGCCGAGTCTTCGGTTGACCAGTCTTCGGTTGCCGAGTCTTCGGTTGCCGAGTCTTCGGTTGCCGAGCCTTCGGTTGCCGAGTCTTTGGTTGGCGAGTTTTCGGTTGCCGAGGCTTCGGTCGCCGAGTCTTCGGTCGCCGAGCCTTCGGTCGCCGAGCCTTCGGTCGCCGAGCCTTCGGTCGCCGAGCCTTCGGTTGCCGAGCCTTCGGTCGCCGAGCCTTCGGTCGCCGAGTCTTCGGTTGCCGAGTCTTCGGTTGCCGAGTCTTCGGTATCGAGTCTTCGGTTGTCGAGTCTTCGGTTGTCGAGTCTTCGGTTGACGAGTCTTGGGTTGCCGAGTCTTCGGTTGCCGAGTCTTCGGTGGCCGAGTCTTCGGTTGCCGAGTCTTCGGTCGCCGAGCCTTCAATAGCCGAGCCTTCGGTCGCCGAGTCTTTGGTTGCCGAGTCTTCGGTTGCCGAGTCTTCATTGCCGAGTCTTCGGTTGACCAGTCTTCGGTTGCCGAGTCTTCGGTTGCCGAGTCTTCGGTTGCCGAGTCTTCGGTTGCCGAGTATTTTGTTGCCGAGTTTTCGGTCGCCGAGGCTTCGGTCGCCGAGCCTTCGGTCGCCGAGCCTTTGGTCGCCGAGTCTTCGGTTGCCGAGTCTTCGGTTGCCGAGTCTTCGGTTGCCGAGTCTTCGGTTGCCGAGTCTTCGGTTGCCGAGTCTTCGGTTGCCGAGTATTCCGTTGCCGAGACTTCGGTTGCCGAGTCTTCGGTTGCCGAGTCTTCGGTCGCCGAGTCTTCGGTTGCCGAGCCTTCGGTCGCCGAGCCTTCGGTCGCCGAGCTTTCGGTCGCCGAGTCTTCGGTTGCCGAGCCTTCGGTCGCCGAGCCTTCGGTCGCCGAGCCTTCGGTCGCCGAGCCTTCGGTCGCCGAGTCTTCGGTTGCCGAGTCTTCGGTTGTCGAGTCTTCGGTTGTCGAGTCTTCGGTTGTCGAGTCTGCGGACGCCGAGCCTTCCGGCGCCGAGCCCTCGGTCGCCGAGCCTTCGGTCGCCGAGTCTTCGGTCGCCGAGCCTTCGGTCGCCGAGCTTTCGGTTGTCGAGTCTTCGGTTGCCGAGTCTTCGGATGTCGAGTCTTCGGTTGCCGGGTCTTCGCTTGCCGAGTCTTCGGTTGCCCAGTCTTCTGTTTTCGTGTCTTCGGTTGTCGAGTCTTCGGTTGTCGAGTCTTCGGTTGTCGAGTCCTCGGTTGTCGAGTCCTCGGTTGTCGAGCCTTCGGTAGTCGAGCCTTCGGTTATCGAGCCTTCGGTTGTCGAGCCTTCGGTTGTCCAGCCTTCGGTAGTCGAGCCTTCGGTTGTCGAGCCTTGGGTTGTCGAGTCTTCGGTTGCCGAGTCTTCGGTTGCCGAGTCTTCGGTTGCCGAGTCTTCGGTTGCCGAGTCATCGGTTGCCGAGTCTTCGGTTGCCGAGTCTTCGGTTGCCGAGTCTTCGGTTGCCGAGTCTTCGGTTGCCGAGTCTTCGATTGCCGAGTCTTCGGTGGCCGAGTCTTCGGTTGACCAGTCTTCGGTTGCCGAGTCTTCGGTTGCCGAGTCTTCGGTTGCCGAGCCTTCGGTTGCCGAGTCTTTGGTTGGCGAGTTTTCGGTTGCCGAGGCTTCGGTCGCCGAGTCTTCGGTCGCCGAGCCTTCGGTCGCCGAGCCTTCGGTCGCCGAGCCTTCGGTCGCCGAGCCTTCGGTTGCCGAGCCTTCGGTCGCCGAGCCTTCGGTCGCCGAGTCTTCGGTTGCCGAGTCTTCGGTTGCCGAGTCTTCGGTATCGAGTCTTCGGTTGTCGAGTCTTCGGTTGTCGAGTCTTCGGTTGACGAGTCTTGGGTTGCCGAGTCTTCGGTTGCCGAGTCTTCGGTTGCCGAGTTTTCGGTCGCCGAGGCTTCGGTCGCCGAGTCTTCGGTCGCCGAGCCTTCGGTTGCCGAGTGTTCGGTCGCCGAGGCTTCGGTCGCCGAGTCTTCGGTCGCCGAGCCTTCGGTCGCCGAGCCTTCGGTCGCCGAGCCTTCGGTCGCCGCGCCTTTGGTCGCCGAGCCTTCAGTCGCCGAGCCTTCGGTTGCCGAGTCTTCGGTCGTCGATCTTCGGTCGCCGAGCCTTCGGTCGCCGAGCCTTCGGTCGCCGAGTCTTCGGTTGCCGAGTCTTCGGTTGCAGAGTCTTCGGTATCGAGTCTTCGGTTGTCCAGTCTTCGGTTGTCGAGTCTTCGGTTGTCGAGTCTTCGGTTGACGAGTCTTGGGTTGCCGAGTCTTCGGTTGCCGAGCCTTCGGTTGTCGAGCCTTCCCTTTCCGAGCCTTCGGATGCCGCGCCTTCGGTTGCCGACTCTTCGGTTGCCGAGTCTTCGGTTGCCGAGTCTTCGGTTGCCGAGCCTTCGGTCGCCGAGTCTTCAGTTGCCGAGCCTTCGGTCGCCGAGCCTTCGGTCGCCGAGCCTTCGGTCGCCGAGCCTTCGGTCGCCGAGTCTTCGGTTGCCGAGTCTACGGTTGCCGAGTCTTCGGTTGCCGAGTCTTCGGTTGCCGAGTCTTCGGTTGCCGAGTATTCCGTTGCCGAGGCTTCGGTTGCCGAGTCTTCGGTTGCCGAGTCTTCGGTCGCCGAGCCTTCGGTCGCCGAGCCTTCGGTCGCCGAGCCTTCGGTCGCCGAGCCTTCGGTCGCCGAGCCTTCGGTCGCCGAGCCTTCGGTCGCCGGGTCTTCGGTTGCCGAGTCTTCGGTTGCCCAGTCTTCTGTTTTCGTGTCTTCGGTTGTCGAGTCTTCGGTTGTCGAGTCCTCGGTTGTCGAGTCCTCGGTTGTCGAGCCTTCGGTAGTCGAGCCTTCGGTAGTCGAGCCTTCGGTTATCGAGCCTTCGGTTGTCGAGCCTTCGGTTGTCCAGCCTTCGGTAGTCGAGCCTTCGGTTGTCGAGCCTTGGGTTGTCGAGTCTTCGGTTGCCGAGTCTTCGGTTGCCGAGTCTTCGGTTGCCGAGTCTTCGGTTGCCGAGTCATCGGTTGCCGAGTCTTCGGTTGCCGAGTCTTCGGTTGCCGAGTCTTCGGTTGCCGAGTCTTCGGTTGCCGAGTCTTCGGTTGCCGAGTCTTCGGTGGCCGAGTCTTCGGTTGACCAGTCTTCGGTTGCCGAGTCTTCGGTTGCCGAGTCTTCGGTTGCCGAGCCTTCGGTTGCCGAGTCTTTGGTTGGCGAGTTTTCGGTTGCCGAGGCTTCGGTCGCCGAGTCTTCGGTCGCCGAGCCTTCGGTCGCCGAGCCTTCGGTCGCCGAGCCTTCGGTCGCCGAGCCTTCGGTTGCCGAGCCTTCGGTCGCCGAGCCTTCGGTCGCCGAGTCTTCGGTTGCCGAGTCTTCGGTTGCCGAGTCTTCGGTATCGAGTCTTCGGTTGTCGAGTCTTCGGTTGACGAGTCTTGGGTTGCCGAGTCTTCGGTTGCCGAGTCTTCGGTTGCCGAGTTTTCGGTCGCCGAGGCTTCGGTCGCCGAGTCTTCGGTCGCCGAGCCTTCGGTCGCCGAGTGTTCGGTCGCCGAGGCTTCGGTCGCCGAGTCTTCGGTCGCCGAGCCTTCGGTCGCCGAGCCTTCGGTCGCCGAGCCTTCGGTCGCCGAGCCTTCGGTCGCCGCGCCTTTGGTCGCCGAGCCTTCGGTCGCCGAGCCTTCGGTTGCCGAGTCTTGGGTTGTGGAGTCTTCGGTAGCCGAGTCTTCGGTTGCCGAGCCTTCGGTCGCCGAGCCTTCGGTGGCCGAGCCTTCGATCGCCGACGCTTCGGTCGCCGAGCTTTCGGTCGCCGAGCCTTCGGTCGCCGAGTCTTCGGTCGCCGAATCTTCGGTCGCCGAGTCTTCGGTCGCCGAGTCTTCGGTTGCCGAGTCTTCGGTTGCCGAGTCTTCGGTTGCCGAGTATTCCGTTGCCTAGACTTCGGTTGCCGAGTCTTCGGTTGCCGAGTCTTCGGTTGCCGAGTCTTCGGTTGCCGAGTCTTCGGTTGCCGAGTCTTCGGTTGCCGAGTCTTCGGTTGCCGAGTCTTCGGTTGCCGAGTCTTCGGTTGCCGAGTCTTCGGATGCCGAGTCTTCGGTTGCCGAGTCTTGGGTTGTCGAGTCTTGGGTTGTCGAATACTCGGTGACGAGGTTCCGGGGTTCGAATTTTCGACGTCGAATTCTTGGTCTGGAATTTCCGGTATGGGGTCCTCGGTATGGAGTTTTCGGGTGTTGAGCTTTCGGTGTTGAATCCTCCGTTTCCTTTTTTCGGGTGTCGAGCCCTCGGGTGTCGAGGTTTCCGGTGTCGAGATTACGGGTGTCGAGATTACGGGTGTCGAGATTTCGGGTGTCGAGGTTTCGAGTGTCGAGTTTTCGGGTGTCGAATTTTCCATGTCGAATTTTCCATGTCGAGTTTTCGATCAGGAATTTTCGATGAGGGATTTTCGATGTTGAATTCTCGAGGTCGAACTTTTGAGGTCGAATTTTTGGTGTCGAATTTTTGATGTCGAATTTTCGATGTCGAATGTTCGATGTCGAATTTTCGATTAGGTGTATTCGGGTCTCGAGGTTTCGTTTCGGGTCTTCGTATGTGGGTCTTCGTGTGCGGAGTCTTCGGTTGCCGAGTCTTCGGTTGCCGAGTCTTCGGTTGCCGAGTATTCGGTCGCCGAGGCTTCGGTCGCCGAGTCTTCGGTCGCCGAGCCTTCGGTCGCCGAGCCTTCGGTCGCCGAGCCTTCGGTCGCCGAGCCTTCGGTCGCCGAGCCTTCGGTCGCCGAGCCTTCGGTTGTCGAGTCTTCGGTTGTCGAGCCTTCGTTCGCCCAGCCTTCGGTCGCCGAGTCTTCGGTCGCCGAGCCTTCGGTCGCCGAGCCTTCGGTCGCCGAGTCTTCGGTCGCCGAGTCTTCGGTTGCCGAGTCTTCGGTTGGCGAGTCTTCGGTTGCCGAGTCTTCGGTTGCCGAGTCTTCGGTTGCCGAGTCTTCGGTTGCCGAGCCTTCGGTTGTCGAGCCTTCCCTTTCCGAGTCTTCGGTGGCCGAGCCTTCGGTCACCAAGCCTTCGGTCGCCGAGCCTTCGGTCGCCGAGCCTTCGGTCGCCGAGCTTTCGGTCGCCGAGTCTTCGGTTGCCGAGCCTTCGGTCGCCGAGCCTTCGGTCGCCGAGCCTACTGTCGCCGAGCCTTCGGTCGCCGAGTCTTCGGTGCCAAGTCTTCGGTTGCCGAGTCTTCGGTTGCCGAGCCTTCGGTTGTCGAGCCTTCCCTTTCCGAGCCTTCGGATGCCGCGCCTTCGGTCGCCGAGCCTTCGGTCGCCGAGTCTTCGGTTGCCGAGCCTTCGGTTGTCGACCCTTCCCTTTCCGAGTCTTCGGTGGCCGAGCCTTCGGTCACCAAGCCTTCGGTCGCCGAGCCTTCGGTCGCCGAGCCTTCGGTCGCCGAGCTTTCGGTCGCCGAGTCTTCGGTTGCCGAGCCTTCGGTCGCCGAGCCTTCGGTCGCCGAGCCTTCGGTCGCCGAGTCTTCGGTGGCCGAGTCTTCGGTTGCCGAGTCTTCGGTTGCCGAGTCTTCGGTGGCCGAGTCTTCGGTTGCCGAGTCTTCGGTCGCCGAGCCTTCGGTAGCCGAGCCTTCGGTCGCCGAGTCTTTGGTTATCGAGTCTTCGGTTGCCGAGTCTTCGGCTGCCGAGTCTTCGGTTGACCAGTCTTCGGTTGCCGAGTCTTCGGTTGCCGAGTCTTCGGTGGCCGAGTCTTCGGTTGCCGAGTCTTCGGTCGCCGAGCCTTCAATAGCCGAGCCTTCGGTCGCCGAGTCTTTGGTTGCCGAGTCTTCGGTTGCCGAGTCTTCATTGCCGAGTCTTCGGTTGACCAGTCTTCGGTTGCCGAGTCTTCGGTTGCCGAGTCTTCGGTTGCCGAGTCTTCGGTTGCCGAGTATTTTGTTGCCGAGTTTTCGGTCGCCGAGGCTTCGGTCGCCGAGCCTTCGGTCGCCGAGCCTTTGGTCGCCGAGTCTTCGGTTGCCGAGTCTTCGGTTGCCGAGTCTTCGGTTGCCGAGTCTTCGGTTGCCGAGTCTTCGGTTGCCGAGTCTTCGGTTGCCGAGTATTCCGTTGCCGAGACTTCGGTTGCCGAGTCTTCGGTTGCCGAGTCTTCGGTTGCCGAGTCTTCGGTTGCCGAGTCTTCGGTTGCCGAGTCTTCGGTTGCCGAGTCTTCGGTTGCCGAGGCTTCGGTTGCCGAGCCTTCGGTCGCCGATCCTTCGGTGGCCGAGCCTTCGATCGCCGACGCTTCGGTCGCCGAGCTTTCGGTCGCCGAGTCTTCGGTCACCGAGTCTTCGGTCGCCGAGTCTTCGGTCGCCGAGTCTTCGGTCGCCGAGTCTTCGGTCGCCGAGTCTTCGGTCGCCGAGTCTTCGGTTGCCGAGTGTTCGGTTGCCGAGTCTTCGGTTGACGAGTCTTCGGTTGCCGAGTCTTCGGTTGCCGAGTCTTCGGTTGCCGAGTCTTCGGTTGCCGAGTATTCCGTTGCCGAGACTTCGGGTGCCGAGTCTTCGGTTGCCGAGTCTTCGGTTGTCGAGTCTTCGGTTGCCGAGTCTTCGGTTGCCGAGTCTTCGGTTGCCGAGTCTTCGGTTGCCGAGTCTTCGGTTGCCGAGCCTTCGGTTGTCGAGCCTTCCCTTTCCGAGTCTTCGGTGGCCGAGCCTTCGGTCGCCAAGCCTTCGGTCGCCGAGCCTTCGGTCGCCGAGCCTTCGGTCGCCGAGCTTTCGGTCGCCGAGTCTTCGGTTGCCGAGCCTTCGGTCGCCGAGCCTTCGGTCGCCGAGCCTTCGGTCGCCGAGCCTTCGGTCGCCGAGCCTTCGGTCGCCGAGTCTTCGGTGCCAAGTCTTCGGTTGCCGAGTCTTCGGTTGCCGAGCCTTCGGTTGTCGAGCCTTCCCTTTCCGAGCCTTCGGATGCCGCGCCTTCGGTCGCCGAGCCTTCGGTCGCCGAGTCTTCGGTCGCCGAGTCTTCGTTCGCCGAGCCTTCGGTCGCCGAGCCTTCGGTCGCCGAGCCTTCGGTGGCCAAGCCTTCGGTCGCCGAGCCTTCGGTCGCCGAGCCTTCGGTCGCCGAGCCTTCGGTCGCCGAGCCTTCGGTTGCCGAGTCTTCGGTTGCCGAGCCTTCGGTTGCCGAGTCTTCGGTTGCCGAGTCTTCGGTTGCCGAGTCTTCGGTGGCCGAGTCTTCGGTTGCCGAGTCTTCGGTTGCCGAGTCTTCGGTGGCCGAGTCTTCGGTTGCCGAGTCTTCGGTAGCCGAGCCTTCGGTCGCCGAGTCTTTGGTTATCGAGTCTTCGGTTGCCGAGTCTTCGGCTGCCGAGTCTTCGGTTGACCAGTCTTCGGTTGCCGAGTCTTCGGTTGCCGAGTCTTCGGTGGCCGAGTCTTCGGTTGCCGAGTCTTCGGTCGCCGAGCCTTCAATAGCCGAGCCTTCGGTCGCCGAGTCTTTGGTTGCCGAGTCTTCGGTTGCCGAGTCTTCATTGCCGAGTCTTCGGTTGACCAGTCTTCGGTTGCCGAGTCTTCGGTTGCCGAGTCTTCGGTTGCCGAGTCTTCGGTTGCCGAGTCTTCGGTTGCCGAGTATTTTGTTGCCGAGTTTTCGGTCGCCGAGCCTTCGGTCGCCGAGCCTTCGGTCGCCGAGTCTTCGGTCGCCGAGTCTTCGGTCGCCGAGTCTTCGGTCGCCGAGTCTTCGGTTGCCGAGTCTTCGGTTGCCGAGTATTCCGTTGCCGAGACTTCGGTTGCCGAGTCTTCGGTTGCCGAGTCTTCGGTTGTCGAGTCTTCGGTTGCCGAGTCTTCGGTTGCCGAGTCTTCGGTTGCCGAGCCTTCGGTTGTCGAGCCTTCCCTTTCCGAGTCTTCTGTGGCCGAGCCTTCGGTCGCCAAGCCTTCGGTCGCCGAGCCTTCGGTCGCCGAGCCTTCGGTCGCCGAGCTTTCGGTCGCCGAGTCTTCGGTTGCCGAGCCTTCGGTCGCCGAGCCTTCGGTCGCCGAGCCTTCGGTCGCCGAGCCTTCGGTCGCCGAGCCTTCGGTCGCCGAGTCTTCGGTGCCAAGTCTTCGGTTGCCGAGTCTTCGGTTGCCGAGCCTTCGGTTGTCGAGCCTTCCCTTTCCGAGCCTTCGGATGCCGCGCCTTCGGTCGCCGAGCCTTCGGTAGCCGAGTCTTCGGTCGCCGAGTCTTCGTTCGCCGAGCCTTCGGTCGCCGAGCCTTCGGTCGCCGAGCCTTCGGTTGCCGAGTCTTCGGTTGCCGAGTCTTCGGTTGCCGAGTCTTCGGTGGCCGAGTCTTCGGTTGCCGAGTCTTCGGTCGCCGAGCCTTCGGTAGCCGAGCCTTCGGTCGCCGAGTCCTTGGTTGCCGAGTCTTCGGTTGCCGAGTCTTCGGCTGCCGAGTCTTCGGTTGACCAGTCTTCGGTTGCCGAGTCTTCGGTTGCCGAGTCTTCGGTGGCCGAGTCTTCGGTTGCCGAGTCTTCGGTCGCCGAGCCTTCAATAGCCGAGCCTTCGGTCGCCGAGCCTTCAATAGCCGAGCCTTCGGTCGCCGAGTCTTCGGTTGACCAGTCTTCGGTTGCCGAGTCTTCGGTTGCCGAGTCTTCGGTTGCCGAGTCTTCGGTTGCCGAGTCTTCGGTTGCCGAGTATTTTGTTGCCGAGTTTTCGGTCGCCGAGGCTTCGGTCGCCGAGCCTTCGGTCGCCGAGCCTTCGGTCGCCGAGCCTTTGGTCGCCGAGTCTTCGGTTGCCGAGTCTTCGGTTGCCGAGTCTTCGGTTGCCGAGTATTCCGTTGCCGAGACTTCGGTTGCCGAGCCTTCGGTCGCCGAGCCTTCGGTGGCCGAGCCTTCGATCGCCGACGCTTCGGTCGCCGAGCTTTCGGTCGCCGAGTCTTCGGTCGCCGAGTCTTCGGTCGCCGAGTCTTCGGTCGCCGAGTCTTCGGTCGCCGAGTCTTCGGTTGCCGAGTCTTCGGTTGACGAGTCTTCGGTTGCCGAGTCTTCGGTTGCCGAGTCTTCGGTTGCCGAGTATTCTGTTGCCGAGACTTCGGTTGCCGAGTCTTCGGTTGCCGAGTCTTCGGTTGCCGAGTCTTCGGTTGCCGAGCCTTCGGTCGCCGAGTCTTCGGTCGCCGAGTCTTCGGTCGCCGAGTCTTCGGTTGCCGAGTCTTCGGTTGCCGAGTCTTCGGTTGCCGAGTATACCGTTGCCGAGACTTCGGTTGCCGAGTCTTCGGTTGCCGAGTCTTCGGTTGCCGAGTCTTCGGTTGCCGAGTCTTCGGTTGCCGAGTCTTCGGTTGCCGAGTCTTCGGTTGCCGAGTCTTCGATTGCCGAGTCTTCGGTGGCCGAGTCTTCGGTCCCCGAACCTTCGGTCGCCAAGCCTTCGGTCGTCGAGCCTTCGGTCGCCGAGCCTTCGGTCGCCGAGCCTTCGGTCGCCGAGCCTTCGGTCGCCGAGCCTTCGGTCGCCGAGTGTTCGGTCGCCGAGCCTTCGGTCGGCGAGTCTTCGGTTGCCGAGTCTTCGGTTGCCGAGTCTTCGGTTGCCGAGTCTTCGGTTGCCGAGTCTTCGGTTGCCGAGTCTTCGGTACCCGAGTCTTTGGTTGCCGAGTCTTCGGTTGCCGAGTCTTCGGTTGCCGAGTCTTCGGTTGCCGAGTCTTCTGTTGCCGAGTCTTCGGTTGCCGAGTCTTCGGTTGCCGAGTCTTCGGTTGCCGAGTCTTCGGTTGCCGAGTCTTCGGTTGCCGAGTCTTGGGTTGTCGAATCCTCGGTGACGAGGTTCCGGGGTTCGAATTTTCGACATCGAAGTCTTGGTCTGGGATTTCCGGTGTCGGGTCCTCGGTGTGGAGTCTTCGGGTGTTGAGGTTTCGGTGTTGGGTCCTCCGTTTCCTTTTTTCGGGTGTCGAGCCCTCGGGTGTCGAGGTTTCCGGTGTCGAGATTACGGGTGTCGAGTTTACGGGTGTCGAGATTTCGGGTGTCGAGGTTTCGAGTGTCGAGGTTTCGGGTGTCGAGGCTTCGGGTGTCGAATTTTCCATGTCGAATTTTCCATGTCGAGTTTTCGATCAGGAATTTTCGATGAGGAATTTTCGATGAGGAATTCTCGAGGTCGAATTTTTCGAGGTCGAATTTATGGTGTCGAATTTTTGATGTCGAATTTTCGACGTCGAATTTTCGATTTGGTGTATTCGGGTGTCGAATTTTCGTTTCGGGTCTTCGTATGTGGGTCTTCGTGTGCCGAGCCTTCGAGCTCGAGTCTTTGGTTGTCGAGTCTTCGATTGCCGAGTCTTCGGTTGCCGAGTCTTCGGTTGCCGAGCCTTCGGTTGCCGCGCCTTCGGATGCCGCGCCTTCGGTCGCCGAGCCTTCGGTCGCCGTGCCTTCGGTCGCCGAGCCTTCGGTCGCCGAGCCTTCGGTCGCCGAGCCTTCGGTAGCCGAGTCTTCGGTCGCCGAGTCTTCGTTCGCCGAGCCTTCGGTCGCCGAGCCTTCGGTCGCCGAGCCTTCGGTCGCCGAGCCTTCGGTCGCCGAGCCTTCTGTCGCCGAGCCTTCGGTCGCCGAGCCTTCGGTTGCCGAGTCTTCGGTTGCCGAGTCTTCGGTTGCCGAGTCTTCGGTGGCCGAGTCTTCGGTTGCCGAGTCTTCGGTGGCCGAGTCTTCGGTGGCCGAGTCTTCGGTCGCCGAGCCTTCGGTAGCCGAGCCTTCGGTCGCCGAGTCTTTGGTTGCCGAGTCTTCGGTTGCCGAGTCTTCGGCTGCCGAGTCTTCGGTTGACCAGTCTTCGGTTGCCGAGTCTTCGGTTGCCGAGTCTTCGGTGGCCGAGTCTTCGGTTGCCGAGTCTTCGGTCGCCGAGCCTTCAATAGCCGAGCCTTCGGTCGCCGAGCCTTCAATAGCCGAGCCTTCGGTCGCCGAGTCTTCGGTTGACCAGTCTTCGGTTGCCGAATCTTCGGTTGCCGAGTCTTCGATTGCCGAGTCTTCGGTTGCCGAGTCTTCGGTTGCCGAGTATTTTGTTGCCGAGTTTTCGGTCGCCGAGGCTTCGGTCGCCGAGCCTTCGGTCGCCGAGCCTTTGGTCGCCGAGTCTTCGGTTGCCGAGTCTTCGGTTGCCGAGTCTTCGGTTGCCGAGTCTTCGGTTGCCGAGTCTTCGGTTGCCGAGTATTCCGTTGCCGAGACTTCGGTTGCCGAGTCTTCGGTTGCCGAGTCTTCGGTTGCCGAGTCTTCGGTTGCCGAGTCTTCGGTTGCCGAGTCTTCGGTTGCCGAGGCTTCGGTTGCCGAGCCTTCGGTCGCCGAGCCTTCGGTGGCCGAGCCTTCGATCGCCGACGCTTCGGTCGCCGAGCTTTCGGTCGCCGAGTCTTCGGTCGCCGAGTCTTCGGTCGCCGAGTCTTCGGTCGCCGAGTCTTCGGTCGCCGAGTCTTCGGTTGCCGAGTCTTCGGTTGACGAGTCTTCGGTTGCCGAGTCTTCGGTTGCCGAGTCTTCGGTTGCCGAGTATTCCGTTGCCGAGACTTCGGTTGCCGAGTCTTCGGTTGCCGAGTCTTCGGTTGCCGAGCCTTCGGTCGCCGAGTCTTCGGTCGCCGAGTCTTCGGTCGCCGAGTCTTCGGTTGCCGAGTCTTCGGTTGCCGAGTCTTCGGTTGCCGAGTATACCGTTGCCGAGACTTCGGTTGCCGAGTCTTCGGTTGCCGAGTCTTCGGTTGCCGAGTCTTCGGTTGCCGAGTCTTCGGTTGCCGAGTCTTCGGTTGCCGAGTCTTCGGTTGCCGAGTCTTCGGTTGCCGAGTCTTCGATTGCCGAGTCTTCGGTGGCCGAGTCTTCGGTCCCCGAACCTTCGGTCGCCAAGCCTTCGGTCGTCGAGCCTTCGGTCGCCGAGCCTTCGGTCGCCGAGCCTTCGGTCGCCGAGCCTTCGGTCGCCGAGCCTTCGGTCGCCGAGAGTTCGGTCGCCGAGCCTTCGGTCGGCGAGTCTTCGGTTGCCGAGTCTTCGGTTGCCGAGTCTTCGGTTGCCGAGTCTTCTGTTGCCGAGTCTTCGGTTGCCGAGTCTTCGGTTGCCGAGTCTTCGGTTGCCGAGTCTTGGGTTGTCGAATCCTCGGTGACGAGGTTCCGGGGTTCGAATTTTCGACATCGAAGTCTTGGTCTGGGATTTCCGGTGTCGGGTCCTCGGTGTGGAGTCTTCGGGTGTTGAGGTTTCGGTGTTGGGTCCTCCGTTTCCTTTTTTCGGGTGTCGAGCCCTCGGGTGTCGAGGTTTCCGGTGTCGAGATTACGGGTGTCGAGTTTACGGGTGTCGAGATTTCGGGTGTCGAGGTTTCGAGTGTCGAGGTTTCGGGTGTCGAGGCTTCGGGTGTCGAATTTTCCATGTCGAATTTTCCATGTCGAGTTTTCGATCAGGAATTTTCGATGAGGAATTTTCGATGAGGAATTCTCGAGGTCGAATTTTTCGAGGTCGAATTTATGGTGTCGAATTTTTGATGTCGAATTTTCGACGTCGAATTTTCGATTTGGTGTATTCGGGTGTCGAATTTTCGTTTCGGGTCTTCGTATGTGGGTCTTCGTGTGCCGAGCCTTCGAGCTCGAGTCTTTGGTTGTCGAGTCTTCGATTGCCGAGTCTTCGGTTGCCGAGTCTTCGGTTGCCGAGCCTTCGGTTGCCGCGCCTTCGGATGCCGCGCCTTCGGTCGCCGAGCCTTCGGTCGCCGTGCCTTCGGTCGCCGAGCCTTCGGTCGCCGAGCCTTCGGTCGCCGAGCCTTCGGTCGCCGAGCCTTCGGTCGCCGAGCCTTCGGTTGCCGAGTCTTCGGTTGCCGAGCCTTCGGTAGCCGAGTCTTTGGTCGCCGAGCCTTCGGTAGCCGAGCCTTCGGTCGCCGAGTCTTCGGTTGCCGAGTCTTCGGTTGCCGAGTCTTCGGTTGACCAGTCTTCGGTAGCCGAGCCTTCGGTCGCCGAGTCTTCGGTTGCCGAGTCTTCGGTTGCCGAGTCTTCGGTTGCCGAGTCTTCGGTTGCCGAGTCTTCGGTTGCCGAGTATTCCGTTGCCGAGACTTCGGTTGCCGAGTCTTCGGTTGCCGAGTCTTCGGTTGCCGAGTCTTCGGTTGCCGAGTCTTCGGTTGCCGAGTCTTGGGTTGTCGAGTCTTGGGTTGTCGAATACTCGGTGACGAGGTTCCGGGGTTCGAATTTTCGACGTCGAATTCTTGGTCTGGGATTTCCGGTGTGGGGTCCTCGGTATGGAGTTTTCGGGTGTTGAGCTTTCGGTGTTGAATCCTCCGTTTCCTTTTTTCGGGTGTCGAGCCCTCGGGTGTCGAGGTTTCCGGTGTCGAGATTACGGGTGTCGAGATTACGGGTGTCGAGATTTCGGGTGTCGAGGTTTCGAGTGTCGAGTTTTCGGGTGTCGAATTTTCCATGTGGAATTTTCCATGTCGAATTTTCCATGTCGAGTTTTCGATCAGGAATTTTCGTTGAGGGATTTTCGATGTTGAATATTCGAGGTCGAACTTTTGAGGTCGAATTTTTGGTGTCGAATTTTTGATGTCGAATTTTCGATGTCGAATGTTCGATGTGGAATTTTCGACGTCGAATATTCGACGTCGAATTTTCGATTAGGTGTATTTGGGTCTCGAGGTTTCGTTTCGGGTCTTCGTATGTGGGTCTTCGTGTGCGGAGTCTTCGGTTGCCGAGTCTTCGGTTGCCGAGTATTTTGTTGCCGAGTTTTCGGTCGCCGAGGCTTCGGTCGCCGAGCCTTCGGTCGCCGAGCCTTCGGTCGCCGAGCCTTCGGTCGCCGAGCCTTCGGTCGCCGAGCCTTCGGTTGCCGAGTCTTCGGTTGCCGAGTATTCCGTTGCCGAGACTTCGGTTGCCGAGTCTTCGGTTGCCGAGTCTTCGGTTGCCGAGTCTTCGGTTGCCGAGTCTTCGGTTGCCGAGTCTTCGGTTGCCGAGTCTTCGGTTGCCCAGCCTTCGGTCGCCGCGCCTTCGGTCGCCGAGCCTTCGGTCGCCGAGCCTTCGGTCGCCGAGCCTTCGGTCGCCGAGCCTTCGGTCGCCGAGTGTTCGGTCGCCGAGGCTTCGGTCGCCGAGCCTTCGGTCGCCGAGCCTTCGGTCGCCGCGCCTTCGGTCGCCGAGCCTTCGGTCGCCGAGCCTTCGGTCGCCGAGCCTTCGGTCGCCGAGTCTTCGGTCGCCGAGTCTTCGTTCGCCGAGCCTTCGGTCGCCGAGCCTTCGGTCGCCGAGCCTTCGGTCGCCGAGTCTTCAGTTGCCGAGTCTTCGGTTGCCGAGTCTTCGGTTGTCGAGCCTTCGGTTGTCGAGCCTTCGGTTGCCGAGCCTTCGGTTGCCGCGCCTTCGGATGCCGTGCCTTCGGTCGCCGAGCCTTCCGTCGCCGAGCCTTCGGTCGCCGAGCCTTCGGTCGCCGAGCCTTCGATGCCGAGTCTTCGGTTGCCGAGTCTTCGGTTGCCGAGCCTTCGGTTGTCGAGCCTTCCCTTTCCGAGCCTTCGGCTGCCGAGCCTTCGGTCGCCGAGCCTTCGGTTGCCGAGTCTTCGGCTGCCGAGTCTTCGGTTGACCAGTCTTCGGTTGCCAAGTCTTTGGTTGCCGAGTCTTCGGTTGCCGAGCCTTCGGTTGTCGAGCCTTCCCTTTCCGAGCCTTCGGATGCCGCGCCTTCGGTCGCCGAGCCTTCGGTCGCCAGGCCTTCGGTCGCCGAGCCTTCGGTCGCCGAGCCTTCGGTCGCCGAGTCTTCGATCGCCGAGTCTTCGTTCGCCGAGCCTTCGGTCGCCGAGCCTTCGGTCGCCGAGCCTTCGGTCGCCGAGCCTTCGGTCGCCGAGCCTTCGGTCGCCGAGTCTTCGGTTGCCGAGCCTTCGGTTGTCGAGCCTTCCCTTTCCGATCCTTCGGATGCCGCGCCTTCGGTCGCCGAGCCTTCGGTCGCCGAGCCTTCGGTCGCCGAGCCTTCGGTCGCCGAGCCTTCGGTCGCCGAGCCTTCGGTCGCCGAGCCTTCGGTCGCCGAGCCTTCGGTCGCCGAGCCTTCGGTCGCCGAGCCTTCGGTCGCCGAGTCTTCGGTTGCCGAGTCTTCGGTTGTCGAGACTTCGGTTGTCGAGTATTCGGTTGTCGAGTCTTCGGGTGTTGAGTCTTCGGTTGACGAGTCTTCGGTTGCCGAGTCTTCGGTTGCCGAGACTTCGGTTGCCGAGTCTTCGGTTGCCGAGTATTTTCTTGCCGAGTTTTCGGTCGCCGAGGCTTCGGTCGCCGAGCCTTCGGTCGCCGAGCCTTCGGTCGCCGAGTCTTCGGTTGCCGAGTCTTCGGTTGCCGAGTCTTCGGTTGCCGAGTCTTCGGTTGCCGAGTCTTCGGTTGCCGAGTATTCCGTTGCCGAGACTTCGGTTGCCGAGTCTTCGGTTGCCGAGTCTTCGATTGCCGGGTCTTCGGATGCCGAGTCTTGGGTTGCCGAGTCTTCGGTTGCCGAGTCTTCGGTTGCCGAGTCTTCGGTTGCCGAGCCTTCGGTCGCCGAGCCTTCGGTGGCCGAGCCTTCGATCGCCGACGCTTCGGTCGCCGAGCTTTCGGTCGCCGAGCCTTCGGTCGCCGAGTCTTCGGTCGCCGAGTCTTCGGTCGCCGAGTCTTCGGTTGCCGAGTCTTCGGTTGCCGAGTCTTCGGTTGCCGAGTCTTCGGTTGCCGAGACTTCGGTTGCCGAGTCTTCGGTTGCCGAGTCTTCGGTTGCCGAGTCTTCGGTTGCCGAGTCATCGGTTGCCGAGTCTTCGGATGCCGAGTCTTGGGTTGCCGAGTCTTCGGTTGCCGAGTCTTCGGTTGCCGAGTCTTCGGTTGCCGAGTCTTCGGTTTCCGAGTCTTCGGTTGCCGAGCCTTCGGTCGCCGAGCCTTCGGTGGCCGAGCCTTCGATCGCCGACGCTTCGGTCGCCGAGCTTTCGGTCGCCGAGCCTTCGGTCGCCGAGTCTTCGGTCGCCGAGTCTTCGGTCGCCGAGTCTTCGGTCGCCGAGTCTTCGGTCGCCGAGTCTTCGGTCGCCGAGTCTTCGGTTGACGAGTCTTCGGTTGCCGAGTCTTCGGTTGCCGAGTCTTCGGTTGCCGAGTCTTCGGTTGCCGAGTATTCCGTTGCCGAGACTTCGGTTGCCGAGTCTTCGGTTGCCGAGTCTTCGGTTGCCGAGTCTTCGGTTGCCGAGTCTTCGGTTGCCGAGTCTTGGGTTGTCGAGTCTTCGGTTGCCGAGTCTTCCGTTGCCGAGACTTCGGTTGCCGAGTCTTCGGTTGCCGAGTCTTCGGTTGCCGAGTCTTCGGTTGCCGAGTCTTCGGTTGCCGAGTCTTCGGTTGCCGAGTCTTCGGTTGCCGAGTCTTGGGTTGTCGAGTCTTCGGTAGCCGAGTCTTCGGTTGCCGAGCCTTCGGTCGCCGAGCCTTCGGTGGCCGAGCCTTCGATCGCCGACGCTTCGGTCGCCGAGCTTTCGGTCGCCGAGCCTTCGGTCGCCGAGTCTTCGGTCGCCGAGTCTTCGGTCGCCGAGTCTTCGGTCGCCGAGTCTTCGGTCGCCGAGTCTTCGGTTGCCGAGTCTTCGGTTGCCGAGTCTTCGGTTGCCGAGTCTTCGGTTGCCGAGTATTCCGTTGCCTAGACTTCGGTTGCCGAGTCTTCGGTTGCCGAGTCTTCGGTTGCCGAGTCTTCGGTTGCCGAGTCTTCGGTTGCCGAGTCTTCGGTTGCCGAGTCTTCGGTTGCCGAGTCTTCGGTTGCCGAGTCTTGGGTTGTCGAGTCTTGGGTTGTCGAATACTCGGTGACGAGGTTCCGGGGTTCGAATTTTCGACGTCGAATTCTTGGTCTGGGATTTCCGGTGTGGGGTCCTCGGTATGGAGTTTTCGGGTGTTGAGCTTTCGGTGTTGAATCCTCCGTTTCCTTTTTTCGGGTGTCGAGCCCTCGGGTGTCGAGGTTTCCGGTGTCGAGATTACGGGTGTCGAGATTACGGGTGTCGAGATTTCGGGTGTCGAGGTTTCGAGTGTCGAGTTTTCGGGTGTCGAATTTTCCATGTCGAATTTTCCATGTCGAATTTTCCATGTCGAGTTTTCGATCAGGAATTTTCGATGAGGGATTTTCGATGTTGAATTCTCGAGGTCGAACTTTTGAGGTCGAATTTTTGGTTTCGAATTTTTGATGTCGAATTTTCGATGTCGAATGTTCGATGTCGAATTTTCGATTAGGTGTATTCGGGTCTCGAGGTTTCGTTTCGGGTCTTCGTATGTGGGTCTTCGTGTGCGGAGTCTTCGGTTGTCGAGTCATCGGTTGTCGAGTCTTCGGTTGTCGAGTCTTCGGTTGTCGAGTCTTCGGTTGCCGAGTCTTCGGTTGCCGAGTCTTCGGTCGCCGAGCCTTCGGTCGCCGAGCCTTCGGTCGCCGAGCTTTCGGTCGCCGAGTCTTCGGTTGCCGAGCCTTCGGTCGCCGAGCCTTCGGTCGCCGAGCCTTCGGTCGCCGAGCCTTCGGTCGCCGAGCCTTCGGTCGCCGAGTCTTCGGTGCCAAGTCTTCGGTTGCCGAGTCTTCGGTTGCCGAGCCTTCGGTTGTCGAGCCTTCCCTTTCCGAGCCTTCGGATGCCGCGCCTTCGGTCGCCGAGCCTTCGGTCGCCGAGCCTTCGGTCGCCGAGTCTTCGGTCGCCGAGTCTTCGTTCGCCGAGCCTTCGGTCGCCGAGCCTTCGGTGGCCAAGCCTTCGGTCGCCGAGCCTTCGGTCGCCGAGCCTTCGGTCGCCGAGCCTTCGGTCGCCGAGCCTTCGGTCGCCGAGCCTTCGGTTGCCGAGTCTTCGGTTGCCGAGCCTTCGGTTGCCGAGTCTTCTGTTGCCGAGTCTTCGGTTGCCGAGTCTTCGGTGGCCGAGTCTTCGGTTGCCGAGTCTTCGGTGGCCGAGTCTTCGGTTGCCGAGTCTTCGGTCGCCGAGCCTTCGGTAGCCGAGCCTTCGGTTGCCGAGTCTTTGGTTATCGAGTCTTCGGTTGCCGAGTCTTCGGCTGCCGAGTCTTCGGTTGACCAGTCTTCGGTTGCCGGGTCTTCGGTTGCCGAGTCTTCGCTGGCCGAGTCTTCGGTTACCGAGTCTTCGGTCGCCGAGCCTTCAATAGCCGAGCCTTCGGTCGCCGAGTCTTTGGTTGCCGAGTCTTCGGTTGCCGAGTCTTCGGCTGCCGAGTCTTCGGTTGACCAGTCTTCGGTTGCCGAGTCTTCGGTTGCCGAGTCTTCGGTTGCCGAGTCTTCGGTTGCCGAGTCTTCGGTTGCCGAGTCTTCGGTTGCCGAGTCTTCGGTTGCCCAGCCTTCGGTCGCCGCGCCTTCGGTCGCCGAGCCTTCGGTCGCCGAGCCTTCGGTCGCCGAGCCTTCGGTCGCCGAGCCTTCGGTCGCCGAGTGTTCGGTCGCCGAGGCTTCGGTCGCCGAGCCTTCGGTCGCCGAGCCTTCGGTCGCCGCGCCTTCGGTCGCTGAGCCTTCGGTCGCCGAGCCTTCGGTCGCCGAGCCTTCGGTCGCCGAGTCTTCGGTCGCCGAGTCTTCGTTCGCCGAGCCTTCGGTCGCCGAGCCTTCGGTCGCCGAGCCTTCGGTCGCCGAGCCTTCGGTCGCCGAGCCTTCGGTCGCCGAGTCTTCAGTTGCCGAGTCTTCGGTTGCCGAGTCTTCGGTTGTCGAGCCTTCGGTTGTCGAGCCTTCGGTTGTCGAGCCTTCGGTTGCCGAGCCTTCGGTTGCCGCGCCTTCGGATGCCGTGCCTTCGGTCGCCGAGCCTTCCGTCGCCGAGCCTTCGGTCGCCGAGCCTTCGGTCGCCGAGCCTTCGGTCGCCGAGCCTTCGATGCCGAGTCTTCGGTTGCCGAGTCTTCGGTTGCCGAGCCTTCGGTTGTCGAGCCTTCCCTTTCCGAGCCTTCGGCTGCCGAGCCTTCGGTCGCCGAGCCTTCGGTTGCCGAGTCTTCGGCTGCCAAGTCTTCGGTTGACCAGTCTTCGGTTGCCAAGTCTTTGGTTGCCGAGTCTTCGGTTGCCGAGCCTTCGGTTGTCGAGCCTTCCCTTTCCGAGCCTTCGGATGCCGCGCCTTCGGTCGCCGAGCCTTCGGTCACCAGGCCTTCGGTCGCCGAGCCTTCGGTCGCCGAGCCTTCGGTCGCCGAGTCTTCGGTCGCCGAGTCTTCGTTCGCCGAGCCTTCGGTCGCCGAGCCTTCGGTCGCCGAGCCTTCGGTCGCCGAGTCTTCGGTTGCCGAGCCTTCGGTTGTCGAGCCTTCCCTTTCCGATCCTTTGGATGCCGCGCCTTCGGTCGCCGAGCCTTCGGTCGCCGAGCCTTCGGTCGCCAAGCCTTCGGTCGCCGAGCCTTCGGTCGCCGAGTCTTCGGTTGCCGAGCCTTCGGTTGTCGAGCCTTCCCTTTCCGATCCTTTGGATGCCGCGCCTTCGGTCGCCGAGCCTTCGGTCGCCGAGCCTTCGGTCGCCAAGCCTTCGGTCGCCGAGCCTTCGGTTGCCGAGCCTTCGGTCGCCGAGCCTTCGGTCGCCGAGCCTTCGGTCGCCGAGCCTTCGGTCGCCGAGCCTTCGGTCGCCGAGCCTTCGGTCGCCGAGTCTTCAGTTGCCGAGTCTTCGGTTGTCGAGACTTCGGTTGTCGAGTATTCGGTTGTCGAGTCTTCGGGTGTTGAGTCTTCGGTTGACGAGTCTTCGGTTGCCGAGCCTTCGGTCGCCGAGTCTTCAGTTGCCGAGTCTTCGGTTGTCGAGACTTCGGTTGTCGAGTATTCGGTTGTCGAGTCTTCGGGTGTTGAGTCTTCGGTTGACGAGTCTTCGGTTGCCGAGTCTTCGGTTGCCGAGTCTTCGGTTGCCGAGTCTTCGGTTGCCGAGTATTTTCTTGCCGAGTTTTCGGTCGCCGAGGCTTCGGTCGCCGAGCCTTCGGTCGCCGAGCCTTCGGTCGCCGAGCCTTCGGTCGCCGAGTCTCCGGTTGCCGAGTGTTCGGTTGCCGAGTCTTCGGTTGCCGAGTCTTCGGTTGCCGAGTCTTCGGTTGCCGAGTATTCCGTTGCCGAGACTTCGGTTGCCGAGTCTTCGGTTGCCGAGTCTTCGGTTGCCGAGTCTTCGATTGCCGAGTCTTCGGATGCCGAGTCTTGGGTTGCCGAGTCTTCGGTTGCCGAGTCTTCGGTTGCCGAGTCTTCGGTTGCCGAGCCTTCGGTCGCCGAGCCTTCGGTGGCCGAGCCTTCGATCGCCGACGCTTCGGTCGCCGAGCTTTCGGTCGCCGAGCCTTCGGTCGCCGAGTCTTCGGTCGCCGAGTCTTCGGTCGCCGAGTCTTCGGTTGCCGAGTCTTCGGTTGCCGAGTCTTCGGTTGCCGAGTATTCCGTTGCCGAGACTTCGGTTGCCGAGTCTTCGGTTGCCGAGTCTTCGGTTGCCGAGTCTTCGGTTGCCGAGTCTTCGGTTGCCGAGTCTTCGGTTGCCGAGGCTTCGGTTGCCGAGCCTTCGGTCGCCGAGCCTTCGGTGGCCGAGCCTTCGATCGCCGACGCTTCGGTCGCCGAGCTTTCGGTCGCCGAGTCTTCGGTCGCCGAGTCTTCGGTCGCCGAGTCTTCGGTCCCCGAGTCTTCGGTCGCCGAGTCTTCGGTTGCCGAGTCTTCGGTTGACGAGTCTTCGGTTGCCGAGTCTTCGGTTGCCGAGTCTTCGGTTGCCGAGTATTCCGTTGCCGAGACTTCGGTTGCCGAGTCTTCGGTTGCCGAGTCTTCGGTTGCCGAGCCTTCGGTCGCCGAGTCTTCGGTCGCCGAGTCTTCGGTCGCCGAGTCTTCGGTTGCCGAGTCTTCGGTTGCCGAGTCTTCGGTTGCCGAGTATACCGTTGCCGAGACTTCGGTTGCCGAGTCTTCGGTTGCCGAGTCTTCGGTTGCCGAGTCTTCGGTTGCCGAGTCTTCGGTTGCCGAGTCTTCGGTTGCCGAGTCTTCGATTGCCGAGTCTTCGGTGGCCGAGTCTTCGGTCGTCGAGCCTTCGGTCGCCGAGCCTTCGGTCGCCGAGCCTTCGGTCGCCGAGCCTTCGGTCGCCGAGCCTTCGGTCGCCGAGAGTTCGGTCGCCGAGCCTTCGGTCGGCGAGTCTTCGGTTGCCGAGTCTTCGGTTGCCGAGTCTTCGGTTGCCGAGTCTTCGGTTGCCGAGTCTTCGGTACCCGAGTCTTTGGTTGCCGAGTCTTCGGTTGCCGAGTCTTCGGTTGCCGAGTCTTCGGTTGCCGAGTCTTCTGTTGCCGAGTCTTCGGTTGCCGAGCCTTCGGTCGCCGAGCCTTCGGTCGCCGAGCCTTCGGTCGCCGAGCCTTCGGTCGCCGAGTCTTCGGTGCCAAGTCTTCGGTTGCCGAGTCTTCGGTTGCCGAGCCTTCGGTTGTCGAGCCTTCCCTTTCCGAGCCTTCGGATGCCGCGCCTTCGGTCGCCGAGCCTTCGGTCGCCGAGCCTTCGGTCGCCGAGTCTTCGGTCGCCGAGTCTTCGTTCGCCGAGCCTTCGGTCGCCGAGCCTTCGGTGGCCAAGCCTTCGGTCGCCGAGCCTTCGGTCGCCGAGCCTTCGGTCGCCGAGCCTTCGGTCGCCGAGCCTTCGGTTGCCGAGTCTTCGGTTGCCGAGCCTTCGGTTGCCGAGTCTTCTGTTGCCGAGTCTTCGGTTGCCGAGTCTTCGGTGGCCGAGTCTTCGGTTGCCGAGTCTTCGGTTGCCGAGTCTTCGGTGGCCGAGTCTTCGGTTGCCGAGTCTTCGGTCGCCGAGCCTTCGGTAGCCGAGCCTTCGGTTGCCGAGTCTTTGGTTATCGAGTCTTCGGTTGCCGAGTCTTCGGCTGCCGAGTCTTCGGTTGACCAGTCTTCGGTTGCCGAGTCTTCGGTTGCCGAGTCTTCGCTGGCCGAGTCTTCGGTTGCCGAGTCTTCGGTCGCCGAGCCTTCAATAGCCGAGCCTTCGGTCGCCGAGTCTTTGGTTGCCGAGTCTTCGGTTGCCGAGTCTTCGGCTGCCGAGTCTTCGGTTGACCAGTCTTCGGTTGCCGAGTCTTCGGTTGCCGAGTCTTCGGTTGCCGAGTCTTCGGTTGCCGAGTCTTCGGTTGCCGAGTCTTCGGTTGCCCAGCCTTCGGTCGCCGCGCCTTCGGTCGCCGAGCCTTCGGTCGCCGAGCCTTCGGTCGCCGAGCCTTCGGTCGCCGAGCCTTCGGTCGCCGAGCCTTCGGTCGCCGAGTGTTCGGTCGCCGAGGCTTCGGTCGCCGAGCCTTCGGTCGCCGAGCCTTCGGTCGCCGCGCCTTCGGTCGCCGAGCCTTCGGTCGCCGAGCCTTCGGTCGCCGAGCCTTCGGTCGCCGAGTCTTCGGTCGCCGAGTCTTCGTTCGCCGAGCCTTCGGTCGCCGAGCCTTCGGTCGCCGAGCCTTCGGTCGCCGAGCCTTCGGTCGCCGAGCCTTCGGTCGCCGAGTCTTCAGTTGCCGAGTCTTCGGTTGCCGAGTCTTCGGTTGTCGAGCCTTCGGTTGTCGAGCCTTCGGTTGTCGAGCCTTCGGTTGCCGAGCCTTCGGTTGCCGCGCCTTCGGATGCCGTGCCTTCGGTCGCCGAGCCTTCCGTCGCCGAGCCTTCGGTCGCCGAGCCTTCGGTCGCCGAGCCTTCGGTCGCCGAGCCTTCGATGCCGAGTCTTCGGTTGCCGAGTCTTCGGTTGCCGAGCCTTCGGTTGTCGAGCCTTCCCTTTCCGAGCCTTCGGCTGCCGAGCCTTCGGTCGCCGAGCCTTCGGTTGCCGAGTCTTCGGCTGCCGAGTCTTCGGTTGACCAGTCTTCGGTTGCCAAGTCTTTGGTTGCCGAGTCTTCGGTTGCCGAGCCTTCGGTTGTCGAGCCTTCCCTTTCCGAGCCTTCGGATGCCGCGCCTTCGGTCGCCGAGCCTTCGGTCACCAGGCCTTCGTACGCCGAGCCTTCGGTCGCCGAGCCTTCGGTCGCCGAGTCTTCGGTCGCCGAGTCTTCGTTCGCCGATCCTTCGGTCGCCGAGCCTTCGGTCGCCGAGCCTTCGGTCGCCGAGTCTTCGGTTGCCGAGCCTTCGGTTGTCGAGCCTTCCCTTTCCGATCCTTCGGATGCCGCGCCTTCGGTCGCCAAGCCTTCGGTCGCCGAGCCTTCGGTTGCCGAGCCTTCGGTCGCCGAGCCTTTGGTCGCCGAGCCTTCGGTCGCCGAGCCTTCGGTCGCCGAGCCTTCGGTCGCCGAGCCTTCGGTCGCCGAGTCTTCGGTTGCCGAGTCTTCGGTTGTCGAGACTTCGGTTGTCGAGTATTCGGTTGTCGAGTCTTCGGGTGTTGAGTCTTCGGTTGACGAGTCTTCGGTTGCCGAGTCTTCGGTTGCCGAGTCTTCGGTTGCCGAGTCTTCGGTTGCCGAGTATTTTCTTGCCGAGTTTTCGGTCGCCGAGGCTTCGGTCGCCGAGCCTTCGGTCGCCGAGCCTTCGGTCGCCGAGTCTTCGGTTGCCGAGTCTTCGGTTGCCGAGTCTTCGGTTGCCGAGTCTTCGGTTGCCGAGTATTCCGTTGCCGAGACTTCGGTTGCCGAGTCTTCGGTTGCCGAGTCTTCGGTTGCCGAGTCTTCGATTGCCGAGTCTTCGGATGCCGAGTCTTGGGTTGCCGAGTCTTCGGTTGCCGAGTCTTCGGTTGCCGAGTCTTCGGTTGCCGAGCCTTCGGTCGCCGAGCCTTCGGTGGCCGAGCCTTCGATCGCCGACGCTTCGGTCGCCGAGCTTTCGGTCGCCGAGCCTTCGGTCGCCGAGTCTTCGGTCGCCGAGTCTTCGGTCGCCGAGTCTTCGGTTGCCGAGTCTTCGGTTGCCGAGTCTTCGGTTGCCGAGTATTCCGTTGCCGAGACTTCGGTTGCCGAGTCTTCGGTTGCCGAGTCTTCGGTTGCCGAGTCTTCGGTTGCCGAGTCTTCGGTTGCCGAGTCTTCGGTTGCCGAGGCTTCGGTTGCCGAGCCTTCGGTCGCCGAGCCTTCGGTGGCCGAGCCTTCGATCGCCGACGCTTCGGTCGCCGAGCTTTCGGTCGCCGAGTCTTCGGTCGCCGAGTCTTCGGTCGCCGAGTCTTCGGTCCCCGAGTCTTCGGTCGCCGAGTCTTCGGTTGCCGAGTCTTCGGTTGACGAGTCTTCGGTTGCCGAGTCTTCGGTTGCCGAGTCTTCGGTTGCCGAGTATTCCGTTGCCGAGACTTCGGTTGCCGAGTCTTCGGTTGCCGAGTCTTCGGTTGCCGAGTCTTGGGTTGTCGAATCCTCGGTGACGAGGTTCCGGGGTTCGAATTTTCGACATCGAAGTCCTGGTCTGGGATTTCCGGTGTCGGGTCCTCGGTGTGGAGTCTTCGGGTGTTGAGGTTTCGGTTTTGGGTCCTCCGTTTCCTTTTTTCGGGTGTCGAGCCCTCGGGTGTCGAGGTTTCCGGTGTCGAGATTACGGGTGTCGAGTTTACGGGTGTCGAGATTTCGGGTGTCGAGGTTTCGAGTGTCGAGGTTTCGGGTGTCGAGGCTTCGGGTGTCGAATTTTCCATGTCGAATTTTCCATGTCGAGTTTTCGATCAGGAATTTTCGATGAGGAATTTTCGATGAGGAATTCTCGAGGTCGAATTTTTCGAGGTCGAATTTATGGTGTCGAATTTTTGATGTCGAATTTTCGACGTCGAATTTTCGATTTGGTGTATTCGGGTGTCGAATTTTCGTTTCGGGTCTTCGTATGTGGGTCTTCGTGTGCCGAGCCTTCGAGCTCGAGTCTTTGGTTGTCGAGTCTTCGATTGCCGAGTCTTCGGTTGCCGAGTCTTCGGTTGCCGAGCCTTCGGTTGCCGCGCCTTCGGATGCCTCGCCTTCGGTCGCCGAGCCTTCGGTCGCCGTGCCTTCGGTCGCCGAGCCTTCGGTCGCCGAGCCTTCGGTCGCCGAGCCTTCGGTCGCCGAGCCTTCGGTCGCCGAGCCTTCGGTTGCCGAGTCTTCGGTTGCCGAGTCTTCGGTTGCCGAGCCTTCGGTAGCCGAGTCTTTGGTCGCCGAGCCTTCGGTAGCCAAGCCTTCGGTCGCCGAGTCTTCGGTTGCCGAGTCTTCGGTTGCCGAGTCTTCGGTTGCCGAGTCTTCGGTCGCCGAGCCTTCGGTAGCCGAGCCTTCGGTTGCCGAGTCTTTGGTTATCGAGTCTTCGGTTGCCGAGTCTTCGGTTGACCAGTCTTCGGTTGCCGAGTCTTCGGTGGCCGAGTCTTCGGTGGCCGAGTCTTCGGTTGCCGAGTCTTCGGTCGCCGAGCCTTCAATAGCCGAGCCTTCGGTCGCCGAGTCTTTGGTTGCCGAGTCTTCGGTTGCCGAGTCTTCGGTTGACCAGTCTTCGGTTGCCGAGTCTTCGGTTGCCGAGTCTTCGGTTGCCGAGTCTTCGGTTGCCGAGTCTTCGGTTGCCGAGTATTTTGTTGCCGAGTTTTCAGTCGCCGAGGCTTCGGTCGCCGAGCCTTCGGTCGCCGAGCCTTTGGTCGCCGAGTCTTCGGTTGCCGAGTCTTCGGTTGCCGAGTCTTTGGTTGCCGAGTCTTCGGTTGCCGAGTCTTCGGTTGCCGAGTATTCCGTTGCCGAGACTTCGGTTGCCGAGTCTTCGGTTGCCGAGTCTTCGGTTGCCGAGTCTTCGGTTGCCGAGTCTTCGGTTGCCGAGTCTTCGGTTGCCGAGTCTTCGGTTGCCGAGTCTTCGGTTGCCGAGGCTTAGGTTGCCGAGCCTTCGGTCGCCGAGCCTTCGGTGGCCGAGCCTTCGATCGCCGACGCTTCGGTCGCCGAGCTTTCGGTCGCCGAGTCTTCGGTCGCCGAGTCTTCGGTCGCCGAGTCTTCGGTCGCCGAGTCTTCGGTCGCCGAGTCTTCGGTTGCCGAGTCTTCGGTTGCCGAGTCTTCGGTTGACGAGTCTTCGGTTGCCGAGTCTTCGGTTGCCGAGTCTTCGGTTGCCGAGTCTTCGGTTGCCGAGTATTCCGTTGCCGAGACTTCGGTTGCCGAGTCTTCGGTTGCCGAGTCTTCGGTTGTCGAGTCTTCGGTTGCCGAGTCTTCGGTTGCCGAGTCTTCGGTTGCCGAGTCTTCGGTTGCCGAGCCTTCGGTTGTCGAGCCTTCCCTTTCCGAGTCTTCGGTGGCCGAGCCTTCGGTCGCCAAGCCTTCGGTCGCCGAGCCTTCGGTCGCCGAGCCTTCGGTCGCCGAGCTTTCGGTCGCCGAGTCTTCGGTTGCCGAGCCTTCGGTCGCCGAGCCTTCGGTCGCCGAGCCTTCGGCCGCCGAGCCTTCGGTCGCCGAGTCTTCGGTGCCAAGTCTTCGGTTGCCGAGTCTTCGGTTGCCGAGCCTTCGGTTGTCGAGCCTTCCCTTTCCGAGCCTTCGGATGCCGCGCCTTCGGTCGCCGAGCCTTCGGTAGCCGAGTCTTCGGTCGCCGAGTCTTCGTTCGCCGAGCCTTCGGTCGCCGAGCCTTCGGTCGCCAAGCCTTCGGTCCCCGAGCCTTCGGTCGCCGAGCCTTCTGTCGCCGAGCCTTCGGTCGCCGAGCCTTCGGTTGCCGAGTCTTCGGTTGCCGAGTCTTCGGTTGCCGAGCCTTCGGTCGCCGAGCCTTCGGTGGCCGAGCCTTCGGTCGCCGAGCCTTCGGTTGCCGAGTCTTCGGTTGCCGAGTCTTCGGTTGCCGAGCCTTCGGTAGCCGAGCCTTCGGTCGCCGAGTCTTTGGTTGCCGAGTCTTCGGTCGCCGAGTCTTCGGCCGCCGAGTCTTCGGTTGACCAGTCTTCGGTTGCCGAGTCTTCGGTCGCCGAGCCTTCGGTAGCCGAGCCTTCGGTTGCCGAGTCTTTGGTTATCGAGTCTTCGGTTGCCGAGTCTTCGGTTGACCAGTCTTCGGTTGCCGAGTCTTCGGTTGCCGAGTCTTCGGTGGCCGAGTCTTCGGTTGCCGAGTCTTCGGTCGCCGAGCCTTCAATAGCCGAGCCTTCGGTCGCCGAGTCTTTGGTTGCCGAGTCTTCGGTTGCCGAGTCTTCGGCTGCCGAGTCTTCGGTTGACCAGTCTTCGGTTGCCGAGTCTTCGGTTGCCGAGTCTTCGGTTGCCGAGTATTTTGTTGCCGAGTTTTCAGTCGCCGAGGCTTCGGTCGCCGAGCCTTCGGTCGCCGAGCCTTCGGTCGCCGAGCCTTCGGTCGCCGAGCCTTTGGTCGCCGAGTCTTCGGTTGCCGAGTCTTCGGTTGCCGAGTCTTTGGTTGCCGAGTCTTCGGTTGCCGAGTCTTCGGTTGCCGAGTATTCCGTTGCCGAGACTTCGGTTGCCGAGTCTTCGGTTGCCGAGTCTTCGGTTGCCGAGTCTTCGGTTGCCGAGTCTTCGGTTGCCGAGTCTTCGGTTGCCGAGTCTTCGGTTGCCGAGGCTTCGGTCGCCGAGCTTTCGGTCGCCGAGTCTTCGGTCGCCGAGTCTTCGGTCGCCGAGTCTTCGGTCGCCGAGTCTTCGGTCGCCGAGTCTTCGGTTGCCGAGTCTTCGGTTGCCGAGTCTTCGGTTGACGAGTCTTCGGTTGCCGAGTCTTCGGTTGCCGAGTCTTCGGTTGCCGAGTCTTCGGTTGCCGAGTATTCCGTTGCCGAGACTTCGGTTGCCGAGTCTTCGGTTGTCGAGTCTTCGGTTGCCGAGTCTTCGGTTGCCGAGTCTTCGGTTGCCGAGTCTTCGGTTGTCGAGCCTTCCCTTTCCGAGTCTTCGGTGGCCGAGCCTTCGGTCGCCAAGCCTTCGGTCGCCGAGCCTTCGGTCGCCGAGCCTTCGGTCGCCGAGCTTTCGGTCTACGAGTCTTCGGTTGCCGAGCCTTCGGTCGCCGAGCCTTCGGTCGCCGAGCCTTCGGTCGCCGAGCCTTCGGTCGCCGAGCCTTCGGTCGCCGAGCCTTCGGTCGCCGAGTCTTCGGTGCCAAGTCTTCGGTTGCCGAGTCTTCGGTTGCCGAGCCTTCGGTTGTCGAGCCTTCCCTTTCCGAGCCTTCGGATGCCGCGCCTTCGGTCGCCGAGCCTTCGGTAGCCGAGTCTTCGGTCGCCGAGTCTTCGTTCGCCGAGCCTTCGGTCGCCGAGCCTTCGGTCGCCAAGCCTTCGGTCGCCGAGCCTTCGGTCGCCGAGCCTTCTGTCGCCGAGCCTTCGGTCGCCGAGCCTTCGGTCGCCGAGCCTTCGGTTGCCGAGTCTTCGGTTGCCGAGTCTTCGGTTGCCGAGTCTTCGGTGGCCGAGTCTTCGGTTGCCGAGTCTTCGGGTTCCGAGTCTTCGGTGGCCGAGTCTTCGGTTGCCGAGTCTTCGGTCGCCTAGCCTTCGGTAGCCGAGCCTTCGGTCGCCGAGTCTTTGGTTGCCGAGTCTTCGGTTGCCGAGTCTTCGGCTGCCGAGTCTTCGGTTGACCAGTCTTCGGTTGCCGAGTCTTCGGTTGCCGAGTCTTCGGTGGCCGAGTCTTCGGTTGCCGAGTCTTCGGTCGCCGAGCCTTCAATAGCCGAGCCTTCGGTCTCCGAGCCTTCAATAGCCGAGCTTTCGGTCGCCGAGTCTTCGGCTGCCGAGTCTTCGGTTGACCAGTCTTCGGTTGCCGAGTCTTCGGTTGCCGAGTATTCCGTTGCCGAGACTTCGGTTGCCGAGTCTTCGGTTGCCGAGTCTTCGGTTGCCGAGTCTTCGGTTGCCGAGCCTTCGGTAGCCGAGTCTTTGGTCGCCGAGCCTTCGGTAGCCGAGCCTTCGGTCGCCGAGTCTTCGGTTGCCGAGTCTTCGGTTGCCGAGTCTTCGGTTGCCGAGTCTTCGGTCGCCGAGCCTTCGGTAGCCGAGCCTTCGGTTGCCGAGTCTTTGGTTATCGAGTCTTCGGTTGCCGAGTCTTCGGTTGACCAGTCTTCGGTCGCCGAGTCTTCGGTTGCCGAGTCTTCGGTTGCCGAGTCTTCGGTTGACGAGTCTTCGGTTGCCGAGTCTTCGGTTGCCGAGTCTTCGGTTGCCGAGTCTTCGGTTGCCGAGTATTCCGTTGCCGAGACTTCGGTTGCCGAGTCTTCGGTTGCCGAGTCTTCGGTTGTCGAGTCTTCGGTTGCCGAGTCTTCGGTTGCCGAGTCTTCGGTTGCCGAGTCTTCGGTTGCCGAGCCTTCGGTTGTCGAGCCTTCCCTTTCCGAGTCTTCGGTGGCCGAGCCTTCGGTCGCCAAGCCTTCGGTCGCCGAGCCTTCGGTCGCCGAGCCTTCGGTCGCCGAGCTTTCGGTCGCCGAGTCTTCGGTTGCCGAGCCTTCGGTCGCCGAGCCTTCGGTCGCCGAGCCTTCGGCCGCCGAGCCTTCGGTCGCCGAGTCTTCGGTGCCAAGTCTTCGGTTGCCGAGTCTTCGGTTGCCGAGCCTTCGGTTGTCGAGCCTTCCCTTTCCGAGCCTTCGGATGCCGCGCCTTCGGTCGCCGAGCCTTCGGTAGCCGAGTCTTCGGTCGCCGAGTCTTCGTTCGCCGAGCCTTCGGTCGCCGAGCCTTCGGTCGCCAAGCCTTCG
Organism: Tenodera sinensis; assembly: GCA_030765045.1. Lineage (NCBI taxonomy): Eukaryota > Metazoa > Arthropoda > Insecta > Mantodea > Mantidae > Tenodera > Tenodera sinensis. Next base: position 355,036,580 of record CM060964.1, on the reverse strand, counting down.
GTCCCCGAGCCTTCGGTCGCCGAGCCTTCTGTCGCCGAGCCTTCGGTCGCCGAGCCTTCGGTTGCCGAGTCTTCGGTTGCCGAGTCTTCGGTTGCCGAGCCTTCGGTCGCCGAGCCTTCGGTGGCCGAGCCTTCGGTCGCCGAGCCTTCGGTTGCCGAGTCTTCGGTTGCCGAGTCTTCGGTTGCCGAGCCTTCGGTAGCCGAGCCTTCGGTCGCCGAGTCTTTGGTTGCCGAGTCTTCGGTCGCCGAGTCTTCGGTTGACCAGTCTTCGGTTGCCGAGTCTTCGGTCGCCGAGCCTTCGGTAGCCGAGCCTTCGGTTGCCGAGTCTTTGGTTATCGAGTCTTCGGTTGCCGAGTCTTCGGTTGACCAGTCTTCGGTTGCCGAGTCTTCGGTTGCCGAGTCTTCGGTGGCCGAGTCTTCGGTTGCCGAGTCTTCGGTCGCCGAGCCTTCAATAGCCGAGCCTTCGGTCGCCGAGTCTTTGGTTGCCGAGTCTTCGGTTGCCGAGTCTTCGGCTGCCGAGTCTTCGGTTGACCAGTCTTCGGTTGCCGAGTCTTCGGTTGCCGAGTCTTCGGTTGCCGAGTATTTTGTTGCCGAGTTTTCAGTCGCCGAGGCTTCGGTCGCCGAGCCTTCGGTCGCCGAGCCTTCGGTCGCCGAGCCTTCGGTCGCCGAGCCTTTGGTCGCCGAGTCTTCGGTTGCCGAGTCTTCGGTTGCCGAGTCTTTGGTTGCCGAGTCTTCGGTTGCCGAGTCTTCGGTTGCCGAGTATTCCGTTGCCGAGACTTCGGTTGCCGAGTCTTCGGTTGCCGAGTCTTCGGTTGCCGAGTCTTCGGTTGCCGAGTCTTCGGTTGCCGAGTCTTCGGTTGCCGAGTCTTCGGTTGCCGAGGCTTCGGTCGCCGAGCTTTCGGTCGCCGAGTCTTCGGTCGCCGAGTCTTCGGTCGCCGAGTCTTCGGTCGCCGAATCTTCGGTCGCCGAGTCTTCGGTTGCCGAGTCTTCGGTTCCCGAGTCTTCGGTTGACGAGTCTTCGGTTGCCGAGTCTTCGGTTGCCGAGTCTTCGGTTGCCGAGTCTTCGGTTTCCGAGTATTCCGTTGCCGAGACTTCGGTTGCCGAGTCTTCGGTTGTCGAGTCTTCGGTTGCCGAGTCTTCGGTTGCCGAGTCTTCGGTTGCCGAGTCTTCGGTTGTCGAGCCTTCCCTTTCCGAGTCTTCGGTGGCCGAGCCTTCGGTCGCCAAGCCTTCGGTCGCCGAGCCTTCGGTCGCCGAGCCTTCGGTCGCCGAGCTTTCGGTCTACGAGTCTTCGGTTGCCGAGCCTTCGGTCGCCGAGCCTTCGGTCGCCGAGCCTTCGGTCGCCGAGCCTTCGGTCGCCGAGCCTTCGGTCGCCGAGCCTTCGGTCGCCGAGTCTTCGGTGCCAAGTCTTCGGTTGCCGAGTCTTCGGTTGCCGAGCCTTCGGTTGTCGAGCCTTCCCTTTCCGAGCCTTCGGATGCCGCGCCTTCGGTCGCCGAGCCTTCGGTAGCCGAGTCTTCGGTCGCCGAGTCTTCGTTCGCCGAGCCTTCGGTCGCCGAGCCTTCGGTCGCCAAGCCTTCGGTCGCCGAGCCTTCGGTCGCCGAGCCTTCTGTCGCCGAGCCTTCGGTCGCCGAGCCTTCGGTCGCCGAGCCTTCGGTTGCCGAGTCTTCGGTTGCCGAGTCTTCGGTTGCCGAGTCTTCGGTGGCCGAGTCTTCGGTTGCCGAGTCTTCGGGTTCCGAGTCTTCGGTGGCCGAGTCTTCGGTTGCCGAGTCTTCGGTCGCCTAGCCTTCGGTAGCCGAGCCTTCGGTCGCCGAGTCTTTGGTTGCCGAGTCTTCGGTTGCCGAGTCTTCGGCTGCCGAGTCTTCGGTTGACCAGTCTTCGGTTGCCGAGTCTTCGGTTGCCGAGTCTTCGGTGGCCGAGTCTTCGGTTGCCGAGTCTTCGGTCGCCGAGCCTTCAATAGCCGAGCCTTCGGTCTCCGAGCCTTCAATAGCCGAGCTTTCGGTCGCCGAGTCTTCGGCTGCCGAGTCTTCGGTTGACCAGTCTTCGGTTGCCGAGTCTTCGGTTGCCGAGTATTCCGTTGCCGAGACTTCGGTTGCCGAGTCTTCGGTTGCCGAGTCTTCGGTTGCCGAGTCTTCGGTTGCCGAGTCTTCGGTTGCCGAGTCTTCGGTTGCCGAGGCTTCGGTTGCCGAGCCTTCGGTCGCCGAGCCTTCGGTGGCCGAGCCTTCGATCGCCGACGCTTCGGTCGCCGAGCCTTCGGTCGCCGAGCCTTCGGTTGCCGAGTCTTCGGTTGCCGAGCCTTCGGTTGCCGAGTCTTCTGTTGCCGAGTCTTCGGTTGCCGAGTTTTCGGTGGCCGAGTCTTCGGTTGCCGAGTCTTCGGTTGCCGAGTCTTCGGTGGCCGAGTCTTCGGTTGCCGAGTCTTCGGTCGCCGAGCCTTCGGTAGCCGAGCCTTCGGTTGCCGAGTCTTTGGTTATCGAGTCTTCGGTTGCCGAGTCTTCGGCTGCCGAGTCTTCGGTTGACCAGTCTTCGGTTGCCGAGTCTTCGGTTGCCGAGTCTTCGGTCGCCGAGCCTTCAATAGCCGAGCCTTCGGTCGCCGAGTCTTTGGTTGCCGAGTCTTCGGTTGCCGAGTCTTCGGCTGCCGAGTCTTCGGTTGACCAGTCTTCGGTTGCCGAGTCTTCGGTTGCCGAGTCTTCGGTTGCCGAGTCTTCGGTTGCCGAGTCTTCGGTTGCCGAGTATTTTGTTGCCGAGTTTTCAGTCGCCGAGGCTTCGGTCGCCGAGCCTTCGGTCGCCGAGCCTTCGGTCGCCGAGCCTTCGGTCGCCGAGCCTTTGGTCGCCGAGTCTTCGGTTGCCGAGTCTTCGGTTGCCGAGTCTTTGGTTGCCGAGTCTTCGGTTGCCGAGTCTTCGGTTGCCGAGTATTCCGTTGCCGAGACTTCGGTTGCCGAGTCTTCGGTTGCCGAGTCTTCGGTTGCCGAGTCTTCGGTTGCCGAGTCTTCGGTTGCCGAGTCTTCGGTTGCCGAGTCTTCGGTTGCCGAGTCTTCGGTTGCCGAGGCTTCGGTTGCCGAGCCTTCGGTCGCCGAGCCTTCGGTGGCCGAGCCTTCGATCGCCGACGCTTCGGTCGCCGAGCTTTCGGTCGCCGAGTCTTCGGTCGCCGAGTCTTCGGTCGCCGAGTCTTCGGTCGCCGAGTCTTCGGTCGCCGAGTCTTCGGTTGCCGAGTCTTCGGTTGCCGAATCTTCGGTTGACGAGTCTTCGGTTGCCGAGTCTTCGGTTGCCGAGTCTTCGGTTGCCGAGTCTTCGGTTGCCGAGTATTCCGTTGCCGAGACTTCGGTTGCCGAGTCTTCGGTTGCCGAGTCTTCGGTTGTCGAGTCTTCGGTTGCCGAGTCTTCGGTTGCCGAGTCTTCGGTTGCCGAGTCTTCGGTTGCCGAGCCTTCGGTTGTCGAGCCTTCCCTTTCCGAGTCTTCGGTGGCCGAGCCTTCGGTCGCCAAGCCTTCGGTCGCCGAGCCTTCGGTCGCCGAGCTTTCGGTCGCCGAGTCTTCGGTTGCCGAGCCTTCGGTCGCCGAGCCTTCGGTCGCCGAGCCTTCGGTCGCCGAGCCTTCGGTCGCCGAGCCTTCGGTCGCCGAGTCTTCGGTGCCAAGTCTTCGGTTGCCGAGTCTTCGGTTGCCGAGCCTTCGGTTGTCGAGCCTTCCCTTTCCGAGCCTTCGGATGCCGCGCCTTCGGTCGCCGAGCCTTCGGTAGCCGAGTCTTCGGTCGCCGAGTCTTCGTTCGCCGAGCCTTCGGTCGCCGAGCCTTCGGTCGCCAAGCCTTCGGTCGCCGAGCCTTCGGTCGCCGAGCCTTCTGTCGCCGAGCCTTCGGTCGCCGAGCCTTCGGTTGCCGAGTCTTCGGTTGCCGAGTCTTCGGTTGCCGAGTCTTCGGTGGCCGAGTCTTCGGTTGCCGAGTCTTCGGGTTCCGAGTCTTCGGTGGCCGAGTCTTCGGTTGCCGAGTCTTCGGTCGCCGAGCCTTCGGTAGCCGAGCCTTCGGTCGCCGAGTCTTTGGTTGCCGAGTCTTCGGTTGCCGAGTCTTCGGCTGCCAAGTCTTCGGTTGACCAGTCTTCGGTTGCCGAGTCTTCGGTTGCCGAGTCTTCGGTGGCCGAGTCTTCGGTTGCCGAGTCTTCGGTCGCCGAGCCTTCAATAGCCGAGCCTTCGGTCGCCGAGCCTTCAATAGCCGAGCCTTCGGTCGCCGAGTCTTCGGCTGCCGAGTCTTCGGTTGACCAGTCTTCGGTTGCCGAGTCATCGGTTGCCGAGTCTTCGGTTGCCGAGTCTTCGGTCGCCGAGTCTTCGGTTGCCGAGTCTTCGGTTGCCGAGTCTTCGGTTGCCGAGTCTTCGGTTGCCGAGTCTTCGGTTGCCGAGTATTTTGTTGCCGAGTTTTCAGTCGCCGAGGCTTCGGTCGCCGAGCCTTCGGTCGCCGAGCCTTCGGTCGCCGAGCCTTTGGTCGCCGAGTCTTCGGTTGCCGAGTCTTCGGTTGCCGAGTCTTTGGTTGCCGAGTCTTCGGTTGCCGAGTATTCCGTTGCCGAGACTTCGGTTGCCGAGTCTTCGGTTGCCGAGTCTTCGGTTGCCGAGTCTTCGGTTGCCGAGTCTTCGGTTGCCGAGTCTTCGGTTGCCGAGGCTTCGGTTTCCGAGCCTTCGGTCGCCGAGCCTTCGGTGGCCGAGCCTTCGATCGCCGACGCTTCGGTCGCCGAGCTTTCGGTCGCCGAGTCTTCGGTCGCCGAGTCTTCGGTCGCCGAGTCTTCGGTCGCCGAGTCTTCGGTCGCCGAGTCTTCGGTTGCCGAGTCTTCGGTTGCCGAGTCTTCGGTTGACGAGTCTTCGGTTGCCGAATCTTCGGTTGCCGAGTCTTCGGTTGCCGAGTCTTCGGTTGCCGAGTATTCCGTTGCCGAGACTTCGGTTGCCGAGTCTTCGGTTGCCGAGTCTTCGGTTGTCGAGTCTTCGGTTGCCGAGTCTTCGGTTGCCGAGTCTTCGGTTGCCGAGTCTTCGGTTGCCGAGCCTTCGGTTGTCGAGCCTTCCCTTTCCGAGTCTTCGGTGGCCGAGCCTTCGGTCGCCAAGCCTTCGGTCGCCGAGCCTTCGGTCGCCGAGCCTTCGGTCGCCGAGCTTTCGGTCGCCGAGTCTTCGGTTGCCGAGCCTTCGGTCGCCGAGCCTTCGGTCGCCGAGCCTTCGGTCGCCGAGCCTTCGGTCGCCGAGCCTTCGGTCGCCGAGTCTTCGGTGCCAAGTCTTCGGTTGCCGAGTCTTCGGTTGCCGAGCCTTCGGTTGTCGAGCCTTCCCTTTCCGAGCCTTCGGATGCCGCGCCTTCGGTCGCCGAGCCTTCGGTAGCCGAGTCTTCGGTCGCCGAGTCTTCGTTCGCCGAGCCTTCGGTCGCCGAGCCTTCGGTCGCCAAGCCTTCGGTCGCCGAGCCTTCGGTCGCCGAGCCTTCTGTCGCCGAGCCTTCGGTCGCCGAGCCTTCGGTTGCCGAGTCTTCGGTTGCCGAGTCTTCGGTTGCCGAGTCTTCGGTGGCCGAGTCTTCGGTTGCCGAGTCTTCGGTTGCCGAGTCTTCGGTGGCCGAGTCTTCGGTTGCCGAGTCTTCGGTCGCCGAGCCTTCGGTAGCCGAGCCTTCGGTCGCCGAGTCTTTGGTTGCCGAGTCTTCGGTTGCCGAGTCTTCGGCTGCCGAGTCTTCGGTTGACCAGTCTTCGGTTGCCGAGTCTTCGGTTGCCGAGTCTTCGGTGGCCGAGTCTTCGGTTGCCGAACCTTCGGTCGCCGAGCCTTCAATAGCCGAGCCTTCGGTCGCCGAGCCTTCAATAGCCGAGCCTTCGGTCGCCGAGTCTTCGGCTGCCGAGTCTTCGGTTGACCAGTCTTCGGTTGCCGAGTCTTCGGTTGCCGAGTCTTCGGTTGCCGAGTATTTTGTTGCCGAGTCTTCGGTTGCCGAGTCTTCGGTTGCCGAGTATTTTGTTGCCGAGTTTTCAGTCGCCGAGGCTTCGGTCGCCGAGCCTTCGGTCGCCGAGCCTTCGGTCGCCGAGCCTTCGGTCGCCGAGCCTTTGGTCGCCGAGTCTTCGGTTGCCGAGTCTTCGGTTGCCGAGTCTTCGGTTGCCGAGTCTTCGGTTGCCGAGTCTTCGGTTGCCGAGTATTCCGTTGCCGAGACTTCGGTTGCCGAGCCTTCGGTCGCCGAGTCTTCGGTTGCCGAGTCTTCGGTTGCCGAGTCTTCGGTTGCCGAGTCTTCGGTCGCCGAGCCTTCGGTCGCCGAGTCTTCGGTCGCCGAGTCTTCGTTCGCCGAGCCTTCGGTCGCCGAGCCTTCGGTTGCCGAGTCTTCGGTTGCCGAGTCTTCGGTTGCCGAGCCTTCGGTAGCCGAGTCTTTGGTCGCCGAGCCTTCGGTAGCCGAGCCTTCGGTCGCCAAGTCTTCGGTTGCCGAGTCTTCGGTTGCCGAGTCTTCGGTTGACCAGTCTTCGGTAGCCGAGCCTTCGGTCGCCGAGTCTTCGGTTGCCGAGTCTTCGGTTGCCGAGTCTTCGGTTGCCGAGTCTTCGGTTGCCGAGTATTCCGTTGCCGAGACTTCGGTTGCCGAGTCTTCGGTTGCCGAGTCTTCGGTTGCCGAGTCTTCGGTTGCCGAGTCTTCGGTAGCCGAGTCTTCGGTTGCCGAGTCTTGGGTTGTCGAATCTTGGGTTGTCGAATTCTCGGTGACGAGGTTCCGGGGTTCGAATTTTCGACGTCGAATTCTTGGTCTGGGATTTCCGGTGTGGGGTCCTCGGTATGGAGTTTTCGGGTGTTGAGCTTTCGGTGTTGAATCCTCCGTTTCCTTTTTTCGGGTGTCGAGCCCTCGGGTGTCGAGGTTTCCGGTGTCGAGATTACGGGTGTCGAGATTACGGGTGTCGAGATTTCGGGTGTCGAGGTTTCGAGTGTCGAGTTTTCGGGTGTCGAATTTTCCATGTGGAATTTTCCATGTCGAATTTTCCATGTCGAGTTTTCGATCAGGAATTTTCGTTGAGGGATTTTCGATGTTGAATATTCGAGGTCGAACTTTTGAGGTCGAATTTTTGGTGTCGAATTTTTGATGTCGAATTTTCGATGTCGAATATTCGATGTCGAATTTTCGATTAGGTGTATTTGGGTCTCGAGGTTTCGTTTCGGGTCTTCGTATGTGGGTCTTCGTGTGCGGAGTCTTCGGTTGTCGAGTCATCGGTTGTCGAGTCTTCGGTTGCCGAGTCTTCGGTTGCCGAGTATTTTGTTGCCGAGTTTTCGGTCGCCGAGGCTTCGGTCGCCGAGCCTTCGGTCGCCGAGCCTTCGGTCGCCGAGCCTTCGGTCGCCGAGTCTTCGGTTGCCGAGTATTCCGTTGCCGAGACTTCGGTTGCCGAGTCTTCGGTTGCCGAGTCTTCGGTTGCCGAGTCTTCGGTTGCCGAGTCTTCGGTTGCCGAGTCTTCGGTTGCCCAGCCTTCGGTCGCCGCGCCTTCGGTCGCCGAGCCTTCGGTCGCCGAGCCTTCGGTCGCCGAGCCTTCGGTCGCCGAGCCTTCGGTCGCCGAGCCTTCGGTCGCCGAGCCTTCGGTCGCCGAGTGTTCGGTCGCCGAGGCTTCGGTCGCCGAGGCTTCGGTCGCCGAGCCTTCGGTCGCCGAGCCTTCGGTCGCGGCGCCTTCGGTCGCCGAGCCTTCGGTCGCCGAGCCTTCGGTCGCCGAGCCTTCGGTCGCCGAGTCTTCGGTCGCCGAGTCTTCGTTCGCCGAGCCTTCGGTCGCCGAGCCTTCGGTCGCCGAGCCTTCGGTCGCCGAGCCTTCGGTCGCCGAGTCTTCAGTTGCCGAGTCTTCGGTTGCCGAGTCTTCGGTTGTCGAGCCTTCGGTTGTCGAGAGTTCGGTTGTCGAGCCTTCGGTTGCCGAGCCTTCGGTTGCCGCGCCTTCGGATGCCGTGCCTTCGGTCGCCGAGCCTTCCGTCGCCGAGCCTTCGGTCGCCGAGCCTTCGGTCGCCGAGCCTTCGATGCCGAGTCTTCGGTTGCCGAGTCTTCGGTTGCCGAGCCTTCGGTTGTCGAGCCTTCCCTTTCCGAGCCTTCGGCTGCCGAGCCTTCGGTCGCCGAGCCTTCGGTTGCCGAGTCTTCGGCTGCCGAGTCTTCGGTTGACCAGTCTTCGGTTGCCAAGTCTTTGGTTGCCGAGTCTTCGGTTGCCGAGCCTTCGGTTGTCGAGCCTTCCCTTTCCGAGCCTTCGGATGCCGCGCCTTCGGTCGCCGAGCCTTCGGTCGCCGAGCCTTCGGTCGCCGAGTCTTCGGTCGCCGAGTCTTCGTTCGCCGAGCCTTCGGTCGCCGAGCCTTCGGTCGCCGAGCCTTCGGTCGCCGAGCCTTCGGTCGCCGAGCCTTCGGTCGCCGAGTCTTCGGTTGCCGAGCCTTCGGTTGTCGAGCCTTCCCTTTCCGATCCTTCGGATGCCGCGCCTTCGGTCGCCGAGCCTTCGGTCGCCGAGCCTTCGGTCGCCGAGCCTTCGGTCGCCGAGCCTTCGGTTGCTGAGCCTTCGGTCGCCGAGCCTTCGGTCGCCGAGCCTTCGGTCGCCGAGCCTTCGGTCGCCGAGCCTTCGGTCGCCGAGCCTTCGGTCGCCGAGCCTTCGGTCGCCGAGTCTTCGGTTGCCGAGTCTTCGGTTGTCGAGACTTCGGTTGTCGAGTCTTCGGGTGTCGAGTCTTCGGTTGACGAGTCTTCGGTTGCCGAGTCTTCGGTTGCCGAGTCTTCGGTTGCCGAGTCTTCGGTTGCCGAGTCTTCGGTTGCCGAGTATTTTCTTGCCGAGTTTTCGGTCGCCGAGGCTTCGGTCGCCGAGCCTTCGGTCGCCGAGCCTTCGGTCGCCGAGCCTTCGGTCGCCGAGCCTTCGGTCGCCGAGCCTTCGGTCGCCGAGCCTTCGGTCGCCGAGTCTTCGGTTGCCGAGTCTTCGGTTGCCGAGTCTTCGGTTGCCGAGTCTTCGGTTGCCGAGTCTTCGGTTGCCGAGTCTTCGGCTGCCGAGTCTTCGGTTTCCGAGTCTTCGGTTGCCGAGCCTTCGGTCGCCGAGCCTTCGGTGGCCGAGCCTTCGATCGCCGACGCTTCGGTCGCCGAGCTTTCGGTCGCCGAGCCTTCGGTCGCCGAGTCTTCGGTCGCCGAGTCTTCGGTCGCCGAGTCTTCGGTCGCCGAGTCTTCGGTCGCCGAGTCTTCGGTTGACGAGTCTTCGGTTGCCGAGTCTTCGGTTGCCGAGTATTTTCTTGCCGAGTTTTCGGTCGCCGAGTCTTCGGTCGCCGAGCCTTCGGTAGCCGAGCCTTCGGTCGCCGAGTCTTCGGTTGCCGAGTCTTCGGTTGCCGAGTCTTCGGTTGCGGAGTCTTCGGTTGTCGAGCCTTCCCTTTCCGATCCTTCGGATGCCGCGCCTTCGGTCGCCGAGCCTTCGGTCGCCGAGCCTTCGGTCGCCGAGCCTTCGGTCGCCGAGCCTTCGGTGGCCGAGCCTTCGATCGCCGACGCTTCGGTCGCCGAGCTTTCGGTCGCCGAGCCTTCGGTCGCCGAGTCTTCGGTCGCCGAGTCTTCGGTCGCCGAGTCTTCGGTTGCCGAGTCTTCGGTTGCCGAGTCTTCGGTTGCCGAGTATTCCGTTGCCGAGACTTCGGTTGCCGAGTCTTCGGTTGCCGAGTCTTCGGTTGCCGAGTCTTCGGTTGCCGAGTCTTCGGTTGCCGAGTCTTCGGATGCCGAGTCTTGGGTTGCCGAGTCTTCGGTTGCCGAGTCTTCGGTTGCCGAGTCTTCGGCTGCCGAGTCTTCGGTTTCCGAGTCTTCGGTTGCCGAGCCTTCGGTCGCCGAGCCTTCGGTCGCCGAGCCTTCGGTCGCCGAGCCTTCGGTCGCCGAGCTTTCGGTCGCCGAGTCTTCGGTTGCCGAGCCTTCGGTCGCCGAGCCTTCGGTCGCCGAGCTTTCGGTCGCCGAGTCTTCGGTTGCCGAGCCTTCGGTCGCCGAGCCTTCGGTCGCCGAGCCTTCGGTCGCCGAGCCTTCGGTCGCCGAGCCTTCGGTCGCCGAGTCTTCGGTGCCAAGTCTTCGGTTGCCGAGTCTTCGGTTGCCGAGCCTTCGGTTGTCGAGCCTTCCCTTTCCGAGCCTTCGGATGCCGCGCCTTCGGTCGCCGAGCCTTCGGTAGCCGAGTCTTCGGTCGCCGAGTCTTCGTTCGCCGAGCCTTCGGTCGCCGAGCCTTCGGTCGCCAAGCCTTCGGTCGCCGAGCCTTCGGTCGCCGAGCCTTCTGTCGCCGAGCCTTCGGTCGCCGAGCCTTCGGTTGCCGAGTCTTCGGTTGCCGAGTCTTCGGTTGCCGAGTCTTCGGTGGCCGAGTCTTCGGTTGCCGAGTCTTCGGGTTCCGAGTCTTCGGTGGCCGAGTCTTCGGTTGCCGAGTCTTCGGTCGCCGAGCCTTCGGTAGCCGAGCCTTCGGTCGCCGAGTCTTTGGTTGCCGAGTCTTCGGTTGCCGAGTCTTCGGCTGCCGAGTCTTCGGTTGACCAGTCTTCGGTTGCCGCGTCTTCGGTTGCCGAGTCTTCGGTGGCCGAGTCTTCGGTTGCCGAGTCTTCGGTCGCCGAGCCTTCAATAGCCGAGCCTTCAATAGCCGAGCCTTCGGTCGCCGAGTCTTCGGCTGCCGAGTCTTCGGTTGACCAGTCTTCGGTTGCCGAGTCTTCGGTTGCCGAGTCTTCGGTCGCCGAGTCTTCGGTTGCCGAGTCTTCGGTTGCCGAGTCTTCGGTTGCCGAGTCTTCGGTTGCCGAGTATTTTGTTGCCGAGTTTTCAGTCGCCGAGGCTTCGGTCGCCGAGGCTTCGGTCGCCGAGCCTTCGGTCGCCGAGCCTTCGGTCGCCGAGCCTTTGGTCGCCGAGTCTTCGGTTGCCGAGTCTTCGGTTGCCGAGTCTTTGGTTGCCGAGTCTTCGGTTGCCGAGTCTTCGGTTGCCGAGTATTCCGTTGCCGAGTATACCGTTGACGAGACTTCGGTTGCCGAGTCTTCGGTTGCCGAGTCTTCGGTTGCCGAGTCTTCGGTTGCCGAGTCTTCGGTTGCCGAGTCTTCGGTTGCCGAGTCTTCGATTGCCGAGTCTTCGGTGGCCGAGTCTTCGGTCCCCGAACCTTCGGTCGCCAAGCCTTCGGTCGTCGAGCCTTCGGTCGCCGAGCCTTCGGTCGCCGAGCCTTCGGTCGCCGAGCCTTCGGTCGCCGAGCCTTCGGTCGCCGAGAGTTCGGTCGCCGAGCCTTCGGTCGGCGAGTCTTCGGTTGCCGAGTCTTCGGTTGCCGACTCTTCGGTTGCCGAGTCTTCGGTTGCCGAGTCTTCGGTACCCGAGTCTTTGGTTGCCGAGTCTTCGGTTGCCGAGTCTTCGGTTGCCGAGTCTTCAGTTGCCGAGTCTTCGGTTGCCGAGTCTTCTGTTGCCGAGTCTTCGGTTGCCGAGTCTTCGGTTGCCGAGTCTTCGGTTGCCGAGTCTTCGGTTGCCGAGTCTTGGGTTGTCGAATCCTCGGTGACGAGGTTCCGGGGTTCGAATTTTCGACATCGAAGTCTTGGTCTGGGATTTCCGGTGTCGGGTCCTCGGTGTGGAGTCTTCGGGTGTTGAGGTTTCGGTGTTGGGTCCTCCGTTTCCTTTTTTCGGGTGTCGAGCCCTCGGGTGTCGAGGTTTCCGGTGTCGAGATTACGGGTGTCGAGTTTACGGGTGTCGAGATTTCGGGTGTCGAGGTTTCGAGTGTCGAGGTTTCGGGTGTCGAGGCTTCGGGTGTCGAATTTTCCATGTCGAATTTTCCATGTCGAGTTTTCGATCAGGAATTTTCGATGAGGAATTTTCGATGAGGAATTCTCGAGGTCGAATTTTTCGAGGTCGAATTTATGGTGTCGAATTTTTGATGTCGAATTTTCGACGTCGAATTTTCGATTTGGTGTATTCGGGTGTCGAATTTTCGTTTCGGGTCTTCGTATGTGGGTCTTCGTGTGCCGAGCCTTCGAGCTCGAGTCTTTGGTTGTCGAGTCTTCGATTGCCGAGTCTTCGGTTGCCGAGTCTTCGGTTGCCGAGCCTTCGGTTGCCGCGCCTTCGGATGTCGCGCCTTCGGTCGCCGAGCCTTCGGTCGCCGTGCCTTCGGTTGCCGAGCCTTCGGTCGCCGAGCCTTCGGTCGCCGAGCCTTCGGTCGCCGAGCCTTCGGTCGCCGAGCCTTCGGTTGCCGAGTCTTCGGTTGCCGAGTCTTCGGTTGCCGAGCCTTCGGTAGCCGAGTCTTTGGTCGCCGAGCCTTCGGTAGCCGAGCCTTCGGTCGCCGAGTCTTCGGTTGCCGAGTCTTCGGTTGCCGAGTCTTCGGTTGACCAGTCTTCGGTAGCCGAGCCTTCGGTCGCCGAGTCTTCGGTTGCCGAGTCTTCGGTTGCCGAGTCTTCGGTTGCCGAGTCTTCGGTTGCCGAGTATTCCGTTGCCGAGACTTCGGTTGCCGAGTCTTCGGTTGCCGAGTCTTCGGTTGCCGAGTCTTCGGTTGCCGAGTCTTCGGTTGCCGAGTCTTCGGTTGCCGAGTCTTGGGTTGTCGAATCTTGGGTTGTCGAATACTCGGTGACGAGGTTCCGGGGTTCGAATTTTCGACGTCGAATTCTTGGTCTGGGATTTCCGGTGTGGGGTCCTCGGTATGGAGTTTTCGGGTGTTGAGCTTTCGGTGTTGAATCCTCCGTTTCCTTTTTTCGGGTGTCGAGCCCTCGGGTGTCGAGGTTTCCGGTGTCGAGATTACGGGTGTCGAGATTACGGGTGTCGAGATTTCGGGTGTCGAGGTTTCGAGTGTCCAGTTTTCGGGTGTCGAATTTTCCATGTGGAATTTTCCATGTCGAATTTTCCATGTCGAGTTTTCGATCAGGAATTTTCGTTGAGGGATTTTCGATGTTGAATATTCGAGGTCGAACTTTTGAGGTCGAATTTTTGGTGTCGAATTTTTGATGTCGAATTTTCGATGTCGAATGTTCGATGTCGAATTTTCGACGTCGAATATTCGACGTCGAATTTTCGATTAGGTGTATTTGGGTCTCGAGGTTTCGTTTCGGGTCTTCGTATGTGGGTCTTCGTGTGCGGAGTCTTCGGTTGTCGAGTCATCGGTTGTCGAGTCTTCGGTTGCCGAGTCTTCGGTTGCCGAGTATTTTGTTGCCGAGTTTTCGGTCGCCGAGGCTTCGGTCGCCGAGCCTTCGGTCGCCGAGCCTTCGGTCGCCGAGCCTTCGGTCGCCGAGCCTTTGGTCGCCGAGCCTTCGGTCGCCCAGCCTTCGGTCGCCGAGCCTTCGGTTGTCGAGTCTTCGGTTGTCGAGCCTTCGGTCGCCCAGCCTTCGGTCGCCGAGCCTTCGGTCGCCGAGCCTTTGGTCGCCGAGTCTTCGGTTGCCGAGTCTTCGGTTGCCGAGTCTTCGGTCGCCGAGTCTTCGGTCGCCGAGTCTTCGGTCGCCGAGTCTTCGGTTGCCGAGTCTTCGGTTGACGAGTCTTCGGTTGCCGAGTCTTCGGTTGCCGAGTCTTCGGTTGCCGAGTCTTCGGTTGCCGAGTATTCCGTTGCCGAGACTTCGGTTGCCGAGTCTTCGGTTGCCGAGTCTTCGGTTGTCGAGTCTTCGGTTGCCGAGTCTTCGGTTGCCGAGTCTTCGGTTGCCGAGTCTTCGGTTGCCGAGCCTTCGGTTGTCGAGCCTTCCCTTTCCGAGTCTTCGGTGGCCGAGCCTTCGGTCGCCAAGCCTTCGGTCGCCGAGCCTTCGGTCGCCGAGCCTTCGGTCGCCGAGCTTTCGGTCGCCGAGTCTTCGGTTGCCGAGCCTTCGGTCGCCGAGCCTTCGGTCGCCGAGCCTTCGGTCGCCGAGCCTTCGGTCGCCGAGCCTTCGGTCGCCGAGTCTTCGGTGCCAAGTCTTCGGTTGCCGAGTCTTCGGTTGCCGAGCCTTCGGTTGTCGAGCCTTCCCTTTCCGAGCCTTCGGATGCCGCGCCTTCGGTCGCCGAGCCTTCGGTAGCCGAGTCTTCGGTCGCCGAGTCTTCGTTCGCCGAGCCTTCGGTCGCCGAGCCTTCGGTCGCCAAGCCTTCAGTCGCCGAGCCTTCGGTCGCCGAGCCTTCTGTCGCCGAGCCTTCGGTCGCCGAGCCTTCGGTTGCCGAGTCTTCGGTTGCCGAGTCTTCGGTTGCCGAGTCTTCGGTGGCCGAGTCTTCGGTTGCCGAGTCTTCGGGTGCCGAGTCTTCGGTTGCCGAGTCTTCGGGTTCCGAGTCTTCGGTGGCCGAGTCTTCGGTTGCCGAGTCTTCGGTCGCCGAGCCTTCGGTAGCCGAGCCTTCGGTCGCCGAGTCTTTGGTTGCCGAGTCTTCGGTTGCCGAGTCTTCGGCTGCCGAGTCTTCGGTTGACCAGTCTTCGGTTGCCGAGTCTTCGGTTGCCGAGTCTTCGGTGGCCGAGTCTTCGGTTGCCGAGTCTTCGGTCGCCGAGCCTTCAATAGCCGAGCCTTCGGTCGCCGAGCCTTCAATAGCCGAGCCTTCGGTCGCCGAGTCTTCGGCTGCCGAGTCTTCGGTTGACCAGTCTTCGGTTGCCGAGTCTTCGGTTGCCGAGTCTTCGGTCGCCGAGTCTTCGGTTGCCGAGTCTTCGGTTGCCGAGTCTTCGGTTGCCGAGTCTTCGGTTGCCGAGTATTTTGTTGCCGAGTTTTCGGTCGCCGAGGCTTCGGTCGCCGAGCCTTCGGTCGCCGAGCCTTCGGTCGCCGAGCCTTCGGTCGCCGAGCCTTCGGTCGCCGAGCCTTTGGTCGCCGAGTCTTCGGTTGCCGAGTCTTCGGTTGCCGAGTCTTTGGTTGCCGAGTCTTCGGTTGCCGAGTCTTCGGTTGCCGAGTATTCCGTTGCCGAGACTTCGGTTGCCGAGTCTTCGGTTGCCGAGTCTTCGGTTGCCGAGTCTTCGGTTGCCGAGTCTTCGGTTGCCGAGTCTTCGGTTGCCGAGTCTTCGGTTGCCGAGGCTTCGGTTGCCGAGCCTTCGGTCGCCGAGCCTTCGGTGGCCGAGCCTTCGATCGCCGACGCTTCGGTCGCCGAGCTTTCGGTCGCCGAGTCTTCGGTCGCCGAGTCTTCGGTCGCCGAGTCTTCGGTCGCCGAGTCTTCGTTCGCCGAGTCTTCGGTTGCCGAGTCTTCGGTTGCCGAGTCTTCGGTTGACGAGTCTTCGGTTGCCGAGTCTTCGGTTGCCGAGTCTTCGGTTGCCGAGTCTTCGGTTGCCGAGTATTCCGTTGCCGAGACTTCGGTTGCCGAGTCTTCGGTTGCCGAGTCTTCGGTTGTCGAGTCTTCGGTTGCCGAGTCTTCGGTTGCCGAGTCTTCGGTTGCCGAGCCTTCGGTTGTCGAGCCTTCCCTTTCCGAGTCTTCGGTGGCCGAGCCTTCGGTCGCCAAGCCTTCGGTCGCCGAGCCTTCGGTCGCCGAGCCTTCGGTCGCCGAGCTTTCGGTCGCCGAGTCTTCGGTTGCCGAGCCTTCGGTCGCCGAGCCTTCGGTCGCCGAGCCTTCGGTCGCCGAGCCTTCGGTCGCCGAGCCTTCGGTCGCCGAGTCTTCGGTGCCAAGTCTTCGGTTGCCGAGTCTTCGGTTGCCGAGCCTTCGGTTGTCGAGCCTTCCCTTTCCGAGCCTTCGGATGCCGCGCCTTCGGTCGCCGAGCCTTCGGTAGCCGAGTCTTCGGTCGCCGAGTCTTCGTTCGCCGAGCCTTCGGTCGCCGAGCCTTCGGTCGCCGAGCCTTCGGTCGCCGAGCCTTCTGTCGCCGAGCCTTCGGTCGCCGAGCCTTCGGTTGCCGAGTCTTCGGTTGCCGAGTCTTCGGTTGCCGAGTCTTCGGTGGCCGAGTCTTCGGTTGCCGAGTCTTCGGTTGCCGAGTCTTCGGTGGCCGAGTCTTCGGTTGCCGAGTCTTCGGTCGCCGAGCCTTCGGTAGCCGAGCCTTCGGTCGCCGAGCCTTCGGTCGCCGAGTCTTTGGTTGCCGAGTCTTCGGTTGCCGAGTCTTCGGCTGCCGAGTCTTCGGTTGACCAGTCTTCGGTTGCCGAGCCTTCGGTTGCCGAGTCTTCGGTGGCCGAGTCTTCGGTTGCCGAGTCTTCGGTCGCCGAGCCTTCAATAGCCGAGCCTTCGGTCGCCGAGCCTTCAATAGCCGAGCCTTCGGTCGCCGAGTCTTCGGCTGCCGAGTCTTCGGTTGACCAGTCTTCGGTTGCCGAGTCTTCGGTTGCCGAGTCTTCGGTTGCCGAGTCTTCGGTTGCCGAGTCTTCGGTTGCCGAGTATTTTGTTGCCGAGTTTTCGGTCGCCGAGGCTTCGGTCGCCGAGCCTTCGGTCGCCGAGCCTTCGGTCGCCGAGCCTTCGGTCGCCGAGCCTTCGGTCGCCGAGCCTTTGGACGCCGAGTCTTCGGTTGCCGAGCCTTCGGTCGCCGAGCCTTCGGTCGCCGAGCCTTCTGTCGCCGAGCCTTCGGTCGCCGAGCCTTCGGTTGCCGAGCCTTCGGTTGCCGAGTCTTCGGTTGCCGAGTCTTCGGTTGCCGAGTCTTCGGTGGCCGAGTCTTCGGTTGCGTAGTCTTCGGTTGCCGAGTCTTCGGTGGCCGAGTCTTCGGTTGCCGAGTCTTCGGTCGCCGAGCCTTCGGTAGCCGAGCCTTCGGTCGCCGAGTCTTTGGTTGCCGAGTCTTCGGTTGCCGAGTCTTCGGCTGCCGAGTCTTCGGTTGACCAGTCTTCGGTTGCCGAGTCTTCGGTTGCCGAGTCTTCGGTTGCCGAGTCTTCGGTGGCCGAGTCTTCGGTTGCCGAGTCTTCGGGTTCCGAGTCTTCGGTTGCCGAGTCTTCGGTTGCCGAGTCTTCGGTCGCCGAGTCTTCGGTCGCCGAGTCTTCGGTCGCCGAGTCTTCGGTTGCCGAGTCTTCGGTTGACGAGTCTTCGGTTGCCGAGTCTTCGGTTGCCGAGTCTTCGGTTGCCGAGTCTTCGGTTGCCGAGTATTCCGTTGCCGAGACTTCGGTTGCCGAGTCTTCGGTTGCCGAGTCTTCGGTTGTCGAGTCTTCGGTTGCCGAGTCTTCGGTTGCCGAGTCTTCGGTTGCCGAGTCTTCGGTTGCCGAGCCTTCGGTTGTCGAGCCTTCCCTTTCCGAGCCTTCGGATGCCGCGCCTTCGGTCGCCGAGTCTTCGTTCGCCGAGCCTTCGGTCGCCGAGCCTTCGGTCGCCGAGTCTTCGGTCGCCGAGTCTTCGGTCGCCGAGTCTTCGGTCGCCGAGCCTTCGGTCGCCGAGCCTTCGGTCGCCGAGCCTTCGGTCGCCGAGTCTTCGGTGCCAAGTCTTCGGTTGCCGAGTCTTCGGTTGCCGAGCCTTCGGTTGTCGAGCCTTCCCTTTCCGAGCCTTCGGATGCCGCGCCTTCGGTCGCCGAGCCTTCGGTAGCCGAGTCTTCGGTCGCCGAGTCTTCGTTCGCCGAGCCTTCGGTCGCCGAGCCTTCGGTCGCCAAGCCTTCGGTCGCCGAGCCTTCGGTCGCCGAGCCTTCTGTCGCCGAGCCTTCGGTCGCCGAGCCTTCGGTTGCCGAGTCTTCGGTTGCCGAGTCTTCGGTGGCCGAGTCTTCGGTTGCCGAGTCTTCGGTTGCCGAGTATTCGGTGGCCGAGTCTTCGGTTGCCGAGTCTTCGGTCGCCGAGCCTTCGGTAGCCGAGCCTTCGGTCGCCGAGTCTTTGGTTGCCGAGTCTTCGGTTGCCGAGTCTTCGGCTGCCGAGTCTTCGGTTGACCAGTCTTCGGTTGACCAGTCTTCGGTTGCCGCGTCTTCGGTTGCCGAGTCTTCGGTGGCCGAGTCTTCGGTTGCCGAGTCTTCGGTCGCCGAGCCTTCAATAGCCGAGCCTTCAATAGCCGAGCCTTCGGTCGCCGAGTCTTCGGCTGCCGAGTCTTCGGTTGACCAGTCTTCGGTTGCCGAGTCTTCGGTTGCCGAGTCTTCGGTCGCCGAGTCTTCGGTTGCCGAGTCTTCGGTTGCCGAGTCTTCGGTTGCCGAGTCTTCGGTTGCCGAGTATTTTGTTGCCGAGTTTTCAGTCGCCGAGGCTTCGGTCGCCGAGGCTTCGGTCGCCGAGCCTTCGGTCGCCGAGCCTTCGGTCGCCGAGCCTTTGGTCGCCGAGTCTTCGGTTGCCGAGTCTTCGGTTGCCGAGTCTTTGGTTGCCGAGTCTTCGGTTGCCGAGTCTTCGGTTGCCGAGTATTCCGTTGCCGAGTATACCGTTGACGAGACTTCGGTTGCCGAGTCTTCGGTTGCCGAGTCTTCGGTTGCCGAGTCTTCGGTTGCCGAGTCTTCGGTTGCCGAGTCTTCGGTTGCCGAGTCTTCGATTGCCGAGTCTTCGGTGGCCGAGTCTTCGGTCCCCGAACCTTCGGTCGCCAAGCCTTCGGTCGTCGAGCCTTCGGTCGCCGAGCCTTCGGTCGCCGAGCCTTCGGTCGCCGAGCCTTCGGTCGCCGAGCCTTCGGTCGCCGAGAGTTCGGTCGCCGAGCCTTCGGTCGGCGAGTCTTCGGTTGCCGAGTCTTCGGTTGCCGACTCTTCGGTTGCCGAGTCTTCGGTTGCCGAGTCTTCGGTACCCGAGTCTTTGGTTGCCGAGTCTTCGGTTGCCGAGTCTTCGGTTGCCGAGTCTTCAGTTGCCGAGTCTTCGGTTGCCGAGTCTTCTGTTGCCGAGTCTTCGGTTGCCGAGTCTTCGGTTGCCGAGTCTTCGGTTGCCGAGTCTTCGGTTGCCGAGTCTTGGGTTGTCGAATCCTCGGTGACGAGGTTCCGGGGTTCGAATTTTCGACATCGAAGTCTTGGTCTGGGATTTCCGGTGTCGGGTCCTCGGTGTGGAGTCTTCGGGTGTTGAGGTTTCGGTGTTGGGTCCTCCGTTTCCTTTTTTCGGGTGTCGAGCCCTCGGGTGTCGAGGTTTCCGGTGTCGAGATTACGGGTGTCGAGTTTACGGGTGTCGAGATTTCGGGTGTCGAGGTTTCGAGTGTCGAGGTTTCGGGTGTCGAGGCTTCGGGTGTCGAATTTTCCATGTCGAATTTTCCATGTCGAGTTTTCGATCAGGAATTTTCGATGAGGAATTTTCGATGAGGAATTCTCGAGGTCGAATTTTTCGAGGTCGAATTTATGGTGTCGAATTTTTGATGTCGAATTTTCGACGTCGAATTTTCGATTTGGTGTATTCGGGTGTCGAATTTTCGTTTCGGGTCTTCGTATGTGGGTCTTCGTGTGCCGAGCCTTCGAGCTCGAGTCTTTGGTTGTCGAGTCTTCGATTGCCGAGTCTTCGGTTGCCGAGTCTTCGGTTGCCGAGCCTTCGGTTGCCGCGCCTTCGGATGTCGCGCCTTCGGTCGCCGAGCCTTCGGTCGCCGTGCCTTCGGTTGCCGAGCCTTCGGTCGCCGAGCCTTCGGTCGCCGAGCCTTCGGTCGCCGAGCCTTCGGTCGCCGAGCCTTCGGTTGCCGAGTCTTCGGTTGCCGAGTCTTCGGTTGCCGAGCCTTCGGTAGCCGAGTCTTTGGTCGCCGAGCCTTCGGTAGCCGAGCCTTCGGTCGCCGAGTCTTCGGTTGCCGAGTCTTCGGTTGCCGAGTCTTCGGTTGACCAGTCTTCGGTAGCCGAGCCTTCGGTCGCCGAGTCTTCGGTTGCCGAGTCTTCGGTTGCCGAGTCTTCGGTTGCCGAGTCTTCGGTTGCCGAGTATTCCGTTGCCGAGACTTCGGTTGCCGAGTCTTCGGTTGCCGAGTCTTCGGTTGCCGAGTCTTCGGTTGCCGAGTCTTCGGTTGCCGAGTCTTCGGTTGCCGAGTCTTGGGTTGTCGAATCTTGGGTTGTCGAATACTCGGTGACGAGGTTCCGGGGTTCGAATTTTCGACGTCGAATTCTTGGTCTGGGATTTCCGGTGTGGGGTCCTCGGTATGGAGTTTTCGGGTGTTGAGCTTTCGGTGTTGAATCCTCCGTTTCCTTTTTTCGGGTGTCGAGCCCTCGGGTGTCGAGGTTTCCGGTGTCGAGATTACGGGTGTCGAGATTACGGGTGTCGAGATTTCGGGTGTCGAGGTTTCGAGTGTCCAGTTTTCGGGTGTCGAATTTTCCATGTGGAATTTTCCATGTCGAATTTTCCATGTCGAGTTTTCGATCAGGAATTTTCGTTGAGGGATTTTCGATGTTGAATATTCGAGGTCGAACTTTTGAGGTCGAATTTTTGGTGTCGAATTTTTGATGTCGAATTTTCGATGTCGAATGTTCGATGTCGAATTTTCGACGTCGAATATTCGACGTCGAATTTTCGATTAGGTGTATTTGGGTCTCGAGGTTTCGTTTCGGGTCTTCGTATGTGGGTCTTCGTGTGCGGAGTCTTCGGTTGTCGAGTCATCGGTTGTCGAGTCTTCGGTTGCCGAGTCTTCGGTTGCCGAGTATTTTGTTGCCGAGTTTTCGGTCGCCGAGGCTTCGGTCGCCGAGCCTTCGGTCGCCGAGCCTTCGGTCGCCGAGCCTTCGGTCGCCGAGCCTTTGGTCGCCGAGCCTTCGGTCGCCCAGCCTTCGGTCGCCGAGCCTTCGGTTGTCGAGTCTTCGGTTGTCGAGCCTTCGGTCGCCCAGCCTTCGGTCGCCGAGCCTTCGGTCGCCGAGCCTTTGGTCGCCGAGTCTTCGGTTGCCGAGTCTTCGGTTGCCGAGTCTTCGGTCGCCGAGTCTTCGGTCGCCGAGTCTTCGGTCGCCGAGTCTTCGGTTGCCGAGTCTTCGGTTGACGAGTCTTCGGTTGCCGAGTCTTCGGTTGCCGAGTCTTCGGTTGCCGAGTCTTCGGTTGCCGAGTATTCCGTTGCCGAGACTTCGGTTGCCGAGTCTTCGGTTGCCGAGTCTTCGGTTGTCGAGTCTTCGGTTGCCGAGTCTTCGGTTGCCGAGTCTTCGGTTGCCGAGTCTTCGGTTGCCGAGCCTTCGGTTGTCGAGCCTTCCCTTTCCGAGTCTTCGGTGGCCGAGCCTTCGGTCGCCAAGCCTTCGGTCGCCGAGCCTTCGGTCGCCGAGCCTTCGGTCGCCGAGCTTTCGGTCGCCGAGTCTTCGGTTGCCGAGCCTTCGGTCGCCGAGCCTTCGGTCGCCGAGCCTTCGGTCGCCGAGCCTTCGGTCGCCGAGCCTTCGGTCGCCGAGCCTTCGGTCGCCGAGTCTTCGGTGCCAAGTCTTCGGTTGCCGAGTCTTCGGTTGCCGAGCCTTCGGTTGTCGAGCCTTCCCTTTCCGAGCCTTCGGATGCCGCGCCTTCGGTCGCCGAGCCTTCGGTAGCCGAGTCTTCGGTCGCCGAGTCTTCGTTCGCCGAGCCTTCGGTCGCCGAGCCTTCGGTCGCCAAGCCTTCGGTCGCCGAGCCTTCGGTCGCCGAGCCTTCTGTCGCCGAGCCTTCGGTCGCCGAGCCTTCGGTTGCCGAGTCTTCGGTTGCCGAGTCTTCGGTTGCCGAGTCTTCGGTGGCCGAGTCTTCGGTTGCCGAGTCTTCGGGTGCCGAGTCTTCGGTTGCCGAGTCTTCGGGTTCCGAGTCTTCGGTGGCCGAGTCTTCGGTTGCCGAGTCTTCGGTCGCCGAGCCTTCGGTAGCCGAGCCTTCGGTCGCCGAGTCTTTGGTTGCCGAGTCTTCGGTTGCCGAGTCTTCGGCTGCCGAGTCTTCGGTTGACCAGTCTTCGGTTGCCGAGTCTTCGGTTGCCGAGTCTTCGGTGGCCGAGTCTTCGGTTGCCGAGTCTTCGGTCGCCGAGCCTTCAATAGCCGAGCCTTCGGTCGCCGAGCCTTCAATAGCCGAGCCTTCGGTCGCCGAGTCTTCGGCTGCCGAGTCTTCGGTTGACCAGTCTTCGGTTGCCGAGTCTTCGGTTGCCGAGTCTTCGGTCGCCGAGTCTTCGGTTGCCGAGTCTTCGGTTGCCGAGTCTTCGGTTGCCGAGTCTTCGGTTGCCGAGTATTTTGTTGCCGAGTTTTCAGTCGCCGAGGCTTCGGTCGCCGAGCCTTCGGTCGCCGAGCCTTCGGTCGCCGAGCCTTCGGTCGCCGAGCCTTCGGTCGCCGAGCCTTTGGTCGCCGAGTCTTCGGTTGCCGAGTCTTCGGTTTGCCGAGTCTTTGGTTGCCGAGTCTTCGGTTGCCGAGTCTTCGGTTGCCGAGTATTCCGTTGCCGAGACTTCGGTTGCCGAGTCTTCGGTTGCCGAGTCTTCGGTTGCCGAGTCTTCGGTTGCCGAGTCTTCGGTTGCCGAGTCTTCGGTTGCCGAGTCTTCGGTTGCCGAGCTTCGGTTGCCGAGCCTTCGGTCGCCGAGCCTTCGTGGCCGAGCCTTCGATCGCCGACGCTTCGGTCGCCGAGCTTTCGGTCGCCGAGTCTTCGGTCGCCGAGTCTTCGGTCGCCGAGTCTTCGGTCGCCGAGTCTTCGTTCGCCGAGTCTTCGGTTGCCGAGTCTTCGGTTGCCGAGTCTTCGGTTGACGAGTCTTCGGTTGCCGAGTCTTCGGTTGCCGAGTCTTCGGTTGCCGAGTCTTCGGTTGCCGAGTATTCCGTTGCCGAGACTTCGGTTGCCGAGTCTTCGGTTGCCGAGTCTTCGGTTGTCGAGTCTTCGGTTGCCGAGTCTTCGGTTGCCGAGTCTTCGGTTGCCGAGCCTTCGGTTGTCGAGCCTTCCCTTTCCGAGTCTTCGGTGGCCGAGCCTTCGGTCGCCAAGCCTTCGGTCGCCGAGCCTTCGGTCGCCGAGCCTTCGGTCGCCGAGCTTTCGGTCGCCGAGTCTTCGGTTGCCGAGCCTTCGGTCGCCGAGCCTTCGGTCGCCGAGCCTTCGGTCGCCGAGCCTTCGGTCGCCGAGCCTTCGTCGCCGAGTCTTCGGTGCCAAGTCTTCGGTTGCCGAGTCTTCGGTTGCCGAGCCTTCGGTTGTCGAGCCTTCCCTTTCCGAGCCTTCGGATGCCGCGCCTTCGGTCGCCGAGCCTTCCGTAGCCGAGTCTTCGGTCGCCGAGTCTTCGTTCGCCGAGCCTTCGGTCGCCGAGCCTTCGGTCGCCGAGCCTTCGGTCGCCGAGCCTTCTGTCGCCGAGCCTTCGGTCGCCGAGCCTTCGGTTGCCGAGTCTTCGGTTGCCGAGTCTTCGGTTGCCGAGTCTTCGGTGGCCGAGTCTTCGGTTGCCGAGTCTTCGGTTGCCGAGTCTTCGGTGGCCGAGTCTTCGGTTGCCGAGTCTTCGGTCGCCGAGCCTTCGGTAGCCGAGCCTTCGGTCGCCGAGCCTTCGGTCGCCGAGTCTTTGGTTGCCGAGTCTTCGGTTGCCGAGTCTTCGGCTGCCGAGTCTTCGGTTGACCAGTCTTCGGTTGCCGAGCCTTCGGTTGCCGAGTCTTCGGTGGCCGAGTCTTCGTTGCCGAGTCTTCGGTCGCCGAGCCTTCAATAGCCGAGCCTTCGGTCGCCGAGCCTTCAATAGCCGAGCCTTCGGTCGCCGAGTCTTCGGCTGCCGAGTCTTCGGTTGACCAGTCTTCGGTTGCCGAGTCTTCGGTTGCCGAGTCTTCGGTTGCCGAGTCTTCGGTTGCCGAGTCTTCGGTTGCCGAGTATTTTGTTGCCGAGTTTTCGGTCGCCGAGCTTCGGTCGCCGAGCCTTCGGTCGCCGAGCCTTCGGTCGCCGAGCCTTCGGTCGCCGAGCCTTCGGTCGCCGAGCCTTTGGACGCCGAGTCTTCGGTTGCCGAGCCTTCGGTCGCCGAGCCTTCGGTCGCCGAGCCTTCTGTCGCCGAGCCTTCAGTCGCCGAGCCTTCGGTTGCCGAGCCCTTCGGTTGCCGAGTCTTCGGTTGCCGAGTCTTCGGTTGCCGAGTCTTCGGTGGCCGAGTCTTCGGTTGCGTAGTCTTCGGTTGCCGAGTCTTCGGTGGCCGAGTCTTCGGTTGCCGAGTCTTCGGTCACCGAGCCTTCGGTAGCCGAGCCTTCGGTCGCCGAGTCTTTGGTTGCCGAGTCTTCGGTTGCCGAGTCTTCGGCTGCCGAGTCTTCGGTTGACCAGTCTTCGGTTGCCGAGTCTTCGGTTGCCGAGTCTTCGGTTGCCGAGTCTTCGGTGGCCGAGTCTTCGGTTGCCGAGTCTTCGGGTTCCGAGTCTTCGGTTGCCGAGTCTTCGGTTGCCGAGTCTTCGGTCGCCGAGTCTTCGGTCGCCGAGTCTTCGGTCGCCGAGTCTTCGGTTGCCGAGTCTTCGGTTGACGAGTCTTCGGTTGCCGAGTCTTCGGTTGCCGAGTCTTCGGTTGCCGAGTCTTCGGTTGCCGAGTATTCCGTTGCCGAGACTTCGGTTGCCGAGTCTTCGGTTGCCGAGTCTTCGGTTGTCGAGTCTTCGGTTGCCGAGTCTTCGGTTGCCGAGTCTTCGGTTGCCGAGTCTTCGGTTGCCGAGCCTTCGGTTGTCGAGCCTTCCCTTTCCGAGCCTTCGGATGCCGCGCCTTCGGTCGCCGAGTCTTCGTTCGCCGAGCCTTCGGTCGCCGAGCCTTCGGTCGCCGAGTCTTCGGTCGCCGAGTCTTCGGTCGCCGAGTCTTCGGTCGCCGAGCCTTCGGTCGCCGAGCCTTCGGTCGCCGAGCCTTCGGTCGCCGAGTCTTCGGTGCCAAGTCTTCGGTTGCCGAGTCTTCGGTTGCCGAGCCTTCGGTTGTCGAGCCTTCCCTTTCCGAGCCTTCGGATGCCGCGCCTTCGGTCGCCGAGCCTTCGGTAGCCGAGTCTTCGGTCGCCGAGTCTTCGTTCGCCGAGCCTTCGGTCGCCGAGCCTTCGGTCGCCAAGCCTTCGGTCGCCGAGCCTTCGGTCGCCGAGCCTTCTGTCGCCGAGCCTTCGGTCGCCGAGCCTTCGGTTGCCGAGTCTTCGGTTGCCGAGTCTTCGGTGGCCGAGTCTTCGGTTGCCGAGTCTTCGGTTGCCGAGTATTCGGTGGCCGAGTCTTCGGTTGCCGAGTCTTCGGTCGCCGAGCCTTCGGTAGCCGAGCCTTCGGTCGCCGAGTCTTTGGTTGCCGAGTCTTCGGTTGCCGAGTCTTCGGCTGCCGAGTCTTCGGTTGACCAGTCTTCGGTTGCCGAGCCTTCGGTTGCCGAGTCTTCGGTGGCCGAGTCTTCGGTTGCCGAGTCTTCGGTCGCCGAGCCTTCAATAGCCGAGCCTTCGGTCGCCGAGCCTTCAATAGCCGAGCCTTCGGTCGCCGAGTCTTCGGCTGCCGAGTCTTCGGTTGACCAGTCTTCGGTTGCCGAGTCTTCGGTTGCCGAGTCTTCGGTTGCCGAGTCTTCGGTTGCCGAGTCTTCGGTTGCCGAGTCTTCGGTTGCCGAGTATTTTGTTGCCGAGTTTTCGGTCGCCGAGGCTTCGGTCGCCGAGCCTTCGGTCGCCGAGCCTTCGGTCGCCGAGCCTTCGGTCGCCGAGCCTTCGGTCGCCGAGCCTTTGGTCGCCGAGTCTTCGGTTGCCGAGTCTTCGGTTGCCGAGTCTTCGGTTGCCGAGTCTTCGGTTGCCGAGTATTCCGTTGCCGAGACTTCGGTTGCCGAGTCTTCGGTTGCCGAGTCTTCGGTTGCCGAGTCTTCGGTTGCCGAGTCTTCGGTTGCCGAGTCTTCGGTTGCCGAGTCTTCGGTTGCCGAGGCTTCGGTTGCCGAGCCTTCGGTCGCCGAGCCTTCGGTGGCCGAGCCTTCGATCGCCGACGCTTCGGTCGCCGAGCTTTCGGTCGCCGAGTCTTCGGTCGCCGAGTCTTCGGTCGCCGAGTCTTCGGTCCCCGAGTCTTCGGTCGCCGAGTCTTCGGTTGCCGAGTCTTCGGTTGACGAGTCTTCGGTTGCCGAGTCTTCGGTTGCCGAGTCTTCGGTTGCCGAGTATTCCGTTGCCGAGACTTCGGTTGCCGAGTCTTCGGTTGCCGAGTCTTCGGTTGCCGAGTCTTCGGTTGCCGAGCCTTCGGTCGCCGAGTCTTCGGTCGCCGAGTCTTCGGTCGCCGAGTCTTCGGTTGCCGAGTCTTCGGTTGCCGAGTCTTCGGTTGCCGAGTATACCGTTGCCGAGACTTCGGTTGCCGAGTCTTCGGTTGCCGAGTCTTCGGTTGCCGAGTCTTCGGTTGCCGAGTCTTCGGTTGCCGAGTCTTCGGTTGCCGAGTCTTCGATTGCCGAGTCTTCGGTGGCCGAGTCTTCGGTCCCCGAACCTTCGGTCGCCAAGCCTTCGGTCGTCGAGCCTTCGGTCGCCGAGCCTTCGGTCGCCGAGCCTTCGGTCGCCGAGCCTTCGGTCGCCGAGCCTTCGGTCGCCGAGAGTTCGGTCGCCGAGCCTTCGGTCGGCGAGTCTTCGGTTGCCGAGTCTTCGGTTGCCGAGTCTTCGGTTGCCGAGTCTTCGGTTGCCGAGTCTTCGGTACCCGAGTCTTTGGTTGCCGAGTCTTCGGTTGCCGAGTCTTCGGTTGCCGAGTCTTCGGTTGCCGAGCCTTCGGTCGCCGAGCCTTCGGTCGCCGAGCCTTCGGTTGCCGAGCCTTCGGTTGCCGAGTCTTCGGTTGCCGAGCCTTCGGTAGCCGAGTCTTTGGTCGCCGAGCCTTCGGTAGCCGAGCCTTCGGTCGCCGAGTCTTCGGTTGCCGAGTCTTCGGTTGCCGAGTCTTCGGTTGACCAGTCTTCGGTAGCCGAGCCTTCGGTCGCCGAGTCTTCGGTTGCCGAGCCTTCGGTTGTCGAGCCTTCCCTTTCCGAGTCTTCGGTGGCCGAGCCTTCGGTCGCCAAGCCTTCGGTCGCCGAGCCTTCGGTCGCCGAGCCTTCGGTCGCCGAGCTTTCGGTCGCCGAGTCTTCGGTTGCCGAGCCTTCGGTCGCCGAGCCTTCGGTCGCCGAGCCTTCGGTCGACGAGCCTTCGGTCGCCGAGCCTTCGGTCGCCGAGTCTTCGGTGCCAAGTCTTCGGTTGCCGAGTCTTCGGTTGCCGAGCCTTCGGTTGTCGAGCCTTCCCTTTCCGAGCCTTCGGATGCCGCGCCTTCGGTCGCCGAGCCTTCGGTAGCCGAGTCTTCGGTCGCCGAGTCTTCGTTCGCCGAGCCTTCGGTCGCCGAGCCTTCGGTCGCCAAGCCTTCGGTCGCCGAGCCTTCGGTCGCCGAGCCTTCTGTCGCCGAGCCTTCGGTCGCCGAGCCTTCGGTTGCCGAGTCTTCGGTTGCCGAGTCTTCGGTTGCCGAGTCTTCGGTGGCCGAGTCTTCGGTTGCCGAGTCTTCGGGTGCCGAGTCTTCGGTTGCCGAGTCTTCGGGTTCCGAGTCTTCGGTGGCCGAGTCTTCGGTTGCCGAGTCTTCGGTCGCCGAGCCTTCGGTAGCCGAGCCTTCGGTCGCCGAGTCTTTGGTTGCCGAGTCTTCGGTTGCCGAGTCTTCGGCTGCCGAGTCTTCGGTTGACCAGTCTTCGGTTGCCGAGTCTTTTGTTGCCGAGTCTTCGGTGGCCGAGTCTTCGGTTGCCGAGTCTTCGGTCGCCGAGCCTTCAATAGCCGAGCCTTCGGTCGCCGAGCCTTCAATAGCCGAGCCTTCGGTCGCCGAGTCTTCGGCTGCCGAGTCTTCGGTTGACCAGTCTTCGGTTGCCGAGTCTTCGGTTGCCGAGTCTTCGGTCGCCGAGTCTTCGGTTGCCGAGTCTTCGGTTGCCGAGTCTTCGGTTGCCGAGTCTTCGGTTGCCGAGTATTTTGTTGCCGAGTTTTCAGTCGCCGAGGCTTCGGTCGCCGAGCCTTCGGTCGCCGAGCCTTCGGTCGCCGAGCCTTCGGTCGCCGAGCCTTTGGTCGCCGAGTCTTCGGTTGCCGAGTCTTCGGTTGCCGAGTCTTTGGTTGCCGAGTCTTCGGTTGCCGAGTCTTCGGTTGCCGAGTATTCCGTTGCCGAGACTTCGGTTGCCGAGTCTTCGGTTGCCGAGTCTTCGGTTGCCGAGTCTTCGGTTGCCGAGTCTTCGGTTGCCGAGTCTTCGGTTGCCGAGTCTTCGGTTGCCGAGTCTTCGGTTGCCGAGGCTTCGGTTGCCGAGCCTTCGGTCGCCGAGCCTTCGGTGGCCGAGCCTTCGATCGCCGACGCTTCGGTCGCCGAGCTTTCGGTCGCCGAGTCTTCGGTCGCCGAGTCTTCGGTCGCCGAGTCTTCGTTCGCCGAGTCTTCGGTTGCCGAGTCTTCGGTTGCCGAGTCTTCGGTTGACGAGTCTTCGGTTGCCGAGTCTTCGGTTGCCGAGTCTTCGGTTGCCGAGTCTTCGGTTGCCGAGTATTCCGTTGCCGAGACTTCGGTTGCCGAGTCTTCGGTTGCCGAGTCTTCGGTTGTCGAGTCTTCGGTTGCCGAGTCTTCGGTTGCCGAGTCTTCGGTTGCCGAGCCTTCGGTTGTCGAGCCTTCCCTTTCCGAGTCTTCGGTGGCCGAGCCTTCGGTCGCCAAGCCTTCGGTCGCCGAGCCTTCGGTCGCCGAGCCTTCGGTCGCCGAGCTTTCGGTCGCCGAGTCTTCGGTTGCCGAGCCTTCGGTCGCCGAGCCTTCGGTCGCCGAGCCTTCGGTCGCCGAGCCTTCGGTCGCCGAGCCTTCGGTCGCCGAGTCTTCGGTGCCAAGTCTTCGGTTGCCGAGTCTTCGGTTGCCGAGCCTTCGGTTGTCGAGCCTTCCCTTTCCGAGCCTTCGGATGCCGCGCCTTCGGTCGCCGAGCCTTCGGTAGCCGAGTCTTCGGTCGCCGAGCCTTCGGTCGCCGAGCCTTCGGTCGCCGAGCCTTCGGTCGCCGAGCCTTCGGTCGCCGAGCCTTCTGTCGCCGAGCCTTCGGTCGCCGAGCCTTCGGTTGCCGAGTCTTCGGTTGCCGAGTCTTCGGTTGCCGAGTCTTCGGTGGCCGAGTCTTCGGTTGCCGAGTCTTCGGTTGCCGAGTCTTCGGTGGCCGAGTCTTCGGTTGCCGAGTCTTCGGTCGCCGAGCCTTCGGTAGCCGAGCCTTCGGTCGCCGAGTCTTTGGTTGCCGAGTCTTCGGTTGCCGAGTCTTCGGCTGCCGAGTCTTCGGTTGACCAGTCTTCGGTTGCCGAGCCTTCGGTTGCCGAGTCTTCGGTGGCCGAGTCTTCGGTTGCCGAGTCTTCGGTCGCCGAGCCTTCAATAGCCGAGCCTTCGGTCGCCGAGCCTTCAATAGCCGAGCCTTCGGTCGCCGAGTCTTCGGCTGCCGAGTCTTCGGTTGACCAGTCTTCGGTTGCCGAGTCTTCGGTTGCCGAGTCTTCGGTTGCCGAGTCTTCGGTTGCCGAGTCTTCGGTTGCCGAGTATTCCGTTGCCGAGACTTCGGTTGCCGAGTCTTCGGTTGCCGAGTCTTCGGTTGCCGAGTCTTCGGTTGCCGAGTCTTCGGTTGCCGAGTCTTCGGTTGCCGAGGCTTCGGTTGCCGAGCCTTCGGTCGCCGAGCCTTCGGTGGCCGAGCCTTCGATCGCCGACGCTTCGGTCGCCGAGCTTTCGGTCGCCGAGTCTTCGGTCGCCGAGTCTTCGGTTGCCGAGTCTTCGGTCCCCGAGTCTTCGGTCGCCGAGTCTTCGGTTGCCGAGTCTTCGGTTGACGAGTCTTCGGTTGCCGAGTCTTCGGTTGCCGAGTCTTCGGTTGCCGAGTATTCCGTTGCCGAGACTTCGGTTGCCGAGTCTTCGGTTGCCGAGTCTTCGGTTGCCGAGTCTTCGGTTGCCGAGCCTTCGGTCGCCGAGTCTTCGGTCGCCGAGTCTTCGGTCGCCGAGTCTTCGGTTGCCGAGTCTTCGGTTGCCGAGTATACCGTTGCCGAGACTTCGGTTGCCGAGTCTTCGGTTGCCGAGTCTTCGGTTGCCGAGTCTTCGGTTGCCGAGTCTTCGGTTGCCGAGTCTTCGGTTGCCGAGTCTTCGATTGCCGAGTCTTCGGTGGCCGAGTCTTCGGTCCCCGAACCTTCGGTCGCCAAGCCTTCGGTCGTCGAGCCTTCGGTCGCCGAGCCTTCGGTCGCCGAGCCTTCGGTCGCCGAGCCTTCGGTCGCCGAGAGTTCGGTCGCCGAGCCTTCGGTCGGCGAGTCTTCGGTTGCCGAGTCTTCGGTTGCCGAGTCTTCGGTTGCCGAGTCTTCGATTGCCGAGTCTTCGGTGGCCGAGTCTTCGGTCCCCGAACCTTCGGTCGCCAAGCCTTCGGTCGTCGAGCCTTCGGTCGCCGAGCCTTCGGTCGCCGAGCCTTCGGTCGCCGAGCCTTCGGTCGCCGAGCCTTCGGTCGCCGAGAGTTCGGTCGCCGAGCCTTCGGTCGGCGAGTCTTCGGTTGCCGAGTCTTCGGTTGCCGAGTCTTCGGTTGCCGAGTCTTCGGTTGCCGAGTCTTCGGTACCCGAGTCTTTGGTTGCCGAGTCTTCGGTTGCCGAGTCTTCGGTTGCCGAGTCTTCGGTTGCCGAGTCTTCTGTTGCCGAGTCTTCGGTTGCCGAGTCTTCGGTTGCCGAGTCTTCGGTTGCCGAGTCTTCGGTTGCCGAGTCTTCGGTTGCCGAGTATTCCGTTGCCGAGACTTCGGTTGCCGAGTCTTCGGTTGCCGAGTCTTCGGTTGTCGAGTCTTCGGTTGCCGAGTCTTCGGTTGCCGAGTCTTCGGTTGCCGAGTCTTCGGTTGCCGAGCCTTCGGTTGTCGAGCCTTCCCTTTCCGAGTCATCGCTGGCCGAGCCTTCGGTCGCCAAGCCTTCGGTCGCCGAGCCTTCGGTCGCCGAGCCTTCGGTCGCCGAGCTTTCGGTCGCCGAGCCTTCGGTCGATGAGCCTTCGGTCGCCGAGCCTTCGGTCGCCGAGCCTTCGGCCGCCGAGTCTTCGGTGCCAAGTCTTCGGTTGCCAAGTCTTCGGTTGCCGAGCCTTCGGTTGTCGAGCCTTCCCTTTCCGAGCCTTCGGATGCCGCGCCTTCGGTCGCCGAGCCTTCGGTCGCCGAGTCTTCGTTCGCCGAGCCTTCGGTCGCCGAGCCTTCGGTCGCTGAGCCTTCGGTCGCCGAGCCTTCGGCCGCCGAGCCTTCTGTCGCCGAGCCTTCGGTCGCCGAGCCTTTGGTTGCCGAGCCTTCGGTTGCCGAGTCTTCGGTTGCCGAGTCTTCGGTTGCCGAGTCTTCGGTGGCCGAGTCTTCGGTTGCCGAGTCTTCGGTTGCCGAGTCTTCGGTGGCCGAGTCTTCGGTTGCCGAGTCTTCGGTCGCCGAGCCTTCGGTAGCCGAGCCTTCGGTCGCCGAGTCTTTGGTTGCCGAGTCTTCGGTTGCCGAGTCTTCGGCTGCCGAGTCTTCGGTTGACCAGTCTTCGGTTGCCGAGTCTTCGGTTGCCGAGTCTTCGGTGGCCGAGTCTTCGGTTGCCGAGTCTTCGGTCGCCGAGCCTTCAATAGCCGAGCCTTCGGTCGCCGAGTCTTCGGTTGCCGAGTCTTCGGTTGCCGAGTCTTCGGCTGCCGAGTCTTCGGTTGACCAGTCTTCGGTTGCCGAGTCTTCGGTTGCCGAGTCTTCGGTTGCCGAGTCTTCGGTTGCCGAGTCTTCGGTTTCCGAGTATTTTGTTGCCGAGTTTTCGGTCGCCGAGGCTTCGGTCGCCGAGCCTTCGGTCGCCGAGCCTTCGGTCGCCGAGCCTTTGGTCGCCGAGCCTTCGGTCGCCGAGCCTTCGGTCGCCGAGCCTTGGGTTGTCGAGTCTTCGGTTGTCGAGCCTTCGGTCGCCCAGCCTTCGGTCGCCGAGCCTTCGGTCGCCGAGCCTTTGGTCGCCGAGTCTTCGGTTGCCGAGTCTTCGGTTGCCGAGTCTTCGGTCGCCGAGTCTTCGGTCGCCGAGTCTTCGGTCGCCGAGTCTTCGGTTGCCGAGTCTTCGGTTGCCGAGTCTTCGGTTGCCGAGTCTTCGGTTGCCGAGTCTTCGGTTGCCGAGTATTCCGTTGCCGAGACTTCGGTTGCCGAGTCTTCGGTTGCCGAGTCTTCGGTTGTCGAGTCTTCGGTTGCCGAGTCTTCGGTTGCCGAGTCTTCGGTTGCCGAGCCTTCGGTTGTCGAGCCTTCCCTTTCCGAGTCTTCGGTGGCCGAGCCTTCGGTCGCCAAGCCTTCGGTCGCCGAGCCTTCGGTCGCCGAGCCTTCGGTCGCCGAGCTTTCGGTCGCCGAGTCTTCGGTTGCCGAGCCTTCGGTCGCCGAGCCTTCGGTCGCCGAGCCTTCGGTCGCCGAGCCTTCGGTCGCCGAGCCTTCGGTCGCCGAGTCTTCGGTGCCAAGTCTTCGGTTGCCGAGTCTTCGGTTGCCGAGCCTTCGGTTGTCGAGCCTTCCCTTTCCGAGCCTTCGGATGCCGCGCCTTCGGTCGCCGAGCCTTCGGTAGCCGAGTCTTCGGTCGCCGAGCCTTCGGTCGCCGAGCCTTCGGTCGCCGAGCCTTCCGTCGCCAAGCCTTCGGTCGCCGAGCCTTCGGTCGCCGAGCCTTCTGTCGCCGAGCCTTCGGTCGCCGAGCCTTCGGTTGCCGAGTCTTCGGTTGCCGAGTCTTCGGTGGCCGAGTCTTCGGTTGCCGAGTCTTCGGGTTCCGAGTCTTCGGTGGCCGAGTCTTCGGTTGCCGAGTCTTCGGTCGCCGAGCCTTCGGTAGCCGAGCCTTCGGTCGCCGAGTCTTTGGTTGCCGAGTCTTCGGTTGCCGAGTCTTCGGCTGCCGAGTCTTCGGTTGACCAGTCTTCGGTTGCCGAGCCTTCGGTTGCCGAGTCTTCGGTTGCCGAGTCTTCGGTCGCCGAGCCTTCAATAGCCGAGCCTTCGGTCGCCGAGCCTTCAATAGCCGAGCCTTCGGTCGCCGAGTCTTCGGCTGCCGAGTCTTCGGTTGACCAGTCTTCGGTTGCCGAGTCTTCGGTTGCCGAGTCTTCGGTTGCCGAGTCTTCGGTTGCCGAGTCTTCGGTTGCCGAGTATTTTGTTGCCGAGTTTTCGGTCGCCGAGGCTTCGGTCGCCGAGCCTTCGGTCGCCGAGCCTTCGGTCGCCGAGCCTTCGGTCGCCGAGCCTTCGGTCGCCGAGCCTTCGGTCGCCGAGTCTTCGGTTGCCGAGTCTTCGGTTGCCGAGTCTTCGGTTGCCGAGTATTCCGTTGCCGAGACTTCGGTTGCCGAGTCTTCGGTTGCCGAGTCTTCGGTTGCCGAGTCTTCGGTTGCCGAGTCTTCGGTTGCCGAGTCTTCGGTTGCCGAGGCTTCGGTCGCCGAGCCTTCGGTCGCCGAGCCTTCGGTGGCCGAGCCTTCGATCGCCGACGCTTCGGTCGCCGAGCTTTCGGTCGCCGAGTCTTCGGTCGCCGAGTCTTCGGTCGCCGAGTCTTCGGTCCCCGAGTCTTCGGTCGCCGAGTCTTCGGTTGCCGAGTCTTCGGTTGACGAGTCTTCGGTTGCCGAGTCTTCGGTTGCCGAGTCTTCGGTTGCCGAGTATTCCGTTGCCGAGACTTCGGTTGCCGAGTCTTCGGTTGCCGAGTCTTCGGTTGCCGAGTCTTCGGTCGCCGAGCCTTCGGTCGC
Organism: Tenodera sinensis; assembly: GCA_030765045.1. Classification (NCBI taxonomy): domain Eukaryota; kingdom Metazoa; phylum Arthropoda; class Insecta; order Mantodea; family Mantidae; genus Tenodera; species Tenodera sinensis. Next base: position 355,003,603 of record CM060964.1, on the reverse strand, counting down.
CGAGTCTTCGGTAGCTGAGTCTTCGGTCGCCGAGTCTTCGGTTGCCGAGTCTTCGGTTGCCGAGTATACCGTTGCCGAGACTTCGGTTGCCGAGTCTTCGGTTGCCGAGTCTTCGGTTGCCGAGTCTTCGGTTGCCGAGTCTTCGGTTGCCGAGTCTTCGGTTGCCGAGTCTTCGATTGCCGAGTCTTCGGTGGCCGAGTCTTCGGTCCCCGAACCTTCGGTCGCCAAGCCTTCGGTCGTCGAGCCTTCGGTCGCCGAGCCTTCGGTCGCCGAGCCTTCGGTCGCCGAGCCTTCGGTCGCCGAGAGTTCGGTCGCCGAGCCTTCGGTCGGCGAGTCTTCGGTTGCCGAGTCTTCGGTTGCCGAGTCTTCGGTTGCCGAGTCTTCGATTGCCGAGTCTTCGGTGGCCGAGTCTTCGGTCCCCGAACCTTCGGTCGCCAAGCCTTCGGTCGTCGAGCCTTCGGTCGCCGAGCCTTCGGTCGCCGAGCCTTCGGTCGCCGAGCCTTCGGTCGCCGAGCCTTCGGTCGCCGAGAGTTCGGTCGCCGAGCCTTCGGTTGGCGAGTCTTCGGTTGCCGAGTCTTCGGTTGCCGAGTCTTCGGTTGCCGAGTCTTCGGTTGCCGAGTCTTCGGTACCCGAGTCTTTGGTTGCCGAGTCTTCGGTGGCCGAGCCTTCGGTCGCCAAGCCTTCGGTCGCCGAGCCTTCGGTCGCCGAGCCTTCGGTCGCCGAGCTTTCGGTCGCCGAGTCTTCGGTTGCCGAGCCTTCGGTCGCCGAGCCTTCGGTCGCCGAGCCTTCGGTCGCCGAGCCTTCGGTCGCCGAGTCTTCGGTGCCAAGTCTTCGGTTGCCGAGTCTTCGGTTGCCGAGCCTTCGGTTGTCGAGCCTTCCCTTTCCGAGCCTTCGGATGCCGCGCCTTCGGTCGCCGAGCCTTCGGTAGCCGAGTCTTCGGTCGCCGAGTCTTCGTTCGCCGAGCCTTCGGTCGCCGAGCCTTCGGTCGCCAAGCCTTCGGTCGCCGAGCCTTCGGTCGCCGAGCCTTCTGTCGCCGAGCCTTCGGTCGCCGAGCCTTCGGTTGCCGAGTCTTCGGTTGCCGAGTCTTCGGTTGCCGAGTCTTCGGTGGCCGAGTCTTCGGTTGCCGAGTCTTCGGGTGCCGAGTCTTCGGTTGCCGAGTCTTCGGGTTCCGAGTCTTCGGTGGCCGAGTCTTCGGTTGCCGAGTCTTCGGTCGCCGAGCCTTCGGTAGCCGAGCCTTCGGTCGCCGAGTCTTTGGTTGCCGAGTCTTCGGTTGCCGAGTCTTCGGCTGCCGAGTCTTCGGTTGACCAGTCTTCGGTTGCCGAGTCTTCGGTTGCCGAGTCTTCGGTGGCCGAGTCTTCGGTTGCCGAGTCTTCGGTCGCCGAGCCTTCAATAGCCGAGCCTTCGGTCGCCGAGCCTTCAATAGCCGAGCCTTCGGTCGCCGAGTCTTCGGCTGCCGAGTCTTCGGTTGACCAGTCTTCGGTTGCCGAGTCTTCGGTTGCCGAGTCTTCGGTCGCCGAGTCTTCGGTTGCCGAGTCTTCGGTTGCCGAGTCTTCGGTTGCCGAGTCTTCGGTTGCCGAGTATTTTGTTGCCGAGTTTTCAGTCGCCGAGGCTTCGGTCGCCGAGCCTTCGGTCGCCGAGCCTTCGGTCGCCGAGCCTTCGGTCGCCGAGCCTTTGGTCGCCGAGTCTTCGGTTGCCGAGTCTTCGGTTGCCGAGTCTTCGGTTGCCGAGTCTTCGGTTGCCGAGTCTTCGGTTGCCGAGTATTCCGTTGCCGAGACTTCGGTTGCCGAGTCTTCGGTTGCCGAGTCTTCGGTTGCCGAGTCTTCGGTTGCCGAGTCTTCGGTTGCCGAGTCTTCGGTTGCCGAGGCTTCGGTTGCCGAGCCTTCGGTCGCCGAGCCTTCGGTGGCCGAGCCTTCGATCGCCGACGCTTCGGTCGCCGAGCTTTCGGTCGCCGAGTCTTCGGTCGCCGAGTCTTCGGTCGCCGAGTCTTCGTTCGCCGAGTCTTCGGTTGCCGAGTCTTCGGTTGCCGAGTCTTCGGTTGACGAGTCTTCGGTTGCCGAGTCTTCGGTTGCCGAGTCTTCGGTTGCCGAGTCTTCGGTTGCCGAGTATTCCGTTGCCGAGACTTCGGTTGCCGAGTCTTCGGTTGCCGAGCCTTCGGTCGCCGAGTCTTCGTTCGCCGAGCCTTCGGTCGCCGAGCCTTCGGTCGCTGAGCCTTCGGTCGCCGAGCCTTCGGCCGCCGAGCCTTCTGTCGCCGAGCCTTCGGTCGCCGAGCCTTTGGTTGCCGAGCCTTCGGTTGCCGAGTCTTCGGTTGCCGAGTCTTCGGTTGCCGAGTCTTCGGTGGCCGAGTCTTCGGTTGCCGAGTCTTCGGTTGCCGAGTCTTCGGTGGCCGAGTCTTCGGTTGCCGAGTCTTCGGTCGCCGAGCCTTCGGTAGCCGAGCCTTCGGTCGCCGAGTCTTTGGTTGCCGAGTCTTCGGTTGCCGAGTCTTCGGCTGCCGAGTCTTCGGTTGACCAGTCTTCGGTTGCCGAGTCTTCGGTTGCCGAGTCTTCGGTGGCCGAGTCTTCGGTTGCCGAGTCTTCGGTCGCCGAGCCTTCAATAGCCGAGCCTTCGGTCGCCGAGTCTTCGGTTGCCGAGTCTTCGGTTGCCGAGTCTTCGGCTGCCGAGTCTTCGGTTGACCAGTCTTCGGTTGCCGAGTCTTCGGTTGCCGAGTCTTCGGTTGCCGAGTCTTCGGTTGCCGAGTCTTCGGTTTCCGAGTATTTTGTTGCCGAGTTTTCGGTCGCCGAGGCTTCGGTCGCCGAGCCTTCGGTCGCCGAGCCTTCGGTCGCCGAGCCTTTGGTCGCCGAGCCTTCGGTCGCCGAGCCTTCGGTCGCCGAGCCTTGGGTTGTCGAGTCTTCGGTTGTCGAGCCTTCGGTCGCCCAGCCTTCGGTCGCCGAGCCTTCGGTCGCCGAGCCTTTGGTCGCCGAGTCTTCGGTTGCCGAGTCTTCGGTTGCCGAGTCTTCGGTCGCCGAGTCTTCGGTCGCCGAGTCTTCGGTCGCCGAGTCTTCGGTTGCCGAGTCTTCGGTTGCCGAGTCTTCGGTTGCCGAGTCTTCGGTTGCCGAGTCTTCGGTTGCCGAGTATTCCGTTGCCGAGACTTCGGTTGCCGAGTCTTCGGTTGCCGAGTCTTCGGTTGTCGAGTCTTCGGTTGCCGAGTCTTCGGTTGCCGAGTCTTCGGTTGCCGAGCCTTCGGTTGTCGAGCCTTCCCTTTCCGAGTCTTCGGTGGCCGAGCCTTCGGTCGCCAAGCCTTCGGTCGCCGAGCCTTCGGTCGCCGAGCCTTCGGTCGCCGAGCTTTCGGTCGCCGAGTCTTCGGTTGCCGAGCCTTCGGTCGCCGAGCCTTCGGTCGCCGAGCCTTCGGTCGCCGAGCCTTCGGTCGCCGAGCCTTCGGTCGCCGAGTCTTCGGTGCCAAGTCTTCGGTTGCCGAGTCTTCGGTTGCCGAGCCTTCGGTTGTCGAGCCTTCCCTTTCCGAGCCTTCGGATGCCGCGCCTTCGGTCGCCGAGCCTTCGGTAGCCGAGTCTTCGGTCGCCGAGCCTTCGGTCGCCGAGCCTTCGGTCGCCGAGCCTTCCGTCGCCAAGCCTTCGGTCGCCGAGCCTTCGGTCGCCGAGCCTTCTGTCGCCGAGCCTTCGGTCGCCGAGCCTTCGGTTGCCGAGTCTTCGGTTGCCGAGTCTTCGGTGGCCGAGTCTTCGGTTGCCGAGTCTTCGGGTTCCGAGTCTTCGGTGGCCGAGTCTTCGGTTGCCGAGTCTTCGGTCGCCGAGCCTTCGGTAGCCGAGCCTTCGGTCGCCGAGTCTTTGGTTGCCGAGTCTTCGGTTGCCGAGTCTTCGGCTGCCGAGTCTTCGGTTGACCAGTCTTCGGTTGCCGAGCCTTCGGTTGCCGAGTCTTCGGTTGCCGAGTCTTCGGTCGCCGAGCCTTCAATAGCCGAGCCTTCGGTCGCCGAGCCTTCAATAGCCGAGCCTTCGGTCGCCGAGTCTTCGGCTGCCGAGTCTTCGGTTGACCAGTCTTCGGTTGCCGAGTCTTCGGTTGCCGAGTCTTCGGTTGCCGAGTCTTCGGTTGCCGAGTCTTCGGTTGCCGAGTATTTTGTTGCCGAGTTTTCGGTCGCCGAGGCTTCGGTCGCCGAGCCTTCGGTCGCCGAGCCTTCGGTCGCCGAGCCTTCGGTCGCCGAGCCTTCGGTCGCCGAGCCTTCGGTCGCCGAGTCTTCGGTTGCCGAGTCTTCGGTTGCCGAGTCTTCGGTTGCCGAGTATTCCGTTGCCGAGACTTCGGTTGCCGAGTCTTCGGTTGCCGAGTCTTCGGTTGCCGAGTCTTCGGTTGCCGAGTCTTCGGTTGCCGAGTCTTCGGTTGCCGAGGCTTCGGTCGCCGAGCCTTCGGTCGCCGAGCCTTCGGTGGCCGAGCCTTCGATCGCCGACGCTTCGGTCGCCGAGCTTTCGGTCGCCGAGTCTTCGGTCGCCGAGTCTTCGGTCGCCGAGTCTTCGGTCCCCGAGTCTTCGGTCGCCGAGTCTTCGGTTGCCGAGTCTTCGGTTGACGAGTCTTCGGTTGCCGAGTCTTCGGTTGCCGAGTCTTCGGTTGCCGAGTATTCCGTTGCCGAGACTTCGGTTGCCGAGTCTTCGGTTGCCGAGTCTTCGGTTGCCGAGTCTTCGGTCGCCGAGCCTTCGGTCGCCGAGTCTTCGGTAGCTGAGTCTTCGGTCGCCGAGTCTTCGGTTGCCGAGTCTTCGGTTGCCGAGTATACCGTTGCCGAGACTTCGGTTGCCGAGTCTTCGGTTGCCGAGTCTTCGGTTGCCGAGTCTTCGGTTGCCGAGTCTTCGGTTGCCGAGTCTTCGGTTGCCGAGTCTTCGATTGCCGAGTCTTCGGTGGCCGAGTCTTCGGTCCCCGAACCTTCGGTCGCCAAGCCTTCGGTCGTCGAGCCTTCGGTCGCCGAGCCTTCGGTCGCCGAGCCTTCGGTCGCCGAGCCTTCGGTCGCCGAGAGTTCGGTCGCCGAGCCTTCGGTCGGCGAGTCTTCGGTTGCCGAGTCTTCGGTTGCCGAGTCTTCGGTTGCCGAGTCTTCGATTGCCGAGTCTTCGGTGGCCGAGTCTTCGGTCCCCGAACCTTCGGTCGCCAAGCCTTCGGTCGTCGAGCCTTCGGTCGCCGAGCCTTCGGTCGCCGAGCCTTCGGTCGCCGAGCCTTCGGTCGCCGAGCCTTCGGTCGCCGAGAGTTCGGTCGCCGAGCCTTCGGTTGGCGAGTCTTCGGTTGCCGAGTCTTCGGTTGCCGAGTCTTCGGTTGCCGAGTCTTCGGTTGCCGAGTCTTCGGTACCCGAGTCTTTGGTTGCCGAGTCTTCGGTGGCCGAGCCTTCGGTCGCCAAGCCTTCGGTCGCCGAGCCTTCGGTCGCCGAGCCTTCGGTCGCCGAGCTTTCGGTCGCCGAGTCTTCGGTTGCCGAGCCTTCGGTCGCCGAGCCTTCGGTCGCCGAGCCTTCGGTCGCCGAGCCTTCGGTCGCCGAGTCTTCGGTGCCAAGTCTTCGGTTGCCGAGTCTTCGGTTGCCGAGCCTTCGGTTGTCGAGCCTTCCCTTTCCGAGCCTTCGGATGCCGCGCCTTCGGTCGCCGAGCCTTCGGTAGCCGAGTCTTCGGTCGCCGAGTCTTCGTTCGCCGAGCCTTCGGTCGCCGAGCCTTCGGTCGCCAAGCCTTCGGTCGCCGAGCCTTCGGTCGCCGAGCCTTCTGTCGCCGAGCCTTCGGTCGCCGAGCCTTCGGTTGCCGAGTCTTCGGTTGCCGAGTCTTCGGTTGCCGAGTCTTCGGTGGCCGAGTCTTCGGTTGCCGAGTCTTCGGGTGCCGAGTCTTCGGTTGCCGAGTCTTCGGGTTCCGAGTCTTCGGTGGCCGAGTCTTCGGTTGCCGAGTCTTCGGTCGCCGAGCCTTCGGTAGCCGAGCCTTCGGTCGCCGAGTCTTTGGTTGCCGAGTCTTCGGTTGCCGAGTCTTCGGCTGCCGAGTCTTCGGTTGACCAGTCTTCGGTTGCCGAGTCTTCGGTTGCCGAGTCTTCGGTGGCCGAGTCTTCGGTTGCCGAGTCTTCGGTCGCCGAGCCTTCAATAGCCGAGCCTTCGGTCGCCGAGCCTTCAATAGCCGAGCCTTCGGTCGCCGAGTCTTCGGCTGCCGAGTCTTCGGTTGACCAGTCTTCGGTAGCCGAGTCTTCGGTTGCCGAGTCTTCGGTCGCCGAGTCTTCGGTTGCCGAGTCTTCGGTTGCCGAGTCTTCGGTTGCCGAGTCTTCGGTTGCCGAGTATTTTGTTGCCGAGTTTTCAGTCGCCGAGGCTTCGGTCGCCGAGCCTTCGGTCGCCGAGCCTTCGGTCGCCGAGCCTTCGGTCGCCGAGCCTTTGGTCGCCGAGTCTTCGGTTGCCGAGTCTTCGGTTGCCGAGTCTTCGGTTGCCGAGTCTTCGGTTGCCGAGTCTTCGGTTGCCGAGTATTCCGTTGCCGAGACTTCGGTTGCCGAGTCTTCGGTTGCCGAGTCTTCGGTTGCCGAGTCTTCGGTTGCCGAGTCTTCGGTTGCCGAGTCTTCGGTTGCCGAGGCTTCGGTTGCCGAGCCTTCGGTCGCCGAGCCTTCGGTGGCCGAGCCTTCGATCGCCGACGCTTCGGTCGCCGAGCTTTCGGTCGCCGAGTCTTCGGTCGCCGAGTCTTCGGTCGCCGAGTCTTCGTTCGCCGAGTCTTCGGTTGCCGAGTCTTCGGTTGCCGAGTCTTCGGTTGACGAGTCTTCGGTTGCCGAGTCTTCGGTTGCCGAGTCTTCGGTTGCCGAGTCTTCGGTTGCCGAGTATTCCGTTGCCGAGACTTCGGTTGCCGAGTCTTCGGTTGCCGAGTCTTCGGTTGTCGAGTCTTCGGTTGCCGAGTCTTCGGTTGCCGAGCCTTCGGTTGTCGAGCCTTCCCTTTCCGAGTCTTCGGTGGCCGAGCCTTCGGTCGCCGAGCCTTCGGTCGCCGAGCCTTCGGTCGCCGAGCCTTCGGTCGCCGAGCTTTCGGTCGCCGAGTCTTCGGTTGCCGAGTCTTCGGTTGCCGAGTATTTTGTTGCCGAGTTTTCAGTCGCCGAGGCTTCGGTCGCCGAGCCTTCGGTCGCCGAGCCTTTGGTCGCCGAGCCTTCGGTCGCCGAGCCTTCGGTCGCCGAGCCTTTGGTCGCCGAGTCTTCGGTTGCCGAGTCTTCGGTTGCCGAGTCTTTGGTTGCCGAGTCTTCGGTTGCCGAGTCTTCGGTTGCCGAGTATTCCGTTGCCGAGACTTCGGTTGCCGAGTCTTCGGTTGCCGAGTCTTCGGTTGCCGAGTCTTCGGTTGCCGAGTCTTCGGTTGCCGAGTCTTCGGTTGCCGAGTCTTCGGTTGCCGAGGCTTCGGTTGCCGAGCCTTCGGTCGCCGAGCCTTCGGTGGCCGAGCCTTCGATCGCCGACGCTTCGTTCGCCGAGCTTTCGGTCGCCGAGTCTTCGGTCGCCGAGTCTTCGGTCGCCGAGTCTTCGGTCGCCGAGTCTTCGTTCGCCGAGTCTTCGGTTGCCGAGTCTTCGGTTGCCGAGTCTTCGGTTGACGAGTCTTCGGTTGCCGAGTCTTCGGTTGCCGAGTCTTCGGTTGCCGAGTCTTCGGTTGCCGAGTATTCCGTTGCCGAGACTTCGGTTGCCGAGCCTTCGGTCGCCGAGCCTTCGGTCGCCGAGCCTTCGGTCGCCGAGCCTTCGGTCGCCGAGTCTTCGGTGCCAAGTCTTCGGTTGCCGAGTCTTCGGTTGCCGAGCCTTCGGTTGTCGAGCCTTCCCTTTCCGAGCCTTCGGATGCCGCGCCTTCGGTCGCCGAGCCTTCGGTAGCCGAGTCTTCGGTCGCCGAGTCTTCGTTCGCCGAGCCTTCGGTCGCCGAGCCTTCGGTCGCCGAGCCTTCGGTCGCCGAGCCTTCTGTCGCCGAGCCTTCGGTCGCCGAGCCTTCGGTTGCCGAGTCTTCGGTTGCCGAGTCTTCGGTTGCCGAGTCTTCGGTGGCCGAGTCTTCGGTTGCCGAGTCTTCGGTTGCCGAGTCTTCGGTGGCCGAGTCTTCGGTTGCCGAGTCTTCGGTCGCCGAGCCTTCGGTAGCCGAGCCTTCGGTCGCCGAGTCTTTGGTTGCCGAGTCTTCGGTTGCCGAGTCTTCGGCTGCCGAGTCTTCGGTTGACCAGTCTTCGGTTGCCGAGCCTTCGGTTGCCGAGTCTTCGGTGGCCGAGTCTTCGGTTGCCGAGTCTTCGGTCGCCGAGCCTTCAATAGCCGAGCCTTCGGTCGCCGAGCCTTCAATAGCCGAGCCTTCGGTCGCCGAGTCTTCGGCTGCCGAGTCTTCGGTTGACCAGTCTTCGGTTGCCGAGTCTTCGGTTGCCGAGTCTTCGGTTGCCGAGTCTTCGGTTGCCGAGTCTTCGGTTGCCGAGTATTTTGTTGCCGAGTTTTCGGTCGCCGAGGCTTCGGTCGCCGAGCCTTCGGTCGCCGAGCCTTCGGTCGCCGAGCCTTCGGTCGCCGAGCCTTCGGTCGCCGAGCCTTTGGACGCCGAGTCTTCGGTTGCCGAGTCTTCGGTTGCCGAGTCTTCGGTTGCCGAGTCTTCGGTTGCCGAGTATTCCGTTGCCGAGACTTCGGTTGCCGAGTCTTCGGTTGCCGAGTCTTCGGTTGCCGAGTCTTCGGTTGCCGAGTCTTCGGTTGCCGAGTCTTCGGTTGCCGAGTCTTCGGTTGCCGAGTCTTCGGTTGCCGAGGCTTCGGTTGCCGAGCCTTCGGTCGCCGAGCCTTCGGTGGCCGAGCCTTCGATCGCCGACGCTTCGGTCGCCGAGCTTTCGGTCGCCGAGTCTTCGGTCGCCGAGTCTTCGGTCGCCGAGTCTTCGGTCCCCGAGTCTTCGGTCCCCGAGTCTTCGGTTGCCGAGTCTTCGGTTGACGAGTCTTCGGTTGCCGAGTCTTCGGTTGCCGAGTCTTCGGTTGCCGAGTATTCCGTTGCCGAGACTTCGGTTGCCGAGTCTTCGGTTGCCGAGTCTTCGGTTGCCGAGTCTTCGGTTGCCGAGCCTTCGGTCGCCGAGTCTTCGGTCGCCGAGTCTTCGGTCGCCGAGTCTTCGGTTGCCGAGTCTTCGGTTGCCGAGTATACCGTTGCCGAGACTTCGGTTGCCGAGTCTTCGGTTGCCGAGTCTTAGGTTGCCGAGTCTTCGGTTGCCGAGTCTTCGGTTGCCGAGTCTTCGGTTGCCGAGTCTTCGATTGCCGAGTCTTCGGTGGCCGAGTCTTCGGTCCCCGAACCTTCGGTCGCCAAGCCTTCGGTCGTCGAGCCTTCGGTCGCCGAGCCTTCGGTCGCCGAGCCTTCGGTCGCCGAGCCTTCGGTCGCCGAGCCTTCGGTCGCCGAGAGTTCGGTCGCCGAGCCTTCGGTCGGCGAGTCTTCGGTTGCCGAGTCTTCGGTTGCCGAGTCTTCGGTTGCCGAGTCTTCGGTTGCCGAGTCTTCGGTACCCGAGTCTTTGGTTGCCGAGTCTTCGGTTGCCGAGTCTTCGGTTGCCGAGTCTTCGGTTGCCGAGTCTTCTGTTGCCGAGTCTTCGGTTGCCGAGTCTTCGGTCCCGAGTCTTCGGTTGCCGAGTCTTCGGTTGCCGAGTCTTCGGTTGCCGAGTCTTGGGTTGTCGAATCCTCGGTGACGAGGTTCCGGGGTTCGAATTTTCGACATCGAAGTCTTGGTCTGGGATTTCCGGTGTCGGGTCCTCGGTGTGGAGTCTTCGGGTGTTGAGGTTTCGGTGTTGGGTCCTCCGTTTCCTTTTTTCGGGTGTCGAGCCCTCGGGTGTCGAGGTTTCCGGTGTCGAGATTACGGGTGTCGAGTTTACGGGTGTTGAGATTTCGGGTGTCGAGGTTTCGAGTGTCGAGGTTTCGGGTGTCGAGGCTTCGGGTGTCGAATTTTCCATGTCGAATTTTCCATGTCGAGTTTTCGATCAGGAATTTTCGATGAGGAATTTTCGATGAGGAATTCTCGAGGTCGAATTTTTCGAGGTCGAATTTATGGTGTCGAATTTTTGATGTCGAATTTTCGATTTGGTGTATTCGGGTGTCGAATTTTCGTTTCGGGTCTTCGTATGTGGGTCTTCGTGTGCCGAGCCTTCGAGCTCGAGTCTTTGGTTGTCGAGTCTTCGATTGCCGAGTCTTCGGTTGCCGAGTCTTCGGTTGCCGAGCCTTCGGTTGCCGCGCCTTCGGATGCCGCGCCTTCGGTCGCCGAGCCTTCGGTCGCCGTGCCTTCGGTTGCCGAGCCTTCGGTCGCCGAGCCTTCGGTCGCCGAGCCTTCGGTCGCCGAGCCTTCGGTCGCCGAGCCTTCGGTTGCCGAGTCTTCGGTTGCCGAGTCTTCGGTTGCCGAGCCTTCGGTAGCCGAGTCTTTGGTCGCCGAGCCTTCGGTAGCCGAGCCTTCGGTCGCCGAGTCTTCGGTTGCCGAGTCTTCGGTTGCCGAGTCTTCGGTTGACCAGTCTTCGGTAGCCGAGCCTTCGGTCGCCGAGTCTTCGGTTGCCGAGTCTTCGGTTGCCGAGTCTTCGGTTGCCGAGTCTTCGGTTGCCGAGTATTCCGTTGCCGAGACTTCGGTTGCCGAGTCTTCGGTTGCCGAGTCTTCGGTTGCCGAGTCTTCGGTTGCCGAGTCTTCGGTTGCCGAGTCTTCGGTTGCCGAGTCTTAAGTTGTCGAATCTTGGGTTGTCGAATACTCGGTGACGAGGTTCCGGGGTTCGAATTTTCGACGTCGAATTCTTGGTCTGGGATTTCCGGTGTGGGGTCCTCGGTATGGAGTTTTCGGGTGTTGAGCTTTCGGTGTTGAATCCTCCGTTTCCTTTTTTCGGGTGTCGAGCCCTCGGGTGTCGAGGTTTCCGGTGTCGAGATTACGGGTGTCGAGATTACGGGTGTCGAGATTTCGGGTGTCGAGGTTTCGAGTGTCGAGTTTTCGGGTGTCGAATTTTCCATGTGGAATTTTCCATGTCGAATTTTCCATGTCGAGTTTTCGATCAGGAATTTTCGTTGAGGGATTTTCGATGTTGAATATTCGAGGTCGAACTTTTGAGGTCGAATTTTTGGTGTCGAATTTTTGATGTCGAATTTTCGATGTCGAATGTTCGATGTCGAATTTTCGACGTCGAATATTCGACGTCGAATTTTCGATTAGGTGTATTTGGGTCTCGAGGTTTCGTTTCGGGTCTTCGTATGTGGGTCTTCGTGTGCGGAGTCTTCGGTTGTCGAGTCATCGGTTGTCGAGTCTTCGGTTGCCGAGTCTTCGGTTGCCGAGTATTTTGTTGCCGAGTTTTCGGTCGCCGAGCCTTCGGTCGCCGAGCCTTCGGTCGCCGAGCCTTCGGTCGCCGAGCCTTCGGTCGCCGAGCCTTCGGTCGCCGAGTCTTCGGTTGCCGAGTCTTCGGTTGCCGAGTCTTCGGTTGCCGAGTCTTCGGTTGCCGAGTCTTCGGTTGCCCAGCCTTCGGTCGCCGCGCCTTCGGTCGCCGAGCCTTCGGTCGCCGAGCCTTCGGTCGCCGAGCCTTCGGTCGCCGAGCCTTCGGTCGCCGAGTGTTCGGTCGCCGAGGCTTCGGTCGCCGAGCCTTCGGTCGCCGAGCCTTCGGTCGCCGCGCCTTCGGTTGCCGAGTCTTCGGTTGCCCAGCCTTCGGTCGCCGAGCCTTCGGTCGCCGAGTCTTCGGTCGCCGAGCCTTCGGTCGCCGAGCCTTCGGTCGCCGAGCCTTCGGTCGCCGAGCCTTCGGTCGCCGAGCCTTCGGTCGCCGAGTGTTCGGTCGCCGAGGCTTCGGTCGCCGAGCCTTCGGTCGCCGAGCCTTCGGTCGCCGCGCCTTCGGTCGCCGAGCCTTCGGTCGCCGAGCCTTCGGTCGCCGAGCCTTCGGTCGCCGAGCCTTCGGTCGCCGAGTCTTCGGTCGCCGAGTCTTCGTTCGCCGAGCCTTCGGTCGCCGAGCCTTCGGTCGCCGAGCCTTCGGTCGCCGAGCCTTCGGTCGCCGAGCCTTCGGTCGCCGAGTCTTCAGTTGCCGAGTCTTCGGTTGCCGAGTCTTCGGTTGTCGAGCCTTCGGTTGTCGAGCCTTCGGTTGTCGAGCCTTCGGTTGTCGAGCCTTCGGTTGCCGAGCCTTCGGTTGCCGCGCCTTCGGATGCCGTGCCTTCGGTCGCCGAGCCTTCCGTCGCCGAGCCTTCGGTCGCCGAGCCTTCGGTCGCCGAGCCTTCGATGCCGAGTCTTCGGTTGCCGAGTCCTCGGTTGCCGAGCCTTCGGTTGTCGAGCCTTCCCTTTCCGAGCCTTCGGCTGCCGAGCCTTCGGTCGCCGAGCCTTCGGTTGCCGAGTCTTCGGCTGCCGAGTCTTCGGTTGACCAGTCTTCGGTTGCCAAGTCTTTGGTTGCCGAGTCTTCGGTTGCCGAGCCTTCGGTTGTCGAGCCTTCCCTTTCCGAGCCTTCGGATGCCGCGCCTTCGGTCGCCGAGCCTTCGGTCGCCAGGCCTTCGGTCGCCAAGCCTTCGGTCGCCGAGCCTTCGGTCGCCGAGTCTTCGGTCGCCGAGTCTTCGTTCGCCGAACCTTCGGTCGCCGAGCCTTCGGTCGCCGAGCCTTCGGTCGCCGAGCCTTCGGTCGCCGAGTCTTCGGTTGCCGAGCCTTCGGTTGTCGAGCCTTCCCTTTCCGATCCTTCGGATGCCGCGCCTTCGGTCGCCGAGCCTTCGGTCGCCGAGCCTTCGGTCGCCGAGCCTTCGGTCGCCGAGCCTTCGGTTGCCGAGCCTTCGGTCGCCGAGCCTTCGGTCGCCGAGCCTTCGGTCGCCGAGCCTTCGGTCGCCGAGCCTTCGGTCGCCGAGCCTTCGGTCGCCGAGTCTTCGGTTGCCGAGTCTTCGGTTGCCGAGTCTTCGGTTGCCGAGTCTTCGGTTGCCGAGTCTTCGGTTGCCCAGCCTTCGGTCGCCGCGCCTTCGGTCGCCGAGCCTTCGGTCGCCGAGCCTTCGGTCGCCGAGCCTTCGGTCGCCGAGCCTTCGGTCGCCGAGCCTTCGGTCGCCGAGTGTTCGGTCGCCGAGGCTTCGGTCGCCGAGCCTTCGGTCGCCGAGCCTTCGGTCGCCGCGCCTTCGGTTGCCGAGTCTTCGGTTGCCCAGCCTTCGGTCGCCGAGCCTTCGGTCGCCGAGTCTTCGGTCGCCGAGCCTTCGGTCGCCGAGCCTTCGGTCGCCGAGCCTTCGGTCGCCGAGCCTTCGGTCGCCGAGCCTTCGGTCGCCGAGTGTTCGGTCGCCGAGGCTTCGGTCGCCGAGCCTTCGGTCGCCGAGCCTTCGGTCGCCGCGCCTTCGGTCGCCGAGCCTTCGGTCGCCGAGCCTTCGGTCGCCGAGCCTTCGGTCGCCGAGTCTTCGTTCGCCGAGCCTTCGGTCGCCGAGCCTTCGGTCGCCGAGCCTTCGGTCGCCGAGCCTTCGGTCGCCGAGCCTTCGGTCGCCGAGTCTTCAGTTGCCGAGTCTTCGGTTGCCGAGTCTTCGGTTGTCGAGCCTTCGGTTGTCGAGCCTTCGGTTGTCGAGCCTTCGGTTGTCGAGCCTTCGGTTGCCGAGCCTTCGGTTGCCGCGCCTTCGGATGCCGTGCCTTCGGTCGCCGAGCCTTCCGTCGCCGAGCCTTCGGTCGCCGAGCCTTCGGTCGCCGAGCCTTCGATGCCGAGTCTTCGGTTGCCGAGTCCTCGGTTGCCGAGCCTTCGGTTGTCGAGCCTTCCCTTTCCGAGCCTTCGGCTGCCGAGCCTTCGGTCGCCGAGCCTTCGGTTGCCGAGTCTTCGGCTGCCGAGTCTTCGGTTGACCAGTCTTCGGTTGCCAAGTCTTTGGTTGCCGAGTCTTCGGTTGCCGAGCCTTCGGTTGTCGAGCCTTCCCTTTCCGAGCCTTCGGATGCCGCGCCTTCGGTCGCCGAGCCTTCGGTCGCCAGGCCTTCGGTCGCCAAGCCTTCGGTCGCCGAGCCTTCGGTCGCCGAGTCTTCGGTCGCCGAGTCTTCGTTCGCCGAACCTTCGGTCGCCGAGCCTTCGGTCGCCGAGCCTTCGGTCGCCGAGCCTTCGGTCGCCGAGCCTTCCCTTTCCGATCCTTCGGATGCCGCGCCTTCGGTCGCCGAGCCTTCGGTCGCCGAGCCTTCGGTCGCCGAGCCTTCGGTCGCCGAGCCTTCGGTTGCCGAGCCTTCGGTCGCCGAGCCTTCGTTCGCCGAGCCTTCGGTCGCCGAGCCTTCGGTCGCCGAGCCTTCGGTCGCCGAGCCTTCGGTCGCCGAGTCTTCGGTTGCCGAGTCTTCGGTTGTCGAGACTTCGGTTGTCGAGTATTCGGTTGTCGAGTCTTCGGGTGTTGAGTCTTCGGTTGACGAGTCTTCGGTTGCCGAGTCTTCAGTTGCCGAGTCTTCGGTTGCCGAGTCTTCGGTTGCCGAGTATTTTCTTGCCGAGTTTTCGGTCGCCGAGGCTTCGGTCGCCGAGCCTTCGGTCGCCGAGTCTTCGGTTGCCGAGTCTTCGGTTGCCGAGTCTTCGGTTGCCGAGTCTTCGGTTGCCGAGTCTTCGGTTGCCGAGTCTTCGGTTGCCGAGTATTCCGTTGCCGAGACTTCGGTTGCCGAGTCTTCGGTTGCCGAGTCTTCGGTTGCCGAGTCTTCGGATGCCGAGTCTTGGGTTGCCGAGTCTTCGGTTGCCGAGTCTTCGGTTGCCGAGTCTTCGGTTGCCGAGTCTTCGGTTGCCGAGCCTTCGGTCGCCGAGCCTTCGGTCGCCGAGCCTTCGGTCGCCGAGTCTTCAGTTGCCGAGTCTTCGGTTGCCGAGTCTTCGGTTGTCGAGCCTTCGGTTGTCGAGCCTTCGGTTGTCGAGCCTTCGGTTGCCGAGCCTTCGGTTGCCGCGCCTTCGGATGCCGTGCCTTCGGTCGCCGAGCCTTCCGTCGCCGAGCCTTCGGTCGCCGAGCCTTCGGTCGCCGAGCCTTCGATGCCGAGTCTTCGGTAGCCGAGTCTTCGGTTGCCGAGCCTTCGGTTGTCGAGCCTTCCCTTTCCGAGCCTTCGGCTGCCGAGCCTTCGGTCGCCGAGCCTTCGGTTGCCGAGTCTTCGGCTGCCGAGTCTTCGGTTGACCAGTCTTCGGTTGCCAAGTCTTTGGTTGCCGAGTCTTCGGTTGCCGAGCCTTCGGTTGTCGAGCCTTCCCTTTCCGAGCCTTCGGATGCCGCGCCTTCGGTCGCCGAGCCTTCGGTCGCCAGGCCTTCGGTCGCCGAGCCTTCGGTCGCCGAGCCTTCGGTTGCCGAGCCTTCGGTCGCCGAGCCTTCGGTCGCCGAGCCTTCGGTCGCCGAGCCTTCGGTCGCCGAGCCTTCGGTCGCCGAGCCTTCGGTCGCCGAGTCTTCGGTTGCCGAGTCTTCGGTTGTCGAGACTTCGGTTGTCGAGTATTCGGTTGTCGAGTCTTCGGGTGTTGAGTCTTCGGTTGACGAGTCTTCGGTTGCCGAGTCTTCGGTTGCCGAGTCTTCGGTTGCCGAGTCTTCGGTTGCCGAGTATTTTCTTGCCGAGTTTTCGGTCGCCGAGGCTTCGGTCGCCGAGCCTTCGGTCGCCGAGCCTTCGGTCGCCGAGCCTTCGGTCGCCGAGTCTTCGGTCGCCGAGTCTTCGGTTGCCGAGTCTTCGGTTGCCGAGTCTTCGGTTGCCGAGTCTTCGGTTGCCGAGTATTCCGTTGCCGAGACTTCGGTTGCCGAGTCTTCGGTTGCCGAGTCTTCGGTTGCCGAGTCTTCGGTTGCCGAGTCTTCGGATGCCGAGTCTTGGGTTGCCGAGTCTTCGGTTGCCGAGTCTTCGGTTGCCGAGTCTTCGGTTGCCGAGTCTTCGGTTGCCGAGCCTTCGGTCGCCGAGCCTTCGGTGGCCGAGCCTTCGATCGCCGACGCTTCGGTCGCCGACGCTTCGGTCGCCGAGCTTTCGGTCGCGGAGCCTTCGGTCGCCGAGTCTTCGGTCGCCGAGTCTTCGGTTGCCGAGTCTTCGGTTGCCGAGTCTTCGGTTGCCGAGTATTCCGTTGCCGAGACTTCGGTTGCCGAGTCTTCGGTTGCCGAGTCTTCGGTTGCCGAGTCTTCGGTTGCCAAGTCTTCGGTTGCCGAGTCTTCGGATGCCGAGTCTTGGGTTGCCGAGTCTTCGGTTGCCGAGTCTTCGGTTGCCGAGTCTTCGGTTTCCGAGTCTTCGTTTGCCGAGCCTTCGGTCGCCGAGCCTTCGGTGGCCGAGCCTTCGATCGCCGACGCTTCGGTCGCCAAGCTTTCGGTCGCCGAGCCTTCGGTCGCCGAGTCTTCGGTCGCCGAGTCTTCGGTCGCCGAGTCTTCGGTCGCCGAGTCTTCGGTCGCCGAGTCTTCGGTCGCCGAGTCTTCGGTCGCCGAGTCTTCGGTCGCCGAGTCTTCGGTTGACGAGTCTTCGGTTGCCGAGTCTTCGGTTGCCGAGTCTTCGGTTGCCGAGTCTTCGGTTGCCGAGTATTCCGTTGCCGAGACTTCGGTTGCCGAGTCTTCGGTTGCCGAGTCTTCGGTTGCCGAGTCTTCGGTTGCCGAGTCTTCGGTTGCCGAATCTTCGGTTGCCGAGTCTTCGGTTGCCGAGTCTTGGGTTGTCGAGTCTTCGGTTGCCGAGTCTTCCGTTGCCGAGAGTTCGGTTGCCGAGTCTTCGGTTGCCGAGTCTTCGGTTGCCGAGTCTTCGGTTGCCGAGTCTTCGGTTGCCGAGTCTTCGGTTGCCGAGTCTTCGGTTGCCGAGTCTTCGGTTGCCGAGTCTTGGGTTGTCGAGTCTTCGGTAGCCGAGTCTTCGGTTGCCGAGCCTTCGGTCGCCGAGCCTTCGGTCGCCGAGCCTTCGGTGGCCGAGCCTTCGATCGCCGACGCTTCGGTCGCCGAGCTTTCGGTCGCCGAGCCTTCGGTCGCCGAGTCTTCGGTCGCCGAGTCTTCGGTCGCCGAGTCTTCGGTCGCCGAGTCTTCGGTCGCCGAGTCTTCGGTTGCCGAGTCTTCGGTTGCCGAGTCTTCGGTTGACGAGTCTTCGGTTGCCGAGTCTTCGGTTGCCGAGACTTCGGTTGCCGAGTATTCCGTTGCCTAGACTTCGGTTGCCGAGTCTTCGGTTGCCGAGTCTTCGGTTGCCGAGTCTTCGGTTGCCGAGTCTTCGGTTGCCGAGTCTTCGGTTGCCGAGTCTTCGGTTGCCGAGTCTTCGGTTGCCGAGTCTTCGGTTGCCGAGTCTTCGGTTGCCGAGTCTTCGGTTGCCGAGTCTTCGGTTGCCGAGTCTTGGGTTGTCGAGTCTTGGGTTGTCGAATACTCGGTGACGAGGTTCCGGGGTTCGAATTTTCGACGTCGAATTCTTGGTCTGGGATTTCCGGTGTGGGGTCCTCGGTATGGAGTTTTCGGGTGTTGAGCTTTCGGTGTTGAATCCTCCGTTTCCTTTTTTCGGGTGTCGAGCCCTCGGGTGTCGAGGTTTCCGGTGTCGAGATTACGGGTGTCGAGATTACGGGTGTCGAGATTTCGGGTGTCGAGGTTTCGAGTGTCGAGTTTTCGGGTGTCGAATTTTCCATGTCGAATTTTCCATGTCGAATTTTCCATGTCGAGTTTTCGATCAGGAATTTTCGATGAGGGATTTTCGATGTTGAATTCTCGAGGTCGAACTTTTGAGGTCGAATTTTTGGTGTCGAATTTTTGATGTCGAATTTTCGATGTCGAATTTTCGATTAGGTGTATTCGGGTCTCGAGGTTTCGTTTCGGGTCTTCGTATGTGGGTCTTCGTGTGCGGAGTCTTCGGTTGTCGAGTCATCGGTTGTCGAGTCTTCGGTTGTCGAGTCTTCGGTTGTCGAGTCTTCGGTTGCCGAGTCTTCGGTTGCCGAGTCTTCGGTAGTCGAGTCTTCGGTTGCCGAGTATTCGGTCGCCGAGGCTTCGGTCGCCGAGTCTTCGGTCGCCGAGCCTTCGGTCGCCGAGCCTTCGGTCGCCGAGCCTTCGGTCGCCGAGCCTTCGGTTGTCGAGTCTTCGGTTGTCGAGCCTTCGGTCGCCCAGCCTTCGGTCGCCGAGTCTTCGGTCGCCGAGCCTTCGGTCGCCGAGCCTTCGGTCGCCGAGTCTTCGGTCGCCGAGTCTTCGGTTGCCGAGTCTTCGGTTGGCGAGTCTTCGGTTGCCGAGTCTTCGGTTGCCGAGTCTTCGGTTGCCGAGTCTTCGGTTGCCGAGCCTTCGGTTGTCGAGCCTTCCCTTTCCGAGTCTTCGGTGGCCGAGCCTTCGGTCACCAAGCCTTCGGTCGCCGAGCCTTCGGTCGCCGAGCCTTCGGTCGCCGAGCTTTCGGTCGCCGAGTCTTCGGTTGCCGAGCCTTCGGTCGCCGAGCCTTCGGTCGCCGAGCCTTCGGTCGCCGAGCCTTCGATCGCCGACGCTTCGGTCGCCGAGCTTTCGGTCGCCGAGCCTTCGGTCGCCGAGTCTTCGGTCGCCGAGTCTTCGGTCGCCGAGTCTTCGGTTGCCGAGTCTTCGGTTGCCGAGTCTTCGGTTGCCGAGTATTCCGTTGCCGAGACTTCGGTTGCCGAGTCTTCGGTTGCCGAGTCTTCGGTTGCCGAGTCTTCGGTTGCCAAGTCTTCGGTTGCCGAGTCTTCGGATGCCGAGTCTTGGGTTGCCGAGTCTTCGGTTGCCGAGTCTTCGGTTGCCGAGTCTTCGGTTTCCGAGTCTTCGTTTGCCGAGCCTTCGGTCGCCGAGCCTTCGGTGGCCGAGCCTTCGATCGCCGACGCTTCGGTCGCCAAGCTTTCGGTCGCCGAGCCTTCGGTCGCCGAGTCTTCGGTCGCCGAGTCTTCGGTCGCCGAGTCTTCGGTCGCCGAGTCTTCGGTCGCCGAGTCTTCGGTCGCCGAGTCTTCGGTCGCCGAGTCTTCGGTCGCCGAGTCTTCGGTTGACGAGTCTTCGGTTGCCGAGTCTTCGGTTGCCGAGTCTTCGGTTGCCGAGTCTTCGGTTGCCGAGTATTCCGTTGCCGAGACTTCGGTTGCCGAGTCTTCGGTTGCCGAGTCTTCGGTTGCCGAGTCTTCGGTTGCCGAGTCTTCGGTTGCCGAATCTTCGGTTGCCGAGTCTTCGGTTGCCGAGTCTTCGGTTGCCGAGACTTCGGTTGCCGAGTATTCCGTTGCCTAGACTTCGGTTGCCGAGTCTTCGGTTGCCGAGTCTTCGGTTGCCGAGTCTTCGGTTGCCGAGTCTTCGGTTGCCGAGTCTTCGGTTGCCGAGTCTTCGGTTGCCGAGTCTTCGGTTGCCGAGTCTTCGGTTGCCGAGTCTTCGGTTGCCGAGTCTTCGGTTGCCGAGTCTTCGGTTGCCGAGTCTTCGGTTGCCGAGTCTTCGGTTGCCGAGTCTTGGGTTGTCGAGTCTTGGGTTGTCGAATACTCGGTGACGAGGTTCCGGGGTTCGAATTTTCGACGTCGAATTCTTGGTCTGGGATTTCCGGTGTGGGGTCCTCGGTATGGAGTTTTCGGGTGTTGAGCTTTCGGTGTTGAATCCTCCGTTTCCTTTTTTCGGGTGTCGAGCCCTCGGGTGTCGAGGTTTCCGGTGTCGAGATTACGGGTGTCGAGATTACGGGTGTCGAGATTTCGGGTGTCGAGGTTTCGAGTGTCGAGTTTTCGGGTGTCGAATTTTCCATGTCGAATTTTCCATGTCGAATTTTCCATGTCGAGTTTTCGATCAGGAATTTTCGATGAGGGATTTTCGATGTTGAATTCTCGAGGTCGAACTTTTGAGGTCGAATTTTTGGTGTCGAATTTTTGATGTCGAATTTTCGATGTCGAATTTTCGAGTAGGTGTATTCGGGTCTCGAGGTTTCGTTTCGGGTCTTCGTATGTGGGTCTTCGTGTGCGGAGTCTTCGGTTGTCGAGTCATCGGTTGTCGAGTCTTCGGTTGTCGAGTCTTCGGTTGTCGAGTCTTCGGTTGCCGAGTCTTCGGTTGCCGAGTCTTCGGTAGTCGAGTCTTCGGTTGCCGAGTATTCGGTCGCCGAGGCTTCGGTCGCCGAGTCTTCGGTCGCCGAGCCTTCGGTCGCCGAGCCTTCGGTCGCCGAGCCTTCGGTCGCCGAGCCTTCGGTTGTCGAGTCTTCGGTTGTCGAGCCTTCGGTCGCCCAGCCTTCGGTCGCCGAGTCTTCGGTCGCCGAGCCTTCGGTCGCCGAGCCTTCGGTCGCCGAGTCTTCGGTCGCCGAGTCTTCGGTTGCCGAGTCTTCGGTTGGCGAGTCTTCGGTTGCCGAGTCTTCGGTTGCCGAGTCTTCGGTTGCCGAGTCTTCGGTTGCCGAGCCTTCGGTTGTCGAGCCTTCCCTTTCCGAGTCTTCGGTGGCCGAGCCTTCGGTCACCAAGCCTTCGGTCGCCGAGCCTTCGGTCGCCGAGCCTTCGGTCGCCGAGCTTTCGGTCGCCGAGTCTTCGGTTGCCGAGCCTTCGGTCGCCGAGCCTTCGGTCGCCGAGCCTTCGGTCGCCGAGCCTTCGGTCGCCGAGCCTTCGGTCGCCGAGTCTTCGGTGCCAAGTCTTCGGTTGCCGAGTCTTCGGTTGCCGAGCCTTCGGTTGTCGAGCCTTCCCTTTCCGAGCCTTCGGATGCCGCGCCTTCGGTCGCCGAGCCTTCGGTCGCCGAGTCTTCGGTCGCCGAGTCTTCGTTCGCCGAGCCTTCGGTCGCCGAGCCTTCGGTGGCCAAGCCTTCGGTCGCCGAGCCTTCGGTCGCCGAGCCTTCGGTCGCCGAGCCTTCGGTCGCCGAGCCTTCGGTTGCCGAGTCTTCGGTTGCCGAGCCTTCGGTTGCCGAGTCTTCGGTTGCCGAGTCTTCGGTTGCCGAGTCTTCGGTGGCCGAGTCTTCGGTTGCCGAGTCTTCGGTTGCCGAGTCTTCGGTGGCCGAGTCTTCGGTTGCCGAGTCTTCGGTCGCCGAGCCTTCGGTAGCCGAGCCTTCGGTCGCCGAGTCTTTGGTTATCGAGTCTTCGGTTGCCGAGTCTTCGGCTGCCGAGTCTTCGGTTGACCAGTCTTCGGTTGCCGAGTCTTCGGTTGCCGAGTCTTCGGTGGCCGAGTCTTCGGTTGCCGAGTCTTCGGTCGCCGAGCCTTCAATAGCCGAGCCTTCGGTCGCCGAGTCTTTGGTTGCCGAGCCTTCGGTTGCCGAGTCTTCGGCTGCCGAGTCTTCGGTTGACCAGTCTTCGGTTGCCGAGTCTTCGGTTGCCGAGTCTTCGGTTGGCGAGTCTTCGGCTGCCGAGTATTTTGTTGCCGAGTTTTCGGTCGCCGAGGCTTCGGTCGCCGAGCCTTCGGTCGCCGAGCCTTCGGTCGCCGAGCCTTTGGTCGCCGAGACTTCGGTTGCCGAGTCTTCGGTTGCCGAGTCTTCGGTTGCCGAGTCTTCGGTTGCCGAGTATTCCGTTGCCGAGACTTCGGTTGCCGAGTCTTCGGTTGCCGAGTCTTCGGTTGCCGAGTCTTCGGTTGCCGAGTCTTCGGTTGCCGAGCCTTCGGTCGCCGAGCCTTCGGTGGCCGAGCCTTCGATCGCCGACGCTTCGGTCGCCGAGCTTTCGGTCGCCGAGCCTTCGGTCGCCGAGTCTTCGGTCGCCGAGTCTTCGGTCGCCGAGTCTTCGGTTGCCGAGTCTTCGGTTGCCGAGTCTTCGGTTGCCGAGTATTCCGTTGCCGAGACTTCGGTTGCCGAGTCTTCGGTTGCCGAGTCTTCGGTTGCCGAGTCTTCGGTTGCCAAGTCTTCGGTTGCCGAGTCTTCGGATGCCGAGTCTTGGGTTGCCGAGTCTTCGGTTGCCGAGTCTTCGGTTGCCGAGTCTTCGGTTTCCGAGTCTTCGTTTGCCGAGCCTTCGGTCGCCGAGCCTTCGGTGGCCGAGCCTTCGATCGCCGACGCTTCGGTCGCCAAGCTTTCGGTCGCCGAGCCTTCGGTTGCCGAGTCTTCGGTCGCCGAGTCTTCGGTCGCCGAGTCTTCGGTCGCCGAGTCTTCGGTCGCCGAGTCTTCGGTCGCCGAGTCTTCGGTCGCCGAGTCTTCGGTCGCCGAGTCTTCGGTTGACGAGTCTTCGGTTGCCGAGTCTTCGGTTGCCGAGTCTTCGGTTGCCGAGTCTTCGGTTGCCGAGTATTCCGTTGCCGAGACTTCGGTTGCCGAGTCTTCGGTTGCCGAGTCTTCGGTTGCCGAGTCTTCGGTTGCCGAGTCTTCGGTTGCCGAATCTTCGGTTGCCGAGTCTTCGGTTGCCGAGTCTTGGGTTGTCGAGTCTTCGGTTGCCGAGTCTTCCGTTGCCGAGAGTTCGGTTGCCGAGTCTTCGGTTGCCGAGTCTTCGGTTGCCGAGTCTTCGGTTGCCGAGTCTTCGGTTGCCGAGCCTTCGGATGCCGCGCCTTCGGTCGCCGAGCCTTCGGTCGCCAGGCCTTCGGTCGCCAAGCCTTCGGTCGCCGAGCCTTCGGTCGCCGAGTCTTCGGTCGCCGAGTCTTCGTTCGCCGAACCTTCGGTCGCCGAGCCTTCGGTCGCCGAGCCTTCGGTCGCCGAGCCTTCGGTCGCCGAGTCTTCGGTTGCCGAGCCTTCGGTTGTCGAGCCTTCCCTTTCCGATCCTTCGGATGCCGCGCCTTCGGTCGCCGAGCCTTCGGTCGCCGAGCCTTCGGTCGCCGAGCCTTCGGTCGCCGAGCCTTCGGTTGCCGAGCCTTCGGTCGCCGAGCCTTCGGTCGCCGAGCCTTCGGTCGCCGAGCCTTCGGTCGCCGAGCCTTCGGTCGCCGAGTCTTCGGTTGCCGAGTCTTCGGTTGCCGAGTCTTCGGTTGCCGAGTCTTCGGTTGCCGAGTCTTCGGTTGCCCAGCCTTCGGTCGCCGCGCCTTCGGTCGCCGAGCCTTCGGTCGCCGAGCCTTCGGTCGCCGAGCCTTCGGTCGCCGAGCCTTCGGTCGCCGAGCCTTCGGTCGCCGAGTGTTCGGTCGCCGAGGCTTCGGTCGCCGAGCCTTCGGTCGCCGAGCCTTCGGTCGCCGCGCCTTCGGTTGCCGAGTCTTCGGTTGCCCAGCCTTCGGTCGCCGAGCCTTCGGTCGCCGAGTCTTCGGTCGCCGAGCCTTCGGTCGCCGAGCCTTCGGTCGCCGAGCCTTCGGTCGCCGAGCCTTCGGTCGCCGAGCCTTCGGTCGCCGAGCCTTCGGTCGCCGCGCCTTCGGTCGCCGAGCCTTCGGTCGCCGAGCCTTCGGTCGCCGAGCCTTCGGTCGCCGAGTCTTCGGTCGCCGAGTCTTCGTTCGCCGAGCCTTCGGTCGCCGAGCCTTCGGTCGCCGAGCCTTCGGTCGCCGAGCCTTCGGTCGCCGAGCCTTCGGTCGCCGAGCCTTCGGTCGCCGAGCCTTCGGTCGCCGAGTCTTCGGTTGCCGAGTCTTCGGTTGTCGAGACTTCGGTTGTCGAGTATTCGGTTGTCGAGTCTTCGGGTGTTGAGTCTTCGGTTGACGAGTCTTCGGTTGCCGAGTCTTCAGTTGCCGAGTCTTCGGTTGCCGAGTCTTCGGTTGCCGAGTATTTTCTTGCCGAGTTTTCGGTCGCCGAGGCTTCGGTCGCCGAGCCTTCGGTCGCCGAGTCTTCGGTTGCCGAGTCTTCGGTTGCCGAGTCTTCGGTTGCCGAGTCTTCGGTTGCCGAGTCTTCGGTTGCCGAGTCTTCGGTTGCCGAGTATTCCGTTGCCGAGACTTCGGTTGCCGAGTCTTCGGTTGCCGAGTCTTCGGTTGCCGAGTCTTGGGTTGCCGAGTCTTCGGTTGCCGAGTCTTCGGTTGCCGAGTCTTCGGTTGCCGAGTCTTCGGTTGCCGAGCCTTCGGTCGCCGAGCCTTCGGTCGCCGAGTCTTCAGTTGCCGAGTCTTCGGTTGCCGAGTCTTCGGTTGTCGAGCCTTCGGTTGTCGAGCCTTCGGTTGTCGAGCCTTCGGTTGCCGAGCCTTCGGTTGCCGCGCCTTCGGATGCCGTGCCTTCGGTCGCCGAGCCTTCCGTCGCCGAGCCTTCGGTCGCCGAGCCTTCGGTCGCCGAGCCTTCGGTTGTCGAGTCTTCGGTTGTCGAGCCTTCGGTCGCCCAGCCTTCGGTCGCCGAGTCTTCGGTCGCCGAGCCTTCGGTCGCCGAGCCTTCGGTCGCCGAGTCTTCGGTCGCCGAGTCTTCGGTTGCCGAGTCTTCGGTTGGCGAGTCTTCGGTTGCCGAGTCTTCGGTTGCCGAGTCTTCGGTTGCCGAGTCTTCGGTTGCCGAGCCTTCGGTTGTCGAGCCTTCCCTTTCCGAGTCTTCGGTGGCCGAGCCTTCGGTCACCAAGCCTTCGGTCGCCGAGCCTTCGGTCGCCGAGCCTTCGGTCGCCGAGCTTTCGGTCGCCGAGTCTTCGGTTGCCGAGCCTTCGGTCGCCGAGCCTTCGGTCGCCGAGCCTTCGGTCGCCGAGCCTTCGGTCGCCGAGCCTTCGGTCGCCGAGTCTTCGGTGCCAAGTCTTCGGTTGCCGAGTCTTCGGTTGCCGAGCCTTCGGTTGTCGAGCCTTCCCTTTCCGAGCCTTCGGATGCCGCGCCTTCGGTCGCCGAGCCTTCGGTCGCCGAGTCTTCGGTCGCCGAGTCTTCGTTCGCCGAGCCTTCGGTCGCCGAGCCTTCGGTGGCCAAGCCTTCGGTCGCCGAGCCTTCGGTCGCCGAGCCTTCGGTCGCCGAGCCTTCGGTCGCCGAGCCTTCGGTTGCCGAGTCTTCGGTTGCCGAGCCTTCGGTTGCCGAGTCTTCGGTTGCCGAGTCTTCGGTTGCCGAGTCTTCGGTGGCCGAGTCTTCGGTTGCCGAGTCTTCGGTTGCCGAGTCTTCGGTGGCCGAGTCTTCGGTTGCCGAGTCTTCGGTCGCCGAGCCTTCGGTAGCCGAGCCTTCGGTCGCCGAGTCTTTGGTTATCGAGTCTTCGGTTGCCGAGTCTTCGGCTGCCGAGTCTTCGGTTGACCAGTCTTCGGTTGCCGAGTCTTCGGTTGCCGAGTCTTCGGTGGCCGAGTCTTCGGTTGCCGAGTCTTCGGTCGCCGAGCCTTCAATAGCCGAGCCTTCGGTCGCCGAGTCTTTGGTTGCCGAGCCTTCGGTTGCCGAGTCTTCGGCTGCCGAGTCTTCGGTTGACCAGTCTTCGGTTGCCGAGTCTTCGGTTGCCGAGTCTTCGGTTGGCGAGTCTTCGGCTGCCGAGTATTTTGTTGCCGAGTTTTCGGTCGCCGAGGCTTCGGTCGCCGAGCCTTCGGTCGCCGAGCCTTCGGTCGCCGAGCCTTCGGTCGCCGAGTCTTCGGTTGCCGAGTCTTCGGTTGCCGAGTCTTCGGTTGCCGAGTCTTCGGTTGCCGAGTATTCCGTTGCCGAGACTTCGGTTGCCGAGTCTTCGGTTGCCGAGTCTTCGGTTGCCGAGTCTTCGGTTGCCGAGCCTTCGGTCGCCGAGCCTTCGGTGGCCGAGCCTTCGATCGCCGACGCTTCGGTCGCCGAGCTTTCGGTCGCCGAGCCTTCGGTCGCCGAGTCTTCGGTCGCCGAGTCTTCGGTCGCCGAGTCTTCGGTTGCCGAGTCTTCGGTTGCCGAGTCTTCGGTTGCCGAGTATTCCGTTGCCGAGACTTCGGTTGCCGAGTCTTCGGTTGCCGAGTCTTCGGTTGCCGAGTCTTCGGTTGCCAAGTCTTCGGTTGCCGAGTCTTCGGATGCCGAGTCTTGGGTTGCCGAGTCTTCGGTTGCCGAGTCTTCGGTTGCCGAGTCTTCGGTTTCCGAGTCTTCGTTTGCCGAGCCTTCGGTCGCCGAGCCTTCGGTGGCCGAGCCTTCGATCGCCGACGCTTCGGTCGCCAAGCTTTCGGTCGCCGAGCCTTCGGTCGCCGAGTCTTCGGTCGCCGAGTCTTCGGTCGCCGAGTCTTCGGTCGCCGAGTCTTCGGTCGCCGAGTCTTCGGTCGCCGAGTCTTCGGTCGCCGAGTCTTCGGTTGACGAGTCTTCGGTTGCCGAGTCTTCGGTTGCCGAGTCTTCGGTTGCCGAGTCTTCGGTTGCCGAGTATTCCGTTGCCGAGACTTCGGTTGCCGAGTCTTCGGTTGCCGAGTCTTCGGTTGCCGAGTCTTCGGTTGCCGAGTCTTCGGTTGCCGAATCTTCGGTTGCCGAGTCTTCGGTTGCCGAGTCTTGGGTTGTCGAGTCTTCGGTTGCCGAGTCTTCCGTTGCCGAGAGTTCGGTTGCCGAGTCTTCGGTTGCCGAGTCTTCGGTTGCCGAGTCTTCGGTTGCCGAGTCTTCGGTTGCCGAGTCTTCGGTTGCCGAGTCTTCGGTTGCCGAGTCTTGGGTTGTCGAGTCTTCGGTAGCCGAGTCTTCGGTTGCCGAGCCTTCGGTCGCCGAGCCTTCGGTGGCCGAGCCTTCGATCGCCGACGCTTCGGTCGCCGAGCTTTCGGTCGCCGAGCCTTCGGTCGCCGAGTCTTCGGTCGCCGAGTCTTCGGTCGCCGAGTCTTCGGTCGCGGAGTCTTCGGTCGCCGAGTCTTCGGTTGCCGAGTCTTCGGTTGCCGAGTCTTCGGTTGACGAGTCTTCGGTTGCCGAGTCTTCGGTTGCCGAGACTTCGGTTGCCGAGTATTCCGTTGCCTAGACTTCGGTTGCCGAGTCTTCGGTTGCCGAGTCTTCGGTTGCCGAGTCTTCGGTTGCCGAGTCTTCGGTTGCCGAGTCTTCGGTTGCCGAGTCTTCGGTTGCCGAGTCTTCGGTTGCCGAGTCTTCGGTTGCCGAGTCTTCGGTTGCCGAGTCTTCGGTTGCCGAGTCTTGGGTTGTCGAGTCTTGGGTTGTCGAATACTCGGTGACGAGGTTCCGGGGTTCGAATTTTCGACGTCGAATTCTTGGTCTGGGATTTCCGGTGTGGGGTCCTCGGTATGGAGTTTTCGGGTGCTGAGCTTTCGGTGTTGAATCCTCCGTTTCCTTTTTTCGGGTGTCGAGCCCTCGGGTGTCGAGGTTTCCGGTGTCGAGATTACGGGTGTCGAGATTACGGGTGTCGAGATTTCGGGTGTCGAGGTTTCGAGTGTCGAGTTTTCGGGTGTCGAATTTTCCATGTCGAACTTTCCATGTCGAATTTTCCATGTCGAGTTTTCGATCAGGAATTTTCGATGAGGGATTTTCGATGTTGAATTCTCGAGGTCGAACTTTTGAGGTCGAATTTTTGGTGTCGAATTTTTGATGTCGAATTTTCGATGTCGAATGTTCGATGTCGAATTTTCGATTAGGTGTATTCGGGTCTCGAGGTTTCGTTTCGGGTCTTCGTATGTGGGTCTTCGTGTGCGGAGTCTTCGGTTGTCGAGTCATCGGTTGTCGAGTCTTCGGTTGTCGAGTCTTCGGTTGTCGAGTCTTCGGTTGCCGAGTCTTCGGTTGCCGAGTCTTCGGTAGTCGAGTCTTCGGTTGCCGAGTATTCGGTCGCCGAGGCTTCGGTCGCCGAGTCTTCGGTCGCCGAGCCTTCGGTCGCCGAGCCTTCGGTCGCCGAGCCTTCGGTCGCCGAGCCTTCGGTTGTCGAGTCTTCGGTTGTCGAGCCTTCGGTCGCCCAGCCTTCGGTCGCCGAGTCTTCGGTCGCCGAGCCTTCGGTCGCCGAGCCTTCGGTCGCCGAGCCTTCGGTCGCCGAGTCTTCGGTCGCCGAGTCTTCGGTTGCCGAGTCTTCGGTTGGCGAGTCTTCGGTTGCCGAGTCTTCGGTTGCCGAGTCTTCGGTTGCCGAGCCTTCGGTTGTCGAGCCTTCCCTTTCCGAGTCTTCGGTGGCCGAGCCTTCGGTCACCAAGCCTTCGGTCGCCGAGCCTTCGGTCGCCGAGCCTTCGGTCGCCGAGCTTTCGGTCGCCGAGTCTTCGGTTGCCGAGCCTTCGGTCGCCGAGCCTTCGGTCGCCGAGCCTTCGGTCGCCGAGCCTTCGGTCGCCGAGCCTTCGGTCGCCGAGTCTTCGGTGCCAAGTCTTCGGTTGCCGAGTCTTCGGTTGCCGAGCCTTCGGTTGTCGAGCCTTCCC
Organism: Tenodera sinensis; assembly: GCA_030765045.1. Taxonomy (NCBI): domain Eukaryota; kingdom Metazoa; phylum Arthropoda; class Insecta; order Mantodea; family Mantidae; genus Tenodera; species Tenodera sinensis. The sequence continues at coordinate 354,975,950 of CM060964.1, read as the reverse complement.
TTTCCGAGCCTTCGGATGCCGCGCCTTCGGTCGCCGAGCCTTCGGTCGCCGAGTCTTCGGTCGCCGAGTCTTCGTTCGCCGAGCCTTCGGTCGCCGAGCCTTCGGTGGCCAAGCCTTCGGTCGCCGAGCCTTCGGTCGCCGAGCCTTCGGTCGCCGAGCCTTCGGTCGCCGAGCCTGCGGTTGCCGAGTCTTCGGTTGCCGAGCCTTCGGTTGCCGAGTCTTCGGTTGCCGAGTCTTCGGTTGCCGAGTCTTCGGTGGCCGAGTCTTCGGTTGCCGAGTCTTCGGTTGCCGAGTCTTCGGTGGCCGAGTCTTCGGTTGCCGAGTCTTCGGTCGCCGAGCCTTCGGTAGCCGAGCCTTCGGTCGCCGAGTCTTTGGTTATCGAGTCTTCGGTTGCCGAGTCTTCGGCTGCCGAGTCTTCGGTTGACCAGTCTTCGGTTGCCGAGTCTTCGGTGGCCGAGTCTTCGGTTGCCGAGTCTTCGGTCGCCGAGCCTTCAATAGCCGAGCCTTCGGTCGCCGAGTCTTTGGTTGCCGAGCCTTCGGTTGCCGAGTCTTCGGCTGCCGAGTCTTCGGTTGACCAGTCTTCGGTTGCCGAGTCTTCGGTTGCCGAGTCTTCGGTTGCCGAGTCTTCGGCTGCCGAGTATTTTGTTGCCGAGTTTTCGGTCGCCGAGGCTTCGGTCGCCGAGCCTTCGGTCGCCGAGCCTTCGGTCGCCGAGCCTTTGGTCGCCGAGTCTTCGGTTGCCGAGTCTTCGGTTGCCGAGTCTTCGGTTGCCGAGTATTCCGTTGCCGAGACTTCGGTTGCCGAGTCTTCGGTTGCCGAGTCTTCGGTTGCCGAGTCTTCGGTTGCCGAGTCTTCGGTTGCCGAGTCTTCGGTTGCCGAGTCTTCGGTTGCCGAGTCTTCGATTGCCGAGTCTTCGGTGGCCGAGTCTTCGGTCCCCGAACCTTCGGTCGCCAAGCCTTCGGTCGTCGAGCCTTCGGTCGCCGAGCCTTCGGTCGCCGAGCCTTCGGTCGCCGAGCCTTCGGTCGCCGAGCCTTCGGTCGCCGAGAGTTCGGTCGCCGAGCCTTCGGTCGGCGAGTCTTCGGTTGCCGAGTCTTCGGTTGCCGAGTCTTCGGTTGCCGAGTCTTCGGTTGCCGAGTCTTCGGTACCCGAGTCTTTGGTTGCCGAGTCTTCGGTTGCCGAGTCTTCGGTTGCCGAGTCTTCGGTTGCCGAGTCTTCTGTTGCCGAGTCTTCGGTTGCCGAGTCTTCGGTTGCCGAGTCTTCGGTTGCCGAGTCTTCGGTTGCCGAGTCTTCGGTTGCCGAGTCTTGGGTTGTCGAATCCTCGGTGACGAGGTTCCGGGGTTCGAATTTTCGACATCGAAGTCTTGGTCTGGGATTTCCGGTGTCGGGTCCTCGGTGTGGAGTCTTCGGGTGTTGAGGTTTCGGTGTTGGGTCCTCCGTTTCCTTTTTTCGGGTGTCGAGCCCTCGGGTGTCGAGTTTACGGGTGTCGAGATTTCGGGTGTCGAGGTTTCGAGTGTCGAGGTTTCGGGTGTCGAGGCTTCGGGTGTCGAATTTTCCATGTCGAATTTTCCATGTCGAGTTTTCGATCAGGAATTTTCGATGAGGAATTTTCGATGAGGAATTCTCGAGGTCGAATTTTTCGAGGTCGAATTTATGGTGTCGAATTTTTGATGTCGAATTTTCGACGTCGAATTTTCGATTTGGTGTATTCGGGTGTGGAATTTTCGTTTCGGGTCTTCGTATGTGGGTCTTCGTGTGCCGAGCCTTCGAGCTCGAGTCTTTGGTTGTCGAGTCTTCGATTGCCGAGTCTTCGGTTGCCGAGTCTTCGGTTGCCGAGCCTTCGGTTGCCGCGCCTTCGGATGCCGCGCCTTCGGTCGCCGAGCCTTCGGTCGCCGTGCCTTCGGTGGCCGAGCCTTCGGTCGCCGAGCCTTCGGTCGCCGAGCCTTCGGTTGCCTAGTCTTCGGTTGCCGAGTCTTCGGTTGCCGAGCCTTCGGTAGCCGAGTCTTTGGTCGCCGAGCCTTCGGTAGCCGAGCCTTCGGTCGCCGAGTCTTCGGTTGCCGAGTCTTCGGTTGCCGAGTCTTCGGTTGACCAGTCTTCGGTAGCCGAGCGTTCGGTCGCCGAGTCTTCGGTTGCCGAGTCTTCGGTTGCCGAGTCTTCGGTTGCCGAGTCTTCGGTTGCCGAGTATTCCGTTGCCGAGACTTCGGTTGCCGAGTCTTCGGTTGCCGAGTCTTCGGTTGCCGAGTCTTCGGTTGCCGAGTCTTCGGTTGCCCAGCCTTCGGTCGCCGCGCCTTCGGTCGCCGAGCCTTCGGTCGCCGAGCCTTCGGTCGCCGAGCCTTCGGTCGCCGAGCCTTCGGTCGCCGAGCCTTCGGTCGCCGAGTGTTCGGTCGCAGAGGCTTCGGTCGCCGAGCCTTCGGTCGCCGAGCCTTCGGTCGCCGCGCCTTCGGTCGCCGAGCCTTCGGTCGCCGAGCCTTCGGTCGCCGAGCCTTCGGTCGCCGAGCCTTCGGTCGCCGAGTCTTCGGTCGCCGAGTCTTCGTTCGCCGAGCCTTCGGTCGCCGAGCCTTCGGTCGCCGAGCCTTCGGTCGCCGAGTCTTCAGTTGCCGAGTCTTCGGTTGCCGAGTCTTCGGTTGTCGAGCCTTCGGTTGTCGAGCCTTCGGTTGTCGAGCCTTCGGTTGTCGAGCCTTCGGTTGCCGAGCCTTCGGTTGCCGCGCCTTCGGATGCCGTGCCTTCGGTCGCCGAGCCTTCCGTCGCCGAGCCTTCGGTCGCCGAGCCTTCGGTCGCCGAGCCTTCGATGCCGAGTCTTCGGTTGCCGAGTCTTCGGTTGCCGAGCCTTCGGTTGTCGAGCCTTCCCTTTCCGAGCCTTCGGCTGCCGAGCCTTCGGTCGCCGAGCCTTCGGTCGCCGAGCCTTCGGTCGCCGAGTCTTCGGTGCCAAGTCTTCGGTTGCCGAGTCTTCGGTTGCCGAGCCTTCGGTTGTCGAGCCTTCCCTTTCCGAGCCTTCGGATGCCGCGCCTTCGGTCGCCGAGCCTTCGGTCGCCGAGTCTTCGGTCGCCGAGTCTTCGTTCGCCGAGCCTTCGGTCGCCGAGCCTTCGGTGGCCAAGCCTTCGGTCGCCGAGCCTTCGGTCGCCGAGCCTTCGGTCGCCGAGCCTTCGGTCGCCGAGCCTTCGGTTGCCGAGTCTTCGGTTGCCGAGCCTTCGGTTGCCGAGTCTTCGGTTGCCGAGTCTTCGGTTGCCGAGTCTTCGGTGGCCGAGTCTTCGGTTGCCGAGTCTTCGGTTGCCGAGTCTTCGGTGGCCGAGTCTTCGGTTGCCGAGTCTTCGGTCGCCGAGCCTTCGGTAGCCGAGCCTTCGGTCGCCGAGTCTTTGGTTATCGAGTCTTCGGTTGCCGAGTCTTCGGCTGCCGAGTCTTCGGTTGACCAGTCTTCGGTTGCCGAGTCTTCGGTTGCCGAGTCTTCGGTGGCCGAGTCTTCGGTTGCCGAGCCTTCGGTCGCCGAGCCTTCAATAGCCGAGCCTTCGGTCGCCGAGTCTTTGGTTGCCGAGCCTTCGGTTGCCGAGTCTTCGGCTGCCGAGTCTTCGGTTGACCAGTCTTCGGTTGCCGAGTCTTCGGTTGCCGAGTCTTCGGTTGCCGAGTCTTCGGCTGCCGAGTATTTTGTTGCCGAGTTTTCGGTCGCCGAGGCTTCGGTCGCCGAGCCTTCGGTCGCCGAGCCTTCGGTCGCCGAGCCTTTGGTCGCCGAGTCTTCGGTTGCCGAGTCTTCGGTTGCCGAGTCTTCGGTTGCCGAGTATTCCGTTGCCGAGACTTCGGTTGCCGAGTCTTCGGTTGCCGAGTCTTCGGTTGCCGAGTCTTCGGTTGCCGAGTCTTCGGTTGCCGAGTCTTCGGTTGCCGAGTCTTCGGTTGCCGAGTCTTCGATTGCCGAGTCTTCGGTGGCCGAGTCTTCGGTCCCCGAACCTTCGGTCGCCAAGCCTTCGGTCGTCGAGCCTTCGGTCGCCGAGCCTTCGGTCGCCGAGCCTTCGGTCGCCGAGCCTTCGGTCGCCGAGCCTTCGGTCGCCGAGCCTTCGGTCGCCGAGAGTTCGGTCGCCGAGCCTTCGGTCGGCGAGTCTTCGGTTGCCGAGTCTTCGGTTGCCGAGTCTTCGGTTGCCGAGTCTTCGGTTGCCGAGTCTTCGGTACCCGAGTCTTTGGTTGCCGAGTCTTCGGTTGCCGAGTCTTCGGTTGCCGAGTCTTCGGTTGCCGAGTCTTCTGTTGCCGAGTCTTCGGTTGCCGAGTCTTCGGTTGCCGAGTCTTCGGTTGCCGAGTCTTCGGTTGCCGAGTCTTCGGTTGCCGAGTCTTGGGTTGTCGAATCCTCGGTGACGAGGTTCCGGGGTTCGAATTTTCGACATCGAAGTCTTGGTCTGGGATTTCCGGTGTCGGGTCCTCGGTGTGGAGTCTTCGGGTGTTGAGGTTTCGGTGTTGGGTCCTCCGTTTCCTTTTTTCGGGTGTCGAGCCCTCGGGTGTCGAGTTTACGGGTGTCGAGATTTCGGGTGTCGAGGTTTCGAGTGTCGAGGTTTCGGGTGTCGAGGCTTCGGGTGTCGAATTTTCCATGTCGAATTTTCCATGTCGAGTTTTCGATCAGGAATTTTCGATGAGGAATTTTCGATGAGGAATTCTCGAGGTCGAATTTTTCGAGGTCGAATTTATGGTGTCGAATTTTTGATGTCGAATTTTCGACGTCGAATTTTCGATTTGGTGTATTCGGGTGTGGAATTTTCGTTTCGGGTCTTCGTATGTGGGTCTTCGTGTGCCGAGCCTTCGAGCTCGAGTCTTTGGTTGTCGAGTCTTCGATTGCCGAGTCTTCGGTTGCCGAGTCTTCGGTTGCCGAGCCTTCGGTTGCCGCGCCTTCGGATGCCGCGCCTTCGGTCGCCGAGCCTTCGGTCGCCGTGCCTTCGGTGGCCGAGCCTTCGGTCGCCGAGCCTTCGGTCGCCGAGCCTTCGGTTGCCGAGTCTTCGGTTGCCGAGTCTTCGGTTGCCGAGCCTTCGGTAGCCGAGTCTTTGGTCGCCGAGCCTTCGGTAGCCGAGCCTTCGGTCGCCGAGTCTTCGGTTGCCGAGTCTTCGGTTGCCGAGTCTTCGGTTGACCAGTCTTCGGTAGCCGAGCCTTCGGTCGCCGAGTCTTCGGTTGCCGAGTCTTCGGTTGCCGAGTCTTCGGTTGCCGAGTCTTCGGTTGCCGAGTATTCCGTTGCCGAGACTTCGGTTGCCGAGTCTTCGGTTGCCGAGTCTTCGGTTGCCGAGTCTTCGGTTGCCGAGTCTTCGGTTGCCGAGTCTTCGGTTGCCCAGCCTTCGGTCGCCGCGCCTTCGGTCGCCGAGCCTTCGGTCGCCGAGCCTTCGGTCGCCGAGCCTTCGGTCGCCGAGCCTTCGGTCGCCGAGCCTTCGGTCGCCGAGCCTTCGGTCGCCGAGTGTTCGGTCGCAGAGGCTTCGGTCGCCGAGCCTTCGGTCGCCGAGCCTTCGGTCGCCGCGCCTTCGGTCGCCGAGCCTTCGGTCGCCGAGCCTTCGGTCGCCGAGCCTTCGGTCGCCGAGCCTTCGGTCGCCGAGTCTTCGGTCGCCGAGTCTTCGTTCGCCGAGCCTTCGGTCGCCGAGCCTTCGGTCGCCGAGCCTTCGGTCGCCGAGCCTTCGGTCGCCGAGTCTTCGGTTGCCGAGTCTTCGGTTGTCGAGCCTTCGGTTGTCGAGCCTTCGGTTGTCGAGCCTTCGGTTGTCGAGCCTTCGGTTGCCGAGCCTTCGGTTGCCGCGCCTTCGGATGCCGTGCCTTCGGTCGCCGAGCCTTCCGTCGCCGAGCCTTCGGTCGCCGAGCCTTCGGTCGCCGAGCCTTCGATGCCGAGTCTTCGGTTGCCGAGTCTTCGGTTGCCGAGCCTTCGGTTGTCGAGCCTTCCCTTTCCGAGCCTTCGGCTGCCGAGCCTTCGGTCGCCGAGCCTTCGGTTGCCGAGTCTTCGGCTGCCGAGTCTTCGGTTGACCAGTCTTCGGTTGCCAAGTCTTCGGTTGCCGAGCCTTCGGTTGTCGAGCCTTCCCTTTCCGAGCCTTCGGATGCCGCGCCTTCGGTCGCCGAGCCTTCGGTCGCCAGGCCTTCGGTCGCCGAGCCTTCGGTCGCCGAGCCTTCGGTCGCCGAGTCTTCGGTCGCCGAGTCTTCGTTCGCCGAAACTTCGGTCGCCGAGCCTTCGGTCGACGAGCCTTCGGTCGCCGAGTCTTCGGTTGCCGAGCCTTCGGTTGTCGAGCCTTCCCTTTCCGATCCTTCGGATGCCGCGCCTTCGGTCGCCGAGCCTTCGGTCGCCGAGCCTTCGGTCGCCGAGCCTTCGGTTGCCGAGCCTTCGGTCGCCGAGCCTTCGGTCGCCGAGCCTTCGGTCGCCGAGCCTTCGGTCGCCGAGCCTTCGGTCGCCGAGCCTTCGGTCGCCGAGCCTTCGGTCGCCGAGCCTTCGGTCGCCGAGCCTTCGGTCGCCGAGCCTTCGGTCGCCGAGTCTTCGGTTGCCGAGTCTTTGGTTGTCGAGACTTCGGTTGCCGAGTCTTCGGTTGCCGAGTCTTCGGTTGCCCAGCCTTCGGTCGCCGCGCCTTCGGTCGCCGAGTCTTCGGTCGCCGAGTCTTCGTTCGCCGAGCCTTCGGTCGCCGAGCCTTCGGTGGCCAAGCCTTCGGTCGCCGAGCCTTCGGTCGCCGAGCCTTCGGTCGCCGAGCCTTCGGTCGCCGAGCCTTCGGTTGCCGAGTCTTCGGTTGCCGAGCCTTCGGTTGCCGAGTCTTCGGTTGCCGAGTCTTCGGTTGCCGAGTCTTCGGTGGCCGAGTCTTCGGTTGCCGAGTCTTCGGTTGCCGAGTCTTCGGTGGCCGAGTCTTCGGTTGCCGAGTCTTCGGTCGCCGAGCCTTCGGTAGCCGAGCCTTCGGTCGCCGAGTCTTTGGTTATCGAGTCTTCGGTTGCCGAGTCTTCGGCTGCCGAGTCTTCGGTTGACCAGTCTTCGGTTGCCGAGTCTTCGGTTGCCGAGTCTTCGGTGGCCGAGTCTTCGGTTGCCGAGTCTTCGGTCGCCGAGCCTTCAATAGCCGAGCCTTCGGTCGCCGAGTCTTTGGTTGCCGAGCCTTCGGTTGCCGAGTCTTCGGCTGCCGAGTCTTCGGTTGACCAGTCTTCGGTTGCCGAGTCTTCGGTTGCCGAGTCTACGGTTGCCGAGTCTTCGGCTGCCGAGTATTTTGTTGCCGAGTTTTCGGTCGCCGAGGCTTCGGTCGCCGAGCCTTCGGTCGCCGAGCCTTCGGTCGCCGAGCCTTTGGTCGCCGAGTCTTCGGTTGCCGAGTCTTCGGTTGCCGAGTCTTCGGTTGCCGAGTATTCCGTTGCCGAGACTTCGGTTGCCGAGTCTTCGGTTGCCGAGTCTTCGGTTGCCAAGTCTTCGGTTGCCGAGTCTTCGGTTGCCGAGTCTTCGGTTGCCGAGTCTTCGGTTGCCGAGTCTTCGATTGCCGAGTCTTCGGTGGCCGAGTCTTCGGTCCCCGAACCTTCGGTCGCCAAGCCTTCGGTCGTCGAGCCTTCGGTCGCCGAGCCTTCGGTCGCCGAGCCTTCGGTCGCCGAGCCTTCGGTCGCCGAGCCTTCGGTCGCCGAGCCTTCGGTCGCCGAGAGTTCGGTCGCCGAGCCTTCGGTCGGCGAGTCTTCGGTTGCCGAGTCTTCGGTTGCCGAGTCTTCGGTTGCCGAGTCTTCGGTTGCCGAGTCTTCGGTACCCGAGTCTTTGGTTGCCGAGTCTTCGGTTGCCGAGTCTTCGGTTGCCGAGTCTTCGGTTGCCGAGTCTTCTGTTGCCGAGTCTTCGGTTGCCGAGTCTTCGGTTGCCGAGTCTTCGGTTGCCGAGTCTTCGGTTGCCGAGTCTTGGGTTGTCGAATCCTCGGTGACGAGGTTCCGGGGTTCGAATTTTCGACATCGAAGTCTTGGTCTGGGATTTCCGGTGTCGGGTCCTCGGTGTGGAGTCTTCGGGTGTTGAGGTTTCGGTGTTGGGTCCTCCGTTTCCTTTTTTCGGGTGTCGAGCCCTCGGGTGTCGAGTTTACGGGTGTCGAGATTTCGGGTGTCGAGGTTTCGAGTGTCGAGGTTTCGGGTGTCGAGGCTTCGGGTGTCGAATTTTCCATGTCGAATTTTCCATGTCGAGTTTTCGATCAGGAATTTTCGATGAGGAATTTTCGATGAGGAATTCTCGAGGTCGAATTTTTCGAGGTCGAATTTATGGTGTCGAATTTTTGATGTCGAATTTTCGACGTCGAATTTTCGATTTGGTGTATTCGGGTGTGGAATTTTCGTTTCGGGTCTTCGTATGTGGGTCTTCGTGTGCCGAGCCTTCGAGCTCGAGTCTTTGGTTGTCGAGTCTTCGATTGCCGAGTCTTCGGTTGCCGAGTCTTGGGTTGTCGAGTCTTCGGTTGCCGAGCCTTCGGTCGCCGAGCCTTCGGTGGCCGAGCCTTCGGTCGCCGTGCCTTCGGTGGCCGAGCCTTCGGTCGCCGAGCCTTCGGTCGCCGAGCCTTCGGTTGCCGAGTCTTCGGTTGCCGAGTCTTCGGTTGCCGAGCCTTCGGTAGCCGAGTCTTTGGTCGCCGAGCCTTCGGTAGCCGAGCCTTCGGTCGCCGAGTCTTCGGTTGCCGAGTCTTCGGTTGCCGAGTCTTCGGTTGACCAGTCTTCGGTAGCCGAGCCTTCGGTCGCCGAGTCTTCGGTTGCCGAGTCTTCGGTTGCCGAGTCTTCGGTTGCCGAGTCTTCGGTTGCCGAGTATTCCGTTGCCGAGACTTCGGTTGCCGAGTCTTCGGTTGCCGAGTCTTCGGTTGCCGAGTCTTCGGTTGCCGAGTCTTCGGTTGCCGAGTCTTCGGTTGCCCAGCCTTCGGTCGCCGCGCCTTCGGTCGCCGAGCCTTCGGTCGCCGAGCCTTCGGTCGCCGAGCCTTCGGTCGCCGAGCCTTCGGTCGCCGAGCCTTCGGTCGCCGAGTGTTCGGTCGCAGAGGCTTCGGTCGCCGAGCCTTCGGTCGCCGAGCCTTCGGTCGCCGCGCCTTCGGTCGCCGAGCCTTCGGTCGCCGAGCCTTCGGTCGCCGAGCCTTCGGTCGCCGAGTCTTCGGTTGCCGAGCCTTCGGTTGTCGAGCCTTCCCTTTCCGATCCTTCGGATGCCGCGCCTTCGGTCGCCGAGCCTTCGGTCGCCGAGCCTTCGGTCGCCGAGCCTTCGGTCGCCGAGCCTTCGGTTGCCGAGCCTTCGGTCGCCGAGCCTTCAGTCGCCGAGCCTTCGGTCGCCGAGCCTTCGGTCGCCGAGCCTTCGGTCGCCGAGCCTTCGGTCGCCGAGCCTTCGGTCGCCGAGCCTTCGGTCGCCGAGTCTTCGGTTGCCGAGTCTTTGGTTGTCGAGACTTCGGTTGTCGAGTATTCGGTTGTCGAGTCTTCGGGTGTTGAGTCTTCGGTTGACGAGTCTTCGGTTGCCGAGTCTTCGGTTGCCGAGTCTTCGGTTGCCGAGTCTTCGGTTGCCGAGTATTTTCTTGCCGAGTTTTCGGTCGCCGAGGCTTCGGTCGCCGAGCCTTCGGTCGCCGAGTCTTCGGTTGCCGAGTCTTCGGTTGCCGAGTCTTCGGTTGCCGAGTCTTCGGTTGCCGAGTCTTCGGTTGCCGAGTATTCCGTTGCCGAGACTTCGGTTGCCGAGTCTTCGGTTGCCGAGTCTTCGGTTGCCGAGTCTTCGGTTGCCGAGTCTTCGGATGCCGAGTCTTGGGTTGCCGAGTCTTCGGTTGCCGAGTCTTCGGTTGCCGAGTCTTCGGTTGCCGAGTCTTCGGTTGCCGAGCCTTCGGTCGCCGAGCCTTCGGTCGCCGAGCCTTCGGTCGCCGAGTCTTCAGTTGCCGAGTCTTCGGTTGCCGAGTCTTCGGTCGCCGAGCCTTCCGTCGCCGAGCCTTCGGTCGCCGAGCCTTCGGTCGCCGAGCCTTCGATGCCGAGTCTTCGGTTGCCGAGTCTTCGGTTGCCGAGCCTTCGGTTGTCGAGCCTTCCCTTTCCGAGCCTTCGGCTGCCGAGCCTTCGGTTGTCGAGCCTTCCCTTTCCGAGCCTTCGGATGCCGCGCCTTCGGTCGCCGAGCCTTCGGTCGCCAGGCCTTCGGTCGCCGAGCCTTCGGTTGCCGAGTCTTCGGCTGCCGAGTCTTCGGTTGACCAGTCTTCGGTTGCCAAGTCTTTGGTTGCCGAGTCTTCGGTTGCCGAGCCTTCGGTTGTCGAGCCTTCCCTTTCCGAGCCTTCGGATGCCGCGCCTTCGGTCGCCGAGCCTTCGGTCGCCAGGCCTTCGGTCGCCGAGCCTTCGGTCGCCGAGCCTTCGGTTGCCGAGCCTTCGGTCGCCGAGCCTTCGGTCGCCGAGCCTTCGGTCGCCGAGCCTTCGGTCGCCGAGCCTTCGGTCGCCGAGCCTTCGGTCGCCGAGTCTTCGGTTGCCGAGTCTTCGGTTGTCGAGACTTCGGTTGTCGAGTATTCGGTTGTCGAGTCTTCGGGTGTCGAGTCTTCGGTTGACGAGTCTTCGGTTGCCGAGTCTTCGGTTGCCGAGTCTTCGGTTGCCGAGTCTTCGGTTGCCGAGTATTTTCTTGCCGAGTTTTCGGTCGCCGAGGCTTCGGTCGCCGAGCCTTCGGTCGCCGAGCCTTCGGTCGCCGAGCCTTCGGTCGCCGAGTCTTCGGTCGCCGAGTCTTCGGTTGCCGAGTCTTCGGTTGCCGAGTCTTCGGTTGCCGAGTCTTCGGTTGCCGAGTATTCCGTTGCCGAGACTTCGGTTGCCGAGTCTTCGGTTGCCGAGTCTTCGGTTGCCGAGTCTTCGGTTGCCGAGTCTTCGGATGCCGAGTCTTGGGTTGCCGAGTCTTCGGTTGCCGAGTCTTCGGTTGCCGAGTCTTCGGTTGCCGAGTCTTCGGTTGCCGAGCCTTCGGTCGCCGAGCCTTCGGTGGCCGAGCCTTCGATCCCCGACGCTTCGGTCGCCGAGCTTTCGGTCGCCGAGCCTTCGGTCGCCGAGTCTTCGGTCGCCGAGTCTTCGGTCGCCGAGTCTTCGGTTGCCGAGTCTTCGGTTGCCGAGTCTTCGGTTGCCGAGTATTCCGTTGCCGAGACTTCGGTTGCCGAGTCTTCGGTTGCCGAGTCTTCGGTTGCCGAGTCTTCGGTTGCCAAGTCTTCGGTTGCCGAGTCTTCGGATGCCGAGTCTTGGGTTGCCGAGTCTTCGGTTGCCGAGTCTTCGGTTGCCGAGTCTTCGGTTTCCGAGTCTTCGTTTGCCGAGCCTTCGGTCGCCGAGCCTTCGGTGGCCGAGCCTTCGATCGCCGACGCTTCGGTCGCCAAGCTTTCGGTCGCCGAGCCTTCGGTCGCCGAGTCTTCGGTCGCCGAGTCTTCGGTCGCCGAGTCTTCGGTCGCCGAGTCTTCGGTCGCCGAGTCTTCGGTCGCCGAGTCTTCGGTCGCCGAGTCTTCGGTCGCCGAGTCTTCGGTTGACGAGTCTTCGGTTGCCGAGTCTTCGGTTGCCGAGTCTTCGGTTGCCGAGTCTTCGGTTGCCGAGTATTCCGTTGCCGAGACTTCGGTTGCCGAGTCTTCGGTTGCCGAGTCTTCGGTTGCCGAGTCTTCGGTTGCCGAGTCTTCGGTTGCCGAATCTTCGGTTGCCGAGTCTTCGGTTGCCGAGTCTTGGGTTGTCGAGTCTTCGGTTGCCGAGTCTTCCGTTGCCGAGAGTTCGGTTGCCGAGTCTTCGGTTGCCGAGTCTTCGGTTGCCGAGTCTTCGGTTGCCGAGTCTTCGGTTGCCGAGTCTTCGGTTGCCGAGTCTTCGGTTGCCGAGTCTTCGGTTGCCGAGTCTTGGGTTGTCGAGTCTTCGGTTGCCGAGCCTTCGGTCGCCGAGCCTTCGGTGGCCGAGCCTTCGATCGCCGACGCTTCGGTCGCCGAGCTTTCGGTCGCCGAGCCTTCGGTCGCCGAGTCTTCGGTCGCCGAGTCTTCGGTCGCCGAGTCTTCGGTCGCCGAGTCTTCGGTCGCCGAGTCTTCGGTTGCCGAGTCTTCGGTTGCCGAGTCTTCGGTTGACGAGTCTTCGGTTGCCGAGTCTTCGGTTGCCGAGCCTTCGGTCGCCGAGCCTTCGGTGGCCAAGCCTTCGGTCGCCGAGCCTTCGGTCGCCGAGCCTTCGGTCGCCGAGCCTTCGGTCGCCGAGCCTTCGGTTGCCGAGTCTTCGGTTGCCGAGCCTTCGGTTGCCGAGTCTTCGGTTGCCGAGTCTTCGGTTGCCGAGTCTTCGGTGGCCGAGTCTTCGGTTGCCGAGTCTTCGGTTGCCGAGTCTTCGGTGGCCGAGTCTTCGGTTGCCGAGTCTTCGGTCGCCGAGCCTTCGGTAGCCGAGCCTTCGGTCGCCGAGTCTTTGGTTATCGAGTCTTCGGTTGCCGAGTCTTCGGCTGCCGAGTCTTCGGTTGACCAGTCTTCGGTTGCCGAGTCTTCGGTTGCCGAGTCTTCGGTGGCCGAGTCTTCGGTTGCCGAGTCTTCGGTCGCCGAGCCTTCAATAGCCGAGCCTTCGGTCGCCGAGTCTTTGGTTGCCGAGCCTTCGGTTGCCGAGTCTTCGGCTGCCGAGTCTTCGGTTGACCAGTCTTCGGTTGCCGAGTCTTCGGTTGCCGAGTCTTCGGTTGCCGAGTCTTCGGTTGCCGAGTATTTTGTTGCCGAGTTTTCGGTCGCCGAGGCTTCGGTCGCCGAGCCTTCGGTCGCCGAGCCTTCGGTTGCCGAGCCTTTGGTCGCCGAGTCTTCGGTTGCCGAGTCTTCGGTTGCCGAGTCTTCGGTTGCCGAGTCTTCGGTTGCCGAGTATTCCGTTGCCGAGACTTCGGTTGCCGAGTCTTCGGTTGCCGAGTCTTCGGTTGCCGAGTCTTCAGTTGCCGAGTCTTCGGTTGCCGAGTCTTCGGTTACCGAGGCTTCAGTTGCCGAGCCTTCGGTCGCCGAGCCTTCGGTGGCCGAGCCTTCGATCGCCGACGCTTCGGTCGCCGAGCTTTCGGTCGCCGAGTCTTCGGTCGCCGAGTCTTCGGTCGCCGAGTCTTCGGTCGCCGAGTCTTCGGTCGCCGAGTCTTCGGTTGCCGAGTCTTCGGTTGCCGAGTCTTCGGTTGACGAGTCTTCGGTTGCCGAGTCTTCGGTTGCCGAGTCTTCGGTTGCCGAGTCTTCGGTTGCCGAGTATTCCGTTGCCGAGACTTCGGTTGCCGAGTCTTCGGTTGCCGAGTCTTCGGTTGTCGAGTCTTCGGTTGCCGAGTCTTCGGTTGCCGAGTCTTCGGTTGCCGAGCCTTCGGTTGCCGAGCCTTCGGTCGCCGAGCCTTCGGTCGCCGAGCTTTCGGTCGCCGAGTCTTCGGTTGCCGAGCCTTCGGTCGCCGAGCCTTCGGTCGCCGAGCCTTCGGTCGCCGAGCCTTCGGTCGCCGAGCCTTCGGTCGCCGAGTCTTCGGTGCCAAGTCTTCGGTTGCCGAGTCTTCGGTTGCCGAGCCTTCGGTTGTCGAGCCTTCCCTTTCCGAGCCTTCGGATGCCGCGCCTTCGGTCGCCGAGCCTTCGGTAGCCGAGTCTTCGGTCGCCGAGTCTTCGTTCGCCGAGCCTTCGGTCGCCGAGCCTTCGGTCGCCGAGCCTTCGGTCGCCAAGCCTTCGGTCGCCGAGCCTTCGGTGGCCGAGCCTTCTGTCGCCGAGCCTTCGGTCGGCGAGCCTTCGGTTGCCGAGTCTTCGGTTGCCGAGCCTTCGGTTGTCGAGTCTTCGGTTGCCGAGTCTTCGGTTGCCGAGTCTTCGGTGGCCGAGTCTTCGGTTGCCGAGTCTTCGGTTGCCGAGTCTTCGGTGGCCGAGTCTTCGGTTGCCGAGTCTTCGGTCGCCGAGCCTTCGGTAGCCGAGCCTTCGGTCGCCGAGCCTTCGGTCGCCGAGTCTTCGGTCGCCGAGTCTTCGGTCGCCGAGTTTTCGGTTGACCAGTCTTCGGTTGCCGAGTCTTCGGTTGCCGAGTATACCGTTGCCGAGACTTCGGTTGCCGAGTCTTCGGTTGCCGAGTCTTCGGTTGCCGAGTCTTCGGTTGCCGAGTCTTCGGTTGCCGAGTCTTCGGTTGCCGAGTCTTCGGTTGCCGAGTCTTCGGTTGCCGAGTCTTCGATTTCCGAGTCTTCGGTGGCCGAGTCTTCGGTCCCCGAACCTTCGGTCGCCAAGCCTTCGGTCGTCGAGCCTTCGGTCGCCGAGCCTTCGGTCGCCGAGCCTTCGGTCGCCGAGCCTTCGGTCGCCGAGCCTTCGGTCGCCGAGAGTTCGGTCGCCGAGCCTTCGGTTGCCGAGTCTTCGGTTGCCGAGTCTTCGGTTGGCGAGTCTTCGGTTGCCGAGTCTTCTGTTGCCGAGTCTTCGGTTGCCGAGTCTTCGGTTGCCGAGTCTTCGGTTGCCGAGTCTTCGGTTGTCGAGACTTCGGTTGTCGAGTCTTCGGTTGCCGAGTCTTCGGCTGCCGAGTCTTCGGTTGACCAGTCTTCGGTTGCCGAGTCTTCGGTTGCCGAGTCTTCGGTGGCCGAGTCTTCGGTTGCCGAGTCTTCGGTCGCCGAGCCTTCAATAGCCGAGCCTTCGGTCGCCGAGTCTTTGGTTGCCGAGTCTTCGGCTGCCGAGTCTTCGGTTGACCAGTCTTCGGTTGCCGAGTCTTCGGTTGCCGAGTCTTCGGTCGCCGAGTCTACGGTTGCCGAGTCTTCGGTTGCCGAGTATTTTGTTGCCGAGTTTTCGGTCGCCGAGGCTTCGGTCGCCGAGCCTTCGGTTGCCGAGCCTTCGGTCGCCGAGCCTTCGGTCGCCGAGTCTTCGGTTGCCGAGTCTTCGGTTGCCGAGTCTTCGGTTGCCGAGTCTTCGGTTGCCGAGTCTTCGGTTGCCGAGTATTCCGTTGCCGAGACTTCGGTTGCCGAGTCTTCGGTTACCGAGTCTTCGGTTGCCGAGTCTTCGGTTGCCGAGTCTTCGGTTGCCGAGTCTTCGGTTGCCGAGTCTTCGGTTGCCGAGTATTCCGTTGCCGAGACTTCGGTTGCCGAGTCTTCGGTTGCCGAGTCTTCGGTTGTCGAGTCTTCGGTTGCCGAGTCTTCGGTTGCCGAGTCTTCGGTTGCCGAGCCTTCGGTTGTCGAGCCTTCCCTTTCCGAGTCTTCGGTGGCCGAGCCTTCGGTCGCCAAGCCTTCGGTCGCCGAGCCTTCGGTCGCCGAGCCTTCGGTCGCCGAGCTTTCGGTCGCCGAGTCTTCGGTCGCCGAGCCTTCGGTCGCCGAGCCTTCGGTGCCAAGTCTTCGGTTGCCGAGTCTTCGGTTGCCGAGCCTTCGGTTGTCGAGCCTTCCCTTTCCGAGCCTTCGGATGCCGCGCCTTCGGTCGCCGAGCCTTCGGTCGCCGAGTCTTCGGTCGCCGAGTCTTCGTTCGCCGAGCCTTCGGTCGCCGAGCCTTCGGTCGCCAAGCCTTCGGTCGCCGAGCCTTCGGTCGCCGAGCCTTCTGTCGCCGAGCCTTCGGTCGCCGAGCCTTCGGTTGCCGAGTCTTCGGTTGCCGAGCCTTCGGTTGCCGAGTCTTCGGTTGCCGAGTCTTCGGTTGCCGAGTCTTCGGTGGCCGAGTCTTCGGCTGCCGAGTCTTCGGCTGCCGAGTCTTCGGTTGACCAGTCTTCGGTTGCCGAGCCTTCGGTTGACCAGTCTTCGGTTGCCGAGCCTTCGGTTGCCGAGCCTTCGGTCGCCGAGGCTTCGGTCGCCGAGTCTTCGGTCGCCGAGCACTCGGTCGCCGAGTGTTCGGTCGCCGAGGCTTCGGTCGCCGAGTCTTCGGTCGCCGAGCCTTCGGTCGCCGAGCCTTCGGTCGGCGAGCCTTCGGTCGCCGCGCCTTCGGTCGCCGAGTCTTCGGTCGCCGAGTCTTCGGTTGCCGAGTCTTCGGTTGCCGAGTCTTCGGTATCGAGTCTTCGGTTGTCGAGTCTTCGGTTGCCGAGTCTTCGGTTGCCGAGTTTTCGGTCGCCGAGGCTTCGGTCGCCGAGTCTTCGGTCGCCGAGCCCTCGGTCGCCGAGCCTTCGGTTGCCGAGTCTTCGGTTGCCGAGTCTTCGGTTGTCGAGTCTACGGTTGCTGAGTCTTCGGTTGCCGAGTCTTCGGTTGTCGAGTCTTCGGTTGCCGAGTCTTCGGTTGCCGAGTTTTCGGTCGCCGAGTCTACGGTTGCCGAGTCTTCGGTTGTCGAGTCTTCGGTTGCCGAGTCTTCGGTTGCCGAGTCTTCGGTTGCCGAGTCTTCGGTTACCAAGTCTTCGGTTGCCGAGTCTTCGGTTGCCGAGTCTTCGGTAGCCGAGTCTACGGTTGCCGAGTCTTCGGTTGCCGAGTCTTCGGTAGCCGAGTCTTCGGTTGCCAAGTCTTCGGTCGACGAGTCTTCGGTCGCCGAGGCTTCGGTCGCCGAGCCTTCGGTGGCCGAGCCTTCGGTCGCCGAGCCTTCGGTCGCCGAGCCTTCGGTCGCCGAGCCTTCGGTCGCTGAGCCTTCGGTCGCCGAGTCTTCGGTCGCCGAGTCTTCGGTTGCCCAGTCTTCGGTTGCCGTGTCTTCGGTTGCCGACTCTTCAGTTGCCGAGTTTTCGGTTGCCGAGTCTTCGGTTGCCGAGTCTTCGGTTGCCGAGTCTTCGGTTGCCGAGTCTTCGGTATCCGAGTCTTCGGTCGCCGAGCCTTCGGTCGCCGAGCCTTCGGTCGCCGAGCCTTCGGTGGCCGAGCCTTCGGTCGCCGAGCCTCAGGTGGCCGAGCCTTCGGTCGCCCAGCCTTCGGTCGCCGAGCCTTCGGTCGCCGAGCCTTCGGTCGCCGAGTCTTCGGTCGCCGAGTCTTCGGTTGCCGAGTCTTCGGTTGCCGAGTCTTCGGTTGCCGACTCTTCGGTTGCCGAGTCTTCGGTTGCCGAGTCTTCGGTTGCCGAGTCTTCGGTTGCCGAGTCTTCGGTATCCGAGTCTTCGGTCGCCGAGCCTTCGGTCGCCGAGCCTTCGGTTGCCGTGCCTTCGGTCGCCGAGCCTTCGGTCGCCGAGCCTTCGGTCGCCGAGCCTTCGGTCGCCGAGCCTTCGGTCGCCGAGCCTTCGGTCGCCGAGTCTTCGGTCGCCGAGTCTTCGGTTGCCGAGTCTTCGGTTGCCGTGTCTTCGGTTGCCGACTCTTCGGTTGCCGAGTCTTCGGTTGCCGAGTCTTCGGTTGCCGAGTCTTCGGTTGCCGAGTCTTCGGTCGCCGAGCCTTCGGTCGCCGAGCCTTCGGTCGCCGAGTCTTCGGTCGCCGTGTCTTCGGTTGCCGACTCTTCGGTTGCCGGGTCTTCGGTTGCCGAGTCTTCGGTTGCCGAGTCTTCGGTTGCCGAGTCTTCGGTTGCCGAGTCTTCGGTTGCCGAGTCTTCGGTTGTCGAGCCTTCGGTTGCCGAGCATTCGGTTGCCGCGCCTTCGGATGCCGCGCCTTCGGTCGCCAAGCCTTCGGTCGCCGTGCCTTCGGTCGCCGAGCCTTCGGTCGCCGAGTCTTCGGTTGCCGAGTCTTCGGCTGCCGAGTCTTCGGTTGCCCAGTCTTCTGTTGTCGAGTCTTCGGTTGTCGAGTCTTCGGTCGCCGAGCCTTCGGTGGCCGAGCCTTCGGTCGCCGAGTCTTCGGTCGCCGAGTCTTCGGTCGCCGAGTCTTCGGTTGCCGAGTCTTCGGATGCCGAGTCTTCGGTTGCCGAGTCTTCGGTTGCCGAGTCATCGGTTGTCGAGCCTTCGGTTGCCGAGCCTTCGGTTGCCGCGCCTTCGGATGCCGCACCTTCGGATGCCGCACCTTCGGTCGCCGAGCCTTCGGTCGCCGTGCCTTCGGTCGCCGAGCCTTCGGTGGCCGAGCCTTCGGTCGCCGAGCCTTCGGTCGCCGAGCCTTCGGTCGCCGAGCCTTCGGTCGCCGAGTCTTCGGTCGCCGAGTCTTCGGTCGCCGAGTCTTCGGTTGCCGAGTCTTCGGTTGCCGTGTCTTCGGTTGCCGACTCTTCGGTTGCCGAGTCTTCGGTTGCCGAGTCTTCGGTTGCCGAGTCTTCGGTTGCCGAGTCTTCGGTCGCCGAGCCTTCGGTCGCCGAGCCTTCGGTCGCCGAGTCTTCGGTCGCCGTGTCTTCGGTTGCCGACTCTTCGGTTGCCGGGTCTTCGGTTGCCGAGTCTTCGGTTGCCGAGTCTTCGGTTGCCGAGTCTTCGGTTGCCGAGTCTTCGGTTGCCGAGTCTTCGGTTGTCGAGCCTTCGGTTGCCGAGCATTCGGTTGCCGCGCCTTCGGATGCCGCGCCTTCGGTCGCCAAGCCTTCGGTCGCCGTGCCTTCGGTCGCCGAGCCTTCGGTCGCCGAGTCTTCGGTTGCCGAGTCTTCGGCTGCCGAGTCTTCGGTTGCCCAGTCTTCTGTTGTCGAGTCTTCGGTTGTCGAGTCTTCGGTCGCCGAGCCTTCGGTGGCCGAGCCTTCGGTCGCCGAGTCTTCGGTCGCCGAGCCTTCGGTCGCCGAGCCTTCGGTCGCCGAGTCTTCGGTCGCCGAGTCTTAGGTTGCCGAGTCTTAGGTTGCCGAGTCTTTGGTTGCCGAGTCTACGGTTGCCGAGTCTTCGGTTGTCGAGTCTTCGGTTGCCGAGTCTTCGGTTGCCGAGTCTTCGGTTGCCGAGTCTTCGGTTACCAAGTCTTCGGTTGCCGAGTCTTCGGTTGCCGAGTCTTCGGTAGCCGAGTCTTCGGTTGCCAAGTCTTCGGTTGCCGAGTCTTCGATTTCCGAGTCTTCGAGTGCCCAGTCTTCGGTTGCCGAGTCTTCGGTTGCCGAGTCTTCGGTTGCCGTGTCTTCGGTTGCCGACTCTTCGGTTGCCGACTCTTCGGTTGCCGAGTCTTCGGTTGCCGAGTCTTCGGTTGCCGAGTCTTCGGTTGCCGAGTCTTCGGTTGCCGAGTCTTCGGTTGCCGAGTCTTCGGTTACCGATTCTTCGATTGCCGAGTCTTAGGTTGCCGAGTCTTAGGTTGCCGAGTCTTCGGTTGCCGAGTCATCGGTTGTCGAGCCTTCGGTTGCCGAGCCTTCGGTTGCCGCGCCTTCGGATGCCGCGCCTTCGGTCGCCGAGCCTTCGGTCGCCCTGCCTTCGGTCGCCGAGCCTTCGCTGGCCGAGCCTTCGGTCGCCGAGCCTTCGGTTGCCGAGTCTTCGGTTGCCGAGTCTTCGGTGTCCGAGTCTTCGGTATCCGAGTCTTCGGTTGCCGAGCCTTCGGTCGCCGAGTCTTCGGTTGCCGTGTCTTCGGTTGCCGACTCTTCGGTTGCCGAGTCTTCGGTTGCCGAGTCTTCGGTTGCCGAGTCTTCGGTTGCCGAGTCTTCGGTTGCCGAGTCTTCGGTGTCCGAGTCTTCGGTATCCGAGTCTTCGGTTGCCGAGTCTTCGGTTGCCGAGTCTTCGGTTGCCGAGTCTTCGGTTGCCGAGTCTTCGGTTGCCGAGTCTTCGGTTACCGATTCTTCGATTGCCGAGTCTTAGGTTGCCGAGTCTTAGGTTGCCGACTCTTCGGTTGCCGAGTCTTCGGTTGCCGAGTCTTCGGTTGTCGAGCCTTCGGTTGCCGAGCCTTCGGTTGCCGAGTCTTCGGTTGCCGAGCGTTCGGTAGCCGAGTCTTCGGTTGACCAGTCTTCGGTTGCCGAGTCTTCGGTTGTCGAGCCTTCGGTTGCCGAGCCTTCGGTTGCCGAGTCTTCGGTTGCCGAGTCTTCGGCTGCCGACTCTCCGGTTGCCGAGTCTTCGGTTGCCGAGTCTTCGGTTGTCGAGCCTTCGGTTGCCGAGCCTTCGGTTGCCGAGTCTTCGGTTGCCGAGCTTTCGGTAGCCGAGTCTTCGGTTGCCGAGTCTTCGGTTGCCGAGTCTTCGGTATCCGAGTCTTCGGTCGCCGAGCCTTCGGTCGCCGAGCCTTCGGTCGCCGAGCCTTCGGTCGCCGAGCCTTCGGTCGCCGTGTCTTCGGTTGCCGAGTCTTCGGTTGCCTAGACTTCGGTTGCCGAGTCTTCGGTTGCCGAGTCTTCGGTTGCCGAGTCTTCGGTTACCGAGTCTTCGGTTGTCGAGCCTTCCGATTCCGAGCCTTCGATTGTCGCGCCTTCGGATGCCGCGCCTTCGGTCGCCGAGCCTTCGGTTGCCGAGCATTCGGTTGCCGCGCCTTCGGATGCCGCGCCTTCGGTCGCCAAGCCTTCGGTCGCCGTGCCTTTGGTCGCCGAGCCTTCGGTTGCCGAGTCTTCGGTTGCCGAGTCTTCGGCTGCCGAGTCTTCGGTTGCCCAGTCTTCTGTTGTCGAGTCTTCGGTTGTCGAGTCTTCGGTCGCCGAGCCTTCGGTGGCCGAGCCTTCGGTCGCCGAGTCTTCGGTCGCCGAGCCTTCGGTCGCCGAGCCTTAGGTCGCCGAGTCTTCGGTCGCCGAGTCTTAGGTTGCCGAGTCTTAGGTTGCCGAGTCTTCGGTTGCCGAGTCTACGGTTGCCGAGTCTTCGGTTGTCGAGTCTTCGGTTGCCGAGTCTTCGGTTGCCGAGTCTTCGGTTGCCGAGTCTTCGGTTACCAAGTCTTCGGTTGCCGAGTCTTCGGTTGCGGAGTCTTCGGTAGCCGAGTCTTCGGTTGCCAAGTCTTCGGTTGCCGAGTCTTCGATTTCCGAGTCTTCGAGTGCCCAGTCTTCGGTTGCCGAGTCTTCGGTTGCCGTGTCTTCGGTTGCCGACTCTTCGGTTGCCGACTCTTCGGTTGCCGAGTCTTCGGTTGCCGAGTCTTCGGTTGCCGAGTCTTCGGTTGCCGAGTCTTCGGTTGCCGAGTCTTCGGTTACCGATTCTTCGATTGCCGAGTCTTAGGTTGCCGAGTCTTAGGTTGCCGAGTCTTCGGTTGCCGAGTCATCGGTTGTCGAGCCTTCGGTTGCCGAGCCTTCGGTTGCCGCGCCTTCGGATGCCGCGCCTTCGGTCGCCGAGCCTTCGGTCGCCGTGCCTTCGGTCGCCGAGCCTTCGGTGGCCGAGCCTTCGGTCGCCGAGCCTTCGGTTGCCGAGTCTTCGGTTGCCGAGTCTTCTGTGTCCGAGTCTTCGGTATCCGAGTCTTCGGTTGCCGAGCCTTCGGTCGCCGAGTCTTCGGTTGCCGTGTCTTCGGTTGCCGACTCTTCGGTTGCCGAGTCTTCGGTTGCCGAGTCTTCGGTTGCCGAGTCTTCGGTTGCCGAGTCTTCGGTTGCCGAGTCTTCGGTGTCCGAGTCTTCGGTATCCGAGTCTTCGGTTGCCGAGTCTTCGGTTGCCGAGTCTTCGGTTGCGGAGTCTTCGGTTGCCGAGTCTTCGGTTGCCGAGTCTTCGGTGTCCGAGTCTTCGGTATCCGAGTCTTCGGTTGCCGAGTCTTCTGTTGTCGAGTCTTCGGTTGTCGAGTCTTCGGTCGCCGAGCCTTCGGTGGCCGAGCCTTCGGTCGCCGAGTCTTCGGTCGCCGAGCCTTCGGTCGCCGAGCCTTCGGTCGCCGAGTCTTCGGTCGCCGAGTCTTAGGTTGCCGAGTCTTAGGTTGCCGAGTCTTTGGTTGCCGAGTCTACGGTTGCCGAGTCTTCGGTTGTCGAGTCTTCGGTTGCCGAGTCTTCGGTTGCCGAGTCTTCGGTTGCCGAGTCTTCGGTTACCAAGTCTTCGGTTGCCGAGTCTTCGGTTGCCGAGTCTTCGGTAGCCGAGTCTTCGGTTGCCAAGTCTTCGGTTGCCGAGTCTTCGATTTCCGAGTCTTCGAGTGCCCAGTCTTCGGTTGCCGAGTCTTCGGTTGCCGAGTCTTCGGTTGCCGTGTCTTCGGTTGCCGACTCTTCGGTTGCCGACTCTTCGGTTGCCGAGTCTTCGGTTGCCGAGTCTTCGGTTGCCGAGTCTTCGGTTGCCGAGTCTTCGGTTGCCGAGTCTTCGGTTACCGATTCTTCGATTGCCGAGTCTTAGGTTGCCGAGTCTTAGGTTGCCGAGTCTTCGGTTGCCGAGTCATCGGTTGTCGAGCCTTCGGTTGCCGAGCCTTCGGTTGCCGCGCCTTCGGATGCCGCGCCTTCGGTCGCCGAGCCTTCGGTCGCCGTGCCTTCGGTCGCCGAGCCTTCGCTGGCCGAGCCTTCGGTCGCCGAGCCTTCGGTTGCCGAGTCTTCGGTTGCCGAGTCTTCGGTGTCCGAGTCTTCGGTATCCGAGTCTTCGGTTGCCGAGCCTTCGGTCGCCGAGTCTTCGGTTGCCGTGTCTTCGGTTGCCGACTCTTCGGTTGCCGAGTCTTCGGTTGCCGAGTCTTCGGTTGCCGAGTCTTCGGTTGCCGAGTCTTCGGTTGCCGAGTCTTCGGTGTCCGAGTCTTCGGTATCCGAGTCTTCGGTTGCCGAGTCTTCGGTTGCCGAGTCTTCGGTTGCCGAGTCTTCGGTTGCCGAGTCTTCGGTTGCCGAGTCTTCGGTTACCGATTCTTCGATTGCCGAGTCTTAGGTTGCCGAGTCTTAGGTTGCCGACTCTTCGGTTGCCGAGTCTTCGGTTGCCGAGTCTTCGGTTGTCGAGCCTTCGGTTGCCGAGCCTTCGGTTGCCGAGTCTTCGGTTGCCGAGCGTTCGGTAGCCGAGTCTTCGGTTGACCAGTCTTCGGTTGCCGAGTCTTCGGTTGTCGAGCCTTCGGTTGCCGAGCCTTCGGTTGCCGAGTCTTCGGTTGCCGAGTCTTCGGCTGCCGACTCTCCGGTTGCCGAGTCTTCGGTTGCCGAGTCTTCGGTTGTCGAGCCTTCGGTTGCCGAGCCTTCGGTTGCCGAGTCTTCGGTTGCCGAGCTTTCGGTAGCCGAGTCTTCGGTTGCCGAGTCTTCGGTTGCCGAGTCTTCGGTATCCGAGTCTTCGGTCGCCGAGCCTTCGGTCGCCGAGCCTTCGGTCGCCGAGCCTTCGGTCGCCGAGCCTTCGGTCACCGAGTCTTCGGTCGCCGAGTCTTCGGTTGCCGAGTCTTCGGTTGCCGACTCTTCGGTTGCCGAGTCTTCGGTTGCCGAGTCTTCGGTTGCCGAGTCTTCGGTTGCCGAGTCTTCGATTGCCGAGTCTTCGGTGTCCGAGTCTTCGGTTGCCGAGTCTTCGGTTGCCGAGTCTTCGGTTGCCGAGCATTCGGTTGCCGCGCCTTCGGATGCCGCGCCTTCGGTCGCCAAGCCTTCGGTCGCCGTGCCTTTGGTCGCCGAGCCTTCGGTTGCCGAGTCTTCGGTTGCCGAGTCTTCGGCTGCCGAGTCTTCGGTTGCCCAGTCTTCTGTTGTCGAGTCTTCGGTTGTCGAGTCTTCGGTCGCCGAGCCTTCGGTGGCCGAGCCTTCGGTCGCCGAGTCTTCGGTCGCCGAGCCTTCGGTCGCCGAGCCTTAGGTCGCCGAGTCTTCGGTCGCCGAGTCTTAGGTTGCCGAGTCTTAGGTTGCCGAGTCTTCGGTTGCCGAGTCTACGGTTGCCGAGTCTTCGGTTGTCGAGTCTTCGGTTGCCGAGTCTTCGGTTGCCGAGTCTTCGGTTGCCGAGTCTTCGGTTACCAAGTCTTCGGTTGCCGAGTCTTCGGTTGCCGAGTCTTCGGTAGCCGAGTCTTCGGTTGCCAAGTCTTCGGTTGCCGAGTCTTCGATTTCCGAGTCTTCGAGTGCCCAGTCTTCGGTTGCCGAGTCTTCGGTTGCCGTGTCTTCGGTTGCCGACTCTTCGGTTGCCGACTCTTCGGTTGCCGAGTCTTCGGTTGCCGAGTCTTCGGTTGCCGAGTCTTCGGTTGCCGAGTCTTCGGTTGCCGAGTCTTCGGTTGCCGAGTCTTCGGTTGCCGAGTCTTCGGTTACCGATTCTTCGATTGCCGAGTCTTAGGTTGCCGAGTCTTAGGTTGCCGAGTCTTCGGTTGCCGAGTCATCGGTTGTCGAGCCTTCGGTTGCCGAGCCTTCGGTTGCCGCGCCTTCGGATGCCGCGCCTTCGGTCGCCGAGCCTTCGGTCGCCGTGCCTTCGGTCGCCGAGCCTTCGGTGGCCGAGCCTTCGGTCGCCGAGCCTTCGGTTGCCGAGTCTTCGGTTGCCGAGTCTTCGGTGTCCGAGTCTTCGGTATCCGAGTCTTCGGTTGCCGAGCCTTCGGTCGCCGAGTCTTCGGTTGCCGTGTCTTCGGTTGCCGACTCTTCGGTTGCCGAGTCTTCGGTTGCCGAGTCTTCGGTTGCCGAGTCTTCGGTTGCCGAGTCTTCGGTGTCCGAGTCTTCGGTATCCGAGTCTTCGGTTGCCGAGTCTTCGGTTGCCGAGTCTTCGGTTGCCGAGTCTTCGGTTGCCGAGTCTTCGGTTACCGATTCTTCGATTGCCGAGTCTTAGGTTGCCGAGTCTTAGGTTGCCGACTCTTCGGTTGTCGAGCCTTCGGTTGCCGAGCCTTCGGTTGCCGAGTCTTCGGTTGCCGAGCGTTCGGTAGCCGAGTCTTCGGTTGACCAGTCTTCGGTTGCCGAGTCTTCGGTTGTCGAGCCTTCGGTTGCCGAGCCTTCGGTTGCCGAGTCTTCGGTTGCCGAGCGTTCGGTAGCCGACTCTTCGGTTGCCGAATCTTTATTTGACGAGTCTTCGGTCGCCGAGCCTTCTGTCGCCGAGCCTTCGGTCGCCGAGTCTTCGGTTGCCGTGTCTTCGGTTGCCGACTCTTCGGTTGCCGAGTCTTCGGTTGCCGAGTCTTCGCTTGACGAGTCTTCGGCTGCCGAGTCTTCGGTTGACCAGTCTTCGGTTGCCGAGTCTTCGGTTGCCGAGTCTTCGGTTGCCGAGTCTTCGGTTACCAAGTCTTCGGTTGCCGAGTCTTCGGTTGCCGAGTCTTCGGTAGCCGAGTCTTCGGTTGCCAAGTCTTTGGTCGACGAGTCTTCGGTCGCCGAGGCTTCGGTCGCCGAGCCTTCGGTCGCCGAGCCTTCGGTCGCCGAGCCTTCGGTCGCCGAGCCTTCGGTCGCCGAGTCTTCGGTCGCCGAGTCTTCGGTATCCGAGTCTTCGGTCGCCGAGCCTTCGGTCGCCGAGCCTTCGGTGGCCGAGCCTTCGGTCGCCGAGCCTTCGGTCGCCGAGCCTTCGGTGGCCGAGCCTTCGGTGGCCGAGCCTTCGGTCGCCGAGCCTTCGGTCGCCGAGCCTTCGGTCGCCGAGCCTTCGGTCGCCGAGCCTTCGGTCGCCGAGCCTTCGGTCGCCGAGTCTTCGGTTGCCGTGTCTTCGGTTGCCGACTCTTCGGTTGCCGAGTTTTCGGTTGCCGACTCTTCGGTTGCCGAGTCTTCGGTTGCCGAGTCTTCGGTATCCGAGTCTTCGGTCGCCGAGCCTTCGGTCGCCGAGCCTTCGGTGGCCGAGCCTTCGGTCGCCGAGCCTTCGGTCGCCGAGCCTTCGGTCGCCGAGCCTTCGGTCGCCGAGCCTTCGGTCGCCGAGTCTTCGGTCGCCGAGTCTTCGGTTGCCGAGTCTTCGGTTGCCGTGTCTTCGGTTGCCGACTCTTCGGTTGCCGAGTCTTCGGTTGCCGAGTCTTCGGTTGCCGAGTCTTCGGTTGCCGAGTCTTCGGTTGCCGAGTCTTCGGTTGCCGAGTCTTCGGTTGCCGAGTCTTCGGTTGCCGAGTATTCCGTTGCCGAGACTTCGGTTGCCGAGTCTTCGGTTACCGAGTCTTCGGTTGCCGAGTCTTCGGTTGACGAGTCTTCGGTTGCCGAGTCTTCGGTTGCCGAGTCTTCGGTTGCCGAGTCTTCGGTTGCCGAGTATTCCGTTGCCGAGACTTCGGTTGCCGAGTCTTCGGTTGCCGAGTCTTCGGTTGTCGAGTCTTCGGTTGCCGAGTCTTCGGTTGCCGAGTCTTCGGTTGCCGAGCCTTCGGTTGTCGAGCCTTCCCTTTCCGAGTCTTCGGTGGCCGAGCCTTCGGTCGCCAAGCCTTCGGTCGCCGAGCCTTCGGTCGCCGAGCCTTCGGTCGCCGAGCTTTCGGTCGCCGAGTCTTCGGTCGCCGAGCCTTCGGTCGCCGAGCCTTCGGTGCCAAGTCTTCGGTTGCCGAGTCTTCGGTTGCCGAGCCTTCGGTTGTCGAGCCTTCCCTTTCCGAGCCTTCGGATGCCGCGCCTTCGGTCGCCGAGCCTTCGGTCGCCGAGTCTTCGGTCGCCGAGTCTTCGTTCGCCGAGCCTTCGGTCGCCGAGCCTTCGGTCGCCAAGCCTTCGGTCGCCGAGCCTTCGGTCGCCGAGCCTTCTGTCGCCGAGCCTTCGGTCGCCGAGCCTTCGGTTGCCGAGTCTTCGGTTGCCGAGCCTTCGGTTGCCGAGTCTTCGGTTGCCGAGTCTTCGGTGGCCGAGTCTTCGGTTGCCGAGTCTTCGGTGGCCGAGTCTTCGGCTGCCGAGTCTTCGGTTGACCAGTCTTCGGTTGCCGAGCCTTCGGTTGACCAGTCTTCGGTTGCCGAGCCTTCGGTTGCCGAGCCTTCGGTCGCCGAGGCTTCGGTCGCCGAGTCTTCGGTCGCCGAGCACTCGGTCGCCGAGTGTTCGGTCGCCGAGGCTTCGGTCGCCGAGTCTTCCGTCGCCGAGCCTTCGGTCGCCGAGCCTTCGGTCGGCGAGCCTTCGGTCGCCGCGCCTTCGGTCGCCGAGTCTTCGGTCGCCGAGTCTTCGGTTGCCGAGTCTTCGGTTGCCGAGTCTTCGGTATCGAGTCTTCGGTTGTCGAGTCTTCGGTTGCCGAGTCTTCGGTTGCCGAGTTTTCGGTCGCCGAGGCTTCGGTCGCCGAGTCTTCGGTCGCCGAGCCCTCGGTCGCCGAGCCTTCGGTTGCCGAGTCTTCGGTTGCCGAGTCTTCGGTTGTCGAGTCTACGGTTGCTGAGTCTTCGGTTGCCGAGTCTTCGGTTGTCGAGTCTTCGGTTGCCGAGTCTTCGGTTGCCGAGTTTTCGGTTGCCGACTCTTCGGTTGCCGAGTCTTCGGTTGCCGAGTCTTCGGTGGCCGAGTCTTCGGTATCCGAGTCTTCGGTCGCCGAGCCTTCGGTTGCCGAGTCTTCGGTATCCGAGTCTTCGGTCGCCGAGCCTTCGGTCGCCGAGCCTTCGGTGGCCGAGCCTTCGGTCGCCGAGCCTTCGGTCGCCGAGCCTTCGGTCGCCGAGTCTTCGGTTGCCGAGTCTTCGGTTGCCGAGTCTTCGGTTGCCGAGTCTTCGGTTGCCGAATCTTCGGTTGCCGAGTCTTCGGTCGCCGAGCCTTCTGTCGCCGAGCCTTCGGTCGCCGAGTCTTCGGTTGCCGTGTCTTCGGTTGCCGACTCTTCGGTTGCCGAGTCTTCGGTTGCCGAGTCTTCGGTTGCCGAGTCTTCGGTTGCCGAGTCTTCGGTTGCCGAGTATTCCGTTGCCGAGACTTCGGTTGCCGAGTCTTCGGTTACCGAGTCTTCGGTTGCCGAGTCTTCGGTTGACGAGTCTTCGGTTGCCGAGTCTTCGGTTGCCGAGTCTTCGGTTGCCGAGTCTTCGGTTGCCGAGTATTCCGTTGCCGAGACTTCGGTTGCCGAGTCTTCGGTTGCCGAGTCTTCGGTTGTCGAGTCTTCGGTTGCCGAGTCTTCGGTTGCCGAGTCTTCGGTTGCCGAGCCTTCGGTTGTCGAGCCTTCCCTTTCCGAGTCTTCGGTGGCCGAGCCTTCGGTCGCCAAGCCTTCGGTCGCCGAGCCTTCGGTCGCCGAGCCTTCGGTCGCCGAGCTTTCGGTCGCCGAGTCTTCGGTCGCCGAGCCTTCGGTCGCCGAGCCTTCGGTGCCAAGTCTTCGGTTGCCGAGTCTTCGGTTGCCGAGCCTTCGGTTGTCGAGCCTTCCCTTTCCGAGCCTTCGGATGCCGCGCCTTCGGTCGCCGAGCCTTCGGTCGCCGAGTCTTCGGTCGCCGAGTCTTCGTTCGCCGAGCCTTCGGTCGCCGAGCCTTCGGTCGCCAAGCCTTCGGTCGCCGAGCCTTCGGTCGCCGAGCCTTCTGTCGCCGAGCCTTCGGTCGCCGAGCCTTCGGTTGCCGAGTCTTCGGTTGCCGAGCCTTCGGTTGCCGAGTCTTCGGTTGCCGAGTCTTCGGTTGCCGAGTCTTCGGTGGCCGACTCTTCGGTTGCCGAGTCTTCGGTGGCCGAGTCTTCGGCTGCCGAGTCTTCGGTTGACCAGTCTTCGGTTGCCGCGCCTTCGGTTGACCAGTCTTCGGTTGCCGAGCCTTCGGTTGCCGAGCCTTCGGTCGCCGAGGCTTCGGTCGCCGAGTCTTCGGTCGCCGAGCACTCGGTCGCCGAGTGTTCGGTCGCCGAGGCTTCGGTCGCCGAGTCTTCCGTCGCCGAGCCTTCGGTCGCCGAGCCTTCGGTCGGCGAGCCTTCGGTCGCCGCGCCTTAGGTCGCCGAGTCTTCGGTCGCCGAGTCTTCGGTTGCCGAGTCTTCGGTTGCCGAGTCTTCGGTATCGAGTCTTCGGTTGTCGAGTCTTCGGTTGCCGAGTCTTCGGTTGCCGAGTTTTCGGTCGCCGAGGCTTCGGTCGCCGAGTCTTCGGTCGCCGAGCCCTCGGTCGCCGAGCCTTCGGTTGCCGAGTCTTCGGTTGCCGAGTCTTCGGTTGTCGAGTCTACGGTTGCTGAGTCTTCGGTTGCCGAGTCTTCGGTTGTCGAGTCTTCGGTTGCCGAGTCTTCGGTTGCCGAGTTTTCGGTCGCCGAGTCTACGGTTGCCGAGTCTTCGGTTGTCGAGTCTTCGGTTGCCGAGTCTTCGGTTGCCGAGTCTTCGGTTGCCGAGTCTTCGGTTACCAAGTCTTCGGTTGCCGAGTCTTCGGTAGCCGAGTCTTCGGTTGCCAAGTCTTCGGTTGCCGAGTCTTCGATTTCCGAGTCTTCGAGTGCCCAGTCTTCGGTTGCCGAGTCTTCGGTTGCCGAGTCTTCGGTTGCCGAGTCTTCGGTTGCCGAGTCTTCGGTAGCCGAGTCTTCGGTTGCCAAGTCTTCGGTCGACGAGTCTTCGGTCGCCGAGGCTTCGGTCGCCGAGCCTTCGGTGGCCGAGCCTTCGGTCGCCGAGCCTTCGGTCGCCGAGCCTTCGGTCGCCGAGCCTTCGGTCGCCGAGCCTTCGGTCGCCGAGTCTTCGGTCGCCGAGTCTTCGGTTGCCCAGTCTTCGGTTGCCGTGTCTTCGGTTGCCGACTCTTCAGTTGCCGAGTTTTCGGTTGCCGAGTCTTCGGTTGCCGAGTCTTCGGTTGCCGAGTCTTCGGTTGCCGAGTCTTCGGTATCCGAGTCTTCGGTCGCCGAGCCTTCGGTCGCCGAGCCTTCGGTCGCCGAGCCTTCGGTGGCCGAGCCTTCGGTCGCCGAGCCTCAGGTGGCCGAGCCTTCGGTCGCCCAGCCTTCGGTCGCCGAGCCTTCGGTCGCCGAGCCTTCGGTCGCCGAGTCTTCGGTCGCCGAGTCTTCGGTTGCCGAGTCTTCGGTTGCCGAGTCTTCGGTTGCCGACTCTTCGGTTGCCGAGTCTTCGGTTGCCGAGTCTTCGGTTGCCGAGTCTTCGGTTGCCGAGTCTTCGGTATCCGAGTCTTCGGTCGCCGAGCCTTCGGTCGCCGAGCCTTCGGTGGCCGTGCCTTCGGTCGCCGAGCCTTCGGTCGCCGAGCCTTCGGTCGCCGAGCCTTCGGTCGCCGAGCCTTCGGTCGCCGAGCCTTCGGTCGCCGAGCCTTCGGTCGCCGAGTCTTCGGTCGCCGAGTCTTCGGTTGCCGAGTCTTCGGTTGCCGTGTCTTCGGTTGCCGACTCTTCGGTTGCCGAGTTTTCGGTTGCCGACTCTTCGGTTGCCGAGTCTTCGGTTGCCGAGTCTTCGGTGGCCGAGTCTTCGGTATCCGAGTCTTCGGTCGCCGAGTCTTCGGTTGCCGAGTCTTCGGTTGTCGAGTCTTCGGTTGCCGAGTCTTCGGTTGCCGAGTTTTCGGTCGCCGAGTCTACGGTTGCCGAGTCTTCGGTTGTCGAGTCTTCGGTTGCCGAGTCTTCGGTTGCCGAGTCTTCGGTTGCCGAGTCTTCGGTTACCAAGTCTTCGGTTGCCGAGTCTTCGGTTGCCGAGTCTTCGGTAGCCGAGTCTTCGGTTGCCAAGTCTTCGGTTGCCGAGTCTTCGATTTCCGAGTCTTCGAGTGCCCAGTCTTCGGTTGCCGAGTCTTCGGTTGCCGAGTCTTCGGTTGCCGAGTCTTCGGTTGCCGAGTCTTCGGTAGCCGAGTCTTCGGTTGCCAAGTCTTCGGTCGACGAGTCTTCGGTCGCCGAGGCTTCGGTCGCCGAGCCTTCGGTGGCCGAGCCTTCGGTCGCCGAGCCTTCGGTCGCCGAGCCTTCGGTCGCCGAGCCTTCGGTCGCCGAGCCTTCGGTCGCCGAGTCTTCGGTCGCCGAGTCTTCGGTTGCCCAGTCTTCGGTTGCCGTGTCTTCGGTTGCCGACTCTTCAGTTGCCGAGTTTTCGGTTGCCGAGTCTTCGGTTGCCGAGTCTTCGGTTGCCGAGTCTTCGGTTGCCGAGTCTTCGGTATCCGAGTCTTCGGTCGCCGAGCCTTCGGTCGCCGAGCCTTCGGTCGCCGAGCCTTCGGTGGCCGAGCCTTCGGTCGCCGAGCCTCAGGTGGCCGAGCCTTCGGTCGCCCAGCCTTCGGTCGCCGAGCCTTCGGTCGCCGAGTCTTCGGTCGCCGAGTCTTCGGTTGCCGAGTCTTCGGTTGCCGAGTCTTCGGTTGCCGACTCTTCGGTTGCCGAGTCTTCGGTTGCCGAGTCTTCGGTTGCCGAGTCTTCGGTTGCCGAGTCTTCGGTTGCCGAGTCTTCGGTATCCGAGTCTTCGGTCGCCGAGCCTTCGGTCGCCGAGCCTTCGGTGGCCGTGCCTTCGGTCGCCGAGCCTTCGGTCGCCAAGCCTTCGGTCGCCGAGCCTTCGGTCGCCGAGCCTTCGGTCGCCGAGCCTTCGGTCGCCGAGCCTTCGGTCGCCGAGTCTTCGGTCGCCGAGTCTTCGGTTGCCGAGTCTTCGGTTGCCGTGTCTTCGGTTGCCGACTCTTCGGTTGCCGAGTTTTCGGTTGCCGACTCTTCGGTTGCCGAGTTTTCGGTTGCCGACTCTTCGGTTGCCGAGTCTTCGGTTGCCGAGTCTTCGGTGGCCGAGTCTTCGGTATCCGAGTCTTCGGTCGCCGAGCCTTCGGTTGCCGAGTCTTCGGTATCCGAGTCTTCGGTCGCCGAGCCTTCGGTCGCCGAGCCTTCGGTGGCCGAGCCTTCGGTCGCCGAGCCTTCGGTCGCCGAGCCTTCGGTCGCCGAGTCTTCGGTTGCCGAGTCTTCGGTTGCCGAGTCTTCGGTTGCCGAGTCTTCGGTTGCCGAATCTTCGGTTGCCGAGTCTTCGGTCGCCGAGCCTTCTGTCGCCGAGCCTTCGGTCGCCGAGTCTTCGGTTGCCGTGTCTTCGGTTGCCGACTCTTCGGTTGCCGAGTCTTCGGTTGCCGAGTCTTCGGTTGACGAGTCTTCGGCTGCCGAGTCTTCGGTTGACCAGTTTTCGGTTGCCGAGTCTTCGGTTGCCGAGTCTTCGGTTACCGAGTCTTCGGTTGCCGAGTCTTCGGTTGCCGAGTCTTCGGTTGCGGAGTCTTCGGTTGCCGAGTCTTCGGTTACCGATTCTTCGATTGCCGAGTCTTAGGTTGCCGAGTCTTAGGTTGCCTACCCTTCGGATGCCGAGTCTTCGGTTGCCGAGTCTTCGGTTGCCGAGTCATCGGTTGTCGAGCCTTCGGTTGCCGAGCCTTCGGTTGCCGCGCCTTCGGATGCCGCACCTTCGGTCGCCGAGCCTTCGGTCGCCGTGCCTTCGGTCGCCGAGCCTTCGGTGGCCGAGCCTTCGGTCGCCGAGCCTTCGGTCGCCGAGCCTTCGGTCGCCGAGCCTTCGGTCGCCGAGTCTTCGGTCGCCGAGTCTTCGGTCGCCGAGTCTTCGGTTGCCGAGTCTTCGGTTGCCGTGTCTTCGGTTGCCGACTCTTCGGTTGCCGAGTCTTCGGTTGCCGAGTCTTCGGTTGCCGAGTCTTCGGTTGCCGAGTCTTCGGTCGCCGAGCCTTCGGTCGCCGAGCCTTCGGTCGCCGAGTCTTCGGTCGCCGTGTCTTCGGTTGCCGACTCTTCGGTTGCCGGGTCTTCGGTTGCCGAGTCTTCGGTTGCCGAGTCTTCGGTTGCCGAGTCTTCGGTTGCCGAGTCTTCGGTTGCCGAGTCTTCGGTTGTCGAGCCTTCGGTTGCCGAGCATGCGGTTGCCGCGCCTTCGGATGCCGCGCCTTCGGTCGCCAAGCCTTCGGTCGCCGTGCCTTCGGTCGCCGAGCCTTCGGTCGCCGAGTCTTCGGTTGCCGAGTCTTCGGCTGCCGAGTCTTCGGTTGCCCAGTCTTCTGTTGTCGAGTCTTCGGTTGTCGAGTCTTCGGTCGCCGAGCCTTCGGTGGCCGAGCCTTCGGTCGCCGAGTCTTCGGTCGCCGAGCCTTCGGTCGCCGAGCCTTCGGTCGCCGAGTCTTCGGTCGCCGAGTCTTAGGTTGCCGAGTCTTAGGTTGCCGAGTCTTCGGTTGCCGAGTCTACGGTTGCCGAGTCTTCGGTTGTCGAGTCTTCGGTTGCCGAGTCTTCGGTTGCCGAGTCTTCGGTTGCCGAGTCTTCGGTTACCAAGTCTTCGGTTGCCGAGTCTTCGGTTGCCGAGAGTTCGGTAGCCGAGTCTTCGGTTGCCAAGTCTTCGGTTGCCGAGTCTTCGATTTCCGAGTCTTCGAGTGCCCAGTCTTCGGTTGCCGAGTCTTCGGTTGCCGAGTCTTCGGTTGCCGTGTCTTCGGTTGCCGACTCTTCGGTTGCCGACTCTTCGGTTGCCGAGTCTTCGGTTGCCGAGTCTTCGGTTGCCGAGTCTTCGGTTGCCGAGTCTTCGGTTGCCGAGTCTTCGGTTACCGATTCTTCGATTGCCGAGTCTTAGGTTGCCGAGTCTTAGGTTGCCGAGTCTTCGGTTGCCGAGTCATCGGTTGTCGAGCCTTCGGTTGCCGAGCCTTCGGTTGCCGCGCCTTCGGATGCCGCGCCTTCGGTCGCCGAGCCTTCGGTCGCCGTGCCTTCGGTCGCCGAGCCTTCGCTGGCCGAGCCTTCGGTCGCCGAGCCTTCGGTTGCCGAGTCTTCGGTTGCCGAGTCTTCGGTGTCCGAGGCTTCGGTATCCGAGTCTTCGGTTGCCGAGCCTTCGGTCGCCGAGTCTTCGGTTGCCGTGTCTTCGGTTGCCGACTCTTCGGTTGCCGAGTCTTCGGTTGCCGAGTCTTCGGTTGCCGAGTCTTCGGTTGCCGAGTCTTCGGTTGCCGAGTCTTCGGTGTCGGAGTCTTCGGTATCCGAGTCTTCGGTTGCCGAGTCTTCGGTTGCCGAGTCTTCGGTTGCCGAGTCTTCGGTTGCCGAGTCTTCGGTTGCCGAGTCTTCGGTTACCGATTCTTCGATTGCCGAGTCTTAGGTTGCCGAGTCTTAGGTTGCCGACTCTTCGGTTGCCGAGTCTTCGGTTGCCGAGTCTTCGGTTGTCGAGCCTTCGGTTGCCGAGCCTTCGGTTGCCGAGTCTTCGGTTGCCGAGCGTTCGGTAGCCGAGTCTTCGGTTGACCAGTCTTCGGTTGCCGAGTCTTCGGTTGTCGAGCCTTCGGTTGCCGAGCCTTCGGTTGCCGAGTCTTCGGTTGCCGAGCGTTCGGTAGCCGACTCTTCGGTTGCCGAGTCTTCGGTTGCCAAGTCTTCGGTTGTCGAGCCTTCGGTTGCCGAGCCTTCGGTTGCCGAGTCTTCGGTTGCCGAGCTTTCGGTAGCCGAGTCTTCGGTTGCCGAGTCTTCGGTTGCCGAGTCTTCGGTATCCGAGTCTTCGGTCGCCGAGCCTTCGGTCGCCGAGCCTTCGGTCGCCGAGCCTTCGGTCGCCGAGTCTTCGGTCGCCGAGTCTTCGGTTGCCGAGTCTTCGGTTGCCGACTCTTCGGTTGCCGAGTCTTCGGTTGCCGAGTCTTCGGTTGCCGAGTCTTCGGTTGCCGAGTCTTCGATTGCCGAGTCTTCGGTGTCCGAGTCTTCGGTATCCGAGTCTTCGGTTGCCGAGTCTTCGGTTGCCGAGTCTTCGGTTGCCGAGCATTCGGTTGCCGCGCCTTCGGATGCCGCGCCTTCGGTCGCCAAGCCTTCGGTCGCCGTGCCTTTGGTCGCCGAGCCTTCGGTTGCCGAGTCTTCGGTTGCCGAGTCTTCGGCTGCCGAGTCTTCGGTGGCCCAGTCTTCTGTTGTCGAGTCTTCGGTTGTCGAGTCTTCGGTCGCCGAGCCTTCGGTGGCCGAGCCTTCGGTCGCCGAGTCTTCGGTCGCCGAGCCTTCGGTCGCCGAGCCTTAGGTCGCCGAGTCTTCGGTCGCCGAGTCTTAGGTTGCCGAGTCTTAGGTTGCCGAGTCTTCGGTTGCCGAGTCTACGGTTGCCGAGTCTTCGGTTGTCGAGTCTTCGGTTGCCGAGTCTTCGGTTGCCGAGTCTTCGGTTGCCGAGTCTTCGGTTACCAAGTCTTCGGTTGCCGAGTCTTCGGTTGCCGAGTCTTCGGTAGCCGAGTCTTCGGTTGCCAAGTCTTCGGTTGCCGAGTCTTCGATTTCCGAGTCTTCGAGTGCCCAGTCTTCGGTTGCCGAGTCTTCGGTTGCCGTGTCTTCGGTTGCCGACTCTTCGGTTGCCGACTCTTCGGTTGCCGAGTCTTCGGTTGCCGAGTCTTCGGTTGCCGAGTCTTCGGTTGCCGAGTCTTCGGTTGCCGAGTCTTCGGTTGCCGAGTCTTCGGTTACCGATTCTTCGATTGCCGAGTCTTAGGTTGCCGAGTCTTAGGTTGCCGAGTCTTCGGTTGCCGAGTCATCGGTTGTCGAGCCTTCGGTTGCCGAGCCTTCGGTTGCCGCGCCTTCGGATGCCGCGCCTTCGGTCGCCGAGCCTTCGGTCGCCGTGCCTTCGGTCGCCGAGCCTTCGGTGGCCGAGCCTTCGGTCGCCGAGCCTTCGGTTGCCGAGTCTTCGGTTGCCGTGTCTTCGGTTGCCGACTCTTCGGTTGCCGAGTCTTCGGTTGCCGAGTCTTCGGTTGCCGAGTCTTCGGTTGCCGAGTCTTCGGTTGCCGAGTCTTCGGTTGCCGAGTCTTCGGTGTCCGAGTCTTCGGTATCCGAGTCTTCGGTTGCCGAGTCTTCGGTTGCCGAGTCTTCGGTTGCCGAGTCTTCGGTTGCCGAGTCTTCGGTTACCGATTCTTCGATTGCCGAGTCTTAGGTTGCCGAGTCTTAGGTTGCCGACTCTTCGGTTGTCGAGCCTTCGGTTGCCGAGCCTTCGGTTGCCGAGTCTTCGGTTGCCGAGCGTTCGGTAGCCGAGTCTTCGGTTGACCAGTCTTCGGTTGCCGAGTCTTCGGTTGTCGAGCCTTCGGTTGCCGAGCCTTCGGTTGCCGAGTCTTCGGTTGCCGAGCGTTCGGTAGCCGACTCTTCGGTTGCCGAGTCTTCGGTTGCCGAGTCTTCGGTTGTCGAGCCTTCGGTTGCCGAGCCTTCGGTTGCCGAGTCTTCGGTTGCCGAGCTTTCGGTAGCCGAGTCTTCGGTTGCCGAGTCTTCGGTTGCCGAGTCTTCGGTATCCGAGTCTTCGGTTGCCGAGCCTTCGGTCGCCGAGCCTTCGGTCGCCGAGCCTTCGGTCGCCGAGCCTTCGGTCGCCGAGCCTTCGGTCGCCGAGTCTTCGGTCGCCGAGTCTTCGGTTGCCGAGTCTTCGGTTGCCGAATCTTTATTTGACGAGTCTTCGGTCGCCGAGCCTTCTGTCGCCGAGCCTTCGGTCGCCGAGTCTTCGGTTGCCGTGTCTTCGGTTGCCGACTCTTCGGTTGCCGAGTCTTCGGTTGCCGAGTCTTCGCTTGACGAGTCTTCGGCTGCCGAGTCTTCGGTTGACCAGTCTTCGGTTGCCGAGTCTTCGGTTGCCGAGTCTTCGGTTGCCGAGTCTTCGGTTACCAAGTCTTCGGTTGCCGAGTCTTCGGTTGCCGAGTCTTCGGTAGCCGAGTCTTCGGTTGCCAAGTCTTTGGTCGACGAGTCTTCGGTCGCCGAGGCTTCGGTCGCCGAGCCTTCGGTCGCCGAGCCTTTGGTCGCCGAGCCTTCGGTCGCCGAGCCTTCGGTCGCCGAGTCTTCGGTCGCCGAGTCTTCGGTTGCCGAGTCTTCGGTTGCCGTGTCTTCGGTTGCCGACTCTTCGGTTGCCGAGTTTTCGGTTGCCGAGTCTTCGGTCGCCGAGTCTTCGGTCGACGAGTCTTCGGCTGCCGAGTCTTCGGTTGACCAGTCTTCGGTTGCCGAGTCTTCGGTTGCCGAGTCTTCGGTTGACCAGTCTTCGGTTGCCGAGTCTTCGGTAGCCGAGTCTTCGGTTGCCAAGTCTTCGGTCGCCGAGCCTTCGGTGGCCGAGCCTTCGGTCGCCGAGTCTTCGGTCGCCGAGCCTTCGGTCGCCGAGCCTTCGGTCGCCGAGTCTTCGGTCGCCGAGTCTTAGGTTGCCGAGTCTTAGGTTGCCGAGTCTTCGGTTGCCGAGTCTACGGTTGCCGAGTCTTCGGTTGTCGAGTCTTCGGTTGCCGAGTCTTCGGTTGCCGAGTCTTCGGTTGCCGAGTCTTCGGTTACCAAGTCTTCGGTTGCCGAGTCTTCGGTTGCCGAGAGTTCGGTAGCCGAGTCTTCGGTTGCCAAGTCTTCGGTTGCCGAGTCTTCGATTTCCGAGTCTTCGAGTGCCCAGTCTTCGGTTGCCGAGTCTTCGGTTGCCGAGTCTTCGGTTGCCGTGTCTTCGGTTGCCGACTCTTCGGTTGCCGACTCTTCGGTTGCCGAGTCTTCGGTTGCCGAGTCTTCGGTTGCCGAGTCTTCGGTTGCCGAGTCTTCGGTTGCCGAGTCTTCGGTTACCGATTCTTCGATTGCCGAGTCTTAGGTTGCCGAGTCTTAGGTTGCCGAGTCTTCGGTTGCCGAGTCATCGGTTGTCGAGCCTTCGGTTGCCGAGCCTTCGGTTGCCGCGCCTTCGGATGCCGCGCCTTCGGTCGCCGAGCCTTCGGTCGCCGTGCCTTCGGTCGCCGAGCCTTCGCTGGCCGAGCCTTCGGTCGCCGAGCCTTCGGTTGCCGAGTCTTCGGTTGCCGAGTCTTCGGTGTCCGAGGCTTCGGTATCCGAGTCTTCGGTTGCCGAGCCTTCGGTCGCCGAGTCTTCGGTTGCCGTGTCTTCGGTTGCCGACTCTTCGGTTGCCGAGTCTTCGGTTGCCGAGTCTTCGGTTGCCGAGTCTTCGGTTGCCGAGTCTTCGGTTGCCGAGTCTTCGGTGTCGGAGTCTTCGGTATCCGAGTCTTCGGTTGCCGAGTCTTCGGTTGCCGAGTCTTCGGTTGCCGAGTCTTCGGTTGCCGAGTCTTCGGTTGCCGAGTCTTCGGTTACCGATTCTTCGATTGCCGAGTCTTAGGTTGCCGAGTCTTAGGTTGCCGACTCTTCGGTTGCCGAGTCTTCGGTTGCCGAGTCTTCGGTTGTCGAGCCTTCGGTTGCCGAGCCTTCGGTTGCCGAGTCTTCGGTTGCCGAGCGTTCGGTAGCCGAGTCTTCGGTTGACCAGTCTTCGGTTGCCGAGTCTTCGGTTGTCGAGCCTTCGGTTGCCGAGCCTTCGGTTGCCGAGTCTTCGGTTGCCGAGCGTTCGGTAGCCGACTCTTCGGTTGCCGAGTCTTCGGTTGCCAAGTCTTCGGTTGTCGAGCCTTCGGTTGCCGAGCCTTCGGTTGCCGAGTCTTCGGTTGCCGAGCTTTCGGTAGCCGAGTCTTCGGTTGCCGAGTCTTCGGTTGCCGAGTCTTCGGTATCCGAGTCTTCGGTCGCCGAGCCTTCGGTCGCCGAGCCTTCGGTCGCCGAGCCTTCGGTCGCCGAGTCTTCGGTCGCCGAGTCTTCGGTTGCCGAGTCTTCGGTTGCCGACTCTTCGGTTGCCGAGTCTTCGGTTGCCGAGTCTTCGGTTGCCGAGTCTTCGGTTGCCGAGTCTTCGATTGCCGAGTCTTCGGTGTCCGAGTCTTCGGTATCCGAGTCTTCGGTTGCCGAGTCTTCGGTTGCCGAGTCTTCGGTTGCCGAGCATTCGGTTGCCGCGCCTTCGGATGCCGCGCCTTCGGTCGCCAAGCCTTCGGTCGCCGTGCCTTTGGTCGCCGAGCCTTCGGTTGCCGAGTCTTCGGTTGCCGAGTCTTCGGCTGCCGAGTCTTCGGTGGCCCAGTCTTCTGTTGTCGAGTCTTCGGTTGTCGAGTCTTCGGTCGCCGAGCCTTCGGTGGCCGAGCCTTCGGTCGCCGAGTCTTCGGTCGCCGAGCCTTCGGTCGCCGAGCCTTAGGTCGCCGAGTCTTCGGTCGCCGAGTCTTAGGTTGCCGAGTCTTAGGTTGCCGAGTCTTCGGTTGCCGAGTCTACGGTTGCCGAGTCTTCGGTTGTCGAGTCTTCGGTTGCCGAGTCTTCGGTTGCCGAGTCTTCGGTTGCCGAGTCTTCGGTTACCAAGTCTTCGGTTGCCGAGTCTTCGGTTGCCGAGTCTTCGGTAGCCGAGTCTTCGGTTGCCAAGTCTTCGGTTGCCGAGTCTTCGATTTCCGAGTCTTCGAGTGCCCAGTCTTCGGTTGCCGAGTCTTCGGTTGCCGTGTCTTCGGTTGCCGACTCTTCGGTTGCCGACTCTTCGGTTGCCGAGTCTTCGGTTGCCGAGTCTTCGGTTGCCGAGTCTTCGGTTGCCGAGTCTTCGGTTGCCGAGTCTTCGGTTGCCGAGTCTTCGGTTACCGATTCTTCGATTGCCGAGTCTTAGGTTGCCGAGTCTTAGGTTGCCGAGTCTTCGGTTGCCGAGTCATCGGTTGTCGAGCCTTCGGTTGCCGAGCCTTCGGTTGCCGCGCCTTCGGATGCCGCGCCTTCGGTCGCCGAGCCTTCGGTCGCCGTGCCTTCGGTCGCCGAGCCTTCGGTGGCCGAGCCTTCGGTCGCCGAGCCTTCGGTTGCCGAGTCTTCGGTTGCCGTGTCTTCGGTTGCCGACTCTTCGGTTGCCGAGTCTTCGGTTGCCGAGTCTTCGGTTGCCGAGTCTTCGGTTGCCGAGTCTTCGGTTGCCGAGTCTTCGGTTGCCGAGTCTTCGGTGTCCGAGTCTTCGGTATCCGAGTCTTCGGTTGCCGAGTCTTCGGTTGCCGAGTCTTCGGTTGCCGAGTCTTCGGTTGCCGAGTCTTCGGTTACCGATTCTTCGATTGCCGAGTCTTAGGTTGCCGAGTCTTAGGTTGCCGACTCTTCGGTTGTCGAGCCTTCGGTTGCCGAGCCTTCGGTTGCCGAGTCTTCGGTTGCCGAGCGTTCGGTAGCCGAGTCTTCGGTTGACCAGTCTTCGGTTGCCGAGTCTTCGGTTGTCGAGCCTTCGGTTGCCGAGCCTTCGGTTGCCGAGTCTTCGGTTGCCGAGCGTTCGGTAGCCGACTCTTCGGTTGCCGAGTCTTCGGTTGCCGAGTCTTCGGTTGTCGAGCCTTCGGTTGCCGAGCCTTCGGTTGCCGAGTCTTCGGTTGCCGAGCTTTCGGTAGCCGAGTCTTCGGTTGCCGAGTCTTCGGTTGCCGAGTCTTCGGTATCCGAGTCTTCGGTTGCCGAGCCTTCGGTCGCCGAGCCTTCGGTCGCCGAGCCTTCGGTCGCCGAGCCTTCGGTCGCCGAGCCTTCGGTCGCCGAGTCTTCGGTCGCCGAGTCTTCGGTTGCCGAGTCTTCGGTTGCCGAATCTTTATTTGACGAGTCTTCGGTCGCCGAGCCTTCTGTCGCCGAGCCTTCGGTCGCCGAGTCTTCGGTTGCCGTGTCTTCGG
The DNA here is from genome assembly GCA_030765045.1 of Tenodera sinensis. Taxonomy (NCBI): domain Eukaryota; kingdom Metazoa; phylum Arthropoda; class Insecta; order Mantodea; family Mantidae; genus Tenodera; species Tenodera sinensis. The sequence continues at coordinate 354,936,709 of CM060964.1, read as the reverse complement.
TTGCCGACTCTTCGGTTGCCGAGTCTTCGGTTGCCGAGTCTTCGCTTGACGAGTCTTCGGCTGCCGAGTCTTCGGTTGACCAGTCTTCGGTTGCCGAGTCTTCGGTTGCCGAGTCTTCGGTTGCCGAGTCTTCGGTTACCAAGTCTTCGGTTGCCGAGTCTTCGGTTGCCGAGTCTTCGGTAGCCGAGTCTTCGGTTGCCAAGTCTTTGGTAGCCGAGTCTTCGGTTGCCAAGTCTTTGGTCGACGAGTCTTCGGTCGCCGAGGCTTCGGTCGCCGAGCCTTCGGTCGCCGAGCCTTTGGTCGCCGAGCCTTCGGTCGCCGAGCCTTCGGTCGCCGAGTCTTCGGTCGCCGAGTCTTCGGTTGCCGAGTCTTCGGTTGCCGTGTCTTCGGTTGCCGACTCTTCGGTTGCCGAGTTTTCGGTTGCCGAGTCTTCGGTCGCCGAGTCTTCGGTCGACGAGTCTTCGGCTGCCGAGTCTTCGGTTGACCAGTCTTCGGTTGCCGAGTCTTCGGTTGCCGAGTCTTCGGTTGACCAGTCTTCGGTTGCCGAGTCTTCGGTAGCCGAGTCTTCGGTTGCCAAGTCTTCGGTTGCCGAGTCTTCGATTTCCGAGTCTTCGAGTGCCCAGTCTTCGGTTGCCGAGTCTTCGGTTGCCGAGTCTTCGGTTGCCGAGTCTTCGGTTGCCGAGTCTTCGGTAGCCGAGTCTTCGGTTGCCAAGTCTTCGGTCGACGAGTCTTCGGTCGCCGAGGCTTCGGTCGCCGAGCCTTCGGTGGCCGAGCCTTCGGTCGCCGAGCCTTCGGTCGCCGAGCCTTCGGTCGCCGAGCCTTCGGTCGCCGAGCCTTCGGTCGCCGAGTCTTCGGTCGCCGAGTCTTCGGTTGCCCAGTCTTCGGTTGCCGTGTCTTCGGTTGCCGACTCTTCAGTTGCCGAGTTTTCGGTTGCCGAGTCTTCGGTTGCCGAGTCTTCGGTTGCCGAGTCTTCGGTTGCCGAGTCTTCGGTATCCGAGTCTTCGGTCGCCGAGCCTTCGGTCGCCGAGCCTTCGGTCGCCGAGCCTTCGGTGGCCGAGCCTTCGGTCGCCGAGCCTCAGGTGGCCGAGCCTTCGGTCGCCCAGCCTTCGGTCGCCGAGCCTTCGGTCGCCGAGCCTTCGGTCGCCGAGTCTTCGGTCGCCGAGTCTTCGGTTGCCGAGTCTTCGGTTGCCGAGTCTTCGGTTGCCGACTCTTCGGTTGCCGAGTCTTCGGTTGCCGAGTCTTCGGTTGCCGAGTCTTCGGTTGCCGAGTCTTCGGTATCCGAGTCTTCGGTCGCCGAGCCTTCGGTCGCCGAGCCTTCGGTGGCCGTGCCTTCGGTCGCCGAGCCTTCGGTCGCCGAGCCTTCGGTCGCCGAGCCTTCGGTCGCCGAGCCTTCGGTCGCCGAGCCTTCGGTCGCCGAGTCTTCGGTCGCCGAGTCTTCGGTTGCCGAGTCTTCGGTTGCCGTGTCTTCGGTTGCCGACTCTTCGGTTGCCGAGTTTTCGGTTGCCGACTCTTCGGTTGCCGAGTTTTCGGTTGCCGACTCTTCGGTTGCCGAGTCTTCGGTTGCCGAGTCTTCGGTGGCCGAGTCTTCGGTATCCGAGTCTTCGGTCGCCGAGCCTTCGGTTGCCGAGTCTTCGGTATCCGAGCCTTCGGTCGCCGAGCCTTCGGTCGCCGAGCCTTCGGTCGCCGAGTCTTCGGTTGCCGAGTCTTCGGTTGCCGAGTCTTCGGTTGCCGAGTCTTCGGTTGCCGAATCTTCGGTTGCCGAGTCTTCGGTCGCCGAGCCTTCTGTCGCCGAGCCTTCGGTCGCCGAGTCTTCGGTTGCCGTGTCTTCGGTTGCCGACTCTTCGGTTGCCGAGTCTTCGGTTGCCGAGTCTTCGGTTGACGAGTCTTCGGCTGCCGAGTCTTCGGTTGACCAGTTTTCGGTTGCCGAGTCTTCGGTTGCCGAGTCTTCGGTTACCGAGTCTTCGGTTGCCGAGTCTTCGGTTGCCGAGTCTTCGGTTGCGGAGTCTTCGGTTGCCGAGTCTTCGGTTACCGATTCTTCGATTGCCGAGTCTTAGGTTGCCGAGTCTTAGGTTGCCTACCCTTCGGATGCCGAGTCTTCGGTTGCCGAGTCTTCGGTTGCCGAGTCATCGGTTGTCGAGCCTTCGGTTGCCGAGCCTTCGGTTGCCGCGCCTTCGGATGCCGCACCTTCGGTCGCCGAGCCTTCGGTCGCCGTGCCTTCGGTCGCCGAGCCTTCGGTGGCCGAGCCTTCGGTCGCCGAGCCTTCGGTCGCCGAGCCTTCGGTCGCCGAGCCTTCGGTCGCCGAGTCTTCGGTCGCCGAGTCTTCGGTCTCCGAGTCTTCGGTTGCCGAGTCTTCGGTTGCCGTGTCTTCGGTTGCCGACTCTTCGGTTGCCGAGTCTTCGGTTGCCGAGTCTTCGGTTGCCGAGTCTTCGGTTGCCGAGTCTTCGGTCGCCGAGCCTTCGGTCGCCGAGCCTTCGGTCGCCGAGTCTTCGGTCGCCGTGTCTTCGGTTGCCGACTCTTCGGTTGCCGGGTCTTCGGTTGCCGAGTCTTCGGTTGCCGAGTCTTCGGTTGCCGAGTCTTCGGTTGCCGAGTCTTCGGTTGCCGAGTCTTCGGTTGTCGAGCCTTCGGTTGCCGAGCATGCGGTTGCCGCGCCTTCGGATGCCGCGCCTTCGGTCGCCAAGCCTTCGGTCGCCGTGCCTTCGGTCGCCGAGCCTTCGGTCGCCGAGTCTTCGGTTGCCGAGTCTTCGGCTGCCGAGTCTTCGGTTGCCCAGTCTTCTGTTGTCGAGTCTTCGGTTGTCGAGTCTTCGGTCGCCGAGCCTTCGGTGGCCGAGCCTTCGGTCGCCGAGTCTTCGGTCGCCGAGCCTTCGGTCGCCGAGCCTTCGGTCGCCGAGTCTTCGGTCGCCGAGTCTTAGGTTGCCGAGTCTTAGGTTGCCGAGTCTTCGGTTGCCGAGTCTACGGTTGCCGAGTCTTCGGTTGTCGAGTCTTCGGTTGCCGAGTCTTCGGTTGCCGAGTCTTCGGTTGCCGAGTCTTCGGTTACCAAGTCTTCGGTTGCCGAGTCTTCGGTTGCCGAGAGTTCGGTAGCCGAGTCTTCGGTTGCCAAGTCTTCGGTTGCCGAGTCTTCGATTTCCGAGTCTTCGAGTGCCCAGTCTTCGGTTGCCGAGTCTTCGGTTGCCGAGTCTTCGGTTGCCGTGTCTTCGGTTGCCGACTCTTCGGTTGCCGACCCTTCGGTTGCCGAGTCTTCGGTTGCCGAGTCTTCGGTTGCCGAGTCTTCGGTTGCCGAGTCTTCGGTTGCCGAGTCTTCGGTTGCCGAGTCTTCGGTTACCGATTCTTCGATTGCCGAGTCTTAGGTTGCCGAGTCTTAGGTTGCCGAGTCTTCGGTTGCCGAGTCATCGGTTGTCGAGCCTTCGGTTGCCGAGCCTTCGGTTGCCGCGCCTTCAGATGCCGCGCCTTCGGTCGCCGAGCCTTCGGTCGCCGTGCCTTCGGTCGCCGAGCCTTCGCTGGCCGAGCCTTCGGTCGCCGAGCCTTCGGTTGCCGAGTCTTCGGTTGCCGAGTCTTCGGTGTCCGAGTCTTCGGTATCCGAGTCTTCGGTTGCCGAGCCTTCGGTCGCCGAGTCTTCGGTTGCCGTGTCTTCGGTTGCCGACTCTTCGGTTGCCGAGTCTTCGGTTGCCGAGTCTTCGGTTGCCGAGTCTTCGGTTGCCGAGTCTTCGGTTGCCGAGTCTTCGGTGTCCGAGTCTTCGGTATCCGAGTCTTCGGTTGCCGAGTCTTCGGTTGCCGAGTCTTCGGTTGCCGAGTCTTCGGTTGCCGAGTCTTCGGTTGCCGAGTCTTCGGTTACCGATTCTTCGATTGCCGAGTCTTAGGTTGCCGAGTCTTAGGTTGCCGACTCTTCGGTTGCCGAGTCTTCGGTTGCCGAGTCTTCGGTTGTCGAGCCTTCGGTTGCCGAGCCTTCGGTTGCCGAGTCTTCGGTTGCCGAGCGTTCGGTAGCCGAGTCTTCGGTTGACCAGTCTTCGGTTGCCGAATCTTCGGTTGTCGAGCCTTCGGTTGCCGAGCCTTCGGTTGCCGAGTCTTCGGTTGCCGAGCGTTCGGTAGCCGACTCTTCGGTTGCCGAGTCTTCGGTTGCCAAGTCTTCGGTTGTCGAGCCTTCGGTTGCCGAGCCTTCGGTTGCCGAGTCTTCGGTTGCCGAGCTTTCGGTAGCCGAGTCTTCGGTTGCCGAGTCTTCGGTTGCCGAGTCTTCGGTATCCGAGTCTTCGGTCGCCGAGCCTTCGGTCGCCGAGCCTTCGGTCGCCGAGCCTTCGGTCGCCGAGTCTTCGGTCGCCGAGTCTTCGGTTGCCGAGTCTTCGGTTGCCGACTCTTCGGTTGCCGAGTCTTCGGTTGCCGAGTCTTCGGTTGCCGAGTCTTCGGTTGCCGAGTCTTCGATTGCCGAGTCTTCGGTGTCCGAGTCTTCGGTATCCGAGTCTTCGGTTGCCGAGTCTTCGGTTGCCGAGTCTTCGGTTGCCGAGCATTCGGTTGCCGCGCCTTCGGATGCCGCGCCTTCGGTCGCCAAGCCTTCGGTCGCCGTGCCTTTGGTCGCCGAGCCTTCGGTTGCCGAGTCTTCGGTTGCCGAGTCTTCGGCTGCCGAGTCTTCGGTTGCCCAGTCTTCTGTTGTCGAGTCTTCGGTTGTCGAGTCTTCGGTCGCCGAGCCTTCGGTGGCCGAGCCTTCGGTCGCCGAGTCTTCGGTCGCCGAGCCTTCGGTCGCCGAGCCTTAGGTCGCCGAGTCTTCGGTCGCCGAGTCTTAGGTTGCCGAGTCTTAGGTTGCCGAGTCTTCGGTTGCCGAGTCTACGGTTGCCGAGTCTTCGGTTGTCGAGTCTTCGGTTGCCGAGTCTTCGGTTGCCGAGTCTTCGGTTGCCGAGTCTTCGGTTACCAAGTCTTCGGTTGCCGAGTCTTCGGTTGCCGAGTCTTCGGTAGCCGAGTCTTCGGTTGCCAAGTCTTCGGTTGCCGAGTCTTCGATTTCCGAGTCTTCGAGTGCCCAGTCTTCGGTTGCCGAGTCTTCGGTTGCCGTGTCTTCGGTTGCCGACTCTTCGGTTGCCGACTCTTCGGTTGCCGAGTCTTCGGTTGCCGAGTCTTCGGTTGCCGAGTCTTCGGTTGCCGAGTCTTCGGTTGCCGAGTCTTCGGTTGCCGAGTCTTCGGTTGCCGAGTCTTCGGTTACCGATTCTTCGATTGCCGAGTCTTAGGTTGCCGAGTCTTAGGTTGCCGAGTCTTCGGTTGCCGAGTCATCGGTTGTCGAGCCTTCGGTTGCCGAGCCTTCGGTTGCCGCGCCTTCGGATGCCGCGCCTTCGGTCGCCGAGCCTTCGGTCGCCGTGCCTTCGGTCGCCGAGCCTTCGGTGGCCGAGCCTTCGGTCGCCGAGCCTTCGGTTGCCGAGTCTTCGGTTGCCGTGTCTTCGGTTGCCGACTCTTCGGTTGCCGAGTCTTCGGTTGCCGAGTCTTCGGTTGCCGAGTCTTCGGTTGCCGAGTCTTCGGTTGCCGAGTCTTCGGTGTCCGAGTCTTCGGTATCCGAGTCTTCGGTTGCCGAGTCTTCGGTTGCCGAGTCTTCGGTTGCCGAGTCTTCGGTTGCCGAGTCTTCGGTTACCGATTCTTCGATTGCCGAGTCTTAGGTTGCCGAGTCTTAGGTTGCCGACTCTTCGGTTGTCGAGCCTTCGGTTGCCGAGCCTTCGGTTGCCGAGTCTTCGGTTGCCGAGCGTTCGGTAGCCGAGTCTTCGGTTGACCAGTCTTCGGTTGCCGAGTCTTCGGTTGTCGAGCCTTCGGTTGCCGAGCCTTCGGTTGCCGAGTCTTCGGTTGCCGAGCGTTCGGTAGCCGACTCTTCGGTTGCCGAGTCTTCGGTTGCCGAGTCTTCGGTTGTCGAGCCTTCGGTTGCCGAGCCTTCGGTTGCCGAGTCTTCGGTTGCCGAGCTTTCGGTAGCCGAGTCTTCGGTTGCCGAGTCTTCGGTTGCCGAGTCTTCGGTATCCGAGTCTTCGGTTGCCGAGCCTTCGGTCGCCGAGCCTTCGGTCGCCGAGCCTTCGGTCGCCGAGCCTTCGGTCGCCGAGCCTTCGGTCGCCGAGTCTTCGGTCGCCGAGTCTTCGGTTGCCGAGTCTTCGGTTGCCGAATCTTTATTTGACGAGTCTTCGGTCGCCGAGCCTTCTGTCGCCGAGCCTTCGGTCGCCGAGTCTTCGGTTGCCGTGTCTTCGGTTGCCGACTCTTCGGTTGCCGAGTCTTCGGTTGCCGAGTCTTCGCTTGACGAGTCTTCGGCTGCCGAGTCTTCGGTTGACCAGTCTTCGGTTGCCGAGTCTTCGGTTGCCGAGTCTTCGGTTGCCGAGTCTTCGGTTACCAAGTCTTCGGTTGCCGAGTCTTCGGTTGCCGAGTCTTCGGTAGCCGAGTCTTCGGTTGCCAAGTCTTTGGTCGACGAGTCTTCGGTCGCCGAGGCTTCGGTCGCCGAGCCTTCGGTCGCCGAGCCTTTGGTCGCCGAGCCTTCGGTCGCCGAGCCTTCGGTCGCCGAGTCTTCGGTCGCCGAGTCTTCGGTTGCCGAGTCTTCGGTTGCCGTGTCTTCGGTTGCCGACTCTTCGGTTGCCGAGTTTTCGGTTGCCGAGTCTTCGGTTGCCGAGTCTTCGGTTGCCGAGTCTTCGGTTGCCGAGTCTTCGGTTGCCGAGTCTTCGGTATCCGAGTCTTCGGTCGCCGAGCCTTCGGTCGCCGAGCCTTCGGTGGCCGAGCCTTCGGTCGCCGAGCCTTCGGTCGCCGAGCCTTCGGTCGCCGAGCCTTCTGTCGCCGAGCCTTCGGTCGCCGAGTCTTCGGTTGCCGTGTCTTCGGTTGCCGACTCTTCGGTTGCCGAGTCTTCGGTTGCCGAGTCTTCGGTTGACGAGTCTTCGGCTGCCGAGTCTTCGGTTGACCAGTTTTCGGTTGCCGAGTCTTCGGTTGCCGAGTCTTCGGTTACCGAGTCTTCGGTTGCCGAGTCTTCGGTTGCCGAGTCTTCGGTTGCGGAGTCTTCGGTTGCCGAGTCTTCGGTTACCGAGTCTTCGGTTGCCTACTCTTCGGATGCCGAGTCTTCGGTTGCCGAGTCTTCGGTTGCCGAGTCATCGGTTGTCGAGCCTTCGGTTGCCGAGCCTTCGGTTGCCGCGCCTTCGGATGCCGCACCTTCGGTGGCCGAGCCTTCGGTCGCCGAGCCTTCGGTCGCCGAGCCTTCGGTCGCCGAGCCTTCGGTCGCCGAGTCTTCGGTCGCCGAGTCTTCGGTTGCCGAGTCTTCGGTTGCCGTGTCTTCGGTTGCCGACTCTTCGGTTGCCGATTCTTCGGTTGCCGAGTCTTCGGTTGCCGAGTCTTCGGTTGCCGAGTCTTCGGTTGCCGAGTCTTCGGTTGCCGAGTCTTCGGTTGCCGAGTCTTCGGTTGCCGAGTCTTCGGTTGCCGAGTCTTCGGTTACCGAGTCTTCGGTTGCCGAGTCTTCGGTAGCCGAGTCTTCGGTTGCCAAGTCTTCGGTCGACGAGCCTTCGGTCGCCGAGTCTTCGGTCGCCGAGGCTTCGGTCGCCGAGCCTTCGGTGGCCGAGCCTTCGGTCGCCGAGCCTTCGGTCGCCGAGCCTTCGGTCGCCGAGCCTTCGGTCGCCGAGCCTTCGGTCGCAGAGCCTTCGGTCGCCGAGTCTTCGGTTGCCGTGTCTTCGGTTGCCGACTCTTCGGTTGCCGAGTTTTCGGTTGCCGACTCTTCGGTTGCCGAGTCTTCGGTTGCCGAGTCTTCGGTATCCGAGTCTTCGGTCGCCGAGCCTTCGGTCGCCGAGCCTTCGGTGGCCGAGCCTTCGGTCGCCGAGCCTTCGGTCGCCGAGCCTTCGGTCGCCGAGTCTTCGGTCGCCGAGTCTTCGGTCGCCGAGTCTTCGGTTGCCGTGTCTTCGGTTGCCGACTCTTCGGTTGCCGAGTCTTCGGTTGCCGAGTCTTCGGTTGCCGAGTCTTCGGTTGCCGAGTCTTCGGTTGCCGAGTCTTCGGTTGCCGAGTCTTCGGTTGCCGAGTCTTCGGTTGCCGAGTCTTCGGTTGCCGAGTCTTCGGTTGCCGAGTCTTCGGTTGCCGAGTCTTCGGTTGCCGTGTCTTCGGTTGCCGTGTCTTCGGTTGCCGACTCTTCGGTTGCCCAGTCTTCGTTTGCCGAGTCTTCGGTTGCCGAGTCTTCGGTTGCCGAGTCTTCGGTTGCCGAGTCTTCGGTTGCCGAGTCTTCGGTTGCCGATTCTTCGATTGCCGAGTCTTAGGTTGCCGAGTCTTAGGTTGCCTACTCTTCGGATGCCGAGTCTTCGGTTGCCGAGTCTTCGGTTGCCGAGTCATCGGTTGTCGAGCCTTCGGTTGCCGAGCCTTCGGTTGCCGCGCCTTCGGATGCCGCACCTTCGGTCGCCGTGCCTTCGGTCGCCGAGCCTTCGGTGGCCGAGCCTTCGGTCGCCGAGCCTTCGGTCGCCGAGCCTTCGGTCGCCGAGCCTTCGGTCGCCGAGTCTTCGGTCGCCGAGTCTTCGGTCGCCGAGTCTTCGGTTGCCGTGTCTTCGGTTGCCGACTCTTCGGTTGCCGAGTCTTCGGTTGCCGAGTCTTCGGTTGCCGAGTCTTCGGTTGCCGAGTCTTCGGTTGCCGAGTCTTCGGTCGCCGAGCCTTCGGTCGCCGAGCCTTCGGTCGCCGAGTCTTCGGTCGCCGTGTCTTCGGTTGCCGACTCTTCGGTTGCCGGGTCTTCGGTTGCCGAGTCTTCGGTCTCCGAGTCTTCGGTTGCCGAGTCTTCGGTTGCCGAGTCTTCGGTTGCCGAGTCTTCGGTTGCCGAGTCTTCGGTTGTCGAGCCTTCGGTTGCCGAGCATTCGGTTGCCGCGCCTTCGGATGCCGCGCCTTCGGTCGCCAAGCCTTCGGTCGCCGTGCCTTCGGTCGCCGAGCCTTCGGTCGCCGAGTCTTCGGTTGCCGAGTCTTCGGCTGCCGAGTCTTCGGTTGCCCAGTCTTCTGTTGTCGAGTCTTCGGTTGTCGAGTCTTCGGTCGCCGAGCCTTCGGTGGCCGAGCCTTCGGTCGCCGAGTCTTCGGTCGCCGAGCCTTCGGTCGCCGAGCCTTCGGTCGCCGAGTCTTCGGTCGCCGAGTCTTAGGTTGCCGAGTCTTAGGTTGCCGAGTCTTCGGTTGCCGAGTCTACGGTTGCCGAGTCTTCGGTTGTCGAGTCTTCGGTTGCCGAGTCTTCGGTTGCCGAGTCTTCGGTTGCCGAGTCTTCGGTTACCGAGTCTTCGGTTGCCGAGTCTTCGGTTGCCGAGTCTTCGGTAGCCGAGTCTTCGGTTGCCGAGCCTTCGGTCGCCGAGTCTTCGGTTGCCGTGTCTTCGGTTGCCGACTCTTCGGTTGCCGAGTCTTTGGTTGCCGAGCCTTCGTTAGCCGAGTCTTCGTTCGCCGAGCCTTCGGTAGCCGAGTCTTCGGTCGCCGAGCCTTCGGTACCCGAGCCTTCGGTCGCCGAGTCTTCGGTCGCCGAGTCTTCGGTCGACGAGTCTTCGGCTGCCGAGTCTTCGGTTGACCAGTCTTCGGTTGCCGAGTCTTCGGTTGCCGAGTCTTCGGTTGACCAGTCTTCGGTCGCCGAGTCTTCGGTCGCCGAGTCTTCGATCGCCGAGCCTTCGGTCGCCGAGCCTTCGGTGGCCGAGCCTTCGGTGGCCGAACCTTCGGTCGCCGAGTCTTCGGTATCCGAGTCTTCGGTTGCCGAGTCTTCGGTTGCCGAGTCTTCGGTTGCCGAGTCTTCGGTTGCCGAGTCTTCGATTTCCGAGTCTTCGAGTGCCGAGTCTTCGGTTGCCGAGTCTTCGGTTGCCGAGTCTTCGGTTGCCGAGTCTTCGGTTGCCGTGTCTTCGGTTGCCGACTCTTCGGTTGCCGACTCTTCGGTTGCCGAGTCTTCGGTTGCCGAGTCTTCGGTTGCCGAGTCTTCGGTTGCCGAGTCTTCGGTTGCCGAGTCTTCGATTGCCGAGTCTTAGGTTGCCGACTCTTCGGATGCCGAGTCTTCGGTTGCCGAGTCTTCGGTTGCCGAGTCATCGGTTGTCGAGCCTTCGGTTGCCGAGCCTTCGGTTGCCGCGCCTTCGGATGCCGCGCCTTCGGTCGCCGAGCCTTCGGTCGCCGTGCCTTCGGTCGCCGAGCCTTCGGTGGCCGAGCCTTCGGTCGCCGAGCCTTCGGTTGCCGAGTCTTCGGTTGCCGAGTCTTCGGTGTCCGAGCCTTCGGTCGCCGAGTCTTCGGTTGCCGTGTCTTCGGTTGCCGACTCTTCGGTTGCCGAGTCTTCGGTTGCCGAATCTTCGCTTGACGAGTCTTCGGCTGCCGAGTCTTCGGTTGACCAGTCTTCGGTTGCCGAGTCTTCGGTTGCCGAGTCTTCGGTTGCCGAGTCTTCGGTTACCGAGTCTTCGGTTGCCGAGTCTTCGGTTTCCGAGTCTTCGGTAGCCGAGTCTTCGGTTGCCAAGTCTTTGGTCGACGAGTCTTCGGTCGCCGAGGCTTCGGTCGCCGAGCCTTCGGTCGCCGAGCCTTCGGTCGCCGAGCCTTCGGTCGCCAGGCCTTCGGTCGCCGAGCCTTCGGTCGCCGAGCCTTCGGTCGCCGAGTCTTCGGTCGCCGAGTCTTCGGTTGCCGAGTCTTCGGTTGCCGAGTCTTCGGTTGCCGAGTCTTCGATTTCCGAGTCTTCGAGTGCCGAGTCTTCGGTTGCCGAGTCTTCGGTTGCCGAGTCTTCGGTTGCCGAGTCTTCGGTTGCCGTGTCTTCGGTTGCCGACTCTTCGGTTGCCGACTCTTCGGTTGCCGAGTCTTCGGTTGCCGAGTCTTCGGTTGCCGAGTCTTCGGTTGCCGAGTCTTCGGTTGCCGAGTCTTCGATTGCCGAGTCTTAGGTTGCCGACTCTTCGGATGCCGAGTCTTCGGTTGCCGAGTCTTCGGTTGCCGAGTCATCGGTTGTCGAGCCTTCGGTTGCCGAGCCTTCGGTTGCCGCGCCTTCGGATGCCGCGCCTTCGGTCGCCGTGCCTTCGGTCGCCGAGCCTTCGGTGGCCGAGCCTTCGGTCGCCGAGCCTTCGGTTGCCGAGTCTTCGGTTGCCGAGTCTTCGGTGTCCGAGTCTTCGGTATCCGAGTCTTCCGTTGCCGAGCCTTCGGTCGCCGAGCCTTCGGTCGCCGAGTCTTCGATTGCCGTGTCTTCGGTTGCCGACTCTTCGGTTGCCGAGTCTTCGGTTGCCGAGTCTTCGGTTGCCGAGTCTTCGGTTGCCGAGTCTTCGGTGTCCGAGTCTTCGGTATCCGAGTCTTCGGTTGCCGAGTCTTCGGTTGCCGAGTCTTCGGTTGCCGAGTCTTCGGTTGCCGAGTCTTCGGTTACCGATTCTTCGATTGCCGAGTCTTAGGTTGCCGAGTCTTAGGTTGCCGACTCTTCGGTTGCCGAGTCTTCGGTTGCCGAGTCTTCGGTTGTCGAGCCTTCGGTTGCCGAGCCTTCGGTTGCCGAGTCTTCGGTTGCCGAGCGTTCGGTAGCCGAGTCTTCGGTTGACCAGTCTTCGGTTGCCGAGTCTTCGGTTGTCGAGCCTTCGGTTGTCGAGCCTTCGGTTGCCGAGTCTTCGGTAGCCGACTCTTCGGTTGCCGAGTCTTCGGTTGCCGAGTCTTCGGTTGCCGAGTCTTCGGTTGTCGAGCCTTCGGTTGCCGAGTCATCGGTTGCCGAGCTTTCGGTAGCCGAGTCTTCGGTTGCCGAGTCTTCGGTTGCCGAGTCTTCGGTTGCCGAGTCTTCGGTATCCGAGTCTTCGGTCGCCGAGCCTTCGGTCGCCGAGCCTTCGGTGGCCGAGCCTTCGGTCGCCGAGCCTTCGGTCGCCGAGCCTTCGGTCGCCGAGTCTTCGGTCGCCGAGTCTTCGGTTGCCGAGTCTTCGGTTGCCGAGTCTTCGGTTGCCGAGTCTTCGGTTGCCGAGTCTTCGGTTGCCGAATCTTTGGTTGACGAGTCTTCGGTCGCCGAGCCTTCTGTCGCCGAGCCTTCGGTCGCCGAGTCTTCGGTTGCCGTGTCTTCGGTTGCCGTCTCTTCGGTTGCCGAGTCTTCGGTTGCCGAATCTTCGCTTGACGAGTCTTCGGCTGCCGAGTCTTCGGTTGACCAGTCTTCGGTTGCCGAGTCTTCGGTTGCCGAGTCTTCGGTTACCGAGTCTTCGGTTGCCGAGTCTTCGGTTTCCGAGTCTTCGGTAGCCGAGTCTTCGGTTGCCAAGTCTTTGGTCGACGAGTCTTCGGTCGCCGAGGCTTCGGTCGCCGAGCCTTCGGTCGCCGAGCCTTCGGTCGCCGAGCCTTCGGTCGCCGAGCCTTCGGTCGCCGAGCCTTCGGTCGCCGAGCCTTCGGTCGCCGAGTCTTCGGTCGCCGAGTCTTCGGTTGCCGAGTCTTCGGTTGCCGTGTCTTCGGTTGCCGACTCTTCGGTTGCCGAGTTTTCGGTTGCCGAGTCTTCGGTTGCCGAGTCTTCGGTTGCCGAGTCTTCGGTTGCCGAGTCTTCGGTATCCGAGTCTTCGGTCGCCGAGCCTTCGGTCGCCGAGCCTTCGGTGGCCGAGCCTTCGGTCGCCGAGCCTTCGGTCGCCGAGCCTTCGGTCGCCGAGCCTTCGGTCGCCGAGTCTTCGGTCGCCGAGTCTTCGGTTGCCGAGTCTTCGGTTGCCGAGTCTTCGGTTGCCGTGTCTTCGGTTGCCGACTCTTCGGTTGCCGAGTCTTCGGTTGCCGAGTCTTCGGTTGCCGAGTCTTCGGTTGCCGAGTCTTCGGTTGCCGAGTCTTCGGTGGCCGAGTCTTCGGTTGCCGAGTCTTCGGTCGACGAGTCTTCGGTCGCCGAGTCTTCGGTCGCCGAGGCTTCGGTCGCCGAGGCTTCGGTCGCCGAGCCTTCGGTGGCCGAGCCTTCGGTCGCCGAGCCTTCGGTCGCCGAGCCTTCGGTCGCCGAGTCTTCGGTTGCCGTGTCTTCGGTTGCCGACTCTTCGGTTGCCGAGTTTTCGGTTGCCGACTCTTCGGTTGCCGAGTCTTCGGTTGCCGAGTCTTCGGTCGCCGAGCCTTCGGTCGCCGAGCCTTCGGTGGCCGAGCCTTCGGTCGCCGAGCCTTCGGTCGCCGAGTCTTCGGTTGCCGTGTCTTCGGTTGCCGACTCTTCGGTTGCCGAGTTTTCGGTTGCCGACTCTTCGGTTGCCGAGTCTTCGGTCGCCGAGCCTTCGGTCGCCGAGCCTTCGGTCGCCGAGCCTTCGGTCGCCGAGTCTTCGGTTGCCGAGTCTTCGGTTGCCGTGTCTTCGGTTGCCGACTCTTCGGTTGCCGAGTCTTCGGTTGCCGAGTCTTCGGTTGCCGAGTCTTCGGTTGCCGAGTCTTCGGTTGCCGAGTCATCGGTTGTCGAGCCTTCGGTTGCCGAGCCTTCGGTTGCCGCGCCTTCGGATGCCGCACCTTCGGTCGCCGAGCCTTCGGTCGCCGTGCCTTCGGTCGCCGAGCCTTCGGTGGCCGAGCCTTCGGTCGCCGAGCCTTCGGTCGCCGAGCCTTCGGTCGCCGAGTCTTCGGTTGCCGAGTCTTCGGTTGCCGTGTCTTCGGTTGCCGACTCTTCGGTTGCCGAGTCTTCGGTTGCCGAGTCTTCGGTTGCCGAGTCTTCGGTTGCCGAGCCTTCGGTTGCCGCGCCTTCGGATGCCGCACCTTCGGTCGCCGAGCCTTCGGTCGCCGTGCCTTCGGTCGCCGAGCCTTCGGTGGCCGAGCCTTCGGTCGCCGAGCCTTCGGTCGCCGAGCCTTCGGTCGCCGAGCCTTCGGTCGCCGAGTCTTCGGTCGCCGAGTCTTCGGTCGCCGAGTCTTCGGTTGCCGAGTCTTCGGTTGCCGTGTCTTCGGTTGCCGACTCTTCGGTTGCCGAGTCTTCGGTTGCCGACTCTTCGGTTGCCGAGTCTTCGGTTGCCGAGTCTTCGGTCGCCGAGCCTTCGGTCGCCGAGCCTTCGGTCGCCGAGTCTTCGGTCGCCGTGTCTTCGGTTGCCGACTCTTCGGTTGCCGGGTCTTCGGTTGCCGAGTCTTCGGTTGCCGAGTCTTCGGTTGCCGAGTCTTCGGTTGCCGAGTCTTCGGTTGCCGAGTCTTCGGTTGCCGAGTCTTCGGTTGCCGAGTCTTCGGTTGTCGAGCCTTCGGTTGCCGAGCATTCGGTTGCCGCGCCTTCGGATGCCGCGCCTTCGGTCGCCAAGCCTTCGGTCGCCGTGCCTTCGGTCGCCGAGCCTTCGGTCGCCGAGTCTTCGGTTGCCGAGTCTTCGGCTGCCGAGTCTTCGGTTGCACAGTCTTCTGTTGTCGAGTCTTCGGTTGTCGAGTCTTCGGTCGCCGAGCCTTCGGTCGCCGAGTCTTCGGTCGCCGAGCCTTCGGTCGCCGAGCCTTCGGTCGCCGAGTCTTCGGTCGCCGAGTCTTAGGTTACCGAGTCTTAGGTTGCCGAGTCTTCGGTTGCCGAGTCTACGGTTGCCGAGTCTTCGGCTGTCGAGTCTTCGGTTGCCGAGTCTTCGGTTGCCGAGTCTTCGGTTGCCGAGTCTTCGGTTGCCGAGTCTTCGGTTGCCGAGTCTTCGGTAGCCGAGTCTTCGGTTGCCAAGTCTTCGGTCGCAGAGTCTTCGGTCGCCGAGTCTTCGGTCGCCGAGTCTTCGGTCGCCGAGGCTTCGGTCGCCGAGCCTTCGGTCGCCGAACCTTCGGTCGCCGAGCCTTCGGTCGCCGAGCCTTCGGTTGCCGAGTTTTCGGTTGCCGAGTCTTTGGTTGCCGAGCCTTCGTTAGCCGAGTCTTCGGTCGCCGAGCCTTCGGTAGCCGAGTCTTCGGTCGCCGAGCCTTCGGTACCCGAGCCTTCGGTCGCCGAGTCTTCGGTCGCCGAGTCTTCGGTCGACGAGTCTTCGTCTGCCGAGTCTTCGGTTGACCAGTCTTCGGTTGCCGAGTCTTCGGTTGCCGAGTCTTCGGTTGCCGAGTCTTCTTTTGCCGAGTCTTCGGTCGCCGAGTCTTCGGTTGACGAGTCTTCGGCTGCCGAGTCTTCGGTTGACCAGTCTTCGGTCGCCGAGTCTTCGGTCGCCGAGTCTTCGATCGCCGAGCCTTCGGTCGTCGAGCCTTCGGTGGCCGAGCCTTCGGTGGCCGAACCTTCGGTCGCCGAGTCTTCGGTTGCCGAGTCTTCGGTTGCCGAGTCTTCGGTTGCCGAGTCTTCGGTATCCGAGTCCTCGGTATCCGAGTCTTCTGTTGCCGAGTCTTCGGTTGCCGAGTCTTCGGTTGCCGAGTCTTCGGTTGCCGAGTCTTAGGTTGCCGAGTCTTCGGTCGCCGAGTCTTCGGTTGCCGAGTCTTCGGTTGCCGTGTCTTCGGTTGCCGACTCTTCGGTTGCCGAGTCTTCGGTTGCCGAGTCTTCGGTTGCCGAGTCTTCGGTTGCCGAGTGTTCGGTTGCCGAGTCTTCGGTTGCCGAGTCTTCGGTATCCGAGTCTTCGGTATCCGAGTCTTCAGTTGCCGAGTCTTCGGTTGCCGAGTCTTCGGTTGCCGAGTCTTCGGTTGCCGAGTCTTCGGTTACCGATTCTTCGATTGCCGAGTCTTAGGTTGCCGAGTCTTAGGTTGCTGACTCTTCGGTTGCCGAGTCTTCGGTTGTCGAGCCTTCGGTTGCCGAGCCTTCGGTTGCCGCGCCTTCGGATGCCGCGCCTTCGGTCGCCGAGCCTTCGGTCGCCGTGCCTTCGGTCGCCGAGCCTTCGGTCGCCGAGTCTTCGGTTGCCGAGTCTTCGGCTGCCGAGTCTTCGGTTGCCCAGTCTTCTGTTGTCGAGTCTTGGGTTGTCGAATTCTCGGTGACGAGGTTCCGGGGTTCGAATTTTCGACATCGATGTCTTGGTCTGGGATTTCCGGTGTGGGGTCCTCGGTGTGGAGTTTTCGGGTGTTGAGGTTTCGGTGTTGGGTCCTTGGCAACGGAAGGCTCGGCAACCGAATACTTGGCGACCGAAGACTCGGCGACCGAAGGCTCGGCGGCCGAAGGCTCGGGGACCGATGGCTCGGCGACCGAAGGCTCGGCGACCGAAGGCTCGGCGACCGAAGGCTCGGCGACCAAAGGCTCGGCGACCGAAGACTCGGTGACCGAAAACTCGGCGACCGAAAACTCGGCGACCGAAGACTCGGCAACCGAAGACTCGGCAACCGATGACTCGGCAACCGAAGACTCGGCAACCGAAGACTCGGCAACCGAAGGCTGGTCAACCGAAGACTCGGCAGCCGAAGACTCGCGACCGAAGGCTCGGCGACCGAAGGCTCGGCGACCGAAGGCACGGCGACCGAAGGCTCGGCGACCGAAGGCGTGGCATCCGAAGGCGCGGCAACCGAAGGCGCGGCAACCGAAGGCTCGACAACCGAAGGCTCGACAACCGAAGACTCGGCAACCGAAGACTCGGCAACCGAAGACTCGGCAACCGAAGACTCGGCAACCGAAGACTCGGCAACCGAAGACTCGGCAACCGAAGACTCGGCAACCGAAGACTCGGCAACCTAAGACTCGGCAACCTAAGACTCGGAAACCGAAGACTCGGCAACCGAAGACTCGACAACAGAAGACTGGGCAACCGAAGACTGGGCAGCCGAAGACTCGGCAACCGAAGACTCGGCGACCGAAGGCTCGGCGACCGAACGCACGGCGACCGAAGGCTCGGCGACCGAAGGCGCGGCATCCCAAAGCGCGGCAACCGAAGGCTCGACAACCGAAGGCTCGACAACCGAAGACTCGGCAACCGAAGACTCGGCAACCGAAGAGTCGGCAACCTAAGACTCGGCAACCTAAGACTCGGCAACCTAAGACTCGGCAATCGAAGAATCGGTAACCGAAGACTCGGCAACCGAAGACTCGGCAACCGAAGACTCGGCAACTGAAGACTCGGATACCGAGGACTCGGATACCGAAGACTCGGCAACCGAAGACTCGGCAACCGAAGACTCGGCAACCGAAGACTCGGCAACCGAAGACTCGGCAACCGAAGACTCGGCAACCGAAGACTCGGCAACCGAAGAGTCGGCAACCGAAGAGGCAGCAACCGAAGACTCGGCAACCGAAGACTCGGCGACCGAAGGCTCGGCAACCTAAGACTCGGCAACCGAAGACTCGGCAACCGAAGACTCGGCAACCGAAGACTCGGCAACCGAAGATTCGGCAACCGAAGACTCGGCGACCGAAGACTCGGCGACCGAAGGCTCGGCGACCGAAGGCTCGGCGATCGAAGACTCGGCGACCGAAGACTTGCCAACCGAAGAATCGGCTACCGAAGACTCGGCAACCGAAGACTCCGCAAAAGAAGACTCGGCAACCGAAGACTCGGCAACCGAAGACTCGGCAACCGAAGACTCGGCAACCGAAGACTGGTCAACCGAAGACTCGGCAGCCGAAGACTCGTCAACCGAAGACTCGGCGACCGAAGACTCGGCGACCAAAAGGGTCGGCTACCGAAGGCTCGGCGACCGAAGACTCGGCTACCGAAGGCTCGGCGACCGAAGACTCGGCTAACGAAGGCTCGGCAACCAAAGACTCGGCAACCGAAAACTCGGCGACCGAAGGCTCGGCGACCGAAGGCTCGGCGACCGAAGGCTCGGCAACCGAAGGCTCGGTGACCGAAGGCTCGGCGACCGAAGGCTCGGCGACCGAAAGCTCGGCGACCGAGGGCACGGCGACCGAAGGCTCGGCGACCGAAGGCGCGGCATCCGAAGGCGCGGCAACCGAAGGCTCGGCAACCGAAGGCTCGGCGACCGAAGGCTCGGCGACCGAAGGCTCGGCGACCGAAAGCTCGAAGACCGAGGGCACGGCGACCGAAGGCTCGGCGACCGAAGGCGCGGCATCCGAAGGCGCGGAAACCGAAGGCTCGGCAATCGAAGGCTCGGCAACCGAAGGCTCGACAACCGAAGGCTCGACAAACAAAGGCTCGGCAACCGAAGGCTCGGCAACCGAAGGCTCGGCGACCGAAAGCTCGGCGACCGAGGGCACGGCGACCGAAGGCCCGGCATCCGAAGGCGCGGCAACCGAAGGCTCGGCAATCGAAGGCTCGGCAACCGAAGGCTCGACAACCGAAGGCTCGGCAACCGAAGGCTCGGCAACCGAAGGCTCGGCAACCGAAGGCTCGGCAACCGAAGACTCGGCAACCAAAGACTCGTCAACCGAAGGCTCGACTACCGAAGGCTCGACAACCGAAGGCTCGACAACCGAAGGCTCGACAACCGAAGGCTCGACTACCGAAGGCTCGACAACCGAGGACTCGACAACCGAGGACTCGACAACCGAAGACTCGACAACCGAAGACTCGACAACCGAAGACTCGACAACCGAAGACTGGGCAACCGAAGACTCGGCAGCCGAAGGCGCTGCAACCGAAGGCTCGGCAACCGAAGGCTCGACAACCGAAGACTCGGCAACCGAAGACTCGGCAACCGAAGAGTCGGCAACCTAAGACTCGGCAACCTAAGACTCGGCAATCGAAGAATCGGTAACCGAAGACTCGGCAACCGAAGACTCGGCAACCGAAGACTCGGCAACCGAAGACTCGGATACCGAAGACTCGGATAGCGAAGACTCGGATACCGAAGACTCGGCAACCGAAGACTCGGCACCGAAGACTCGGCAACCAAAGACTCGGCAACCGAAGACTCGGCAATCGAAGACTCGGCAACCGAAGACTCGGCAACCGAAGACTCGGCAACCGAAGACTCGGCAACCGAAGACTCGGCAAGCGAAGACTCGGCAACCGAAGACTCGGCGTCCGAAGGTTCGGCGACCGAAGGCTCGGCCACCGAAGGCTCGGCCACCGAAGGCTCGGCGACCGAAGGCTCGGCGATCGAAGACTCGGCGACCGAAGACTCGGCGACCGAAGACTCGGCAACCGAAGACTCGGCTACCGAAGACTCGGCAAGCGAAGACTCGGCAAAAGAAGACTCGGCAACCGAAGACTCGGCAACCGAAGACTCGGCAACCGAAGACTCGGCAACCGAAGACTGGTCAACTGAAGACTCGGCAGCCGACGACTCGTCAACCGAAGACTCGGCGACCGAAGACTCGGCGACCGAAGGCTCGGCTACCGAAGGCTCGGCGACCGAAGACTCGGCTACCGAAGGCTCGGCGACCGAAGACTCGGCTAACGAAGGCTCGGCAACCAAAGACTCGGCAACCGAAAACTCGGCAACCGAAGGCTCGGCGAATGAAGGCTCGGCGACCGAAGGCTCGGCAACCGAAGGCTCGGCGACCGAAGGCTCGGCGACCGAAAGCTCGGCGACCGAGGGCACGGCGACCGAAGGCTCGGCGACCGAAGGCGCCGCATCCGAAGGCGCGGCAACCGAAGGCTCGGCAATCGAAGGCTCGGCAACCGAAGACTCGGATACCGAAGACTCGACAACCGAAGGCTCGGCAACCGAAGGCTCGGCAACCGAAGGCTCGGCAACCGAAGACTCGGCAACCGAAGACTCGGCAACCGAAGACTCGGCAACCCAAGACTCGGCAACCCAAGACTCGGCAACCGAAGACTCGGCAACCGAAGACCCGGATACCGAAGACTCGGATACCGAAGACTCGGCAACCGAAGACTCGGTAACCGAAGACTCGGCAACCGAAGACTCGGCAACCGAAGACTCGGCAACCCAAGACTCGGCAACCGAAGACTCGGCAACCGAAGACTCGGCAACCGAAGACTCGGCAACCGAAGACTCGGCAACCGAAGACTCGGCAACCGAAGACTCGGCAACCGAAGACTCGGCGACCGAAGGTTCGGCCACCGAAGGCTCGGCCACCGAAGGCTCGGCCACCGAAGGCTCGGCGACCGAAGGCTCGGCGATTGAAGACTCGGCGACCGAAGACTCGGCGACCGAAGACTGGTCAACCGAAGACTCGGCAGCCGAAGACTCGTCAACCGAAGACTCGGCGACCGAGGACTCGGCAAAAGAAGTCTCGGCAACCGAAGACTCGGCAACCGAAGACTCGGCAACCGAAGACTCGGCAACCGAAGACTCGGCAACTGAAGGCTGGTCAACCGAAGACTCGGCAGCCGAAGACTCGTCAACCGAAGACTCGGCGACCGAAGACTCGGCGACCGAAGGCTCGGCTACCGAAGGCTCGGCGACCGAAGACTCGGCTACCGAAGGCTCGGCGACCGAAGACTCGGCTAACGAAGGCTCTGCAACCAAAGACTCGGCAACCGAAAACTCGGCAACCGAAGGCTCGGCGACCGAAGGCTCGGCGACCGAAGGCTCGGCAACCGCAGGCTCGGCGACCGAAGCCTCGGCGACCGAAGGCTCGGCGACCGAAAGCTCGGCGACCGAGGGCACGGCGACCGAAGGCTCGGCGACCGAAGGCGCGGCATCCGAAGGCGCGGCAACCGAAGGCTCGGCAATCGAAGGCTCGGCAACCGAAGGCTCGACAACCGAAGGCTCGACAACCGAAGACTCGACAACCGAAGACTCGAGCCCCAAGACCCACATATGAAGACCCGAAACGAAACCTCGACACCCGAATACACCAAATCGAAAATTCGACGTCGAAAATCCGACGTCGAATATTCGACGTCGAAAATTCGACATCGAAAATTCGACATCGAACATTCGTCATCAAAAATTCGACACCAAAAATACGACCTCAAAAATTCGACCTCGAGAATTCTACATCGAAAATTCCTCATCGAAAATTCGTGATCGAAAACTCGACATGGAAAATTCGACATGGAAAATTCGACATGGAAAATTCGACACCCGAAACCTCGACACCCGAAACCTCGACACTCGAAACCTCGACACCCAAAACCTCGATACCCAAAACCTCGACACCCGAAAAAAGGAAACGGAGGACCCAACACCGAAACCTCAACACCCGAAAACTCCACACCGAGGACCCCACACCGGAAATCCCAGACCAAGACGTCGATGTCGAAAATTCGAACCCCGGAACCTCGTCACCGAGAATTCGACAACCCAAGACTCGGCAACCGAAGACTCGGCAACCGAAGACTCGGCAACCGAAGACTCGGCAACCGAAGACTCGGCAACCGAAGACTCGGCAACCGAAGACTCGGCAACCAAAGACTCGGCAACCGAAGACTCGGCAACCGAAGGCTCGGCGACCGAAGACTCGGCTTCGAAAACTCGACATGGAAAATTCGACATGGAAAATTCGACATGGAAAATTCGACACCCGAAACCTCGA
The DNA here is from genome assembly GCA_030765045.1 of Tenodera sinensis. NCBI lineage: Eukaryota > Metazoa > Arthropoda > Insecta > Mantodea > Mantidae > Tenodera > Tenodera sinensis. The sequence goes on along the minus strand of CM060964.1, from coordinate 354,915,657 downwards.
CACCCGAAACCTCGACACTCGAAACCTCGACACCCAAAACCTCGATACCCAAAACCTCGACACCCGAAAAAAGGAAACGGAGGACCCAACACCGAAACCTCAACACCCGAAAACTCCACACCGAGGACCCCACACCGGAAATCCCAGACCAAGACATCGATGTCGAAAATTCGAACCCCGGAACCTCGTCACCGAGAATTCGACAACCCAAGACTCGACAACAGAAGACTGGGCAACCGAAGACTCGGCAGCCGAAGACTCGGCAACCGAAGACTCGGCGACCGAAGGCTCGGCGACCGAAGGCACGGCGACCGAAGGCTCGGCGACCGAAGGCGCGGCATCCCAAGGCGCGGCAACCGAAGGCTCGACAACCGAAGACTCGGCAACCGAAGAGTCGGCAACCTAAGACTCGGCAACCTAAGACTCGGCAATCGAAGAATCGGTAACCGAAGACTCGGCAACCGAAGACTCGGCAACCGAAGACTCGGCAACCGAAGACTCGGCAACCGAAGACTCGGCAACCGAAGACTCGGCAACCGAAGACTCGGCAACCGAAGACTCGGCAACCGAAGACTCGGCAACCGAAGACTCGGCAACCGAAGAGTCGGCAACCGAAGACACGGCAACTGAAGACTCGGCAACCGAAGACTCGGCGACCGAAGACTGGTCAACCGAAGACTCGGCAGCCGAAGACTCGTCAACCGAAGACTCGGCGACCGAAGACTCGGCGACCGAACGCTCGGCTACCGAAGGCTCGGCTACCGAAGGCTCGGCGACCAAAGACTCGGCAACCGAAAACTCGGCAACCGAAGGCTCGGCGACCGAAGGCTCGGCGACCGAAGGCTCGGCAACCGAAGGCTCGGCGACCGAAGCCTCGGCGACCGAAGGCTCGGTGACCGAAAGCTCGGCGACCGAGGGCACGGCGACTGAAGGCTCGGTGACCGAAGGCGCGGCATCCGAAGGCGCGGCAACCGAAGGCTCGGCAATCGAAGGCTCGACAACCGAAGGCTCGACAACCGAAGACTCGAATACCGAAGACTCCACAACCGAAGACTCGAGCCCCAAGACCCACATACGAAGACCCGAAACGAAACCTCGACACCCGAATACACCAAATCGAAAATTCGACGTCGAAAATCCGACGTCGAATGTTCGACGTCGAAAATTCGACATCGAAAATTCGTCATCAAAAATTCGACACCAAAAATACGACCTCGAGAATTCTACATCGAAAATTCCTATCGAAAATTCGTGATCGAAAACTCGACATGGAAAATTCGACATGGAAAATTCGACACCCGAAACCTCGACACCCGAAACCTCGACACTCGAAACCTCGACACCCAAAACCTCGATACCCAAAACCTCGACACCCGAAAAAAGGAAACGGAGGACCCAACACCGAAACCTCAACACCCGAAAACTCCACACCGAGGACCCCACACCGGAAATCCCAGACCAAGACATCGATGTCGAAAATTCGAACCCCGGAACCTCGTCACCGAGAATTCGACAACCCAAGACTCGGCAACCGAAGACTCGGCAACCGAAGACTCGGCAACCGAAGACTCGGCAACCGAAGGCTCGGCGACCGAAGGCTCGGCGACCGAAGACTCGGCTTCCGAAGACTCGGCGACCGAAGGCTCGGCGACCGAAGGCTCGGCGACCGAAGGCTCGGCGACCGAAGGCTCGGCGACCGAAGGCTCGGCGACCGAACACTCGGCCTTCGAAGACTCGGCAACCGAAGACTCGGCAACCGAAGACACGGCAACCGAAGACTCGGCAACCGAAGACTCGGCAACCGAAGACTCGGCTACCGAAGACTCGGCAACCGAAGACTCGGCAACCGAAGACTCGGCAACCGAAGACTCGGCAACCGAGACTCGGCAACCGAAGACTCGACAACCCAAGGCTCGACAACCGAAGGCTCGACTACCGAAGGCTCGACAACCGAAGGCTCGACAACCGAAGGCTCGACAACCGAAGGCTCGACTACCGAAGGCTCGACAACCGAGGACTCGGCAACCGAGGACTCCACAACCGAAGACTCGACAACCGAAGACTCGACAACCGAAGGCTCGACAACCGAAGACTCGACAACCGAAGACTGGGCAACCGAAGACTCGGCAGCCGAAGACTCGGCAACCGAAGACTCGGCGACCGAAGGCTCGGCGACCGAACGCACGGCGACCGAAGGCTCGGCGACCGAAGGCGCGGCATCCGAAGGCGCGGCAACCGAAGGCTCGGCAACCTAAGACTCGGCAATCGAAGAATCGGTAACCGAAGACTCGGCAACCGAAGACTCGGCAACCGAAGACTCGGCAACCGAAGACTCGGCAACCGAAGACTCGGCAACCGAAGACTCGGATACCGAAGACTCGGCAACCAAAGACTCGGCAACCGAAGACTCGGCAACCGAAAACTCGGCAACCGAAGACTCGGCAACCGAAGAGTCGGCAACCGAAGACACGGCATCCGAAGACTCGGCAACCGAAGACTCGGCGACCGAAGGCTCGGCGACCGAAGGCACGGCGACCGAAGGCTCGGCGACCGAAGGCGCGGCATCCGAAGGCGCGGCAACCGAAGGCTCGGCAACCGAAGGCTCGACAACCGAAGACTCGGCAACCGAAGACTCGGCAACCGAAGAGTCGGCAACCGAAGACACGGCAACCGAAGACTCGGCAACCGAAGACTCGGCGACCGAAGGCTCGGCGACCGAAGGCACGGCGACCGAAGGCTCGGCGACCGAAGAGTCAGCAACCTAAGACTCGGGAACCTAAGACTCGGCAATCGAAGAATCGGTAACCGAAGACTCGGCAACCGAAGACTCGGCAACCGAAGACTCGGCAACCGAAGACTCGGATACCGAAGACTCGGATACCGAAGACTCGGCAACCGAAGACTCGGCAACCGAAGACTCGGCAACCGAAGACTCGGCAACCGAAGACTCGGCAACCGAAGTCTCGGCAACCGAAGAGTCGGAAACCGAAGACACGGCAAGCGAAGACTCGGCAACCGAAGACTCGGCGACCGAAGGCTCGGCGACCGAAGGCACGGCGACCGAAGGCTCGGCGACCGAAGGCGCGGCATCCGAAGGCGCGGCAACCGAAGGCGCGGCAACCGAAGGCTCGGCAACCGAAGGCTCGGCGACCGAAGGCTCGGCGACCGAAGGCACGGCGACCGAAGGCTCGGCGACCGAAGAGTCGGTAACCGAACACTCGGCAACCGAAGACTCGGCAACCGAAGACTCGGCAACCGAAGACTTGGCAACCGAAGACTCGGATACCGAAGACTCGGCGACCGAAGGTTCGGCGACCGAAGGCTCGGCCACCGAAGGCTCGGCCACCGAAGGCTCGGCGAACGAAGGCTCGGCGATCGAAGACTCGGCAACCGAAGACTCGGCAACCGAAGACTCGGCAACCGAAGACTCGGCAACCGAAGACTCGGCAACCGAAGACTCGGCAACCGAAGAGTCGGCAACCGAAGACACGGCAACTGAAGACTCGGCAACCGAAGACTCGGCGACCGAAGACTGGTCAACCGAAGACTCGGCAGCCGAAGACTCGTCAACCGAAGACTCGGCGACCGAAGACTCGGCGACCGAACGCTCGGCTACCGAAGGCTCGGCTACCGAAGGCTCGGCGACCAAAGACTCGGCAACCGAAAACTCGGCAACCGAAGGCTCGGCGACCGAAGGCTCGGCGACCGAAGGCTCGGCGACCGAAGGCTCGGCGACCGAAGCCTCGGCGACCGAAGGCTCGGTGACCGAAAGCTCGGCGACCGAGGGTACGGCGACCGAAGGCTCGGTGACCGAAGGCGCGGCATCCGAAGGCGCGGCAACCGAAGGCTCGGCAATCGAAGGCTCGGCAACCGAAGGCTCGACAACCGAAGGCTCGACAACCGAAGACTCGACAACCGAAGACTCGACAACCGAAGACTCGAGCCCCAAGACCCACATACGAAGACCCGAAACGAAACCTCGACACCCGAATACACCAAATCGAAAATTCGACGTCGAAAATCCGACGTCGAATGTTCGACGTCGAAAATTCGACATCGAAAATTCGTCATCAAAAATTCGACACCAAAAATACGACCTCGAGAATTCTACATCGAAAATTCCTATCGAAAATTCGTGATCGAAAACTCGACATGGAAAATTCGACATGGAAAATTCGACACCCGAAACCTCGACACCCGAAACCTCGACACTCGAAACCTCGACACCCAAAACCTCGATACCCAAAACCTCGACACCCGAAAAAAGGAAACGGAGGACCCAACACCGAAACCTCAACACCCGAAAACTCCACACCGAGGTGCCCACACCGGAAATCCCAGACCAAGACATCGATGTCGAAAATTCGAACCCCGGAACCTCGTCACCGAGAATTCGACAACCCAAGACTCGGCAACCGAAGACTCGGCAACCGAAGACTCGGCAACCGAAGACTCGGCAACCGAAGGCTCGGCGACCGAAGGCTCGGCGACCGAAGACTCGGCTTCCGAAGACTCGGCGACCGAAGGCTCGGCGACCGAAGGCTCGGCGACCGAAGGCTCGGCGACCGAAGGCTCGGCGACCGAAGGCTCGGCGACCGAACACTCGGCCTTCGAAGACTCGGCAACCGAAGACTCGGCAACCGAAGACACGGCAACCGAAGACTCGGCAACCGAAGACTCGGCAACCGAAGACTCGGCTACCGAAGACTCGGCAACCGAAGACTCGGCAACCGAAGACTCGGCAACCGAAGACTCGGCAACCGAGACTCGGCAACCGAAGACTCGACAACCCAAGGCTCGACAACCGAAGGCTCGACTACCGAAGGCTCGACAACCGAAGGCTCGACAACCGAAGGCTCGACAACCGAAGGCTCGACTACCGAAGGCTCGACAACCGAGGACTCGACAACCGAGGACTCCACAACCGAAGACTCGACAACCGAAGACTCGACAACCGAAGGCTCGACAACCGAAGACTCGACAACCGAAGACTGGGCAACCGAAGACTCGGCAGCCGAAGACTCGGCAACCGAAGACTCGGCGACCGAAGGCTCGGCGACCGAAGGCTCGGCAACCGAAGGCGCGGCATCCGAAGGCGCGGCAACCGAAGGCTCGGCAACCAAAGGCTCGACACCGAAGACTCGGCAACCGAAGACTCGGCAACCGAAGAGTCGGCAACCTAAGACTCGGCAACCTAAGACTCGGCAATCGAAGAATCGGTAACCGAAGACTCGGCAACCGAAGACTCGGCAACCGAAGACTCGGCAACCGAAGACTCGGCAACCGAAGACTCGGCAACCGAAGACTCGGCAACCGAAGACTCGGATACCGAAGACTCGGCAACCAAAGACTCGGCAACCGAAGACTCGGCAACCGAAAACTCGGCAACCGAAGACTCGGCAACCGAAGAGTCGGCAACCGAAGACTCGGCAACCGAAGACTCGGCGACCGAAGGCTCGGCGACCGAAGGCACGGCGACCGAAGGCTCGGCGACCGAAGGCGCGGCATCCGAAGGCGCGGCAACCGAAGGCTCGGCAACCGAAGGCTCGACAACCGAAGACTCGGCAACCGAAGACTCGGCAACCGAAGAGTCGGCAACCGAAGACACGGCAACCGAAGACTCGGCAACCGAAGACTCGGCAACCGAAGACTCGGCGACCGAAGGCTCGGCGACCGAAGGCACGGCGACCGAAGGCTCGGCGACCGAAGAGTCGGCAACCTAAGACTCGGGAACCTAAGACTCGGCAATCGAAGAATCGGTAACCGAAGACTCGGCAACCGAAGACTCGGCAACCGAAGACTCGGCAACCGAAGACTCGGATACCGAAGACTCGGATACCGAAGACTCGGCAACCGAAGACTCGGCAACCGAAGACTCGGCAACCGAAGACTCGGCAACCGAAGTCTCGGCAACCGAAGAGTCGGAAACCGAAGACACGGCAAGCGAAGACTCGGCAACCGAAGACTCGGCGACCGAAGGCTCGGCGACCGAAGGCACGGCGACCGAAGGCTCGGCGACCGAAGGCGCGGCATCCGAAGGCGCGGCAACCGAAGGCTCGGCAACCGAAGGCTCGGCAACCGAAGGCTCGGCGACCGAAGGCTCGGCGACCGAAGGCACGGCGACCGAAGGCTCGGCGACCGAAGAGTCGGTAACCGAACACTCGGCAACCGAAGACTCGGCAACCGAAGACTCGGCAACCGAAGACTCGGATACCGAAGACTCGGCGACCGAAGGTTCGGCGACCGAAGGCTCGGCCACCGAAGGCTCGGCCACCGAAGGCTCGGCGACCGAAGGCTCGGCGATCGAAGACTCGGCGACCGAAGACTCGGCGACCGAAGACTGGTCAACCGAAGACTCGGCAGCCGAAGACTCGTCAACCGAAGACTCGGCGACTGAAGACTCGGCAAAAGAAGACTCGGCAACCGAAAACTCGGCAACCGAAGACTCGGCAACCGAAGACTCGGCAACCGAAGACTGGTCAACCGAAGACTCGGCAGCCGAAGACTCGTCGACCGAAGACTCGGCGACCGAAGGCTCGGCTATCGAAGGCTCGGCGACCGAAGACACGGCTACCGAAGGCTCGGCGACCGAAGACTCGGCTAACGAAGGCTCGGCAACCTAAGACTCGGCAACCGAAAACTCGGCAACCGTAGGCTCGGCGACCGAAGGCTCGGCAACCGAAGGCTCGGCGACCGAAGGCTCGGCGACCGAAGGCTCGGCGACCGAAAGCTCGGCGACCGAGGGCACGGCGACCGAAGGCTCGGCGACCGAAGGCGCGGCAACCGAAGGCTCGGCAATCGAAGGCTCGGCAACCGAAGGCTCGACAACCGAAGGCTCGACAACCGAAGACTCGACAACCGAAGACTCGACAACCGAAGACTCGACAACCGAAGACTCGAGCCCCAAGACCCACATACGAAGACCCGAAACGAAACCTCGACACCCGAATACACCAAATCGAAAATTCGACATCGAAAATTCGTCATCAAAAATTCGACACCAAAAATACGACCTCAAAAATTCGACCTCGAGAATTCTACATCGAAAATTCCTCATCGAATATTCGTGATCGAAAACTCGACATGGAAAATTCGACATGGAAAATTCGACACCCGAAACCTCGACACCCGAAACCTCGACACTCGAAACCTCGACACCCAAAACCTCGATACCCAAAACCTCGACACCCGAAAAAAGGAAACGGGGGACCCAACACCGAAACCTCAACACCCGAAAACTCCACACCGAGGACCCCACACCGGAAATCCCAGACCAAGACATCGATGTCGAAAATTCGAACCCCGGAACCTCGTCACCGAGAATTCGACAACCCAAGACTCGGCGACCGAAGACTCGGCCTTCGAAGACTCGGCAACCGAAGACTCGGCAACTGAAGACACGGCAACCGAAGACTCGGCAACCGAAGACTCGGCAACCGAAGACTCGGCAACCGAAGACTCGGCAACCGAAGACTCGGCAACCGAAGACTGGTCAACCGAAGACTCGGCAGCCGAAGACTCGTCAACCGAAGACTCGGCGACCGAAGTCTCGGCGACGAAGGCTCGGCTACCGAAGGCTCGGCGACCGAAGACTCGGCTACCGAAGGCTCGGCGACCGAAGGCTCGGCGACCGAAGGCTCCGCGACCGAAGCCTCGGCAACCGAAGGCTCGGCGACCGAAGACTCGGCCTTCGCAGACTCGGCAACCGAAGACTCGGCAACCGAAGACTCGGCAACCGAAGACTCGGCAACCGAAGACACGGCAACCGAAGACTCGGCAACCGAAGACTCGGCAACCGAAGACTCGGCAACCGAAGACTCGGCAACCGAAGACTCGGCAACCGAAGACTCGGCAACCGAAGACTCGGCGACCGAAGACTCGACAACCCAAGGCTCGACAACCGAAGGCTCGACTACCGAAGGCTCGGCGACCGAAGGCTCGGCGACCGAAGGCTCGGCGACCGTAGACTCGGCCACCGAAGACTCGGCAACCGAAGACTCGGCGACCGAACACTCGGCGACCGAAGGCTCGACAACCGAAGACTCGACAACCGAAGGCTCGACAACCGAAGACTCGACAACCGAAGACTCGACAACAGAAGACTCGACAACAGAAGACTCGGCAACCGAAGACTCGGCAACCGAAGACTCGGCGACCGAAGGCTCGGCGACCGAAGGCACGGCGACCGAAGACTCGACAACCGAAGACTCGAGGCCCAAGACCCACATACGAAGACCCGAAACGAAACCTCGACACCCGAATACACCAAATCGAAAATTTGACGTCGAAAATCCGACGTCGAATATTCGACGTCGAAAATTCGACATCGAAAATTCGACATCGAAAATTCGTCATCAAAAATTCGACACCAAAAATACGACCTCAAAAATTCGACCTCGAGAATTCTACATCGAAAATTCCTCATCGAAAATTCGTGATCGAAAACTCCACATGGAAAATTCGACATGGAAAATTCGACATGGAAAATTCGACACCCGAAACCTCGACACCCGAAACCTCGACACTCGAAACCTCGACAGCCAAAACCTCGATACCCAAAACCTCGACACCCGAAAAAAGGAAACGGAGGACCCAACACCGAAACCTCAACACCCGAAAACTCCACACCGAGGACCCCACACCGGAAATCCCAGACCAAGACATCGATGTCGAAAATTCGAACCCCGGAACCTCGTCACCGAGAATTCGACAACCCAAGACTCGGCAACCGAAGACTCGGCAACCGAAGACTCGGCAACCGAAGACTCGGCAACCGAAGACTCGGCGACCGAAAGCTCGGCGACCGAGGGCACGGCGACCGAAGGCTCGGCGACCGAAGGCGCGGCATCCGAAGGCGCGGCAACCGAAGGCTCGGCAATCGAAGGCTCGGCAACCGAAGGCTCGACAACCGAAGGCTCGAGAACCGAAGACTCGACAACCGAAGACTCGAGCCCCAAGACCCACATACGAAGACCCGAAACGAAACCTCGACACCCGAATACACCAAATCGAAAATTCGACGTCGAAAATCCGACGTCGAATATTCGACGTCGAAAATTCGACATCGAAAATTCGACATCGAAAATTCGTCATCAAAAATTCGACACCAAAAATACGACCTCGAAAATTCGACCTCGAGAATTCTACATCGAAAATTCCTCATCGAAAATTCGTGATCGAAAACTCGACATGGAAAATTCGACATGGAAAATTCGACACCCGAAACCTCGACACTCGAAACCTCGACACCCAAAACCTCGATACCCAAAACCTCGACACCCGAAAAAAGGAAACGGAGGACCCAACACCGAAACCTCAACACCCGAAAACTCCACACCGAGGACCCCACACCGGAAATCCCAGACCAAGACATCGATGTCGAAAATTCGAACCCCGGAACCTCGTCACCGAGAATTCGACAACCCAAGACTCGGCGACCGAAGACTCGGCCTTCGAAGACTCGGCAACCGAAGACTCGGCAACCGAAGACACGGCAACCGAAGACTCGGCAACCGAAGACTCGGCAACCGAAGACTCGGCAACCGAAGACTGGTCAACCGAAGACTCGGCAGCCGAAGACTCGTCAACCGAAGACTCGGCGACCGAAGTCTCGGCGACCGAAGGCTCGGCTACCGAAGGCTCGGCGACCGAAGGCTCGGCGACCGAAGGCTCGGCGACCGAAGGCTCGGCGACGGAAGGCTCGGCGACCGAAGCCTCGGCGACCGAAGGCTCGGCGACCGAAGACTCGGCAACCGAAGACTCGGCAACCGAAGACTCGGCAACCGAAGACTCGGCAACCGAAGACACGGCAACCGAAGACTCGGCAACCGAAGACTCGGCAACCGAAGACTCGGCAACCGAAGACTCGGCAACCGAAGACTCGGCAACCGAAGACTCGACAACCGAAGGCTCGACTACCGAAGGCTCGACAACCGAAGGCTCGACAACCGAAGGCTCGACAACCGAAGGCTCGACTACCGAAGGCTCGACAACCGAGGACTCGACAACCGAGGACTCGACAACCGAAGACTCGACAACCGAAGACTCGACAACCGAAGGCTCGACAACCGAAGACTCGACAACAGAAGACTCGGCAACCGAAGACTCGGCAACCGAAGACTCGGCGACCGAAGGCTCGGCGACCGAAGGCACGGCGACCGAAGACTCGACAACCGAAGACTCGAGGCCCAAGACCCACATACGAAGACCCGAAACGAAACCTCGACACCCGAATACACCAAATCGAAAATTCGACGTCGAAAATCCGACGTCGAATATTCGACGTCGAAAATTCGACATCGAAAATTCGACATCGAAAATTCGTCATCATAAATTCGACACCAAAAATACGACCTCAAAAATTCGACCTCGAGAATTCTACATCGAAAATTCCTCATCGAAAATTCGTGATCGAAAACTCGACATGGAAAATTCGACATGGAAAATTCGACATGGAAAATTCGAGACCTTTTTCCTCCAATAGAGGTCCGAGGCGGGACAGGAACAGTTTCTCGAAAACTTTCGAGATAACTGGTAGGAGACTGATGGATCGATAACTGGATGGAAAGACCGGATTTTTGCCCTGCTTCAGAACGCATACCACACGCGCCTGTTTCCAGATAACTGGAAAATGACGCATGCTGAGACATGTGTTATAAATGCGGGTCAAGTGCATCACGGCTCTATGGGGAAGGTGCTGGAGCATTTCCGCTGTTACACGGTCCTGTCCAGGGGATTTTCGGGCTTTTAGTGATTTGATGGTGTTAGTTACCTCGCGAGGGGTAACTATCGGGATGTGAAACTCCTCGTGGCCCGCGGGTCTGACTTCTAAGAAGTCTTCTACCGCCTGTTCCACGAGGTCAGTATGGTCATCGTTCTGTGGATCTTCCCTGGGCTGGAATTGATTTTCCAGATAGTCTGCTAGCGCCTCTGCTTTTTCCCTCGGTTCAAAGACAAGTCTTCCCCGAGGGCTATGCACAGGATGCTGGTGTACAGATTTATCTTTCCGTAAGCCTCGGACGATGCGCCACGGTTTCCTCTCCTGGAGGTTTACGTGACGCATTGTTTCGTCCCAAGCTGCTTGCCTATGTTTTCGTAGGAGTCGTCTCACCAGGGATTTGAACCTCTGGTGTATTACTCCTATCCTAGGATGTCGGAATCTCTGCCATAGCCGTCTGACAGCATTCTTTGCTTGAATGAGGCGTTTAAGTGGAACAGGTATGGATGTCGGGTTTGGTGCTTCGGTAGGGATGCGGTGTGTGTGAGCACGCACCGCATTTAGGACAGAGGTAGAAAACCCCGCGGCTGCCTCCTCGAGAGCCTCTATCGAGTCTATTCGAGGATTTGCCTCCACAGAGCTTTGAAGGGCAAGGACGGCTGCGTCCCAGTCGACCTCTTCCACCCAGTCCGGCACTCCCAGCGCAGTGAGATTAACGTCTGAGTCGACCACAACAGGGTTGTGATCAGAGTCCAGAGCGTTAATCACAGAGAGGTCCAAGTGAAATGGTATGTTTTTGGTGATCATGAAATCGATGACATCCGCCGCGCCGCGTGCCGGGTAGTGGGTTGGACCTCTCGGCCCGTGCGCGTGAAGGGCGGGGTTCCCGCTAATGAGACGGTACAGTCCCCGGCCCTTAACGTTCTGGGTGCGGCTGTGCCAGCTTGGGTATTTTGCGTTGAAGTCGCCTGCAATGCAAACCCTGTGGTGTAGGTTCAGGAGTGCCGTGATGTCTGCTTCATGGAAGCGTCTATCCGGCGGGTCATATACCGCCACAAGCACTAGGTCGTTCCCGCCCAAGGATAGCCTTATGGCAGTTGCTTCCAGGTGTTGTAGCGGAGGAATGGTAACAGGAGTGTGGGTGAGATGGTTCTTTATGAAAATGGCAGTACCACCGCCCTGTCGGCCGACCCGATCAGACCGATGAGCGGCGTAACTTGGCAGGGTAAACTGTACACCGGCGTGCAAGTGCGTTTCACAGACCATCAGGATATCAATCCCGTGACTGTCTACGAACTCTAACAGGCCAGGTCTCTGGTCTCTAACTCCATTTGCGTTCCAGAACGCAGCTCGAAATGAACGCACAGTTCTATGCGCCATTACGAGCTCGTGGAGTTAGAATAGAGGTCCTTAGCCGTTTGAAGCACCGTGAGATGCTTCTGCACAGCGGAAATCCCGGGGTTATTGATGGTTTCCCTGCAGCGTCGTAGGATTGGAAGGGAACGCTGAACCAAGTCTGCGAACCAGGTCGCCAACTGTATGAACTCAGCCATGTCCTCAGATGCAAATGCGTCACCCACGGATAGTTGCGAGATGTTGTGTGGCACTGGTGCCTCAGAGGTGTCTGGGCCAGTCCGCGAGGATGGGCCAGCACTGGCGGGCTCAGCTGGTCGCTGGTTGGCTGACACAGCTGGAGCTTTTGGTGCTGGTGGAGAGGGGAGTTTCTCAACCTTTTTGTTGTGATTCTGCCCCTCAGCAGGTTTTTGTGTGGTTTTACCCACTGACTTCTTCTTCTTCCCCTTCTTTTGGGGACGTTGCTCCTTTGGAGCACTGCTGGGTGTTGGAGCTGTCTCACTACTCGCAACCGTAGGTGTGGCGCTATCTGGGACCGGCTCAGCTACTGTGGCGGCGACCCGGCTTGTAGGGGTCACTTCCGCGGTCTCGGCCTGTGCGAGAGCACTTTCGTGTCTCATCCAGCGCCGCGGCGAAAGAGACCCCCCGCCTGACCTCAGCGTCAGCCTTGCCCTGTCTTCCTTGCATTATAGCAAGTCGCTTAGGGCACCCGCGATAGATGCCTATGTGGCAACCATCGCAGTTAGCGCACCTCTTATTATCCATTGGTACCGGGCACTCCTTTACCAAGTGCTCGCCCGCACAACGGAGACACTTTAGAGCCCTCTCACAGGCAAAACTGGAGTGGTGAAAGCCCAGGCACTTGTAGCACTGGGCCGGCCCCTCCCTGCCGTGATAAGGCTCAATCGTGACTCGCGTATGATATAGGCAAGTCACCTGGTCAATCTTAGGGGTTCCCTCCCCTTGTTTTATGATGGCCACTAGAAATAGCGGTAGGGGCACCTTGGTAGGTTTCCCCTCCTTCACCTTAGTTGTGGTGAGTTGCACCACGGACCGCGGTTCGATTCCGTGTTCGTCCATCAGGCCGGCACGGATGTCCTGGGGGTCTGTCTCAGAATCAAGACCCCTGATGACCCTGCGAACCACGTGGGGTCGCTGGAGCGAGTACGTGTGGAATTTAATTCCACACGCCTTCAGCACCTCCTTTGTGGCCGCATGGTCCCCAGAGGTGGTGGTTCTAATAACAACGCGCCCTGGATGCCGCGTTGCCTAGAATTCCGCCCTTAGCTTTCCCCTGAGTTCCTTCATCACTTTGACGTGATTCGGGAAGGGGTCAGACACAATAGGCGGGATTTTCTCCGCCTTTTGTGTGGCTTGGTGCTGGGGGGACGCTGCAGGTCCCTGTGAAGGAGCGGGTCCGTCTGGATTTGAACCAGAAGACCTTTTCCTACGGCTTTGTACCAGTACAAAGCCATCATCGTCCGGCAGTGCAGGAGTAGGGTTGACGGGAGCTGGTGGTGTGATAGGGACTGCTGTCCCTTGATTGACAAGGCCTACGGCCTTTTTAACCTTCGGCCTAGTCTTGGCCCTAGTGAGTGCCTTGGCTTTCGCCTTGGCGATACTCACTCGGGGACCGGGTGAGGGGTTCGAGGTTGAGGGTGTCGAGGGAGTCGAAACCATGTCAGGTCTTACCTGATTGCTGGTACTGGGAAGGTCAGTCCTGGTCGGTGCAGGTGCCATTCGGCTCCCCACAGAGGGCCAGACGCCTTGCGGCGCGCCTATTGGGGTTCCAACGAACCCCGGGTCCAGAACTGAGTCCGGACCCTTGGCTACAACCTTGTGGGGCTGCGGTAGCGTCAGTCTGTTAGTGTTAGTCGAGTCTCCTCCGGCCTGGCTGGTAGGTGGAAGGGCTCTACGAGCCTCTTCCAGGAGACTGGCGAGTAGAGGGCCAATGCCCACTGCCTGTCTCGGGTTGGGGCAGCTCCGGGAAAGCTGCCTCGGTAGTGTCTTCTTCTCCTTCAGTAAAATCTGCTTGCCAGATCTCTTATAGGACACTCCTCGACGGACTGTAGACGCCCGCCTGGCAAATGCTCTTTGGTAAGTTGGCGCGGTGCGACAAGGCTTCTCCCTGGCGAGAGGTCACACAGTTGGCTCTTCCGTTCTCCCAGTGGTCCAGTCGAGTAGAGTCGAGGCGACGACGATGCGAGCTCCGCGGCCATCCCTTGTTTACCTACTCAACACCTGCGCTGAGCGATTTCCAGGAAAACCGGTATACCTATGTATCAGGCTGACTACCTGGAATTTACCACTAATTACTTGCCTGCAACATTATGCCTCCCTTCTAACAACTTTAACCGTAAATACTCCTTGCTAATTCTGTAGATTTATACATGTAACGAAATTAACATTTCCTGATTATTTAATTGTGCCATGTGACGCAGCATTATGTCCGTAATTATGGCGTTCACAATTTCGGCTTCAAAAGAATCTCTACCGGTACACGCACTACGCTTGGCAACAGCGCTCTGCTTGAGCATTGGCTAGCGTTCACATGCCTTTAACTTTTGCGAACAGTATAACGCATTGTATTGTGCTCGATTAAACATGACTATTCCAAGAGTATGAACTCATCCTGTTTGTAATGAACATCCTGAATATTGTGTCTTCTGTTTGTCGAAGGAAGTAACAGTTATTGTGTTAACCCTTTCAGTCCTGGTGTGTAGTATTGGATACATAGGCTTTTTTTTCCTATTTGTAGTAGGGGAAGTATTGTCTTCCACCCAAAAATTCTATGTCGAGATTTCACCGGAAATATATGTTTTGAGGCCCCCTGAATCCAAAAAAAAGCATCTTTAGAAAAAGGTCCGTGTGTGTCTGTGTGTCTGTCAGTCTGTGGACAGCATAACTCAAAAACGTAAAGTCGGTTAAAAACCAAAATTGGTATTTAAGTTTAATGTATTTCAAGGATGCGACACGAAGATTTTGAATAAAATAGCCCCACCCTTAACTACACTTTACATGGAAAATGTTTCGAAAATTTTTATTTTCTTGAAAATGGCTCTAACGATTTTGATGAAAATGTCATATGTTTGAGATATTTTATGACAAATGAAGTGTATATCTTGAATTTTCTGACTATATCCCCTGTAGTCGTATTTACTCTGGACGACTTTTGCATAACTGATAAACCGTTAGAGATAGACAAAATCATACTATACAAAAAATATAGATCTTGCTAAAATACACAATTTATATCTCAATAAATTTTCTTGTAGGGTGAACCATTTCGGAGATATTCCGTGTGCGAGTTTCGGAAAACAGAAATTTCGTGAAATGGATCATCGTTGTTCATTTTTTTATATGTTAAAGTGTGCAAAGACAACAGAATCTCAAAGCTTTAAAACATTTGACTATCGCACAAAGCCTACTGTACCTACAAGGAAATTAGCAATTAGATAAGTTGTACAAATGTTTATCTTATCTTATACTAACACGAAGAAGATATAGGAATAAGAGTTTGGAAGAATGGTTAGTACAAGAGTAGAGAAAGTCATGTGAGTGCAACACATCAGATTTTTTATAATGTTATAGTGCTGGGTTGTGGTTGAATTATAATTAGTTCTAAACAAATTAATTATTAAGGATCCTTTATGAACCAATCTAAAACATTTAAATATATAAACTTATAAACTGTACTTTCATCTTTGATTTGACTCTAGAATGAAGAAATTTGATTATTAGAATTGGAGATACGTTCGGTCGATTGAAGTGGTGCATCCTGTTTTTCGAAAATTAAAATAGTTAATATCAGCAGAAATAAATTTTTCTGTGTAAAACAAAAAAATACGGCCCTAATGGATTATCATGTAAAACGTGCATAAAAAAAATCAATAAAATCGGAGCGGTCGAGGTCAATTTTCGTCAAGTTTTGTACGATTTGACATAGAATGACCCTTATTGGAATACTCCAAAAGCCATATGACATTTTCCCCTATTATAGCGCGGTTTGTTTATATCTGGTGATATTCATCTGTTAGGTTGCATTAGTACTGTCAACTGTTCGTAATCTATAATAATCATTAAAAGCTACGGCCATAGTTGGTGTTATTGCATCCGTTATGTTGCCACAGAAGACCTTCTTTTTGAGCCCGTTGCAGAGAAGCCAACCGACAAATTTAAAAACAAGATTCTGTTTAGACGCCGTATTATTTAATTACTTAATCTTTGGATGCCACTGTATTGATCGTGTTTGTGCGATTTTGTCTTTAATTGTTATGCAGTTATAGTTACTGTTTGTGTTCGCAATACAGTAGTACATTAAACATATATTACGACATTTAGTGTTCGAAAGTGATTTTATCCAAAAGTGTTATTGCAGAACAAGATTTGAGTAGGTTCATCATGTGTTGTGTGGTAACGATGTTCAGGCATTATCATCGTATGAAACCATGTTACTTTAACCCTGCGATATTTGAGGTTAGAAATAATGCTTTTATTATGTAGGTTGTCAGTACTGCTTTTTGGGGTAATGTCGTCTGCAGTTAAGTGCTATATCGGCCATATTGAATACTTGAGAACTGCCGATAAGCTGTTTCCGCTGTATGAAACAAAACATCAAGGTAGTAAACAAAAACCTGCTCAGATTTAATATCCGTTTCGAAGGAAATGCAATGCAAATAACTGTAAAATATCTTTCGCTGTATCTGAAAGTTCAGTCGACCTAAAGAAGGGCTGACGAACGTTACTCCGCAGATGTGAAGATGGCAGTCTCCCTCCTCCGCTTTAGAACCGATGTTCGCTTTGTTTTCCCACTTTTCCGCTTTCGTGGTTCACGAAGGGAGGGGAAGTAGGGGAAATGTGTTCACACCTGGTGAGTAAGGTTCGTCAGTCCTGAATGAAAACGTTCCTGTTTCGCACAAATATTGCAAACTGTTTTCACGATCATTCAATAGCACAACATATTGGTTGGTAGAGGAATTTGATCAATAAATACACATAAATTTATAGAATCTAGACTTCACCTCTCTTATTTAAGTTGGAATATACAGTGACTAGTTTCGTTATGTTTCCATAATATTTTCAGACTGTCACCATCGCTACAGACCAGGGATGCTCAACTGCAGGCAAGTTAGGGGAGGTTGAAATCACCTCCTTCCACCCTTTGGGACAGAATGATGAATTTATCCGTGGTTACTGAGTTCCAGTGGCGGCACATTCTTATGTACAGGAAATCAAAGACATACACATTCATATTCTACTCCTGATTAAACCACTATGTTTCTGAGGACACTTTTGGCACGAAGCGTGTGTGTTGGGTGAGGATAATACAAACACAGACCAGTTCAGTGGCGTACCTTTCACAATGAGTGCAGGACGTGTGACGCCAACATTTAATGCCGAATGGGAAGAAAAGTATTTCGCCGTCTTCGAAGATGGAAAATCACATTGTTTGGTTTGTGGTGCAACAGTATCATATCCTTCACATTTGGAGGCATTTCACAAATACGCATGCGCAAGAATATGGTGAAGAGAAGCTGATAGGTGTGGCTCGTGAAAAAATGCTGGATCGTCTTAAGGAAAATTTACAAGCCAAAAGTGACAGTACTAGCAAGACGATAGTTGACCGGCAAAACA
The DNA here is from genome assembly GCA_030765045.1 of Tenodera sinensis. Classification (NCBI taxonomy): domain Eukaryota; kingdom Metazoa; phylum Arthropoda; class Insecta; order Mantodea; family Mantidae; genus Tenodera; species Tenodera sinensis. The sequence continues at coordinate 354,897,953 of CM060964.1, read as the reverse complement.
TAGTTCGTGCCAGTTTTAAAATTGCAAACAAAATTGCCAAACCCTCTAAACCCCTCTCTGAAGGAGACTTTATAAAGGAGTGCTTGATAACTGCTGCTGAAGAAATTTTCCCTGATTTAGTGAATTCCTTTAAATCTCTTAGTTTATCTCAGGGGAAGACAGGTATCGCTGCTGTGACGTCAGCCCACTCAGCTCACATGCTCGCAACGACGGCCAGTTGAACGTGTGACGTCACAGCGGGCAAGAGGAAAGGCGTGCCGGACATCGCAATTTTAATGCTGACTTTTAATTACGGAATAGTCACAGATTATAAATAATTACATTTCGGCTTTATGCCATATATATAAATTCTAGTTTATGTGAAGTCATATTACAACGCCAATAGATCAGATATTATAACTATTTTGCCTGAGCTAGAGGAGAGCTATACAGAACAATTAGGTGGACATTTTCCGACATTTGCCGTTTCGCTTTTCTTTAACTAGTTTGTCAATGTTAGGTCGTAATGTACGGCACATTTGTAACAGAAAACTGCATGTTAGATTGTGATCTAACAATATGCTTCGGGATTTTGACTTACAAAGGTCCATAACAGTAAAGAATTGTTCGCACACATACGTAGAACCAAATATACATAATATCCGTGCAACAAGGGTATATAACCTCAGAAATCTGGTTTGAGGAACATTCTTATAAAAATCAGCCAAGTCTTTCTTGTGTTTATATTTGAGGCGTTGAGCGCAACAGTGACCCAACCCACAAAAATTCAGAAACTGAGTTATTAGCACAGACATGTTCCCCATATCAAAATCTAGGAGAGCAGTAGTGGCCTATACCACATTTCTACAACCACCGGCAGATGGCATGAGAAGTGTTTTATTGCATGGAACTGAATCTGGCTTCCTGGATAAAAACAGTGGCCCAACCTTCCTGGATGTATGTAACTATGTATCACAATGTCGGTGCTATATTGATTAAAATTTCCAAATATCATGATTCTTGCTTAGTTATTAGTCAATATAAAACTTTCAGATCACAGATATTTTTTACACTCCATTATCTTCATTATGTACATTTAGTGGTTGGGCCACTGTAGCGCGGCGGCGCCGTGGCCGAGCGGTTAGCGCGCTCACCTACCACCTAGGCGGCCCGGGTTCGATCCCAGGGACCCGCATGTGGTATTCGTGGTGGACGAAGCGGCGTCAGGGCGGGTTTTCTCCGGGTGCTCCGGTTTCCCCCGCCATCTCATTCCACCGGTGCTCCATCTTCATTCCATGTATCATCAGTGTCACCGCCTGCGGTGCCGTAGTAGTAAAAGCGGGCGTTAAACACTACAACACACAACACCATACAACACCAACACTGTAGCGCTCAACGCCTAATTTGTCCTTCAGCAAATCGTCGCACTGTAGATTTATCAATTCAATTTGCTACCGGCTAGAAACATTGTTAACATCCAATGAATACTGGGTCGCAAAGACCTGAAACGTATCTGACAATGTTTCTACATCTTGAAGCCTGGTCTCAAACTAGTGTGAAACATGCGGAACTGAACACAAACACAAAACCACTACACAACGTCAACAAAAACACAAAATAAAAACAAAATTCGTACTAACGCCGTTAAGATCCCTCAAACAACAAGTAAAAACCCGCAGACTGGGCTGAAGAGGGTTCTCCCTAAACAGCCCGGGCAAGTTGTAAACATGCCCAAATAACATTTTTCATATTCATTCAGTTTCGTGCAAGTAGCGCCGCTGATCTAGGCAGCATAGCAATACACCGCTCTCGCCTGACGTCACACGAACGTACAAGCTGGCTCTTCCTTTAAATACGTCACACGGCCCGAAGTTGTCTTCCCCTGGTTTATCTCGTCGAACAGTCACCGAGCGAATTGCAGAAATTGCTTGCAATTTGGAGAAACAGCTGAAAACGAAAATCGGACAGTTGATGGCAGTCGCATTGTAGCTATGTTTGGTACAACATATTGTTATGAGCAGTTTTTCAGTAAGCTGAACAATGTCAAAACGCTTCACGCAGTAGTTTAAGTGATGAAAATTTAGAGCACATATTGCGATTTCATTGTTCGAAATTTGCAGCCGGAATATGACGAAATAATGAAGCACAAAAGATTGCACGTTTCAACAGTGACTCAGTAAGTAGCGCTCCAGGTTTACGTGATTTACGAAGTGTTTTAGTTTATTGCATTTGCAAGTCTAAATAGCATTGTAAAATCTGAAAATGTAGCACTACAACAATATTGTATAGTGTTTGTAATAAATTACAATTAAGCAACACGTGTACGCCACTGACTGGTTCGGCGGCGCCGTGGCCGAGCGGTTAGCGCGCTCGCCTACCACCTAGGCGGCCCGGGTTCGATCCCAGGGACCCGCATGTGGTATTCGTGGTGGACGAAGCGGCGTCAGGGCGGGTTTTCTCCGGGTACTCCGGTTTCCCCCGCCATCTCATTCCACCGGTGCTCCATCTTCATGTATCATCAGTGTCACCGCCTGCGGTGCCGTAGTAGTAAAAGCGGGCGTTAAACACTACAACAACAACAACTGACTGGTTCATGTGCCTTTATTGCACGCGCGTATGGGACCATAGAAACCTGTTTTCTCTCACGCGAACACACGACCCTCCAGGCCTGAACTAGATGCAAATAAACGTAATTTCGGATACTCACAGCAGCAGGGCACAGGCATAAATAATTCCCACCCTTCTTTCTCACAACATTTACGGTCGTGGAATTCTGCAATGCAAGTAGTTTCATATTTTGTAGCTCGTGTAAAGCCTCACTACATGGAAACTTCAAAAGAGCTAAATATATGGATTTTGGTTTCAAATGTTTTTAGGTCTTCAAATTGTGAGAAGAGTATGTCGCACAATTGCTTCAAAAGTTCGTTGTGTTTGTCCAGGAGAATAACGTTTATCGTGAACACGGAACGTAAGTAAGAGAAATGGTGTAAATCTGCAACCACCAGTCGGTAAATGTTTACAAAATCGGCGGCTCGAGAAAACGAATGAAATATAGTGCAATGGATGCAGTTTTTATTGCTGATTACGATTTTGAAAGTTTTATTTTGCGCTCAAGCTTCGTTTTTGATTTATGAGCAAATTATGTACTTGCGACGCAGCGGTTTTATTTCACTTATGCGGCGGATATTTAGGAAATGTTTATCAACGACTATAATATATGCTAGAATGATTGATTAATGCATTTACGTTGAAATTATTGCATAAACACTGCCCAAATTGTAAATATTTCGATAACACAGGACCCTGTTACCCCACTCATATACACACACTAAACCAAACCTAACCTAACCTAACCTAACCTAACCTAACCTAACCTAACCTAACACGGGCAAAACGAAAACGAAAACCGCCAAATAAAACTTTCAAAATCGTAATCAGCAACAACAATTTCAACGTAAATACATTGATCAGTCATTCCAGCATATATTATACTCGTTTATAAACATTTATTTGCTAAATATCCGCCGCATAAGCGAAAAAAACTGCTGCATCATAGGTACGGAATTTACTCATAAATCAAAGACAAAGCTTCAGCGCAGAATACGACTTTCAAAATCGTAATCAACAATAAAAGCTGCATCCATTGCACTATGTTTCATTCGTTTTCTCGAGCGGCCGATTTTGTAAAAATTTACCGTATGCACTACAGTAGTATATATACTCCGCGCCATCCGCCTCTGAATGACAGATCTGATTCTGATTGCCTTGGTCAGTGGAGGGGGGGGGGGTAACGTGTAGGGAAAGCGAGCGTGTGCTCGCCTGTTGAGTACCCCTGCGACAGGTGGGCGATTGGAAATTGCACTGAAGGTCTCTAATCCACTGTGAAAACTGCACTGAACCATTAAAGTTACACATGGTAAATAACACTGCTTGTTTTTGTACTTACCGTGTAAGCTGCACTGGAACATTATATCTCGTGATACAGATTGCACTGACGAAGCTTCTTGGATGTTTTTTCTCCGCCACTGACTGTTCCTTATTTCACTTTGAAAAATAATAGCAGGTGCTCTTGACAAATGCGAAGCGTTCGATTTGACCCTGTTTATATTTACTGATTTGCTTCTCAATGTAGTGCTGTTTGTTTATTGTGAAAGAATTTTTTTCCCGTGTGTGATTTTTCGGAGCTGTTTATTTTTATATACACCTCGGTCTGATATGACGTTAGCTCTTCCACAAATACATATAAAGATGGATGCCGGAACTAAGGCTTGCATTGAAATGCGAATGAAAACATTCGCGTGCATTCCTAGTTCGTCCAGTGTCTGCCCACATAAGCACACTTTCCTCAATATAATTTTCTACCAAGTAAGAACAAAATTTTACGTTTATCACTTTCGGATTGCAGTGGCGTCAAATCGTGTACAAACAAATCACCTACTTCACATGGTTCCAAGTATACTAACCCAAACACATAGTGTAACCAGTGTCCAACGGTTGAGTCATTATCTTTGTATTCATCTGCCAGCCCTAAAACCTGTATTTATTTTTTCCACCATGGATTACTTAAGTAAAATCTGCACAGAAAGATTTCAGTATTCGGCCACACGGTTCGCACTGCATCATGTATAGCTATTTCTAGATCCGAAATTATAATTGTGGGCTCAAATGTTTTATTTAATTGTTCATTACACTCGTCACAGATAATGCGAAATGTAATTTAATATGAATATCTGGCTTTATTTAGAAGCAAACAGAATACGAAAGGCACACAGTGACCATTCTTAAAACCGTGGAGTGTAAACATTTGACAAAAGAACTCGAGGCAACAGTCAAATGTTCCGTCAACATATACCAAAGGACACGTTACTAAACAGTTCAAATTAGTGCGACAGCTGAATATTACAATCGTTGTCGTTATGCATTACAAATTGTACATCTAAGTTTGTCCTAATATCGAGAGCTAGAATCTTGTCATGAGTCTCATTTCTGTCAGCGGGAAATTTAGGATATTTCTTACTCCGCGAATTATATACATTTCTCTTTATTACAGTTAAATCATTAATGTCTATACATTTATATTCAGGCAATTCTTTTAGTACAGATCGAACCACTTTGCTTGGCTTTAGTATAAACTTCAGCGTTGCATTTTCGAAACGTACACCTCCATTTCACTTCACCACTTTTCAGTTGGCTGTCGTAACGAAATTTAAAATCATGTATAGTTATAACTCTTTGCCTCGCTCACTTGCACAACATACAACTGATGTCATTACTGATAGAGAATACGGTTCACTCACAAGCACTAGACTCAATGACAAACTGGTAAAGTGCAGCAAGTACACGTGGTGGTGGAAATAAGAACTACCCCGCACTAGCAGCGCCTATTCGCCGCGACATCTGGTAAGTAGGGGAAGTATTGTATTCCACCCAAAAATTCGATGTCGAGATTTTATCGGAAATACATGTTTTGAGACCCCCTGAATAAAAAAAGCATTTTTAGAAAAATGTCCGTGTGTGTGTGTGTGTGTGTGTGTGTGTGTGTGTGTGTGTGTGTGTGTGTGTGTGTGTGTGTGTGTGTGTGTGTGTGTGTGTGTGTGTGTCTGTGTGTCTGTGGACAGCATAACTCAAAAACCAAAAGTCGGTTAAAAACCAAAGTTGGTATTTAAGTTTAATGTCTTTCAAGGATGCGACACGAAGATTTTGAAGAAAATAGCCCCACGCTAAACTACCCTTTACATGGAACATTTTTCGAAAATTTTGATTTTCTTGAAAATGGCACTAACGATTTTGATTAAAATGTCATATGTTTGAGATATTTTGATGACAAATGAAATGTATATCTTGAATTTTCTGGCTACAGCCCCTGTAGTCGTATTTACTTTGGACGACTTTTGCATAACTGGTAAACCGTTAGAGACAGACCAAATTATACTATACAAAAAAATGTAGATCTTGTTAAATTCACAATTTATGTCTCAATACATTTTCTTGTAGGGTGAACCATTTCGGAGATATTCCTTGTTATGTGTGTGAGTTTCGGAAAACTTAGAACTTCCGCGAAATGGATCATTGTTGTTCATTTTTTTATGTTTTAAGTGTGCAAAGACAACAGAATCTCAAAGCTTTAAAACATTTGACTGTCGCACAAAGCCTACTGTATTCTAACATTCCCCTTGCACCTACAAGGAAATAAGCAATGAGATAATTTGTACAAATGTTTATCTCAACTAACACAAAGAAGATATAGGAATAAGAGTTTGTAAGAATGGTTAGTACAAGAGTAGAGAAACTCATGTGAGTGCAACACACCAGATTTTTCAGTGCAAATTACTACCGCCCCGACAGGCGCTAGGTGACGTAATTATTATCGCATTATTCTGACACAGAACAAGAAATATCTCCGAAATAGTTTACTTCACAAAAAAGATAATTTGACATAAAGTGTGTGTTTTAACGATATCTACATTTTTTGTACAGTAGTTGGTCTATCTCTTACGGTCTACGATTATGCAAAAGTCATCCAGAGTAAACAAAATTACATAGGCTATAGCGAGAAAATTTAAAATATACATTTCATTTATCATAAAAAATATCTCTAACATATGAAATTTTAATCAAAAGCGTTGGATTCATTTTCAAGAAAATAATTTTTTTTTTAATTCTCCATGTGAGGGGTAGTTTAGGCTGGAGGAATTTTCTTGAAAATCTTTGTGTCGCATCCTTGAAGGACATTAAACTTAAATTACAACTTTGGTTTTTAACCGACTTTTCGTTTTTGAGTTATGCTGTCCACAGACTGACATACAGATAAACACACACAAACACGCGCGCGCGCGGGCATTTTTCTAAAAATGCTTTTTTTTTTAATTCACGGGGCCTCAAAACGAATTTCCGGTGAAATCTCGACATCGAATTTCTGGGTGGAATACAATACTTCCCCTACTTACTAGTAGAGAAAGTAAAAATGAACAATAAGATAATTTCTGCAAATGTTTATCTCAACTTACACGAATAAGATATAGGAATAAGAATTTATAAGAATGGTTGGTGCACGAGTAGAGAAAGTCATGTGAGTGCAACACATCAGATTTGTTGAACTACGGTGTGCACGGCTTGCACATTTGCTAAAACCCGGGTCTAAAAACACCATATAGAATATTTGGGTAGAAATCAATATTCCCTTTACTTACTATGGTTACTCGCTCTATGGTATCGTGTCAGATTTGCATTCAGGAGGTCTTGGGTTCAAACCCCGCAGGCTGAGCGAAGTTTGGCTTTTCGCGGTTTTCCTCGGTGGCTAGGCCAATGTTGGGTTGGATAATTTAATCCGCAACATTTCCTATCATCCCGCTCATCAATGCTTAAATTTCATTTCCTTTTTCTTGACCACCAAACCAGGCATTGGGTTGATCATCCATCCTGGGCATGTTGCGATCTCAAGTTTGCTTGCATTGACCTGTACGTCCTTGGGGATGTAATTCTTACAAAGAAAATTGTAATCCGAAGAATTTGTAACTGTCGGGAATGTACGAAGTAACAAATATAAGGGAAAAGGTGAGGATTCACCCTGTAGAATCTAGATCACTGTATAATTTGATAAAGAACGTTCCAAGTTAAATGAAATAAATTTATCATAAATGTTAGCTACTACTTCATGGTGTGTCTCATAGGCAAAACGGTTTAGTCGAGCTTAGTTCATATTACACTGGTCTTTAATAAATAGTACACATATTTCTAGATATGTATATAATAATTATATTAATGTATTTCAATAGTATTGTAGTGTTTTATATTCAAATCTGCGCAAGTGCGTTATCATCCATAGGTACCATTACACCAGTTATTTTGCGTGCACCCTCCCCATCTGACAACAGTTGCTGGGATACCAACTCGCGTGGTTCTTGAATAGTCAGTCCATTTCGGCTCGCTTAACGATCATTGTCAGTTTGGTAACCCACAAATGTGGGAAAGTGTTGATTATTTCAATAAAATATAAATATAATATATAACAATAATTGATGCAGTAGCTTCTATTGTACAGCGTATCCAAGATACCTTCTGCGTTTTACACGCTTCTAGCATTAACGTGGTTTTTACATGGATTCCTGGCAGGGTTGCCAGGTCTACTGATTTTGCAGATCTCCTGCTTTTTATGTATTTTCTATTTTTAAGCACTATTTTCCTCAACATCATATAATTCGCTCTTCCGAAAAAGAAGCAAGGCGTTTCCCTCGCGTATAAAAACAAAAGATTAATATAATTACCTGTATACATAAACACATCTGTTGTTTCTGCATTGTGAACTTCCTTGATTACTACATTAAACCTGAACATTTGAATTCCGCTGAAATAGATAAAGTTGAGTACATGGATCCAAAAGTATTTCTTCCTGTGGAAAACATGTATTTTGGTGCCGAAGTTCAAATATTTATCAAATATGCACTAGTAGTTTTTAAATTACGCTGTGTTGATTTTTACTTGAGTCAGTTCGCGACATGCTAAGTCGTCTTTTATTCATTAAGTGGTCCTCTTCTTACAATGTTGGAAGTGTTAGAACCAAACAGTTCAGTCAAATCCAAACAGTCACTTGTTTCTTCTCTGTTTCCGAATTTGGTGAAAGCACTTCAAGAAATCCAATAAATGCATACAGAATGGAGGCTATTGCGCAGTAACTGTACACCGCAAGAATTTGGAGCGAATGTTGTTGTTGTTGTTGTTATTATTATTATTATTATTATTATTATTATTATTATTATTATTATTATTATTATTATTATTATTATTATTATTATTATTATTATTATTATTATTATTATTATTATTATTATTATTATTATTATTATTATTATTATTATTATTATTATTATTATTATTATTATTATTATTATTATTATTATTATTATTATTATTATTATTATTATTATTATTATTATTATTATTATTATTATTATTATTATTATTATTATTATTATTATTATTATTATTATTATTATTATTATTATTATTATTATTATTATTATTATTATTATTATTATTATTATTATTATTATTATTATTATTATTATTATTATTATTATTATTATTATTATTATTATTATTATTATTATTATTATTATTATTATTATTATTATTATTATTATTATTATTATTACTATTATTATTATTATTATTATTATTATTATTATTATTATTATTATTATTATTATTATTATTATTATTATTATTATTATTATTATTATTATTATTATTTAGAATTCTACATGTCGATTATTTTAGTCCTTTTCGACCCTTTTACTAACTTAGTTTTAATTTTACCTTTTGCTTCATTTGTTTGGTATGTTTATATTATTGCTTTTACTAGCACTTTTATTTTATATTGAAGTTTATCTTTAGTTTTTGCCGTGATGTTTTTATAGGGCGCTAATGACCAAGTAGTTAAGCGCCCTTGAAAACTAAATCAAATCAAACGATGCAGTAGAGAAGTAAAGGGCTACCGTGCAACAGAGGAAGTCGGCTAGTATTTCATAAGCTGGGGGCCGCGAGAGCTTCATTAAGAAAGAACGTGTGTTAAATCCCCTTTGATATCGTTGACATTGTCTCGTACCCTCCGTTTTAAGCGCTCGAACCCAGTATGTGCCCGGTCCAGCCCGCGTATTGTTATACTCTGCATGTGCCCCGAGGTCGTGTAGAAACAAAAGAATGCTGTCTTGCGCGTGATGACTGTAATCTGTCTACTCTCAGTGTGTGCAGGCAATTAGCAGCTCGCTCTCTGAAAGTAAACTACAGGCGGGGACTGTGTAACAGTCGCACAACCTTCACGATAAGTGTGCACTTTGGACTGATATCAACTGGGAATAACGTACGGTTTTTGCACGCAAAGGATAGAGCCAACAAATAACTGTTAGGAAGCCAAATGCGTCTGTTATCTATGAGCAACGAGAAACACGTGGTCTTTCTTTCTACTTTCTCTACTACGTACAGTAAGTAGGGGAAGTATTTTCTTCGACCCAAAATTTCGATGTCGAGATTCGATCGCAAATATGTTTTGAGGCTCCTCGATTAAGAAAATGCATTTTTAGAAAAAGGTTTGTGTGTACGTCTGAACAGCAGAACTTAAAAACGAAAGGTCGGTTAAAAACCAAAGTTGGCATTTAAGTTTAATGTCTTTCAAGGATGGGACACGAAGCTTCTGATGAAAATTCCCCCACCCTAAACTACCCTCTACATGAAAAATATTTCGAAAATGTTTATTTTTTTCAAAAATGACTAACGATTTTGATTAAAATGCCACATTTTAAAGATATTTTTATAGCAAATGAATATATATTTTGAATTCTCTGACTATAGCCCACGTAGTCCTGTTTACTCTTGGTTACTTTTGTATAACTGGTAAACCGTAAGAGGTAGACCAAATCTTTCTATATAAAAGCTTACATGTTGCACTCACATGACTTTCTACTTTTGTACAAACTATTCTTAGTACCTGGGTGACCGAGCTTCGCTCGGCGATTTTCGCCTCTGTTTTTGAGAAATCTTGTTTTTTATGGAAGTAGATACTTATTTAGATAAACCTGACTGTTAACTATATAAAACGTTTTGTCACAATTGTTAAAAGAGTCATTTCCGAGATACAAGAGATATAGAAATTCATATAAATAGTTCATAAACACCATCATTTCTAATGCTGAACGCCAGCCTACCCCAGATATGCACCTAGTTAGAGGTTTTCGTCGAGCTTTTTTTCCATTATGGAGTTATTGTTATTTATAGAAGAGTGAGTAGAGAAAGAGATGTGAAAGATGTGAATGTGTTACCTAAAAGTAAGAAGAGAAAACAGTATGAATATAATATGTAACATTTCTATTTCAAACATACAGAAACTTGTATGACTTATTTTAAAAGTGGGAATAAAAATGTTTGTTTTTTTGTCTAAAATCACGTTTTTTATGGAAAATTGTTTATAGAAGAGTGAGTAGAGAAAGCGATGTGAACGTGTTACCTAAAAGTGAGTAGAGAAACCACTATGAATGTAATATGCAGCATCTCTATTTGAAACATGCAGAAAATTGTATGAGTTCTTTTTAGAAGAGTGAGTAGAAAAAGAGATGTGAATGTGTTAGCTGAAAGTGAGTAAGAAACCACTGTGAATGCAATATGCAGCATGTCTACTTCAAACATACAGAACGTTTTATGATTTCTTTGTAGAAGAGTGAGTAGAGAAACCACTGTGAATTGTGTTACTTAAAAGTGACAGGAGAAAACAGTGTGAATGTAGCAGCATTTCTATGGGGATAAAAATGTTTTTCGGTGTAAAATCACGTTTTTTATGGAAAATTCTTTATAGAGGAGTGAGTAAAGAAAGAGATGTGAATGTGTTAGCTGAAAGTGAGTAGAGAAAACACTGTGAATGTAATATGCATGTATACAAAAATTTAACCATAACTTTATAGCCGTTTCTGAAATACCAGGAGTATATATACAAGAATTGCTCTGTAGAAGCGGGAATAAAAAATGTTATTTTTTATGTAAAATCGTGTTTTTTTCGGGAATTACATCCTTGTAGATGAACTTAAAAAGCAAAACCTTAACTGAATACAAAATTTGATGGAAATCGTTTGAGCCGTTTCCAAGTTGCGTGGAATATATATATATATATACACCTACACAAGAATTGCTAATTTAAATATATAAGATAAACTCTTATTCCTCTATCTTCTTCAGTGTTAGTGGAGATAAACATTTGTAGAAATTATCTTGTTTATTTCCTTGTAGGTGCAAGGGGAATGTTAGCATACAGTAGGCTTTGCACGATAGTCAAATCTTTTAGAGCTCGTCGCTAAATCAAGTCTTTGAAATTAATATCTCTTTACATTGTCAAGAGATAAAAAATTGAATAACAACCTTCCATCTGAGAAAAGTATAAATATTGCAGAACTCGCATAAATAACAATGAATATCTCCAAAATGCTTCAATCCACAAAAGAAAACACCTTGACATAAATTGTATGTTTTCGTATACTAAGATTTGGTCTATCTCTTACAGTTTACCAGTTATGCGAAGGTCATGAAGAATAAATACGACTACATAGGCTACAGAAAGAAAATTGAAAATACACATTTCATTTGCCATAAACATATATCCAACGTATGGTATTTTAATAAAAATCGTCAGATCCATTTGGGAAAATCATTTTCCATATAAAGGTTAGTTTAGAATGGGGGAATTTTTTTCAAGATCTTCTGGTCGCATCTTTGAAAGATATTAAAGTTAAATACCAACATTGGTTTTTAACCGAGTTTTCGTTTTTACTTTCTCTACTGGTAAGTAGGGGAAGTATTGTATTGCACCCAAAAATTCGATGTCGAGATTTCACCGGAAATATATGTTTTGAGACCCCCTGAATCCAAAAAAAAAAAGAAGCATTTTTTGAAAAAGGTCTGTCTGTGTGTCTGTGTGTCTGTCAGTCTGTGGACAACATAACTCAAAAACGAAACGTCGGTTAAAAGCCAAACTTGGTATTTAAGTTTAATGTCTTTCAGGGATGCGACACGAAGATTTAGAAGAAAATAGCCCTACCCTACACTACCCTTTACATGGAAAATTTTTCGAAAATTTTGATTTTCTTGAAAATGGCTCTAACGATTTTGATTAAAATGTCATATGTTTGAGATATTTTGATGATAAATGAAATGCATATCTTGAATTTTCTGGCTATAGCTCCTGTAGTCGTATTTACTCTGGACGACTTTTGCATAACTGGTAAACCGTTAGAGATAGACCAAATTATACTATACAAAAAATTTAGATCCTGCTAAAATACACAATTTATGTCTCAATAAATTTTCTTGTAGGGTGAACCATTTCGGAGATATTCCTTGTTATGTGTGTGAGTTTCGGAAAACTTTAGAACTTTCGTGAAATGGGTCATCGTTGTTCATTTTTTTATATGTTAATCGTGCAAAGAGAACGGAATCTCAAAGGTCAAAAAGATTTGACTGTCGCACAAAGCCTTCTGTATTCTAATATTCCCCTTGTACCTACAAGGACATAAGCAATAAGATAATTTGTACGAATGTTTATAACTAACATGGAGATATAGGAATAAGAGTTTGTTAGAATGGTTAGTACAAGAGTAGAGAAAGTCATGTGAGTGCAACACATTAGATTTTTGAGTTATGCTGTCCACAGACAGACCTTTTTCTAAATTTCTTTTTTGGATTCAGGGGGCCTCAAAACATATATTTCCGGTGAAATCTCGACATCGAATTTTTTGGGTGGAATACAATACTTCCCCTACTTACCAGTAGAGAAAGAAAAAATAAATACCTACACACATTTCTAGAAAAGGGTCTGTTGTGTATCTGTACGTGCGCTCGCGCGCGTGCGTGTGTGTGTGAATAGCGTAACTCAAAACTGAAAATACGGATAAACACCAAAGCTGGTATTAAGCCAAGCATGTTCCAAGAACAAAACAAGAAGATGTAACAAAAAAGTAGCCCCATCCCGAGCTATTCTTGTGACAGTTTCGAAAATATGTATTTTCTTACAAATGGCTCTAAAGATTTTTGTTAAACTACCATATGTTTCAAGATATTCTTATTACTAATGAAATGTGTATCTTGTATTTTATGAAAATAGTTATTGAGTCGTCTTCATTCTGAATGGCTTTTGCATAATTGGTAAACCGTAACAGATACACAAAAACTTACTATAGAAAAGGTAGATCTTGTTAAAGCACACCATTTATACTAAATTATTTGTGGAGTTTAGCAAATCTGAGATGTTACTTTTTAATTATTAGAACTTTGCAATACTTATACTTTAGCCAAATGGCAAATCGTTATTGCTGTGTTTTATCTCGCTTCGTGGTTATGAAAACAGAGCGCTATTTGAAAACCATTACATAGCGGGCAGCTCTTAAAATATGTGATTATGGCTTAAGTCTACTGCAGGGGTGCTCAACAGTGAAGCATACGCTCGCCTCCCCTACACATGTTATTTGACTCCCTCCATTGACTAAGGCAAGCAGAACCAGACCTGCTAATCAGAGGCGGATGACGAGGAGTAGTAGTACATACAATTGAATGGGAGGACGAATATTTTTGTTGTCTAGATGAAGATGATAAAGTTAAGTGCTTGATTTGTAAGACTGGTAGTTGCAGATTTATACCATTTCCCTTGCTTACGTTTCATGTTCACCATAAAAGTTATTCTCCTGGAAAAACACAACGAACTTTTGAAGCAACTGTACGACACATTTTCTTCACAATTTGAAGACCTAAAAACATTTGAAACCAAAATACAATTCCATGTAGTGAGGCTTCACACGAGTTACAAAACATGAAACTACTTCCATTGCAGAATTCCACGACCGTAAAGTGTTGTGAGAAAGAAGAGTGGGAATTATTTATGTCTCTGCCCTGCTGCTGTGAGTATCCGAGATTACGTTTGTTTGTATCTAGTTTAATGACAGTCTTTGGCTCTACTTAAATCTGCGAACTTTTTCAAAAATGAACTACATTAAAAGTGAGTATCGCAGTAAGATAAGTGACAATCACCTTGCTTATCTTGTGAGACTGTGCACTTCATATTTTGCACCAAATATTGAAGAACTTCTGAAACGTAAATCGTGTCAGAAAAGTATTCTCAGAAACATCGTGAGTTAATCAGGAGTAGAATATGAACGTGTACGCCTTTGATTTCCTGTACGTAAGAATGTGCCGCCACTGGAAGTCAGTAATCATGGATATATGCGCCATTTTGTCCCAGTGGTTGGAGGGAAGTGATTTCAACCACGCCTTACCTGCCTGCAGTTGAGCACCGCTGGTCTACTGGATTCACTGATTCCCATTGTACCTACAAGAAAATATGACGTTCCCCATGTGAAGTCTGCTGGCAAGAGGGAGGTTGTAGCTTCAGAGGTGGTGGCGGTCGGTATCGGGATACGGATTTGCCTTAAGAGAACTGAGGGAAAGGGGAAAATAACAGCTGCACCAGATTCTATAAAAATCTACCGGGGATATTACATTTGTTAATCAATTAATATGGAGGGCTCCTGTTGGCGGACCTATAATAGGTACAAGAGCTTAGTTACATAGCATTCGCTTTTTCGTGTGGCTGGGTTTGACACCCTGATAAAGGAAACTAAAATGGAAAGATCAAAGCGCAGCGTGACTGCGTTCATCATGGTACAAAAACATGACATGAACTTGAACTTGAACTTATTTATTGAACTAAAACATTTGCCTGGTGCCGGTACAAAAGGGCCCGGCTTACAGGCTCAAATTAACATTATTTATATTATTTACAAAGTTTACAAGTGGATTCGTGTTATCTGTGTTTCCTTTAAAACCCATACAGTGGGCAGCTTTAGCCCACCGAGAACAGTTTTATTTTGTATGTTCAATGTCTTGTTTGTTTCTTTTGATCGTTTTTTGTTTATGTACACTCATCCACGCGCTCATTCACTCCTGGGCATACCACACATATGTCCCATCACACGCACACACACACACACACACACACACACACACACTCGTATATACATATTTACACACACTGCATTATATACACTTTACTATATACAGTTTTTCCGCAGTTTTCCTGTGCGGACCAGGTTGCAGCTCCTGACTGGTTCCCTGGGATGCAGGCCTCTGAGGTAGCGTATGAACCGAAAACACGCTCAATAAATACCTTTAGTTCTGCCCATATCCAATAATAACCCAGCAGCAAAGTGCTTTATTCCTTCCAATTGCAAGCTTGCACTAGCTTGCTGATTGTCAAATTATCGATAAATTCTCGACTAACGAAGCGACGACACAATTTGACTATCACGAGTTGCATTTATTAATACTATTTCACGAATTAAAGGATGATATAGCCTATGAAAAGTTATTTAAATGTTCTATTGTAATTACTAACCTCTTAAATGAAATATTTAGCACGAACACATACATCGGCGTCCATTGGCTCGGTCTACAACGTAATCATATTGATGCTCCAATCTTTTAACATGTTGGTAATATCAGAACGTGGAGTATCTGCGGTTAATTTATAATTTCGTTCAATATAAAATTTGTCAAACTAATTCCAACATATTTCCTGTTGTATTCTGTTTTCTGAGGTTTCCCTCTTCAAGCTATGTCTTCTGTTTCTGCACCGAGGCAAGGGTCAGCCATATTTGACATTTGAATAGCGACTCTATTGCGTAAAATTACGTCAGCTGCTGCGCATTTGTTAGCACAGTGCAGCTAGATTCTCTAACCTGATCATAACATCGGAAAAGCCCCGGAGGTGACAATCAAAATATGATAATTGTTTCGCGAAGGAAAGCTGTCATTGGTTGACATTTGAAATTGTTATGCACATGATTGGTTGATTTCAACCAACTCACGTATGAGTGGAAAAGTCTTAATAAATAATGCAATTTGTGATAGTCAAGGTTGACAATCACCTGTGGAATTACTTATGATAACTATGTTTAGCAATAAAAAAATCTGATGTGTTACACTCACATGACTTTCTCTACTTTTGTACTAACCATTCTTACAAACTGTTATTCCTATATCTTCTTTCTTGTTAGTTGAGATAGAAATTTGCAGAAATGATCTTATTGCTTATTTCCTTGTAGGTACAAGGGGAATATGGGAACGCAGCAGGCTTTGAACGATAGTCAAATCTTTTAAAGCTTTCAAATTCCGTTCTCTTTGCAGGTTAACATATAAAAAATGAATAACAATGTTCCATTTGACAGAGGTATAAGTTCTCCAAAACTCACACACATAACAAAGAATATCTCCGAAATGGTTCACTCTACAAAAAATTGAGACATAAATGGTGTATTTTAGCAAGATCTACATTTTTGTATTGTAAGATTTTGTATATCTCTTACGGTTACCAGCTATGCAAAAGTGATCCAGAGTAAATAAGACTACATGGGCTATAGCCAGAAAATTCAAGATATACATTTCATTTGTCATAAAAATATCTCAAGCATATGGCATTTTAATCAAATTCGTTAGAGCCATTTTCAAGAAAATCAAAATTGGCGATATAAAGAGTAGTTTAGGGTGGAGGAATTTTCTTCAAAATGCTCGTGTGGCATCCTTAAAAGACATTAAACTTAAATACCAAGTTTGGTTTTTAACTGACTTTTCGTACACAGACTGACAGACACACACATGGACCTTTTTCTAAAAATGCTTTTTTTTTTTTTTTTTCAGAACATATATTTCCGGTGAAATCTCGACATCGAATTTTTGGGTGGAATACAATACTTTCTCTAAACTATACGTAGCACAGAAAGCAAAACAGAAAAAAAAAAAAAAAAAAAAAAAACGTGGCTCAAGGTATCCTACGAGTCGCCCAGGCCTATATTAGTTGGTGTTACTCTCCTAAAATAGTGGTAACTATGTTGCTTAAGAGGGCTGGTTGACTGGAAATGTTGGACACTTTTTATCCGTACCCGACAGTCCGCTATGATGTGTTGTACTGTTTTACAATAACCAGAGATGAGTTTCCTGTGGCCATAGGAATTTCTGCCCCTTCTGGCTTCCGAACCAAGTCTATGGCACATACAAAATTTAATGACGGCTGATAGGTGACCAGTACTTTTCTCTTTACTGTTAAGTAAATACATTTTTTGGACGTAAATGATATTTGTGTCACTGGATTTACAGCGTGTGTGTGTGTGTTGTATTGTTTAATGCCTGCTTTTACTACTACGGCACCGCAGGCGGTGACACTGATGACACATGGAATGAAGATGGAGCACCGGTGGAATGAGATAGCGGGGGAAACCGGAGCACCCGGAGAAAACCCGCCCTGACGTCGCTTCGTCCACCACGAATACCACATGAGGATCCCTCGGATCGAACCCGGGCCGCCTAGGTGGTAGGCGAGCGCGCTAACCGCTCGGCCACGGCGCCGCCATTTACAGCGTGATTTCACATGTGTTTAAATATACAACACCGCAAGGCATGGGAAGTCTATGACTGACTTCTGTTGACCAGCTCCTCCGGTCACGCGCCATTAAATTTTGTGTCACCCGTTTGTTTTCCCATGTGGTAGTTGGTGGGCGAGCCTTGTAATTAAGTTCCTGAATCTGTCGTGATAATTTGTGAACTGGCTCTAACATATGCTGTTGCGATCTATATACCAGAAGTAGGCACCTGGGCAGTAATTAGGTCAACTCACTTCCCTACTAGGACTTGTATATCCTACGTACCTACACACTGGATTAGGCTTTCAATCCATCGAGGATTATTCGGCAAAACCTCTCCCATAAGTGACGGCTTAAGCCTTAAGCCCTCTCAAAATGCGCTTCCCTGCTGACATATCAAATCGCAGAGCACTACTCTGTTGTAGAATGTTGCTCGGTTGGTTTGTGCAACTAATGTCTAAGCGTGTGGGTATTCCAAGATACCCTGAGTTCAGATCACGCCCTGTTGGGGTTTCTGTATGCGAACGTGTTTTGTGATTTTAACGCTGTGGTCTTAACATAACTCGGTAGAGGTGGCTCCGCGGTAACGTCTATGTCTCACATTCGAGAGGTGGTGGGTTCGATTCCTGCGGCCGATCTTCCTGACCATCTGGTTTCCCCGGGTCGCCAGGGGAATGCTGGGAAGGATAGCTACATCCCCCAATTTCCTCTCAACCGATCATTTCATTCATCGCTCATCCCATCGGTTCTTTCAGGGTCGCAAGTATCAGCGAAGTCATTAGGTGCAGCTTGGCAGGGATAATATGCGTACAGGAACTCTTTCCGTCCTTCGCTGTTCGTGAGATCCGGGTAGGGGCGGCATATGGGAGCGTTAGACCTCGACGAGGTCCCCCTAAAGACCTTAAGACTTCGAGGTGTCAACACACGTAGGAATCCTTAGGGACCTGTGTCAATAGTTAGTCTAGATCTGGCCGCCCGTTGTCTCCTCTCATCTCATCCTTCCTTCTGCGGGTGCCCCCTTGAAGACATAGGCACAAACAAAGCAAAAGAACATCTTATTGCACCTCGTGTCTACGTCACATTATCATCATTATACGAAGCCTTTACCATTACATTGTTTGCTTTAGGCCACGCATCAAGCGTAAACCACTTCTTCTGTTAAATAACTTTAACCAACAACCAAAACAAAGAATACAATATGGCGTACAAACACTTGTTTACACTTTCGATCGTATTGGCTAAAAGAGAAAGTGGTAGTGACTGCTTTCAGTTTGTCATACACATTTCTTATTATGAATGGTAGCCACGCGTTATAGCCTAGTGTAGGACATGCCTTTGAGAGGCTAAAATGTAAGGGGAAAACTTGACGAGCACCCAGGTTACCGAAATGTATAATATGTATGGGTGAGAAGATCTTCAGAGGTTGCAAATTAAAGCTTGAATGCTAAGTATTCATTAAATACATAGCAAGGCAGAACTTTATACGAAAAAAGTAAACAGAACTGTATTTTCGCAGTAATACCAATTTTTGTTGCTGCAAAGGAGCAAAAATAAATAAGTTCATAAATAAAGTAGAATTTTGCCCCTCTAACTATAATTAGTCAATTTACCTTTAGTAACCTATTGCTGATTATAGGAATATACAGAAAAATATAACAATTTTATTGCCATAATATATATTGTCATATTCATGTAAATATATTTATTTCTAGTTTTGTAAACATGATTAGTCAATTATAACAAAATAATACTTTCTTGAATCACAGAGATCTTTATTCTCACAAATGCATCACATACGAGTAAATTATAAATCATTATATCTAAAGCACGGATTTCTAAGCACAATAAAATGGTAAAATAAGCAAGCAAATAAGTATGAAAAACGATTAAAATAAGCACCAAATAGCAAAAGCAAATATGCGCAAATATGATAGTTTCACAGAACTCTTACCTCATTGAAGGTTGTAACAGTACAGAAGGAAGGACATCCTGAGATTTTCCTGTGTGAAACTCCTACGTCTATCAGTGAAAAATTATTTGTACCTATTTTGAAAATGTTCTTTCGACGTCTCGTGACTTTACAAGCGCATGAGATAAGCATCAGAGTTCTTTGGTGAATTCCTCTTCAATATGTGTTGATTCTCCAGAAAGCTTTTTGCAAATTTGGCAGTGTTTTGTAACCGGAATTTTCCCGTAACATCTAACTGAGTTTATCAAATGCAATTTTTGCAACTTCGTGTGCTTCTGACGACAATGTTACTGAAATTTCGTCAATCTGAGAAAGTGAATCTTCCAAGGAATTATTTAGAACTTCCAGCTGCTTTAAAATTTCAGGTAACTTGGAGAAATACCATTCCTGCCCAACTCGCTATTGCTTGGAACTCGGGGAATCACCGTCCTTGTCCATGATATCATTGCGATATCTCAGGCAATAAATGACTGATGAGTTGACTATCTACCCAATCGCAGCATGTCTTTTCTCCTTGCAGTATTATTTCACAACACCTGGTTATACCCTAGCACTTCTTTCTTACGCATTTAGTCGAGAAAATAGTGAATCACTAATAAATTACGGATAACTGTGAAATACCCCCTTTAAATGTACAGTTTTGGGTAAAATATGCTGTTTTAATTAAAAATTGTAAAATAAGTAAGCAAAAACGTTTTCCTGCGATATGAATATAAATAAGTACAAACATAGTTAAAACTGCTCATTTAGGTGTTTCTTACCTTTCTGATTATCCTTAAAAGTGTGGAAAACGTTAAACATTTGGCTTAGAAATCCAAGCTTTATATATTGTAACAAAAACATCAAAAGCCAAAATTCTGATACTTTTTCTAACACTTTATTTTCCTCTAAATTTGACTACAAAAGCACAATTTCCTTTTCGTTGCTAACACAGTTTATAGACTTCTCTGCTAATACAATTCACAGTTGTTCTTCTGATAATATCTCTCAGTCTTTCAATGTCTTTCTCCAGTTTCACTGTCTCTTATATCTTGACTATTACGATACAATCACTCGACGACACATACATACTCGCTGACAGGCTGGCCGACTCACTCTCGTAACTAAAAACTGACTGTACACGACAAGTTACACAACTAACTCTACTTGAACTAACTCTAAATAGACTCGAAACTCAAAATTAAACTGCTACCGACACACTGTCTGCTCTCGCACGCTTTATTTACACTAGAGTCGGCATTACGTGACCTTCAAAATCTTTCCATGCACACGAGCAATGATGACTCAGCGAGAATTTGAGAATGCTCTCGACTCCTTTCTTTGGTGTTTTACCGCCATCATTGTTTATGGCCATGTACACACAGTCGCTCGCCGTATCCAAGGTCACAATATTGTATACCTCTAGTTCTACTTAATATTACTGTTTCTATTGGTTTCAAATAGGTATTTTAAGCACCTATATAATACAACACGTTTTCCTCGCCAACATAGTATGACAGTTGTGTGTGTGTGTGTGTGTGTGTGTGTGTGTATGTGTGTGTGTGTATGTGTGTGTGCGCGCGCATACATATGATTCTAATGTGTATTACTGGATCGTTTTGAGGAAAAAAACCTTAAGTCTCCCCTCTTTTCCCCCTGCTGTATCATGAAGCCACTACGCTCTGATAGGCAAGAAAAAGAACACGCCTCAAAAGACCCCGAAGACGATGCAAAAATCCACCAAGATTATCTTTGGCGTTCTCTGTACAATAAGCTTGGCTTCACTGCATCTCTCCTATTCCTAACACTGTAGTACTGAACTTTGTGCTATTCAGCCCTATTATTCGTCCACGTGATTGTTTCAAACTTTGTTTCAAACCTGGTTTATCCGAAAGTCCCTGGGTCTAATGGTTGGGAGGGGGGGGGAGGGGACTTACCTGCATTGAATGCCCTATTTCTGTTGCCTGATCTACGAGCACTGCGGAGTACAGTTTGTTACTCAACCTCCTATTTCATTTTCAGTCTGAAAAAACTGTATGCTAGTTTTATTATGACCACACCTCGGATTTTAAATAAAAACCAATTTTGTTCCTCGTGATGCACAGAAAAGAAAAGTTGTGTATATACTAATTATTTAAATATATGTTTCAAAATGGTGGTCCTATACAACCTAGAATACCTAATTTCACGTTAGAACTTACTATTTTCTCCAGTACGTATAGTAAGCAGAGGAAGTATTGTATTTCACCCAAAAATTCGATGTCGAGATTTCAACGGAAATGTATGTTTTGAGACCCCCTGAATCCAAAAAAAAAAAAAAAAACATTTTTAGAAAATGGTGCGTGTGTGAATGTGTGTGTCAGTCTGTGAACAGCATAGCTAAAAAACGAAAAGTCGGTTAAAAACCAAAGTTGGTATTTAACTTTAATGTCTTTCAAGGATGCGACATGAAGATTTTGAAGAAAATAGCTCCACCCTAAACTACTCTTTACATCGAAAATTTTTCGAACATTTTGTCTTTCTTGAAAATGGCACTAACGATTTTGATTAAAATGCCATAGTTTGAGATATTTTTATGACAAATGAAATGTATATCTTGAATTTTCTGGGTACAGCCCATGTATTTACTCTGGATGAGTTTTGAGTAACTGGTAAACCGTTAGAGATAGATCAAATCTTACTATACAAAAATATATATCTCATTAAAACACAGCATTTATGTCCCAATAATTTTTTTTTGTACAGTGAACCATTTCGGAGATATTCGTTGTTATGTGTGTGAGTTTCGGAAAACTTAGAACCTTCGTGAAATGGATCATCTTTGTTCATTTTTTTATATGTTAAGTGTGCAAAGAGAACGGAGTCTCAAAGCTTTAAAAGATTTGACTATCGCACAAAGCCTATTGTAATCCCATATTTCCCTTGTACCTACAAGGAAATAAACAATAAGATAATTTCTGCAAATGTTTATCCGAACTAACATGGACAGTACAAGAGCGTTTGTTCACCTATTTCGGTAGTTTTGGAACTTATTTTGATTTGTGATAGAACCGATTTTAGGTTTTTATGAACTAAAAGTCCGAGGTATAATTAAGACTAGGTACTAGGCCTTTGGATGTTTGTTACTCATCCTGACCCTTAGAGTATTTAATTTAGTGTGTGCAGGTTAGGAGATACCAGTCCGTAGAAATCGAGTGCACGTCTGTGTATGCAAATTGTTGAACCGCGATTGTTCGTCTTCTAATCCTGTTAACTCCTTATATAGTTTTCTAATTTTGCCGATACACGGGTAATTGGATTGATGCTGCTGGATTCTAACTCTGCCATACACTGTAAATTGGCTTTAATCGTTATTGTGTTGTTAGTGCCACAGGACGAGCAAATGCTCAGGCAGTACATGGAGTAGGAGAAAACAGGGGAAAAAAGTTATGCTTGGGGTGTATCCCTTACTTGTTTTCCCCGGCCTAATGTGAGAGCGAAGCTCAAGGAATGTGGACAAAGGAGGAAAACTATGGGCTTCTAAGTAACTTTACCACTGACAGTGCCAACATTTTATGCAGCCTGATATAATTTCCCGCTCGTGGCCTCCATTGCCAACAAAGATCATTAAAATATATAATTAAACCATCTCATATCCATTAACATGAAGTAAATAAGAGGAATAAACGTCTGTGAGAATAGTTTGTATCAAAATCTGATGTGTTGCACTCACATGACTTTCTCTACTCTTGTACTAACCATTCTTACAAACTCTTATTCCTATATCTTCTTTCTTGTTAGTAAAGATAAATATTCGCACAAATTATCTTATTGCTTATTTCCTTGTAGGTGCAAGGGGAATATTAGAATACAGTAGGCCTTGTGCGATAGTCAAATCTCTTAAAGCTTTGAGATTCCATTCTCTTTGCACACTTAACATATAAAAAAATGAACAACGTTGTTTCATTTCACGAAAGTTCTAAGTTTTCCGAAACTCACACATATAACAAGGAATATCTCCGAAATGGTCCACCCTACAAGAAAATTTATTGAGACATAAATTGTGTGTTTTAGCAAGATCTACATTTTTTGTGCAGTATAATTTGGTCTATCTCTAACGGTTTACCAGTTATGCAAAAGTCGTCCAGAGTAAATACGACTACAGGGGCTCTAGCCAGAAAATTCAAGATATACACTTCATGTCCTAAAAATATCTCAAACATATGGCATTTTAATCAAAATCGTTAGAGCTATTTTCAAGAAAATGGAAATTTCCGAAAAATTTTCCATGTAAAGGGTAGTTTAGGGAGGGGCTATTTTCTTCAAAATCTTCGTGTCGCATCCTTGAAAGACATTAAACTTAAATACCAACTTTGGTTTTTAACCGACTTTTTGTTTCTGAGTTATGCTGTCCACAGACTGACAGACTGACACACACACACACACACACACACACACACACACACACACACACACACACACACACACACACAGACACACACACACACACACACGGACCTTTTTCTAAAAATGCTTTTTTAGGATTCAGGGGGTCTCAAAACATGTATTTCCGGTGAAATCTCGACATCGAATTTTTGGGTGGAATACAATACTTCCCCTACTTACCAGTAGAGAAAGTAAAAATGAGTAGAGAAGGAGTTAAATACTAAAGTAAAAATTGTTTTTAATGTCTCTACTACGTATAGTAAGTAGAGGAAGTATTGTATTTCACCCAAAAATTAAATGTAGAGATTTCACAAGAAATACACTTTGAGGGCCCTGAATCAAAAAAAAAAAAAAAAAAAATTGTGGAAGAAAGCCCGTGTGTGTTTGTGTGTGTTTGTGTTTGTGTGTGTTTATGTGTGTGTGTGTGTGTGTGTGTGTGTGTGTGTACAGCATAACTCAAAAACGAAAATTCTGTTAAAACCATTTGAAACCAATGTTGGTATTTAAGTTTAATATTGAAGAAAATCTCCCAACCTAAACTACTCTTTACATAGAAAATGTTTCAAAAATTTTGGTTTTTTTCAAAAATAACTAACGATTTTCATTAAAATGGCATATGTTTGAAATATTTTTATGAGAAATGAAATGTGTGTTTTCAACTTTCTGACGGTAGCCTATGTAGTCCTTTTACTCCTGATGACTTTTGCATAACTGGTAAGCCGTAAGAGATAGACCAAATCTTACTCTACAAAAATGTAGATCTCGTTAAAAGATACATGTTATGTCCAAAAGTATTTTTTGTGAAGTGAATCATTTCGCAGATACTCATTATTTGTCAGAATTTGACAATATTTATAGACCGTTCTCAAATGGAAGGTCGTTATTCATTTGTTTCTACCTCTTGATCATGCAAAGAGAATGGCATTTCAAAGTCATCATATAGCGATCACTCTTAAAACATTTGACTATCGCTCAAAGCCTATTGTATTTACCTTATGCCTACAAGGAAATAAGCAATAAGATAATTTGTACAAATGTTTATCTCAACTAACATGAAGAAGATATAGGAATAAGAGTTTGTAAAAATGGTTAGTACAAGAGCAGAGAAAGTCATGTGATTGCAATACATCAAATTTTTTATTAAGGGGACCTCAAAACGTATTTCTAATAGAAATCAAAATTGTGGATGGAATGTAGTACCTTCCTTATCTACTTATCTACTGCTAGAGAAATTAAAAATTATTAATTTCATAGTTTATGATTATAAATTACAAACTTAAAATATATTGGTGTGTACAAGTTGTATTTTTATAAAAACAGTATTAATTGAGTATTAATTGTAACCCTTGTTATAAAAAGCCTCAACTAAAGTTCTAATTAGGCAATCTCTTTGATAAATTTACTGTAAGCAAATGAACTACAGTCTTTAATTGATGTTTAAATTATTATTTATAGCATTTAGATTTGGTATAATGAAAAATAAACATATTTTGTTAACATTGTGCCCTATAAACGGGGATTGAGTTAAGAAAATGTCATTTTACCTCCACATCCTTTTACAATGTCTTGGAAAGTTAGGAAAATTCCATAACTTCATCAAAAGCTTCTACTTATTCAAAAATCTGATGTGTTGCACTCACATGACTTTCTCTACTCTTGCACAAGCTATTCTCACAAACACTTACTCCCATATCTTCATGTTAATTGAGAAAAACATTTGTATAAATTATCTTATTACAACTTTTCTTGTAGGTGCAAGGGGAATACAGTAGGCTTTAAGCGATAGTAGAATGTTTTAAGAGTTGTCGCAATATAATGACTTTGAAATGCCATTATCTTTGCATGAACAAGAAATAAAAAATCAATAATGATATCCCATTTGAGAGCATCTGTATTACAGAATTCTGACAAATAAAAAGGAATATCTTTGAAATGTTGCATTTCACAGAAAATATCATTTGACATAAATTGTGTGTTTTAACGACGGTTTACTAGTTATACAAGTCATCATTATTATTATTATTAAATTAACGTCCTCCAACATTGTGTCATATCGGACGAGTGAATGAAATGAAATGGGTGAAATGATGCTCAAATGAGCCCGAGGTCCATTGAGCTTTAAGTTACCCGACATTCGTCTTCTCAGGGTAGGGAAAACCTCGGAAAAAAACCTTACCCGGATAACTTACCCTAAGCGAGATTCGAACTCGCGACCTCTTGAACGTGAGGCAGACACGCTAACCATCACGCTACAGAGGCGGGCTTACAAGTCATCATGAGTAAACAGGACTATATGGGCTATAGTCGGAAAATTGAAAATATTCATTTCATTTGTCATAAAAATGGCATTTTAATGAAAATCCTTTGGCCCATTTTTGAGAAAATCAAAATTTCGAAGTGTTCCATGTATAGTTTATGGGGGAGAAATTTTGTATTAAGTTGTCGTGTGGAATCCTTGAAAGATATTAAACGTATATACGAACTTCGATTTTTAACCGACTTCTCGTTTTTTAGTTATGATGTTCTCACTCTCTCTCTCTCTCTCATACACACACACACACACACACACACACACACACACACACACACACACACACACACACACACACACACACACACACACACACAACCTTACTCTAAAATGCTTTTTCTATTCACGGGGCTTCAAAACATATATTTCCAGTGAAATCTCGACATCGAATTTTTGGGTGGAATACAATACTTCCTCTACTTACTATACATAGTAGAGAAAGTAAAAATGCAAGTTCAAGAAAATGAATTTTTAATATTTAGTTTAGGTATTACAACATGAAAAAAGTTAACAACACTTTAAACTTCTCCAGCTATATTCCTCTTACTGAAAATAAAGCATCACGAAAATGTAGTTTTGAAACAATATTTGCAAATGTCCCCTTAAGGAGCTGTGTGTTGTCTCAGACACTTCCGCTGCATATTTCCCGTTATTAACAGAAATGAGATAGACGTTCGTACCACTAATTGTATAGATTAGATGGGAAAATAAAACATGTGGGTAGAGAAAATCGTATGACTATTACCTACCAGATATTATATTAACGGTTCCTTGCCTCAGAAATGTATCATCTCGCAAAAAGGAGGCGTGATGTATGTTCTGTTTACCTCATATTTTAGCGAGGGTAATTTTCCACAAGACTGCAATTTATTCCCCCTCTCTCGCTTAACCACATTTCGCAGTGTAAAATATAACAGAGTCATCTGGCGGGGTGTTTGAACAGCTTGAAATATGAGTAGTGAATCTGTCACTGTCAGCCTGTGCGTGTTCTATCTAATTCACAAGTGCTTTAAAACAGTTGAAGGACAAGTACACGCGCAGCCATTTCCTTCAAAATGTTCAACTGTTATAGAGAGGAAGTCAGATTGAAAATATTTACATGCCTCTATCCTAATATATTGCAACATTTTACATGCAAAAAAGAAACTATATTGCGGAGCTTCAGAGAGGCATTCCTTTCATAGAGAGAGATAGATCCGCGAGAGCGTGTAAGGTTGGTATTCGGGAGGTCGTGGTTCGATCTCCGCGGCCGTCCTAACTGACGGAACTTTTCCCGGATCACCAGGCTAATGTTAGGTAGAACAGGCGTATGTTGGGTAGGTTACCTTCGACACTTCCATTTCACTTTACTAATCATTTCATTCACTCTTTGATCCGTTTGGTCTATTTCAGGGCAGAAAGTGCCAGCAAGAGCTAGAATGCAGTGTGCTGGGGAGGAAATTCTCTGATTAACTCCGTCCCCTGGGCGCTGGATCATATCCCCACGTAGGGGCCCCTGCAGGGGCCGCTCTGCGCGAACCGGCGGGGGACCAGTGTACTGGCTGGTGTCGGGGAGTTTACAACTGGGAAAATTATGGACCCTACCCTTGATATCTAACATACATTTTAAAGTTTTCAAAAAGGACGTGGCGTTAGGTATCTTAGAGACTGCAATGTTACATTTATGAGAATTCTAATTGTGGAAGCAATTGAACTTGCAGAAAACCTGAAAACAGCCATACTAAACTATCTTTGTATCTGTCACTTCCTACGCGTCTGTCTCTTTCTATACAATACAGAATACAGCTTACCCTCCAGATTCGGGAAACATACATTTATAAAAAGACAGTTGTAAGAAATATTACGGAGCCTTTGAGGTACATTCAAGTCTTTCAAATTCAGTTCCCTTTGCACGTTCTCTTTGCATATAAAATTGAATAGCGATGTTCCATTTGACAGAAGTATATGTTCTCCAAAACACACCAATAACGAGGAATATCCCCGAAATGGTTCACTCTACAAAAACATTTATTTGGCTATAAATTGTGTGTTTTAGCAAGATCTACATTTTTGGCACAGTAAGATTTGGTCTATCTTTTATGATTTACCAGTTACGTAAAAGTCGTCCAGGGTAAATAGGACTACATGGGCTATAGCCAAAAAATTCAAGAAATACATTTCATTTGTTGTAAATATATCTCAAACATATGGCATTTTAATCAAAATCGTTATAGCCATTTTCAAGAAAATCAAAATTTTCGAAAAAGCTTTTTTGTAAAAGGTAGTTTAGGGTGGAGTAATTTACTTCAAAATCTTCGTGTCGTATCCTTGAAAGACGTTAAACTTAAATGCCAACTTTGGTTTTTAAGTGACTTTTCTGAGTTCTGCTGTCCACAGTCTGACAGGCACAGAGACAGAGACAGACAAACAGACAGACACACACACACACACACACACACACACACACACACACACACACACACATACACACACACCTGCCTGAAAACATATTTCCGATGACATCTCGATATAGAATTTTTGGGTGGAATACAATACTTCCTCTACTTACTATACGTAGTAGAGAAAGTAAAAAGAACAGAATCACTTCTCAATGTTAATATTTTCCAATAATTGCACATTCAATATTGCAATCAATAAATAATTCATACGTTGGTATACTTTGCTAAGGATTCATTAACAAGTTTTTTTTAGTTGAGTATGCTGTTGGGTGTGACGTCATTTCCTACTCGTACCGTAAGTATTAAAGGCCAGTTTTAGCCTTATTGCCATGGGAATTGATAAATGAATTGTAAATTCAGCTTACACTACCAAATATGAGTTAGCAATGATTAACTTACACATCAAGTATCGCAAAAAATAAATTGTGTATTTTAAATAGGTCTACATTTTTATGAGTTTGAATTTGTGTATCTCTTATGGTTTACGAGTTACATAACCAGTGTATTTCTTAAGAATGAAGAGGGTTATTGCTCATACTATAACCAGAGCAATTTATTCCCAGAAGCTTCAAGATATACATTTTATTTTTCATTTAAATATGTTAAACATATCTTTAGCGCCATTTTTGAGAAAATCAACATTTTTTATGAATCCTCCATGTAAAGGGTAGTTTAGAGAAGGGGCGACTTTCTTGCAAATCTTCATGTCACACCCTTGGAAGTTACTGAATCCAGTACCAAGTTTGTTAGTTATGTTGTTCATACACAAATACAGAGCTTTGTCTAAAAGTGCTTTCAGAGGACCTCAAAAATTGCATTTTCAGTGAACTTTTGAACTTATTGCATATATGTGATAAAGAAACTTTGTTGTTGTTGTTGTTAGCTAATGCTGGATTTCTGACAATGAAGTCATTAATCCTCTTGCTCTCCAATATTTTTCACTGATGAATGGGGCACTAGAAGTGGCCGGGCATATTTGAAGGTGGTCACGATCCATTTCCTCTTGCAGATCACATAGAGGACAGAGTGGTGAAGAATATATCCCAATTCTGTTTAAATGTTTTGCCAGACAATCATGTCCTGTAAACAACCTGAAGGTTGCAACTGCTGTTTTTCGAGGATACTCAGGAATTACTGTTTTAATGTTTGGTAGTTCCCATCTTTTATTCTTTGATTTTTCATAGTAATATTTTGCAATAATGTTTTTGAATTCAGAGTTGACTAATCTTTTAGCTGCATAAAATGGTAGATTAACTATTGATTTCTGCACATTGCCGGTACCCTTTTTTGCAAGAAAATCAGCTTTCTCATTACCATTCAATCCACAGTGAGCTGGTATCCACTGGAAGACAAGGTGTTTTTGAAGTGCTGTTAGATGGCTAAGCATTTTCCAACATTCTATAATTGTTTGGTTTTTTGGTGACAACTTGGAAGTAATTGCTATAATTGCTGCCCTGGAATCTGAGAGAATAACTGCTTGGTAAAGAAACTAAGTAAATGAGAATGTTGTCTAAGACACGTTATGTTCAAGTTATTTTGAAAATCTCGGATTGAAAGAATTGCCTATCAGACGAATGTTTAGTTGGATAGATACGTCACAAGGCTACGTAACAACTTACCCACAAGTTGGAATTGCTGTGAAGCTTCTGGAATTCAGCTCTATTACTTCTGATGAGCTAACGTTTCCAGCCCACTGAACGCCTGAATTGACTTGTACACTCCAGGCAAAATGTTCACCTTCCGCGAGCAACTGGACATACTTCAAATGAAAAAGCTCTATTATACAGGGCAGAAGGAAAGTCATTACAGTTCATTTAATATGTGCTTCATAGAGGCATTAGAAACAAAAAAGTCGAGTGGCATTTTGTTCTTTGATCAGCCGATTTTGAAAAACTAAATTCTTTTTGTTCCAAATTGGATGCGTAATTCCAAAAGAATGTATGAAGGTAACAGTTTGTTACTTGTAATACGCATAGAGTAACTTATTTCTGACATAACTTCGGTAGTAATTATGGGACATTACATAGAGTTACGAAATAATTAATCACTTAAAACATGTGAAGGAATACTGCAAGCAGCTCTTTCAGACGAAAAGTAAGTAGACAACGCTGCGTTGAGGTTGGTCAGGGAATGAACCTAGTTTGTGAATGTAAACAGGTCGGGCACTTTCGCTTTCGTTGGGAGCTAACGTGTGTGATTGTTCTACACTCGCACAGTAAACACGGAAGGACAAGACAGGCTATGTGTTTATGTTCTCAAGACGCACCATTACGGAATTTGTTTATGACTGAGCTAGGGAAAGTGACACCCACACAATCTGTAGTGTTGCGAGCTTGTTTTGGACTAAACTAAAATATCTCTGTAGGAAATGGCCAGAGACAAAAATGTAAGATACAAAATGCATTCCAAAAATCGAGATCTACCACTGGTTTAAATTACTGTAATGAGTTCTCTTCCACCCGGTATATAACGATAGAAAAATGTTTAATAACTGGATGCCCTATGCTGCCATTAAAATTTCACACTATGTAATTTCAGGAACAAAAATATAATATAAAATGTAAACTAAAATAAAATAGACTAAATCTCAGTCCTCGTATGTATTTGCGCACACTGGCATATGTGGGACATGTATTCCAGATTTGCTGAACATTTCCCTCATTCTTGTTAAATGGGCCCGGATGTTTATGACCGAAAACAATTACAAAATATGACGATAAATATTACTTACATTTTTTGGGGGTGGAAATCCGAAATCTTCAAAAATTTAATGTTCTTTAAATTAACATTATATTGAAAATGGGAATTGCATATGAGAACGTAACAAAAACTAGTTTTCGAGAAAAATGAGTTTAAAGTTGAAATGGAAGATGGGGGCATGCCCATTTAAAAGGCAGAAGCGCAGCACTTTAAAAATGGCGTCCAAAATATGTGTTCCCCCTTCCCTAGGGGATTAAAACTTCGCAGATATATTCTTTAAGGTATGGTGCATTTTTTGGAATAAAAATCCAAAACTCGATTTTTTGACCAAACAGGTAAAATATCACTTCGGTGTTCCCTTAAACTAAGTTTCCCATTTTGCGTTATGCAGTTATGTTGACACACACACACACACACACACACACACACACACACACACACACACACACACACACACACACACGCACACACACACACACACATACATACACACACACCATGTTCTACAATTGCGTTTTTTGGATGCAGACAATCTGAAAACATATTTCCACTCAAATCATGGCGTGAAATGTTTAGGTGGAATGCAATACCTTGTCTAGGCATATGTATGTAGGTATCTGTTAGAGAGAGTAAAAAGTTCATTTCAATAAACACAGCAGCGACTAAGTAGCCAATGTTGAACGCCTGAATTTGCATGATGTATAATGCGGAGTACAGAAGCCTCCTTTGCCATTAGGTTTCCTTCACGCCAGTGATGCCAGTGACACGCAATATTAAGTGCATACTTGCCTTGCGCGGTTACCTTTTTATACTCAACATGATTTAATTAAATTTCATTTAACCCCACCCCGTTGTTCCTTATGAAATTATTGGATTTTACACTGATCAAGATGGCTCCGTGGTAATGTGTGAGAGTGGCATTCGGAAGGTCCCGATATCGATTGCCGGTGACTGCTCACCAGGGTTTTTCGTGGTTTACCCGGGCCAGTAGGCAAATGCTGGAGTGGTTCCCCTTCTAACATTACGTTGTTGTCCCTTATTTCCCATCTGACTCAGCGTTGAAGGACCAGGCAACGGTGTTCGGCGCGTTGCGGCTGGACGGTGTCGGATTACTTTGAACTGGAAGCGTTAACGCATGAAAAAAAAACTTTTGATATTCAGACAAAATGATGTGAGATATCGGTGGAAAGTCCGACTTTGTTGACCTTCCTAACAGTCTTCCAACTTTTAGACATTCTGTGTACACCATAGCTTCTAGAGCGTGGATTCCTATACACTATAAAGCAGGCATCGGCAAACATGTACTCAATGAGGTATCGGTATGACGTCTCAACATGCAACCCGCAATGCACATGACGTAATGTAGAACAGGGGATGGCATTGACCTTCGTTCAGTGTCAGTGCTGGACTCGCTCGCTACAGAGTACAATAAGGAATAGTACACATACTTGAATCCAGCTACGAGTGGTCTACGATACTTTAGGTAGGCCTAGATATTTGAGCAATATATTTCAATTCACTTCTATTTGCAATGTACCTACCATGAAAATCTAGTGATATATCACAAGTAGCCACTCTCAGTATAGCACGCAAATTATCATCTGTTAATCGCGATACAAGATTTTTTTCGATTCAGTTTCTTTCCTTCTACATATTTCTTAAATGCTTGAGATAATTCTGTCCCTGTTGTATGTTCCCTAAGTGGAATGACTTCAAGCATATACTCTTGTATCGAGAGGTTGTTAGTGACTCCACGAGTGAAAATTACTAATTGTGATGTGTCAACGTTGTCAGTGCTTTCATCTAACGCGAGAGAAACGGCTATAAATCCATGGACCTTGGTTTGTAGTATTTTTTAGGTTGTTTCTGCTATTTTATGTATCCTTGTCTGTATGGTTCGTGGTGATAATGCAATATTACTAAAAATATCATATTGTTCAGGGCAAATTATGTTGGCAACTTTACTCTCACATTTTTTGTGAAATCTCCATCACTAAAACACCTCAGTGACTGAGCGATCTCCAAAGCAACAGCATAGCTGGCGTGAAGTTGTCTATCAGTTATAATATTTGAATTAATATTAGGTGTATTATCTGAATATTGCTCTTTGAGCTGTTGCAGTTGGTTAGTCCAATCTAGACCTGAAAAAAAAATAAAATAAAATGAATAAAAGACATTACGTCAGTGTTATGCTACTTTAAATCGTGGTATAAATTTATGAATACATGCTTGTATATAATTGTATGGTGATCTTATGACATGTATCATAATGCCGCTTGATGTTCCATTGATGAGTGCCTTTTTGAACTTTAGAGCACAACAAACACCTTACGTTCCTTACATGATGAGAGAAGAAATCATCAAAGTGCTATTCTGGATATCAAATTTAATAGACCAGGAATAATTAGATGCGCTCTAAAGCGCAGAAATGTATCTTTAAGTCTTAGTATTAAATTACACTTTGACAGACATGTTTAGAAGTGCAGGTAAATACGAGAGGACAGTTCGCCCGTGATCGGTGTGTATGCACAACCAGTTAAGGCTGCGAGGGAGGGGGAGGGGGAGACAGAGTAAGCGCTGCCCCTGACACGTCATAGTTGCGAGGCCTCATTGAGTACATGTTTGCCGATGCCTGCTATAAAGTATAAATACATGCATGCATCTATGCACAAAATTCTGGTAAATACTGTCTAAAGACTTGTTCATGTGAGTTATGACTCTAACCTACTCATGATAACCTACTCAAAGTCGTGTGAGACATTTTTGAAGAAAATCGAAAATGTCAAAACATCCTCCATGTAATGTGTATTTTGGGGAGGGACATTTATTTTAAAATCTTTGTGTCGCATCTTTGCAAGATACTGAACCTTGATACAGGCTGACTCAAAAGAACGGGACATTTTGGAATGGAGATTAATGGAGGAAGACAATTATTTAATACATATTTATGTGGTACAGAGTGTTGCATTATTGAACGTCACAGAAGGTTGAATATCGCCTGATAGCAACTTATAGCTACATGGTTGGACCTAACTTTGAGCAAGAGTCCTGGTGATTTCCTCTTGTGTTCTTGCTTTAAGTTCTTCCGCCGAGTACGGTAAACCTCGCTCTTAAGGTAACCCATCTGTGAAATTTTATATGAAATTTATATATTTTATTTGAATAGTTTTTTTTAAATATTTTTTTTAATTTTTGTAAGCTTCTGTGAAAAATGCTCCTCGCTGCATACTTTTCCACAAAGAACATTCCAACTTCCACAGCTAATCAATGACATATAGTGCTACAATATTTGGCTGGTGTTGTTTTAATAATTTATTTTGTTTGGGAGAAAAAAAATTTTGAAAATTGCATAATCCAATTTCTGAGAATTTTACCAATTTTACAAATTCCTTTTTTAAATAAAAACTTTAGTATTAAGGTACAGCAACAATTGAGAGTCATGTTTTAATTCTTATACTTTGAACAATGTGTGTACCAAGTTTCAAGAACGTATCTGCACCAAGGAGCATTTTGTACATAATCATGTGTCAGGAAATCATAAGCGGAGAAAAATGGAGTTAAAGTTTAGCAACTATATAATACAAATGTACTTGATTAAAACTGGCCTGCACCATGTGGGACCCTCAGAGCTCCTTTCAGCTGTTTTTTCAAACTTCAGTCGCCTCCTAGCAGTTCTGTAGCCCCTTTTTGAATGCCTAGCACTATCCTTCAGACGACACTTATCCCTAATTTTACTTAATTTCTCCCCAATTTCATTGAAATTTCCACCCTGAACCTCATACTTTACATGCTTAAATCCCTCGGTGAAGTCATTTAAAGGGCGCAGATGAGTAAACAAAAGCATGAAAATTAAAGCCAAAGGTTTAAACTTATTTATGGTATAAAAAGCCAAAAATGAAAAATTTTGTCATTTTTGTCCATTTTTCACAGATGGGTTACCTTAAGGTCGTCTCACAAGAAACTATCTCACAGTGCGAGGTTAGGTGATGCTAGGGGTCATGCAAATGATCGTTGCTTGAAATGACACGGACAACGACCATCGATATCCGTACTATATCTGCGTTTGTTCGGTCTTTTTCAGACCAAAGTGTAACAGCAAAATGGGAAAGTGCATCCGCAACATAACTTACCATAATGCCAACATACCGAACAGGCATCACAGTGGTTGTGAGCCCATCATTTTCAGAGAACTACATGCCTCTAATGCCACTCGACAACACAGCACACCTTACGGCAACTTTCCTGCTGTGTAATGGACGCTGCTGTAGCTAACGAGGATTTTGCTGAGACCAATAGCGAAGATTCTGTCGACTGACTAAGCCATTATTATGGTAAAACTCAGCTAGCGTAGGTTGTGCAAATGGTCTACGCATTAGTAGATGAATATTAGGTTTGAGTTGATGGGGATCTGTAACTTATACGTGTAGATACTATACGTGATGTCCAACAGAGCGCCCTGGGCTTCTTACGAAGGCAATTCTTACACCCTCGATATTGTCTCCCGCAAGAGCGGCAGACTTCTTTTCACTGTTGAACCAATTTCTTCACAACTACGGGTCCTTGTGTTGATTGCATTCAGTGAGGGAACACGGCAGCCACTTCCAATGTCGAAATGACTCCGAAACTCTCGATGCACGGGTTCACAGTTCCATTCCTGTAATATGTTCTTACCGCAAACACACGCTTCACACCTTTCCACTGCTCCATGTTTACTAAATGGCAATGTAGTGTAAGGAACATTCTATATGTCATTCAATGCTAATAAACTCTCAGCATTGCCACAACTCATTTTAAAATTTCCCGATCTTTTGAGTCATCCTGTATAAAGAAACAATAGGGAGATAGATAAATAATTGCAATACTAATTTTCGTATGTTAAAATCAATGCATGAGTTAATATTTTTTGTAAGGAAAAGGGATCGTTAGCTAACTTCCTTATCAAGGAAAAACAACGCTTAGAATTGTGTAACTGAGACGAATGAATCAAACATGATACAATTATCAGATTACAACATACATTGTGAAAGTAAACAGCCCTTCCTAGGTCTTATAATAGATCAAAAGCTTACATGGTCGGAACACATTCAATATATCAATGGAAAAATCAGTAAATCGTTGTATTTACTTAGGCACTTTTCCAGTCTTCTTGAAGAGAAAGAATTAAAAATGATCTACTATGGTGTCTTATACCCTCATTTGGTGTATGGAATTGAGATTTGGGGTTGCAGTGAAAAAATATATATGGAGAGAATATTGAAACTGCAAAAGAAGGCAATTAGAATAATATATAAATTAAACTATACTGACTCATGTAAGCAATACTTTAGGGAAACGCAAATGTTTACAGTATTCTCATTATATGTATATAGGGTAGTTATTTATGTGTGGAAGAAGGATAATCTAAGGAACAGTGACATACATCACTATAACACTCGAAACAATAGTGACTTTTTCAGACAGGGTTTTAGAATGAATTGTAGCATTAAAGATCCAAATGTAATGGGAATAATACTGTACAGTAAGTTACCAAATTATATTAAACAAGCTAAATCCAATAATGGTTTTAAAAAGGAGCTCAGAAATTACTTAATAAACAAGGCCTTGTATACTATGGATGAATTGTAAATATAGTGATAAGATATTAATTCTAAATGCAAATTGTAGATATGTAATCTGAATAATTGTAATGAAAGTGTATATATGTAATTGAACTGACAATGTCAGAAACTACTTGTAGTCTATTGACAATAAATGCATTATTATTATTATTATTATTATTATTATTATTATTATTATTATTATTATTATTATTATTATTATTATTATTATTATTATTATTATTATTATTATTATTATTATTATTATTATTATTATTATTATTATTATTATTATTATTATTATTATTATTATTATTATTATTATTATTATTATTATTATTATTATTATTATTATTATTATTATTATTATTATTATTATTATTATTATTATTATTATTATTATTATTATTATTATTATTATTATTATTATTATTATTATTATTATTATTATTATTATTATTATTATTATTTATTAATTAGCTTAAGGTGGCAATATAAGTAGAAACGTTGGTAGGGGTAGTGATTGTAAGCGGGACTTAAGAGTGTGTATTTCTAAAATTCGTGTCATTTCCTTCGTGTTTAACAGTCTTACAGAAGTGTTCCATTATCAGCAGCCAAAGTGTCAAAGACCGCGCTCGGGTTGTTCAAATTTAGCAGCCGCCACCAGGAAACCTTCCAATTAGCATTTCTCCAACTAATGGCAGTTCGCTATTCAGACTACTATTACGGAACAGTCATCTTCAATCGCAAAATATTCATATGTCAAGAGTTAGAATATTTAATACTTCAACGGTTACAGCTTCTCTTGCTCAGATTCAGAAACAGTTAATACTATATTCCCAAACAGTCGGCAAATAGCCCATCATTGTTAGCCTCCATTAAGTTTATTTGCAAAAAACTAACGACGTTATCTATTGTCATACCTACCCACCATACCCTAAGATAAAGACCTCCATAGTTCACCATTGAAACAACTACCAACACATTCATCAAGTACCCAGGTTGGAGATGCCATAAGGTTAGCGATACTGCTATACGAAGAAGGGGGTGTACGTCGCACATCGAGAACTACACAGATTCTTTGGGCGCTAACAGCCCCGGGAGGAAGGAAGTGAAGGAACCATAGGATGCCACATAGGGTCGCAGCTAGACAGGCCATAGAGATGCGCGGAAGTCCCTAACAAGTGCTGAGAGTTCTTCATGCCGGTGCCAGGCCCCACCAAGCAGTCACCAACACTCCGGGTCCGGTGTCGACAAGCATACCCCCGAGAGGACAGCGACCACACAAGGGAACCCATCCGTGGAGAACAGCAGTTACACTGCGCAAATCCCTCACATGGCAGCGCTAACTCGTCCATCGCCAACACCTCCGAGTCTGAAAGACCGGATTGAAAGGAAGGTGAAATGAAATGGAGGAATAGGTAATTCGGGGACATAGTTATCCTTCCCAGCAATCTCCTGGTGAACCGGGAAACCCCCAGAAAAAATCCATGGGTCAGGAAGACTGGCCGCGGGAATCGAACCCAGGACCTCTCGCATGGGAGCCAGAAACGTTACCACGGAGCCATCTCGCTCGGTAAGAAAGGGAGAGAAAGGAGCTGGAGGAGGAGGAGAAAGGGATACATAGGAGGAATAATCTGCAAATTCAATAACGCAGACCACAATGAGAGTAATGGACATGAATAACTGAACCATCAAATATTTGCTGAACTGTCTGTACTCAACATTAATTGCATGTGTGGTCGCAGAAGCCAGTTGTAAAAACATTGAATTATGGAGTCTAATTATTATTATTAATTCAACCAAATGTGCCACAAAATCATCTGTTTGCTGTTAGTGATGCTACTGGTTTGTGTTTTGTGATAGTTGTGGTCATTAGACAAACTAGTCATCATTAGATTTATGAGCTCACGCCAATTCAAACATATGTAATCAGATTAGAATCGTTTCTTTCTCCATCTAAATATTCATCTATTTGTCTAAATATTTAATAATATCTGTACCACAAAACTGCCTTTAAAAGTTGTATATGTCCTATTGCGTAGATAGACGCTTGAAACAACTCACAAGTATGGATATGAAATTTTAAATAGAGACGTTTGAAGAAAATTTGGTTGAAAACGTTCAAAGTTAAAATAAACATCCTTGGAAACCGCTAGCTAAAAGAAATACTGGGATGAATTGTATACGTGGCTGTAAACCGGCAGTATGAAATAAACAGGGGTGTCCTGTAATACTAACAATCACCTGAAAATCAGGCCCTAATGAACGTGTTACAGATAAACGTAAACAACTCGAATGCCTGCTCGCAACCCTGGATTGTGTAGTTTCATAAGTGAAAAAAATAGTTCATATACGTATATAGAACTGAACATAATTTGTTGGCCTGGTTCTTGTCTTGTCTGTCGAAGTGAACAGATCGCAATTCTTTGGAGTTTCTAAGTGCGTGGATACCAACAGATACAAAAAGTTATCATATTAAAGCATATTTGAGGCGTGTAAATACGAGCACAGTTTTATTTGACTGGTGAATTGTTTTATAATCTAGATTGGTTGGCAATATCTCAGTGGAAATAGTGAAACTATTGGATACTAAAACTAAAAGATATTACCATAATTAGTTCCACCCTTTCTAAACCAACTCCACGGATACATAGGGAGAGGAATCTCAGTGCTCGGCTGTCGGCAAGGGTTGAACCAAGACACTGGGAAACATTGTCGAGCGGCGTGAAGTATTGCTGCTTCAAACTATCTTGTCAACGTGTAACGTACAAAACGCTAATTCGGCTTCAAAACTGTTATATCGACGACTAGCGAATACGACTTCAAACTGTTTTTATCATCTCCATAACATCTGTTAATTTATTTGCGATGTGATTTGTTTTCTGCATAGTTATTCAAGGTTAGGTTTTAGCAGAAGTCCTTTGTAATTGCCATGCTGGTCAACATTTGTTCAGTCTTTATTTTTTAGCTTTCTTTGAGTAAAAGAAGAGTCTTCTGGATAGGTTAGCAGCTTTTCGCAGAGCTAGTGGTGGGATTACCACCTTAAGCCTCTGGACAGGCTGATTTTCTGTAGGAGTGAGTTCCCTTAGTTGAAGGTCCCAGATTTGAGGCGCTGGGAACTCGCCTTCTTCTACTCCTCTCTGCTACAACTAAGGTTACATTGCCCAGGGATCACGAGTGTGGACGCGAGGAGTTGAGTTTGCTGGCAGAGCTGACTCTGTCAGATGACACTACACAAGACTTCTGAATCTTATCTAACAAAATCAATAAGAACTCTTGTGACCATTACCATTTGAAGCGGAAAATTCTCCATCTAATACCAAAGCAATAGCTTTCTGTGGTAAAAATATACAAAGAGTCAAGATTGTAACAGAAAATCAGCTAATTGAACAAGTATCAAACTTTAATTATTTAGGACATTTAATATCCACAAAAGGAATATATATTAATGCAAAAATACAAAAGTATAACAAGTTAAACGGTATTATAAAACGATATTTTGGGAAACACATGTCAATAGATACGAAATTAAGACTACATAATATCACTTTAAAAGTAACTATCCTATGGCAATGAAATCTGGGTTTTAAATTCAAAACAAAAATAGGCAAAAATTAGAAGCAGCACAGATGAGATTTTTAAGACCACTATTAGGCTAAACAAGACTATCAGAAACAAACTAAAGGTAAATAATATCACAGAACACATTACAAAACCATCAGAAAAACTGGTTCAAGCATCTACAACGTATGATTTCACCAACTCCCCG
Organism: Tenodera sinensis; assembly: GCA_030765045.1. Taxonomy (NCBI): domain Eukaryota; kingdom Metazoa; phylum Arthropoda; class Insecta; order Mantodea; family Mantidae; genus Tenodera; species Tenodera sinensis. The sequence goes on along the minus strand of CM060964.1, from coordinate 354,856,841 downwards.
CACTGAACCGATCCAAACTACACTATGAGTGTATTGTTTATTCGTCAGCACGACCATCTGTGCTGAGAAAATTAGACGTGGTCCACAATAGGGGCATCCGCATTGCAACAGGAGCTTTTCCAACAAGCCCAGTGGTGAGCCTTTACGCCGAGTCCGCAGAACCTCCTCTGCAATATCGGCGTGAGATTCTCTTGGCAAATTATGGTTGTGCGCTTAGATGTATTCCTAAGCACCCAACGTTCGCGTTTTTTTTTCACCACCACGCTAAGAGAACGATATAGGAATAGCACCCTTAGTCCTAAGCCTGCGGGGTTTCGTTTCCAAGAGCTCCTAGTGAAGCTTGGAGTGGAACTGCCTGGGATGTTCGCCAAGGGCGAGAGACTTTACCCCCCTTGGCTATCTGGCACGCCCCACACCGGAACTCCACAGTGCCTATTTCTAGTATCCGCACGTGTCTTTTTAAATTTTTGTCAGGCTACACTGACCGTCCATGTATTTATACCGACGGGTCAAAGAGCACCAACGGTGTTGGATGTGCTTATGTTTATGGAACCGAACCATATACATTCGGTTTTCCAAATAGCACCTCCATTTTTACTGCAGAGCTTTATGCAATTTATCGAGCCGTTTTGTATGTTCGCCGTCGTAAATTAGGTGACTGCCTGATTTTGAGCGATTCCCTTAGTGCACTGCAGAGCCTTTGTCAGTTGTACAACCCCCACCCTATTGTACAACGTATCCAGGATGCCCTCCATGTTTTACACGCTTCTGGCGTTGACGTGGTGTGTGCATGGATTCCCGGTCACGTAGGTTTGCCGGGGAATGAAATGGCAGATTTAGCAGCAAAGACGGCAACTACAGAACCCAGTATTACCATCTCACGTGTTACTTCGGAAGACTTTAGGCTTGAAGTGCGGAGAGCGGTGCTGTCGTCCTGGCACGACGAGTGGTCAGCTCTCCGCGGTAATAAGCTTAGAGAAGTGAAAGAACTTCCGATAAACTGGATAACTTCCTGTCGCACATCTCGTCGCGAGGAGGTTAGTTTGGCTCGATTAAGAATAGGGCACTGCAATTTTTCGCATGGTTACTTATTCAAACGGGATCCTGCACCTCTGTATCTGCTGTCTCAGTCCTTTGTTCTTTTGTCAGTCCGTCACGTGCTGCTAGAGTGCACCTCTCTAGCGCACCTTCCAGACTCTGTGAAGCTGCCTGCCTGACTTGCAGAGGTCTTAGCGGACGACAAAACAGTGGTTGATAGAGTTTTTTAAGTTTTTAGCGCAGTGCAACGTGAAATTGAGGATTTGAAATTTTAGATACCCAGTTTTTATACTCTTTTGACATATTTATAACTTTATTTTAATTTTGGCTTTTGCAACTGTTTTGAGTATTTATATATTATCCTTTTTAGTAGTAATTTTATTTTTTACTGAAGTTTATTTTTAAGGGCGCTGATGACCACGAAGTTGAACGCCGTTAAACCTACAACCACCCCCCCCCCCCCCTTCACCGACTCCCACGTTTAGCCTACAACTATCGACCGTATGGCAGAAGGGATGCTGGAAGACCAAGACAGAGATGCCACAACCAAGAACATTTACAGAGCTCTTGAGGAACAGGCCTTAACGACCTAATCCTACATTTGGTCATGATGATGTTGTTGTTGTTTACCAGAAGAGCACAAGTCCAAACAAAATATGGTGTACTGACAACCAAGCCATCTTGTGTTTCAACTGCAGAGCTACCAACATATGAGTACTAACAACCGACAAAGCGTGACACAGGGTTAAGGGCCCTAAAGCGTAGCCTAGGAAACGAGGGCCGTAAGCTGCAAATTGTAGCAGAAGTATGTTTTTCACAAATAGAGCAGTAAAACAGTTCCAGAACAACACCAAAGCCTACCCGTAAGATGTGAAGCCAAACCTCAATGATCCAGGATCGTTGGCAATCTAGCACACTGATTCATTGATTGAGTTCGGTTTAAGGGCTACCAACTACTATATAGGTCATCAGCGGATTCCAATCCCTCAATTATGTTGGCACTCAACTCCACCCATGCACTCTAGAGACAAGATGGCGTGGTTGTTGATATTACGCTGTCATTTTCTTATAAAAGAAAGTCTTCCAAAAGGATAGGTAGGGCACACGTTCTGAAAGTGGTGACATCCACTTTAAAAACAACTCTAAGCTATTCTGGTAACGTTTATTCACATTCTAGTATTTATTATTCAGTTTTAAGACGGGATTCACACTCGAAAGTGTTACTTTCTTTGTGTTTATTTCTTATCCATCTATCCACCCATCCATTCATCTATCTACCCAACTACCCGCCCGCCCGCAAATTTCATAAATTTACAAATAATTACTATAAATGAATGTGTTAATCCCCTATGGGTTCCAAAACCGCTTGACCGATTACTCCGAAATTCAGCACATCTTCTCATTGAGAAGGTTTTTATGCTATCAATTTTGCTATGCAACGCATTACATTCACATACTTTTCTCTACCTAATTTTCTTTTACATAACACATTCATATGTCCTTTATTTGCTCTTCCACTAACAATTCATACAATTTACTATATGTTTAAAATAGAAATGCAACATATTGCATTCACACTGTATTCTCCAATCACTTTTCTTTTATGAACCACAATAATACTTCCTTCTCTACTCCCTCTTCTACTAACAGTTCATACAATTTTCTATATGATTGAAATAGAAACGCAACGTGTTACATTCGTACAGCTTTCTCTACTCGTTTTTTTTTTTTTTTTTTTTTTTTTTTCGTGGAATATTTCTGATTTTAACAGTACGTTTGTGCAGGCTCTTCGCCGTCTTTTTATTTATTTTTTGTTCTTTATGGTATCCTAAAGGTTTAAATATTTGTTTAACCGTATTCAATAATATTCTTTAAATGTCCCCAAAGAAAGACAAGGCTGTTCAATAAATGCAACCTAAGTCTATTAGTGAATCGTTAAACCACGGACAGTGCCGAGCATATGTGTTAGTAATCTTTAAATAAGTACTTTGCTACTTTCTCTACTACCTATAGTAAGTAGAGGAAATATTGTATTCCACTCAAAAATTTAATGTCGAAATTTCACCGGAAATATATGTTTTGAGGTCCCTGAATCAAAAAAAAATTATTTTAGAAAAAGATCCGCGCGCGTGTGTGTCTCTCTAAGTCTGTGTGGACAGCATAACTCAAAAATCTGTGTTGCACTCACATGACTTTTACTCTTGTACTAACCATTCTTACAAACTCTTATTCCTATATCTTCTTCATGTTAGTTAACATAAACATTTGTACAAATTATCTTATTGCTTATTTCCTTGTAGGTGCAAGGGGAATGTTAGAATACAGTAGGCTTTGTGCGATAGTCAAATGCTTGAGATTCTGTTGTCTTTGCATACTTAACATATAAAAAAATGAACAACGATGATCCATTTCACGAAAGTTCTAAGTTTTCCGAAACTCACACACATAACAAGGAATATCTCAGAAATGGTTCACCCTACAAGAAAATTTATCGGGACATAAATTGTGTATTTTAGCAAGATCTACATTTTTTGTACAGTATAATTTGGTCTATCTCTAACGATTTACCAATTATGCAAAAGTGGTCCACAGTAAATACTACTACAGGGGCTATAGCCAGAAAATTCAAGATATACATTTCATTTGTCATAAAAGTATCTCAAAGATATGACATTTTAATGAAAATCGTTAGAGCCATTTTCAAGAAAATGAAAATTTTCGAATAAGTTTCCATGTAAAGGGTAGTTTAGGGTGGGGCTATTTTCTTGAAAAGCTTCGTGTCGCATCCTTGAAAGACATTAAACTTAAATACCAACTTTGGTTTTTAACCGACTTTTCGTTTTTGAGCTATGCTGTCCACAGACTGACAGACTGACACACAGACAGACACACGGCCCTTTTTCTAAAAATGCTTTTTTTTGGATTCAGGGGGTCTCAAAACATATATTTCCGGTGAAATCTCGACATCGAATTTTTGGGTGGAATACAATACTTCCCCTACTTACCAGTAGAGAACGTAAAAACGAAAAGTTGGTTAAAACCCAAAGTTGGTATTTAACATCTTTTAGGGACGCGACACGAAGATTTTGAAGAAAATTCCTCCAGCCTAATCCCTTTAGATGGAAAATTTTTCGAAAATTTTGATTTGCTTCAAATTGGCTCTAACGATTTGGATTAAAATGCCATATGTTTAAGACATTTTTCTGACAAATGAAATGTATGTTTTGAATTTTCTTGCTATAGCCCATGTAGTCCTGTTTACTCTGGATGCCTTTTGCATAACTGCTGAATCGAAAGAGATAGACCAAATCTTACTGTACAAAAATGTAAATCTTGCTAAAAACACACAATTTATGTGCATATACATTTTTTAGAGTGAACCATTCCGGAGATATTCCTTGTTATTTATGTCAGTTTCAGAAAACAAACTTGCGTCAAATGAAATATCGTTGTTCATTTGTTTATATGTGAAGTATGCAAAGAGAACGGAATTTCAAAGCTTTAAAATATTTGACTATCGCTCAAAGCCTTGTACCTACAAGGAAATAAGCAATAAGATAATTTGTACAAATGTTTATCTTAACTAACACGAAGAAGATATAGGAATAAGAGTTTGTAAGAATGGTAAGTACAAGAGTAGAGAAAGTCATGTGAGTGTAACACAACAGATTTTTAACTGTGCGATACTTAAATTTCACTCGAGTCTTGATTTCCTCTAGATAAATAAAAGACTGTAGTTAGGTTACTGTGGATAAAGTAGGTATCGTGAATAACGCTAGAATAATGACAAATGGTAATAACAAATGAAGCGTTGAAGGCCCCAACTGGCAGCAGTTGTAAGGTCAAACGTTCACAAACTTAGTGACAAATCGTTAGGGACCGACCAGCATGCGGGTATCCCACTCATTACCGGCGTTAATTGCACGCTATTAGAAATTAATTCCAGCGGTACAGGTGCCGTCAAAATTTCATAACTTTCACTTACACATGTTATTGTATGTAAAATTAATGTAATAATTACTTTTGTTTTATTTAGTCGCCTGTTTGCGAACTTCCCAATATAAATTAGTGTTTGTGTTACATTTAAAATGTTGTAAAGCAAGATGTGGTTCCTCTCATGGCAACCACAGAGGATACAAAGTGATGGTGACATGGTTGAGAGCCGATATAGATGAACAGTTGAAGATCGTGATCTTCACTTCTTATTTCGCCCACCGTCTTAAAATGGCGGAGTGTTTCATCTTTGACATTGTTTTCATGGATAGTTTTGACTAACTGAATTGTATAATCTGGCTGGTTGTAACCATGTTTTGTTTTCGGCCAGGATATGAGGTGCTTCATTTTTACTTTCTCTACTGGTAAGTAGGGGAAGTATTGTATTCCACCCAAAAATTCGATGTCGAGATTTCACCGGAAATACATGTTTTGAGGCTCCCTGAATTCAAAAAAAAGCATTTTCAGAAAAAGGTCCGTGTGTGTGTCTGTGTGTCAGTCTGTGGACAGCATAATTCAAAAACGAGAAGTCGGTTAAAAACCAAAGTTGGTATTTAAGTTTAATGTCTTTCAAGGATGCGACACGAACATTTTGAAGAAAATAGCCCCACCCTAAACTACCCTTTACATGGAAACTTTTTCGAACATTTTGATTTTCTTGAAAATAGCTCTAACGATTTTGATTAAAATGTCATATGTTTGAGATATTTTTATGACAAATGAAATGTATATCTTGAATTTTCTGGCTATAGCTCCTGTAGTCGTATTTACTCTGGACGACTTTTGCATAACTGGTAAACCGTTAGAGATAGACCAAATCATACTATACAAAAAATGTAGATCTTGCTAAAATATACAATTTATGTGTCAATAAATTTTCTTGTAGGGTGAACTATTTCGGAGATATTCCTTGTTATGTGTGTGAGTTTCGGAAAACTTAGAACTTTCGTGAAATGGATCATCGTTGTTCATTTTTTTTTATACGTTAAGTGTGCAAAGACAACAGAATCTCAAACATTTGACTATCGCACAAAGGCTACTGTATTCTAACATTTCCCTTGCACCTACAAGGAAATAAGCAATAAGATAATTTGTACAAATGTTTATCTCAACTAACATGAAGAAGATATAGGAATAAGAGTTTGTAAGAATGGTTAGTACAAGAGTAGAGAAAGTCATGTGAGTGCAACACATCAGATTTTTATGAATTCTGTCCACGGAAATTACAGCTATATTATATTTCAATGCCAGAGCATCATAAATTTGTGTGTCTAACTTGACTAAAAGATCACTTGTGGAAAGAAAGGGCCGGAAATCACTTTTGTGAGCTGATGTCTATTGCTTGTTTCCAAAATCTGTGTAAGGCAACTGCAGACTATTTTCTCCAAGAGTTTGCACGAAGTGCCAGTTAAGGAAATTGAGTGATAATAATTGATAGCTTTAGAATGGTCTTTGTTAGGCTTGGGAATGGGAGCAAGCATAGTTCAGGAAGAGTTTGAGTCTCCCGTACAAAATTGATTAACTGAAAATAATTAATACATTTCATTGTGTGGAAGATCTTTAAGGAAGCTTATGCTTGTCAACCCGTCTTATATGATTTTTGCATTTTGCAATAACTTTGTCCATGGCAAGTTTTTAGTTGATCTGATCTTCATTGCACTTAACTTGAGATTTAATATATTAATTAGAGGTGATTTTAGCTGCGATGTTTACAAAATATTGGTTCAAAGTTGTTTCTTGAATTATTGGCAAAGACTGGCTAATAGTAATAGGACCGTGGTATTTAGTACCATTATCTCCAAACTTTGGAGGAAGGAAAATGTTTTACAGCTAGTAATTAACTTTATCTTGGCCCCAAGAGTTGAGTTTGGTGTTTCATGGGTGAGGAAGGAGTGAAGTCATTAAAGAAGTGGACTATTACAGACTGAAGAACGTGGCGTGATTTAGCCCTAACGTTTATGTATACAATGCCATGTTCTGTAGATCCATATTTCTTAAATTCCTAAAGGCTTTCTTGTTATCTTTTATAAGCGACCTACAGGTTTGTGCACTATTCCAACACTTTTAGCAATAGCAAATTGAGCTTCAAGTGTGAAATTGGAAATTCTCTGTAGCATTATGCGTTTGGTGTTTTAGTTTAATTAAGTTATTAATATTTTCATTGATATAATGTTGAAACAAAGACTAGTTTGCTTAACTGGTGAGCTTTAAGCTCACAAAGTTATTGATCATTCGGTAACTCTATGTTTAAAGGATAATGGTCGCTCTCATATAGGTATGTTGGTTTCAAGACCAGGGTATTTTTTCCGCAATGTCATTGAATGAAAAACTAAAATCTATTGCACTCTTAGATGCATTGCTGACATAAAAGTGAGTGACTAAGTTCTGTTTAACAAATTGTTTGGCTAAAGTGTGTTCCCCATGTTTATTCATGCAATATTCTATAATTTCTTCTGTCACGATATGATATTATGACTATTAAAGTTTTCTACGCGTAACAGCGGTCTGTGGACTTGTACAAGAAGACTATTCGGTTCATTGGCGTTTAACTCATGACTATTACAAAGTTATATATTGCAAATGGTCACAATAAAATTTAATGGCAGTCTAACTGTTGTGGCTTCAAGGGCAGCTTGAAGTGGAATATTAATTAGAAAGTGCTCTAACTGTACAACATTTATAACCCCACCTCTCGCAATAATGACATTTTGTCTGTTGGAAAAGCACGTTGTATAACTACGCAGTTAAGCCCAATGCTCTTCTTTATAGTTAGTTTCCTGGACACGTGGTACCTTTGGTCTGTAATCATTCATAACAAGCTTTAAGTAGGCTCTGTTTGCGTATAAGAGCCTGCAGTTCCATTGAACTAGGCCAGGGTTCGGCAAATCTGCACCACTTGATGATATGACGTAACATCACAGTAAGGGGCGAACCGATACTTCAACCTCCGTGCTTATAAGAACACACGTGCAAAGGTACACAAGCAGCGGTACACAATTTCAAAATAAGGCCGCTTTACATTTATTTATTAGTGCTATGTTTAGCCCAACTTATGTGTGTGAGAGCAATTTTTGTCTGAAACTAGCTGAAACACCTGGCGTTGCCCGCGGTTTGACCATTTTATCCCTACAGCTTTTACACATAGATACATGGGTACTCTAAAGAATACAAAATAAACAAAAACATCAGGAAAATACTATGCAAAAGCATTGTTGAACAACCGCAAATACCACAGCAAGAAAATCGAGTAGAGAAGGCTGTGTGAATGCAATATGTTGCATTTCTATTTCAATCATAGAAAAGTGAATGAATTGTATGTTGGAGGGCAAGTAGAGAAATATATGAATCTGTTACGTAAAAGAAAAGTGTGTAGAGAAAATCCTGTAAATGTAATATGTTGCATTTCTATTTGAATCCTAGAAAATTGTATGAATTATATGTTAAAGCGCGAATACTTAGAGAAATGTGATCGGTTTCATAAAAGAAAGTGAGTAGAGAAAACCGTGTGAATGTAGTATGTTGCATTTCTATCACAATCATACAAAATTGTATGAATTGTGTGTTGAATGTCGAGTAGAGAAGGATATGTGAATATCTCACGTAAAATATAAGGGAGTAGAGAAAAACATGTGAATGTTACGTTATATAGTGGAAAGGATGGTATAAAACACTTCTCCATGAAAAAATACATATACGTCCCGAATTTCGCTGTGATTGGTCAATTAGTTTAGGCGATTGGCGGTTATATACATACACAACCATTTTTCTTGGTTTGAATGGGAAAAGGTAGAATGTGGCTTCTGCGTTTTTCCGTGCATTTTTTCCAATTTTTTCTCTTCATAAGAATCTTCCTCGGACTTCAACAAATATTTGAACAAAAACTAGCCAAATTATTCTAGTCGTTCTCATGTTTTGCGCTTAGCAATTCATTTAGCCATTCATTTTCATTACTTTCTCTACTACATATAGTAAGTAGAGGAAGTATTGTATTCCACCCAAAAATTGATGTCAAGGTTTCACCGGAAATGTATGTTTTGAGGCCCCCTGAATACAAAAAAGCGTTTTTAGAAAAAGGTCCGTGTGTGTGTATGTGTGTGTGTATGTGTGTGTGTGTGTGTGTGTGTGTGTGTGTGTGTGTGTGTGTGTGTGTGTGTGTGTGTGTGTGTGTGTGTGTGTGTGTCAGTCTGTGGAGATCATAGCTCAAAAACGAAAAGTTTCACTTTCTTGAAAATAGCTCTAACGATTTTCATTAAAATGACACACGTTTGAGATATTTTTATGGCAAATGAAATGTATATTTTGAAGTTTTTAGCTACAGCCTATGCATGTCCTGTTTACTCTTGATGACTTTTGCATGACTGGTAAACCATTTAGAGACATACAAAAATGTAGACCTCGCTAAAACTCACAATTTGTGTCCAAATAAATTTTTTGTAGATTGAACTATTTCGGAGGTATTTCTTTGTTATTTGTGTGAGTTGTGGAAAACTTAACGTTCATCAAATGGAATATCGTTATTAATTTTTTTATATATTAGCCATTTAAAGAGAGAGGAATCGCAAAGCTTTAAAGCATTTGACTATCGCTCAAAGCCTACTGTATTCTATTATTCCCCTTGTACCTACAAGGAAATAAGCAATAAGATAATTTCTGTAAATATTTATCTCAACACAAAGAAGATATAGGAATAAGAGTTTGTAAGAATGGTGAGTACAAGAGTAGAGAAAGTCATGTGAGTGCAACACATCAGATTTTCCCCTATAGTTTTTAATCCCTTGGCTATGTAAAATAGATGGAATTTCAAACCCATCCCATAGCGATAAGCTGCTTAAACTTTTATTATCACCTAACTCTACTATTTTCATTGTGATATATTTAATTCTTTAAATGTATACCTATTTTTGCCAGCATATCTGAAATACTCCACACAATGAAGATTTCAACGTTTTGAAACTTGAAATATTATTCTATTATAGATAAGTGCTCTCAAAAGAATGTTGGGAACTGTAAATTTTGTAATGCTTTGTTTTATTAAATAAAAAGTTATTAAGTTTCAAAAAATAACGTTTTACAATTTTTATACGTTTCATAGAACTTTATAATTCACCAACTGGTAAATATCAAAATTGCAGAAAAATCACTCTCACTGTTTTTTCTGCATTCAGATTCCATATTCGGAACGGTAGATTTCCATGCGTAGATTTCTGCGTTCTCTCTCTCTCTCTCTCTCTCTCTCTCTCTCTCTCTCTCTCTCTCTCTCTCTCTCTCTCTCTCTCTCTCGTAGGGAACCACGCGGATGCACATGAGCAATGTGCATACCCTGCCTTCGATTTTCTAGCGTATTTTCCTCTTACACGTTCACACACATTGCAGTTCAAATAATATACATATACACACGGAACTTTGTAAAACATTCTATAGTTTTTCCATGACACCCAGGAAATAATTGAATCGTGACTCAGCTTGAAATAATTACTGGAAAGTTTAAACCAATAATATCTATCTCGTCAATGGCTAACACCAAAAAAAAGAGCTATTTTGGATGAAATTGCTGTTTTTAGGAGAGTTTTGTTAAGTAACTTATGTATTATGGTTTAAATATATATAAAAGCCTACAAAAGTCATTCGGAATAAAAAGAACTTGATAAGTTTTTTACAGAAAATTCATTATATACATTCCATTAGTCATATAAATATCTTACATACAGTGTTTTGTTTAAAATTGATAGACTTTTTGAGAAAATAAAGAATAAAGAAAAATGTTTAATGTAAAATGTAGTTTGGGGTTGGTGGACTTTCTTGGAACTCAGTGTGTCGTATCCTTGGAAGATGGTGAACTTAAATACCAATTGTGGTATTTATCCGATGTGTGGTTTTTGCAAACGAGTTTTTTTTTTTTTTTCTAAAAATCTACGTATGTTATCAGCAAAATTTTGGTATCGAATTTTTGCGTGGAATGCAAAACATCCTCTACTTTTTATTACTAAGTCGTGCAGAAATTTAAAAAGTTGAAGTTATTATAGTAACAGCTAACTCCTCCTCCGTTCAGCATGTCCTATACATATGCATTGCGACACCGACCAACCGCGGCGGCGCACATCAAAGCAAGGTCAGGGTCGAGCTACCTCACACCATGTGCCAGGCCAGCATGCATCAAAGACGCTTAAGGTCAGGCTGCCTCGCGCCACTGCTTGTGAACACGAGACAATGAGCGCTGCAGAACAAAGGTTTTTGCAGATTGTTCGAAAGGCGTCTGGCGGCCGGCGTATTTGTAGAGGTTCCAGAAAAGATAATGTTCGAGAAAGGTTCGTGTTAGGTCATCCTCGCTGTATAAGGAGGCGAGGCAACGAGAGTTAGTAGTAGCTGGATGTTATACACACGAGTAGTTGCAATAGGCAGTGTTAGGAGAGACAGTGTGTGTGTGTGTGTGTGTGTGTGTGTGTGTGTGTGTGTGTGTGTGAGTGTGTAGTCGGGAGAGATGTCGCGCCGAAGTAAAGCCAGTGTAGCAGTTAATGAGTGTCGAGTGATTGTATTGTCAAAATCAGTTGTTTGAGAGATAGAGAAAGTGAAGAAAGGAGTAAAGATTACGAGAAGAAAACAGTTGTGAGTCGTAATATCACGAAGGACTGTGTTAACGTCAGTAGAAAAGAACTGTGTTGTTGTGCATTTGGTTAGGAAACATAAAGTAAGAAGAAATAACTGGACTGGACCTTTGTCGGTTGGTCACATTGATGTCACAACTGGGATTTGTCGAATTGGCATTTTGTTCCAATGTATGTAACTTGTTGAATTGTCTATGTAACCGGTGTAAATACATAGAAATTGTCATTATACCTGGGAAATTTTAAATGTAGGTGAAATAATCCTCCCCTCCCCCCTGCACTATTTGTTGAAATGTGTGTACTGATTTTTAAGCTGGGAACACTGCAAACAATGTGACCTCATGCTTCAGTAGTTGCTTTATGCATACACAAGCAAAATTCTGTTACTGAAATGGATGAGATTACAACATGATAATATTTCACAATGATATAACAAAATCAAACGACATGCTGTGTCGTACCATATATAAATCATTGCACAAGGAAATAAAATTTACAACAGAAAATGTTTGGCGATCCAGTTTCCAGGAAAAAATGCTTATTTAGTGACCATGAATAAAGGTAATTAATTCTGTTAACTTTGTTTGCATACGCTTTCGACCTTTTGCCATCGTCATCTCTTTATTCATATGTTTCGCGGTGTCGCTTCAGAAGCATATTAAATTGAGGCATTTTGGGAAAGTTCAACAAGGTTGCTATAATAGCGTTGTCATCTCTTCCTGAAAACAACTACTAGCCTTGAATCCAAAGGTTTCTGCAACAGGGTTGCCATGTCTACTTAATTTACAGATCTCTTCCTTTTTTTTTTTTTTTTTTTTCCAAATCTGCTTATCTACTGCTAAAAACTGAACACACTTCAAAATATCCTGCTTTTTATATACTTTCTATTTTTAAGCACTGTTTTCCTCAACATCATATAATTCGCTCTTCCGAAAAAGAAGCAAGGCATTTTCCTTGTGTATAAAAACAAAAGATTAATATAATTACCTGTATACATAAACACGTCTGTCGTTTCTGCCTTGCGAACTATCCTTGTCTGCTACATTAAACCTGAACATTTCAATTCCGCTGAAATAAAGTTGAGTACATGGATCCAAATGTATTTCTTCCTGTGGAAAACATGTATTTTGGTGCCGAAGTTCAAATATTTATCAAATATGCACTAGTGGTTTTCAAATTACGCTGTGTTGATTTTTACTTGAGTCAGTTCGCGACATACTAAGTCGTCTTTTATTCATTAAGTGATCCTCTTCTTACAATGTTGGAAGTGTTAGAACCAAACAGTTCAGTCAAATTCAAACAGTCACTTGTTTCTTCTCTGTTTCCTAATTTGGTGAAAGCAGTTCAAGAAATCCAACAAATACATACAGAATGGAGGCTATTGCGCAGTAACTGTACAGCGCAAGAATTTGGAGCGAGTGTTATTATTATTATTATTATTATTATTATTATTATTATTATTATTATTATTATTATTATTATTATTATTATTATTATTATTATTATTATTATTATTATTATTATTATTATTATTATTATTATTATTATTATTATTATTATTATTATTATTATTATTATTATTATTATTATTATTATTATTATTATTATTATTATTATTATTATTATTATTATTATTATTATTATTATTATTATTATTATTATTACTATTATTATTATTATTATTATTATTATTATTAATGCCATAGATATGTATACACTAGGCAAAATTGTCGGTTAAATAATCTAGCTTTCTATTGCTTTTTTCGCATCAAATCTTCTACTTCTACTGCGGCAGACATGTCAACAGTGTTCTGTAATTCGCCAATACCATCTCTAATTTCGGCGCAGCTATGTGAACAAATCGGCTGACTTAATGCAAAAAAATTATAGTATAAATATTTTATGTGATGGATTCACATAATTTTCCCTACTCACTCATATACAATATATTTTAGAACGCTTATTGTTCTTAATCCAGATAAGTCTTCAATTAACATTTAAAGATATTGTGTGATACAGTGGGTAAAGCGATAGTCAGATGTTTTAAAGATGTTGCCATGGAACTTACGAATTGAAGTGAGTAATCTTTTGACGCAACGGACAGAGGCAATGTTTTGCCCACTTCCATTCCGACTTTCACCAGGCTATTCGCGCTAGGTAGACACCAACAGTGCGTATAGAAACATTACAGTAATTGGTTTTGGTATTTCACAATGTAGTTGTAAAATTAATTACAGCATACTCTATTCATGTCCTACCTTCAATAATTTTAATACTGAACACATGAACGCTTAAAGTCAATATGTTCTCGTGTTTAACAAAAATTCACCTAATGCGAATTTTCACTAATCCGAACAGAGTTTGGTGTTAATTATTTGGGATTAGTGGGACTGTACTGTATTGATTTTTCTGAGAATATTGTCAGAAATTGTCTTCTTTCTTTATGACCTGCCTAAGCGGTAAACCGTAACAGACAGACAAATTCTTACTATACTATCTATACTATAGATCTTGTTAAAGCATTTAATTTGTATCAAATAAAAAATGTTGCGCACTTGACCTTTTCCGAGATATTCCTTGTTATTGGTTTCAATTTTGCAATACTTTACTTCTCTCAAATGGGAATTGGTTATGGTATTTTTTTTTTCTCCTGCTCATGCAAAGAGAACGGGATTTTAAAGTCATCACATAACGAATAGCTCTTAAAAGGTTTGACTATCACTTAGTCTTACTGTATTTCTTTTTTTCTATTCTACCTACAAGAAAATGTGTAATAAATAACACCGTTCCTAGAAATGTTTATCTCGATTGATATAAATTATATAGAAGCATAAGCGTTTGTAAGGATGGGTAGAGAAGGTCATGTGAACGTAAGAGATCATAAAAAATGTTTCTATTCACTAAAGCACAAGAGTAATGTGGAGCACTGCACTTGCTGTAGGTGCCTAAGATAGTGGAGTTAGACAGCGTGTGACTGTTACACATTGTGAGAGGTGGTGACTGTATTCTGTGAGAAGATTTCCATGCTGTGATGATGAATACACAATGTCGTCATTGGAATTTTAAATGCAACGCCTTGCTATTGGGGCACATATGTCGTTCGTAATAACACAACTTGGATATTAATGGGGCCTAGCTTCAGGGAACTCTAATGCTCTTTGGGGAATTGTCTATTGCGTCACTCAAAATTCACTTATCAAACTTCCAAAAGTTTTAACATCTTTCTTACTGGGATCCTTTTACTTTCTCTAGCGCGTGTGACTCGTATTCGGGAGGTCGTGGGTTCAATCCCTGTGGGCGGTCTTTCTGACCCAGGGGTTTCCCTAGGTGAGTAGGTCAATGCTGGGAAGGTTCCGAATTTTCTTTCCCTCCATTTCACCTCACTTTTCATTTCACTTGGCTCTGCGTGGCAGGGAAAGAAGATGCTCTCGGTGTGACTTCGTCCCCCAGTGGGATAATGGGGGGAGAGGTGCCAGTTGTACTAGACACCACCGGGGTGCTTCAATTTCGGTCACCCCCAATTCACCCCTCCCACAAACCCAATGGTCTCCTCTACCTTGGCTTTACTTCCTTTACAATTTGTGTATGGTAGATAACCGAGTGAAAACACATCCAACTTTTTATAGCCATTCTTTAACGCTTTACTGCATAAATTCGTTTGCTACTTATGCCTGTCTTCCTCTAATCCGACAGGCCTTTCAGGGAGAGCTTGACGCAAGCGACTTGAATAGCCCCGCTCGTTAAAACGAGATGCAATGGACTGGCCGTCCATTCAAGGCTGAACGTCACGAGTTCCAGTCCCAGCGACTGGAGTAAAATGAGCCTGTATAATGGACGGGGAGGACCCACGTAAAATAATCAGTAACATGGGATGCATGGATGATGACGGGGTTTCATTGCACTGCAGTTGCATGGACTCTGGTTCTTTTTTAAAAGAAAATAGTGCAACATTAATTATAAAAATATATTTTATAATATTAATTAACCTGAGTATGTATTTTGTACTGATAGTTGCTGGTATAATATAAATAAGAAAATGTTATATAAAGTATTTTATAAATTTGGATAAAACTTAGCCGGTGCCGTGACCTAGCGGTTAGACCTCTCACCTATGGTCCTAGGCGGCCCGGGTTCGATCCCAGAGACCCGCATGTAGTATTCGTGGTGGACGAAGCGGTGCCTGGGTGAGTTTTCTCCGGGTTCTCCGGTTTCCCCACCCCTCATTCCACCAATTCTCCATCACCACCTTTCCAATCATCCTTTTCGCCTGCATTTCATGTCCTCTTCCTCATTCTCATACCTGGTGCTTAGCTCACTGCCCGCTTCACTCTGTCTGGTCCATAGGTTCCTCTGCTTCCCCACAGGCGTCTGACCCTAGGCACTAGCTTGTAACTCCTAGAAAGTGTAAGTCAATAAATAAATTATAATAAGGATAATAATTATAATAATAATAATTTTAATAATATTTATTATAAAAATAGTATTAATAATTTTAGTGATATTAAATAGAACAATAATGATTATTAATTAATCATTGTGTGTAATATTTATAATTAATAATTTAATTTTGCATATTTGTTGCTTGTTCTTTAGTACTTACCATTATTTCTTACATCAAGGAGTCGAGGTATGAGCCTATAAGGAAATGAGGTCAAGGCTAGACTCATCACAAGGTAGGAGAAACGAATTTGCCTTTTAGAACACAAAAATCAAGTAGAAAACATTTTAATGTAAACCCCGCGCGACAGCCCATGAAGGGCCAAGGCCTACCGCCCAGCCGCTGCGTCCCCCACCTCTACCCACTACAGGCGTCATTGGTGAAGTGTAGTACTGGAGGGTGGGACGTGGTCAGCGCCCCGAGCCCTCCCGGTCAGTTATGCGGTTTTCTAGACCTGGGGCCGCTACTTCTTCATCAAGTAGCTCCTCAATTGGTCCCTAACGAGGCTGAGTGCACCCCGTGCTAGACCTCCCAGAGGGGGTAAAATTCCCCTGCTGGTACCGGGGATCGAACCCGGGTCCTCCACGCCAGAGGCAAGCGCGCTACAAACTGCGCTACGGAGGCGGTCAAACATTTTAATATGCATTACATATACAAAAGCTGATCTTCATACAAAATTCAAATCTTGATTCTGCACAAACAGTTGAAGATAAAGGAAACGATAGTATAATACAACGATAATATAAAAAACAACAGTTAATCACCCCTAACACAAACAACAACGCACCCTTTCAACTCTTAACCAAGTCATAAATATCAGAATTACAGAATAACAACAGCAATTTCTGATAAACTTACACAACGATAAAACGTTTTAAAACCAACCAAAAGAAACTGTGTGCGTGAGTGGCTCCATGAAGAAGTTAAATGGTTGTAAAATGTGACTCAAAAACGAAAATTCCCGCTGCAATAAAGGTTTGCTAAACTTAGTCACCCAGAGATCTGGCCAAAGGCACCGCTGAAATCCAATTCACCCGAGAGAAGGAAAGATAACCAAGCATCGCTCAACGCGGAAAAGCTCCGAAACCTCGTGATTGGGAAAACAGAAACTATAAGTGATACTAGACAGCAGAAAACAAAATCAATAAACGTGGGCGCAACACACTTTTCATGCTTCAGATCAACTTAGGAGCTGTGAAGTGTCAATAAGTGTCATAGAGATGGCGGAGATGCTTATTCGTTTGAAAGTTCTTCTCGATACTGCCAGATGGCAGCCTTTTCTGAGCTACCTCCGGTGGGTCGAGTTCCCTGGTTCCGCCAGAGGGAAGGTTTCTCTGCGCAGCCCGCCGGTATGATGGGGTCATCAGGCTTGGAATCGTTATGGATCACTGCGCAACTCTTCCGGCCTCCTAAGGTTCCTTTACCTCACCCATTCCTCCTGTGGGTAGTAAGTAGATGTAACACAACTAAACCTTGCCAACGAGAGCTGCGTGAAACTTCGGTGCTACTCGGATAAAGTCGAGTCGATCGATTGGAGGCCACGTGTTACTTCCACTTGTTGGTTCCATTTCTACTCTGTCCATTCACTGATCTACACTCCCTGAGACATTGTTAGATATTGGAGCCTGTATTACGGATACTGTCGCCCTGCAACAGGCGTAACGGTACGTTTACGAAAATAGCCTTCTGCGCATCCTGCAGATTGCCAAGCTTTAGTTGCGCCAGCTCTACAAACGTCGGGATGTAATGTATTTAACCCAGACTCTGTTTAAATATGCCAAGCGAAATTGTCCTTTAAATTCTCCCACCCAACATACCAGATACTAGATCTATCTTAAATAATGTGACTGGCAACCTAGCAGGTGTCAGATTGAATTGCTTCATTCTGTTTTTCTTAATTTGCTTTTCTTTTCCTTTGAATGATGTTATCGTCCGTTGTTACCACATACAGCAGGCAGTGAAATTGGTGATACATGAAATGAAATGATTGTTGGGAACAGAAATTTATAAGGAAACGTGCAGGTCTAAGTTTAGGGTACCACACTAGCATTTTCTTACGGCCTCATTCATTGGTAGCCTAGCACACATTGTTTCATGGAGGATTAATGAAATGTGCAGCTGCTATGCTCTATATTACAGAACACAGTATGTTTATTGTGTTAGGTTTTGGTTAAACTGAGCCATATGAAGACCGTCAGCATAAATTTGCACAGAAATTCCTACAAACTACACAATTTAACACGCTGGCATCTATTAGAAAAAAATTTGACGTGAAGCATTCACATGACTTTCTCTATTCTTCAACAAACTATACCTACAAAAA